>CM067333.1:5890000-6501250 GCA_034376525.1 Nicotiana benthamiana | reverse complement strand
CTGACGCGTCTTGACACGTACCATTGCCACGTGCTGACGCGTACTGACACGTACCATGGCCATATCCTGCCATGTCCTGCGACGTCTTGACTCGTGCCATGACCACGCCCTGCCACGTCCTGAAGCGTGCCATGGCCTAGCACTGCCATGTCTTGCTACGTCCCTACTCGTGCCATTGCCACGCCTTGCTATGTCTTGACGCGTCTCTACAACTGCCATGGCCATGTCCTAATGCGTCCCTACGCGTGCCATGGCCACGCCCTGCCATGTCCTGCGACGTTCCGACTCGTGCCATAGCCACGCCCTTCTATGTCCTGACGCGTCCGGACATGACCTATGGCCATGTCCTTATGCTTCCTGACACGTGCCATGGTCACGCCCTGCCATGTCCTGAAGCGTCCTGACACTGCCATGGAAATGTCCTGACACGTCCTGTGAGGTCCCGACTCGTGCCATGGCCACACCCTGCCATGTCTTGCAACGTACCGACTCTTGCCATGGCCACGCCCTTCCACGTCCTCACGCGTCCTGGCACGTACCATGGCCATATCCTGCCATGTCATGCAATGTCCTAACTTGTGCCATGACCACGCCCTGCCACGTCCTGCTACATCCTGACTCGTGCCATGGCAATACCCTGCCACGTCCTGACGCGTGCCATGGCCATGTTCTGACTCGTCCTGACACGTACCATGGCCATATCCTGCCATGTCCTGCGACGTACCGACTCGTGCCATGGCCATGCCCTGCCATGTCCTGTCGCGTCCTGTCCCGTGCTATTTCCATGTCCTGCGACATCCTAACTTGTGCCATGACCACACCCTGCCACGTCATGACGCGTGCCATGGCCATGTCCTGCAACGTCGTGACTTGTGCCATGGCCACACCCTGCCACGTCCTGACGCGTGCCATGGCCATGTCCTGACGCGTCCAGACACGTACCATGGACATATCCTGCCATGTCTTGCAACGTCCCGACTCGTGCCATGGCCACGCCCTTCCATGACCTGACGCGTCCTGGCAAGTACCATGGCCATATCCTGCCATGTCATGCAATGTCCTAACTTGTGCCATGACCACGCTTGCAACGTCCTGCGATATCCTGACTCGTGCTATGGCCATACCCTGCCACGTCCTGACGCATGCTATGGCCATGTCCTTACGCGTCCTAACACATACCATGGCCACGCCCTGCCATGTCCTGCGACGTCCCGACTCGTGCCTTGGCCACGCCCTACCTAGTCCTGCCACGTCCTGACACGTGCTATGTCCATGTCCTGCGACGTCCTAACTTGTGCCATGACCACACCCTGCCACGTCATGACGCGTGCCATGGCCACACCCTGCCACGTCCTGACGTGTGCCATGGCCATGTCCTGATGCGTCCAGTCACGTACCATGGCCATATCCTGCCATGTCTTGCGACGTCCCGACTCGTGCCATGGCCACGCCCTTCCACGTCCTGACGCGTCCTGGCACGTACCATGGCCATATCCTGCCATGTCATGCAATGTCCTAACTTGTGCCATGACCACGCCCTGCCACATCCTGCGACATCCTGACTCGTGCCTTGGCCATACCCTACCACGTCCTGACGTGTGCCATAGCCATGTCCTGACGCGTCCTGACACGTACCATGGCCACATCCTGCCATGTCCTGCGACGTCTTGACTCGTGGCATGGCCACGCCTTGCCATGTCCTGACGCGTCCTGACACGTACCATAGCCATATCCTGCCATGTCCTGCGACGTCTTGACTCGTGGCATAGCCATGCTCTGCCATATCATGACGCGTCCTGATACGTACCATGGCCATATCCTGCCATGTCCTGCGACGCCTTGACTCGTGGCATGGCCACGCCCTGCCAAGTCCTGACGCGTCTTGACACGTACCATGGCCATATCCTGCCATGTCCTGTGACATCTTGACTCGTGCCATGGCCATACCCTGCCACGTCATGACGCGTGCCATGGCCATGTCCTAACGCGTCTTGACACGTACCATGGCCATATCCTGCCAGCTCCTGCGACGTCTTGACTCGTGGCATGGCCACGCCCTGCCATGTCCTAACACGTCCTGACACGTACCATGGCCATATCCTGCCATGTCCTGTGACATCATGACTCGTGCTATGGCCACGCCCTGCCATGTCCTGACGCGTCCTGACACGTGCCATGGCCATGTCCTGACACGTCCTGCGAGGTCCTGACTCGTCCCATGGCCACGCCCTGCCATGTCCCGCGACGTCCTGACTCGTGCCATGGCCACGCCCTGCCATGTTTGACGCGTCCTGACACGTGCCATGGCCATGTCCTGACACGTCCTGCGACGTCCCGACTCATGCCATGGCCACGCCCTGCCATGTCCTGCGACGTCCCGACTCGTGCCATGGCCACGCCCTGCTATGTCCTGACGCGTCTTGACAAGTGCCATGGCCATGTCCTGATGCGTCCCTACACGTGCCATGGCCACGCCCTGCCATTTCCTGCGACGTCCCGACTCATGCCATGGTCACGCCCTGCCATGTCCTGACGCTTCCTGACACGTGCTATGGCCATGTCCTGACACGTCCTGCGACGTCCCGACTCATGCCATTGCCACGCCCTGCGACGTCCTGACCCGTGCCAGGGCTACGCCCTGCCATGTCCTGAAGCGTCCTGACACTGCCATGGCCATGTCCTGACACGTCCTGTGAGGTCCCGACTCGTGCCATGGCCACACCCTGCCATGTCTTGCAACGTACCGACTCGTGCCATGGCCATGCCCTTCCACGTCCTCACGCGTCCTGGCACGTACCATGGCCATATCCTGCCATGTCATGCAATGTCCGAACTTGTGCCATGACCACGCCCTGCCACGTCCTGCGACATCCTGACTCGTGCCATGGCCATACCCTACCACGTCCTGACGTGTGCCATAGCCATGTCCTGACACGTCCTGACACGTACCATGGCCATATCCTGCCATGTCCTGCGACGTCTTGACTCGTGGCATGGCCACGCCTTGCCATGTCCTGACGCATCCTGACACGTACCATAGCCATATCCTGCCATGTCCTGCGACGTCTTGACTCGTGGCATGGCCATGCTCTGCCATATCATGACGCGTCCTGATACGTACCATGGCCATATCCTGTCATGTCCTGCGACGCCTTGACTCGTAGCATGGCCACGCCCTGCCAAGTCCTGACGCGTCTTGACACGTACCATGGCCATATCCTGCCATGTCCTGTGACATCTTGACTCGTGCCATGGCCATACCCTGCCACGTCCTGACGCGTGCCATGGCCATGTCCTAACGCGTCTTGACACGTACCATGGCCATATCCTGCCATGTCCTGCGACGTCTTGACTCGTGGCATGGCCACGCCCTGCCATGTCCTGACGCGTCCTGACACGTACCATGGCCATATCCTGCCATGTCCTGTGACATCTTGACTCGTGCTATGGCCACGCCCTGCCATGTCCTGACGCGTCCTGACACGTGCCATGGCCATGTCCTGACACGTCCTGCGAGGTCCTGACTCGTGCCATGGCCACGCCCTGCCATGTCCTGCGACGTCCTGACTCGTGCCATGGCCACGCCCTTCCATGTCTTGACGCGTCCTGACACGTGCCATGGCCATGTCCTGACATGTCCTGCGACGTCCCGACTCGTGCAATGGCCACACCCTGCCATGTCTTGCAACGTCCCGACTCATGCCATGGCCACGCCCTGCCATGTCTTGACGCTTCCTGACACGTGCCATGACCATGTCTTGACACGTCCTGCGACGTCCCGACTCGTGCCATGGCCACGCCCTGCCATGTCCTGCGACGTCCCGACTCGTGCCATGGCCACGCCCTGCTATGTCTTGACGCGTCTTGACAAGTGCCATGGCCATGTCCTAATGCGTCCCTACACGTGCCATGGCCACGCCCTGCCATTTCCTGCGACGTCCCGACTCATGCCATGGTCACGCCCTGCCATGTCCTGACGCTTCCTGACACGTGCTATGGCCATGTCCTGACACGTCCTGCGACGTCCCGACTCATGCCATTGCCACGCCCTGCGACGTCCTGACCCGTGCCAGGGCCACGCCCTGCCATGTTCTGATGCTTCGTGACACGTGCCATGGCCATGTCCTGACGCGTCTTGACACGTACCATGGCCACGTGCTGACGCGTACTGACACGTACCATGGCCATATCCTGCCATGTCCTGCGACGTCTTGACTCGTGCCATGACCACGCCCTGCCACGTCCTGAAGCGTGCCATGGCCTAGCACTGCCATGTCCTGCTACGTCCCTACTCGTGCCATTGCCACGCCTTGCTATGTCTTGACGCGTCTCTACAACTGCCATGGCCATGTCCTAATGCGTCCCTACGCGTGCCATGGCCACGCCCTGCCATGTCCTACGACGTTCCGACTCGTGCCATGGCCACGCCCTTCTATGTCCTAACGCGTCCGGACATGTGCTATGGCCATGTCCTTATGCTTCCTGACACGTGTGATGGTCACGCCCTGCCATGTCCTGAAGCGTCCTGACACTGCCATGGCCATGTCCTGACACGTCCTGTGAGGTCCCGACTCGTGCCATGGCCACACCCTTCCATGTCTTGCAACGTACCGACTCGTGCCATGGCCACGCCCTTCCACGTCCTCACGCGTCCTGGCACGTACCATGGCCATATCCTGCCATGTCATGCAATGTCCTAACTTGTGCCATGACCACGCCCTGCCACGTCCTGCTACATCCTGACTCGTGCCATGGCCATACCTTGCCACGTCCTGACGCGTGCCATGGCTATGTTCTGACTCGTCCTGACACGTACCATGGCCATATCCTGCCATGTCCTGCGACGTACCGACTCGTGCCATGGCCATGCCCTGCCATGTCCTGTCGCGTCCTGTCCAGTGGTATTTCCATGTCCGGCGACATCCTAACTTGTACCATGACCACACCCTGCCACGTCATGACGCGTGCCATGGCCATATCCTGCAACGTCGTGACTTGTGCCATGGCCACACCCGGCCACGTCCTGACGCGTGCCATGGCCATGTCCTGACGCGTCCAGACACGTACCATGGACATACCCTGCCATGTCTTGCAACGTCCCGACTCGTGCCATGGCCACGCCCTTCCATGACCTGACGCGTCCTGGCAAGTACCATGGCTATATCCTGCCATGTCATGCAATGTCCTAACTTGTGCCATGACCACGCCTTGCCACGTCCTGCGATATCCTGACTCGTGCTATGGCCATACCCTGCCACGTCCTGACGCGTGCTATGGCCATGTCCTTACGCGTCCTAACACATACCATGGCCTCGCCCTGCCATGTCCTGCGACGTCCCGACTCGTGCCTTGGCCACGCCCTGCCATGTCCTGCAGCGTCCTGACACGTGCTATGTCCATGTCCTGCGACGTCCTAACTTGTGCCATGACCACACCCTGCCACGTCATGATGCGTGCCATGGCCATGTCCTGCGACGTCCTGACTTGTGCCATGGCAACACCCTGCCACGTCCTGACGCGTGCCATGGCCATACCCTGCCACGTCCTGACGCGTGCCATGGCCATGTCCGAACGCGTCTTGACACGTACCATGGCCATATCCTGCCATGTCCTGCGACGTCTTGACTCGTGGCAAGGCCACGCCCTGCCATGTCCTAACACGTCCTGACACGTACCATGGCCATATCCTGCCATGTCCTGTGACATCTTGACTAGTGCTATGGCCACGCCCTGCCATGTCCTGACGCGTCCTGACACGTGCCATGGCCATGTCCTGACACGTCCTGCGAGGTCCTGACTCGTGCCATGGCCACGCTCTGCCATGTCCCGCGACGTCCTGACTCGTGCCATGGCCACGCCCTGCCATGTCTTGATGCGTCCTGACACGTGCCATGGCCATGTCCTGACATGTCCTGCGACGTCCCGACTCGTGCAATGGCCACGCCCTGCCATGTCTTGCGACGTCCCGACTCATGCCATGCCCACGCCCTGCCATGTCTTGACGCTGCCTGACACGTGCCATGGCCATGTCCTGACACGTCCTGCAACGTCCCGACTCGTGCCATGGCCACGCCCTGCCATGTCCTGCGACGTCCCGACTCGTGCCATGGCCACGCCCTGCGATGTCCTGACGCGTCTTGACAAGTGCCATGGCCATGTCCTGATGCGTCCCTACACGTGCCATGGCCACGCCTTGCCATTTCCTGCGACGTCCCGACTCATGCCATGGTCACGCCCTGCCATGTCCTGACGCTTCCTGACACGTGCTATGGCCATGTCCTGACACGTCCTGCGACATCCCGACTCATGCCATTGCCACGCCCTGCGACGTCCTGACCCGTGCCAGGGCTACGCCCTGCCATGTCCTGAAGCGTCCTGACACTGCCATGGCCATGTCCTGACACGTCCTGTGAGGTCCCGACTCGTGCCATGGCCACACCCTGCCATGTCTTGCAACGTACCGACTCGTGCCATGGCCACGCCCTTCCACGTCCTCACGCGTCCTGGCACGTACCATGGCCATATCCTGCCATGTCATGCAATGTCCGAACTTGTGCCATGACCACGCCCTGCCACGTCCTGCGACATCCTGACTCGTGCCATGGCCATACCCTGCCACGTCCTGACGTGTGCCATAGCCATGTCCTGACACGTCCTGACACGTACCATGGCCATGTCCTAACGCGTCTTGACACGTACCATGGCCATATCCTGCCATGTCCTGCGATGTATTGACTCCTGGCATGGCCACGCCCTGCCATGTCCTGACGCGTCCTGACATGTACCATGGCCATATCCTGCCATGTCCTGTGACATCTTGACTCGTGCTATGGCCACGCCCTGCCATGTCCTGACGCGTCCTGACACGTGCCATGGCCATGTCCTGACACGTCCTGCGAGGTCCTGACTCGTGCCATGGCCACGCCCTGCCATGTCCTGCGACGTCCTGACTGGTGCCATGGCCACGCCCTGCCATGTCTTGACGCGTCCTGACACGTGCCATGGCCATGTCCTGACATGTCCTGCGACGTCCCGACTCGTGCAATGGCCACGCCCTGCCATGTCTTGCGACGTTCCGACTCATGCCATGGCCACGCCCTGCCATGTCTTGACGCTTCCTGACATGTGCCGTGGCCATGTCCTGACACGTCCTGCGACGTCCCGACTCGTGCCATGGCCACGCCCTGCCATGTCCTGCGACGTCCCGACTCGTGCCATGGCCACGCCCTGCTATGTCCTGACGCGTCTTGACAAGTGCCATGGCCATGTCCTAATGCGTCCCTATACGTGCCATGGCCACGCCCTGCCATTTCCTGCGACGTCCCGACTCATGCCATGGTCACGCCCTGCCATGTCCTGACGCTTCCTGACACGTGCTATGGCCATGTCCTGACACGTCCTGCGACGTCCCGACTCATGCCATTGCCACGCCCTGCGACGTCCTGACCCGTGCCAGGGCCACGCCCTGCCATGTTCTGATGCTTCGTGACACGTGCCATGGCCATGTCCTGACGCGTCTTGACACGTACCATGGCCACGTGCTGACGCGTACTGACACGTACCATGGCCATATCCTGCCATGTCCTGCGACGTCTTGACTCGTGCCATGACCACGCCCTGCCACGTCCTGAAGCGTGCCATGGCCTAGCACTGCCATGTCCTGCTACGTCCCTACTCGTGCCATTGCCACGCCTTGCTATGTCTTGACGCCTCTCTACAACTGCCATGGCCATGTCCTAATGCGTCCCTACGCGTGCCAGAGCCACGCCCTGCCATGTCCTGCGACGTTCCGACTCGTGCCATGGCCACGCCCTTCTATGTCCTGACGCGTCCGGACATGTGCTATGGCCATGTCCTTATGCTTCCTGACACGTGCCATGGTCACGCCCTGCCATGTTCTGAAGCGTCCTGACACTGCCATGGCCATGTCCTGACACGTCCTGTGAGGTCCCGACTCGTGCCATGGCCACACCCTGCCATGTCTTGCAACGTACCGACTCGTGCCATGGCCACGCCCTTCCACGTCCTCACGCGTCCTGGCACGTACCATGGCCATATCCTGCCATGTCATGCAATGTCCTAACTTGTGCCATGACCACGCCCTGCCACGTCCTGCTACATCCTGACTCGTGCCATGGCCATACCCTGCCACGTCCTGACGCGTGCCATGGCCATGTTCTGACTCGTCCTGACACGTACCATGGCCATATCCTGCCATGTCCTGCGACGTACCGACTCGTGCCACGGCCATGCCCTGCCATGTCCTGTCGCGTCCTGTCCCTTGGTATTTCCATGTCCTGCGACATCCTAACTTGTGCCATGACCACACCCTCCCACGTCATGACGCGTGCCATGGCCATGTCCTGCAACGTTGTGACTTGTGCCATGGCCACACCCTGCCACGTCCTGACGCGTGCCATGGCCATGTCCTGACGCGTCCAGACACGTACCATGGACATATCCTGCCATGTCTTGCAACGTCCCGACTCGTGCCATGGCCACGCCCTTCCATGACCTGACGCGTCCTGGCAAGTACCATGGCCATATCCTGCCATGTCATGCAATGTCCTAACTTGTGCCATGACCACGCCTTGCCACGTCCTGCGATATCCTGACTCGTGCTATGGCCATACCCTGCCACGTCCTGACGCGTGCTATGGCCATGTCCTTACGCGTCCTAACACATACCATGGCCACGCCCTGCCATGTCCTGCGACGTCCCGACTCGTGCCTTGGCCACGCCCTGCCATGTCCTACCGCGTCCTGACACGTGCTATGTCCATGTCCTGCGACGTCCTAACTTGTGCCATGACCACACCTTGCCACGTCATGACGCGTGCCATGGCCATGTCCTGCGACGTCCTGACTTGTGCCATGGCCACACCCTGCCACGTCCGGACGCGTGCCATGGCCATGTCCTGACGCGTCCAGACACGTACCATGGCCATATCCTGCCATGTCTTGCGACGTCCCGACTCGTGCCATGGCCACGCCCTTCCACGTCCTGACGCGTCCTGGCACGTACCATGGCCATATCCTGCCATGTCATCCAATGTCCTAACTTGTGCCATGACCACGCCCTGCCACGTCCTACGACATCCTGACTCGTGCCATGGCCATACCCTACGACGTCCTGACGTGTGCCATAGCCATGTCCTGACGCGTCATGACATGTACCATGGCCACATCCTGCCATGTCCTGCGACGTCTTGACTCGTGGCATGGCCACGCCTTGCCATGTCATGACGCGTCCTGACACGTACCATAGCCATATCCTGCCATGTCTTGCGACATCTTGACTCGTGGCATAGCCATGCTCTGCTATATCATGACGCGTCCTGATACGTACCATGGCCATATCCTGCCATGTCCTGCGACGCCTTGACTCGTGGCATGGCCACGCCCTGCCAAGTCATGACGCGTCATGACACGTACCATGGCCATATCCTGCCATGTCCTGTGACATCTTGACTCGTGCCATGGCCATACCCTGCCACGTCCTGACGCGTGCCATGGCCATGTCCTAACGCGTCTTGACACGTACCATGGCCATATCCTGCCATGTCTTGCGACGTCTTGACTCGTGGCATGGCCACGCCCTGCCATGTCCTGACACGTCCTGACACGTACCATGGCCATATCCTGCCATGTCCTGTGACATCTTGACTCGTGCTATAGCCACGCCCTGCCATGACCTGACGCGTCCTGACACGTGCCATGACACGTCCTGTGAGGTCCTGACTCGTGCCATGGCCACGCCCTGCCATGTCCCGCGACGTCCTGACTCGTGCCATGGCCACGCCCTGCCATGTCTTGACGCGTCCAGACACGTGCCATGGCCATGTCCTGACATGTCCTGCGACGTCCCGACTCGTGCAATGGCCATGCCCTGCCATGTCTTGCGACGTCCCGACTCATGCCATGGCCACGCCCTGCCATGTCTTGACGCTTCCTGACACGTGCCATGGCCATGTCCTGACACGTCCTGCGACGTCCCGACTCATGCCATGGCCACGCCCTGCCATGTCTTGCGACGTCCCGACTCGTGCCATGGCCACGCCCTGCTATGTCCTGACGCGTCTTGACAAGTGCCATGGCCATGTCCTGATGCGTCCATACACGTGCCATGGCCACGCCCTGCCATTTCCTGCGACGTCCCGACTCATGCCATGGTCACGCCCTGCCATGTCCTGACGCTTCCTGACACGTGCTATGGCCATGTCCTGACACGTCCTGCGACGTCCCGACTCATGCCATTGCCACGCCCTGCGACGTCCTGACCCGTGCCAGGGCCACGCCCTGCCATGTCCTGAAGCGTCCTGACACTGCCATGGCCATGTCCTGACACGTCCTATGAGGTCCCGACTCGTGCCATGGCCACACCCGGCCATGTCTTGCAACGTACCGACTCGTGCCATGGCCACGCCTTTCCACGTCCTCACGCGTCCTGGCACGTACCATGGCCATATCCTGCCATGTCATGCAATATCCTAACTTGTGCCATGACCACGCCCTGCCACGTCCTGCTACATCATGACTCGTGCCATGGCCATACCCTGCCATGTCCTGACGCGTGCCATGGCCATGTTCTGACTCGTCCTGACACGTACCATGGCCATATCCTGCCATGTCCTGCGACGTACCGACTCGTGCCATGGCCATGCCCTGCCATGTCCTGTCGCGTCCTGTCCCGTGCTATTTCCATGTCCTGCGACATCCTAACTTGTGCCATGACCACACCCTGCCACGTCAGGACGCGTGCCATGGCCATGTCCTGCAACATCGTGACTTGTGCCATGGCCACACCCTGCCACGTCCTGACGCGTGCCATGGCCATGTCCTGACGCGTCTAGAGACGTACCATGGACATATCCTGCCATGTCTTGCAACGTCCCGACTCGTGCCATGGCCACGCCCTTCCATGACCTGACGCGTCCTAGCATGTACCATGGCCATATCCTGCCATGTCATGCAATGTCCTAACTTGTGCCATGACCACGCCTTGCCACGTCCTGCGATATCCTGACTCGTGCCATGGCCATACCCTGCCACGTCCTGACGCGTGCTATGGCCACGTCCTTACGCGTCCTAACACATACCATGGCCACGCCCTGCCATGTCCTGCGACGTCCCGACTCGTGCCTTGGCCACGCCCTGCCATGTCCTGCCGCGTCCTGACACGTGCTATGTCCATGTCCGGCGACGTCCTAACTTGTGCCATGACCACACCCTGCCACGTCATGACGCGTGCCATGGCCATGTCCTGCGACGTCCTGACTGTTGCCATGGCCACACCCTCCCACGTCCTGACGCGTGCCATGGCCATGTCCTGACGCGTCCAGACACGTACCATGGCCATATCCTGCCATGTCTTGCAACGTCCCGACTCGTGCCATGGCCACGCCTTTCCACGTCCTGACGCGTCCTGGCACGTATCATGGCCATATCCTGCCATGTCATGCAATATCCTAACTTGTGCCATGACCACGCCCTACCACGCCCTGCGACATCCTGACTCGTGCCATGGCCATACCCCGCCACATCCTGACGCGTGCCATTGCCATGTCCTGACGCGTCCTGACACGTACCATGGCCAAATCCTGCCATGTCATGCGACGTCTTGACTCGTGGCATGGCCACGCCTTGCCATGACCTGACGCATCCTGACACGTACCATGGCCATGTCCTGACACGTCCTGCGAGGTCCCGACTCGTGCCATGGCCACACCCTGCCATGTCTTGTGACGTCCCGACTCGTGCCATGGCCACGCCATTCCACGTCTTGACGCGTCCTGGCAAGTACCATGGCCATATCCTTACGCGTTCTTACACATACCATGGCCATGCCCTGCCATGTCCTGCGACGTCCCGACTCGTGCCTTGACCACGCCCTGCCATGTCCTGCCGCGTCCTGACACGTGCTATATCCATGTCCTGCGACGTCCTAACTTGTGCCATGACCACACCCTGCCACGTCATGACGCGTGCCATGGCAATGTCCTGCGACCTCCTGACTTGTGCCATGGCCACACCATGCCACGTCCTAACGCGTGCCATGGCCATGTCCTAACGCGTCCAGACACGTACCATGGCCATATCCTGCCATGTCTTGCGATGTCCCGACTCGTGCCATGGCCATGCCCTTCCACGTCCTGACGCGTCCTAGCACGTACCATGGCCATATCCTGCCATGTCATGCAATGTCCTAACTTGTGCCATGACCACGCCCTGCCACGTCCTGCGACATCTTGACTCGTGCCATGGCCATACCCTGCCACGTCCTGACGCGTGCCATGGCCATGTCCTAACGCGTCAAGACACGTACCATGGCCATATCCTGCCATGTCATGCGACATCGTGACTCGTGCCATGGCCACGCCTTGCCATGTCTTGACGCGTCCTGACACGTGCCATGGCCATGTCCTGATATGTCCTGCGACGTCCCGACTTGTGCCATGGCCATGCCCTGCCACGTCCTACGACGTCTTGACTCGTGCCATGGCCACTCCCTTCCACGTCCTGACGCGTCCTGACATTTACCACGGCCATATCCTCCCATGTCATGCAACGTCCTAACTTGTGCTATGACCACGCCCTGCCACGTTCTGCGACATCCTGACTCGTGCCATGGCCACACCCTGCCACGTCTTGACGCGTGCCATGGCCATGTCCTGACGCGTCCAAACACGCACCATGGCCATTTCCTGCCATGTCCTGCGACGTCTTGACTCGTGCCATGGCCACGCCCTGCCATGTCCTGACGCGTCCTGACACGTACCATGGCCATATCCTGCCATGTCTTGCGATATCTTGACTCGTACTATGGCCACGCCCTGCCATGTCCTGACGCGTCCTGACACGTGCCATGGCTATGTCCTGACACATCCTGCGAGGTCCGGACTCGTGCCATGGCCACGCCCTGCCATGTCCTGACGCGTCCTGACATGTGCCATGGCCATGTCCTGCTATGTCCTGCGATGTCCTAACTTGTGCCATGACCACGCCCTGGCACGTCATGACGCGTGCCATGGCCCTGTCATGCGACATCCTGACTCGTGCCATGGCCACACCCCGCCACGTCCTGACGCGTGCCATGGCCCAGTCCTGACGCGTCTAGACACGAACCATGGCCATATCCTGCAATGTCTTGCGACGTCTTGACTCGTGCCATGGCCACGCCCTGCCATGTAATGACGCGTCCTGACACGCGCCATGGCCATGTCCTGACACGTCCTGCAAGGTCCCGATTCGTGCCATGGCCACGCCCTGCCATGTCTTTCGACGTCCCGACTCGTGCAATGGCCACGCCTTGCCATGTCCTGACGCGTCCTGACACGCACCATGGCCATATCCTGCCTAGTCCTGCAATGTCCTAACTTGTGCGATGACCACGCCCTGCCACGTCCTGACGCGTGTCATTGCCATGTTCTGCGATGTCCTGGCGAGTGCCATGGCCATGTCCTGACGCGTCCTGATACGTACCATGGCCATATCCTGCCATGTCCTACGACGTCTTGACTCGTGGCATGGCCACGCCCTGCCAAGTTCTGACGCGTCCTGACAAGTACCATGGCCATATCTTGCCATGTCCTGCGTCATCTTGACTCGTGCTATGGTTACGCCCTGCCATGTCTTGACGCGTCCTGACACGTGCCATGGCCATGTCCTGCCATGTCCTGCGACGTCCTAACTTGTGTCATGACCACGCCCTGGCACGTCCTGACGCGTGACATGGCCATGTCCTGCGACGTCGTGACTCGTGCCATGGCCACACCCTGCCACGTCCTGACGCGTGCCATGGCCATGTCCTGACGCGTCCAAACATGTACCATGGCCATTTCCTTCCATGTCGTGTGACATCTTGACTCGTGGCATGGCCACGCCCTGCCATGTCCGAACGCGTCCTGACACGTACCATGGCCATATCCTGCCATGTCCTGCGACATCTTGACTCGTACTATGGCCACGCCCAGCCTTGTCCTGACGCGTCCTGACACGTACCATGGCCATATACTGCCATGTCCTGCGACATCTTGACTCGTACTATGGCCACGCCCTGCCATGTAATGACGCGTCCTGACACGTGCCATGGCCATGTCCTGACATGTCCTGCGAGGTCCGGACTCGTGCCATGGCCACGCCTTGCCATGTCTATCGACGTCCCGACTCGTGCCATGGCCACACCCTGCCACGTCCTGACGAGTGCCATGGCCATGTCCTGACGCGTCCTGACGCGTCCTGACACGTACCATGGCCATATCGTGCCATGTCCTGCGACTTCTTGACTCGTGGCATGGCCACGCTTTGCCATGGCCATGTCCATATGCGTCCTGACACGTGCCATGGCCATATCCTGATGCGTCCTGACAGTTGCCATGGCCATGTCCTGATGCATCCTGCAACGTCCCGACACGTTCCATGGCCATGTCATGAAACGTCCTGCGACGTCCCAACTCAGGCCATGGCCACGCCCTGCCATGTCCTGCGACGTCCCGACTCGTGCCATGGCCACGCCCTTCCATGTCCTGACGCGTCTTGACAAGTGCCATGGCCATGTCCTGATGCGTCCTGACACATGCCATGGCCACGCCCTGCCATGTCCTGCGACGTCCCGACTCGTGCCATGGCCACGCCCTTCCATGTCCTGACACGTCCGGACACGTGCTATTGCCATGTCCTTATGCGTCCTAACACGTGCCATAGCCATATCCTGATGCGTCCTGATACGTGCCATGGCCATGTCCTGACGCATCCTGCGACGTTCCGACTCGTGCCATGGCCACACCCTGCCATGTCCTGCGACGTCCCGACTCGTTCCATGGCCACGCCCTGCCATATTTTGCCGCGTCCTGACACGTGCCATGTCCATGCCTGCAACGTCTTAACTAGTGCCATGACCACACCCTGCCACGTCATGACGCGTGCCATGGCCATGTCCTGCAACGTCCTGACTCCTGCCATGGCAACACCCTGCCACGTCCTGACGCGTGCCATGGCCATGTCCTGACGCGTCCAGACACATACCATGGCCATATCCTGCCATGTCTTGCGACGTCTTGACTCGTGCCATGGTCACGCCCTGCCATGTCCTGACGCGTCCTGACACGTGCCATGGCCACGTCCTGACACGTCCTGCGAGGTCCCGACTCATGCCATGGCCACGCCTTACAATGTCGTGCGACGTCTCGACTTGTGCCATGGCCACGCCCTTCCACGTCATGACGCATCCTAGCACGTACCATGCCCATATCCTGCCATGTCATGCAACGTCCTAACTTGTGCCATGACCACGCCCTGCCACGTCCTGCGACATCCTGACTCGTGCCATGGCCACACCTTGCCACGTCCTGACACGTGCCATGGCCATGTCCTGACGCGTGCCATTGCCATGTCCTGACGCGTCCTGACACATACCATGGCCAGATCCTGCCATGTCCTGCGACGTCTTGACTCGTGGCATGGCCACGCCCTGCCATGTCCTGACGCGTCCTCACACGTACCATGGTCATATGCTGCCATGTCCTATGACATCTTGACTCGTGCTATGGCCACGCCCTGCAATGTCCTGACACGTCTTGACACGTGCCATGGCCATGTTCTAACACGTCCTACGAGGTCCCGACTCGTGCCATGGCCACGCCCTGCCATGTCCTGCGACGTCCAGCCTCGTGCCATGGCCACGCCCTGCCATGTCTTGACGAGACCTGACACGTGCCATGGCCATGGCCTGACACGTCCTCCGACGTCCCGACTCGAGCCATTGCCACGCCTTGCTATGTCTTGACGCGTCTTGACAAGTGCCATGGCCATGTCCTGATGCGTCCCTACACGTGCCATGGCCGCGCCCTGCCATGTCCTGCGACATCCCGACTCGTGCCGTGGCTACACCCTTCCATGTCCTGACGCGTCCGGACACATGCTATAGCCATGTCCTGATGCGTCCTGACATGTGCCATAGCGATATCCTGATGCGTCTTGACACGTGCCATGGCCATGTCCTGACGCAGCCTGCGACGTCCCGACTCGTGCCATGGCCACGCCCTGCCACGTCCTGCGACGTCCCGACTCGTGCCATGGCCACGCCCTGCCATGTCCTGCGACGTCCCAACTCGTGCCATGGCCAAGCCCTGCCATGTCCTGCGACGTCCCAACTCGTGCCATGGCCACGCCCTGCCATGTCCTGACGCGTCCTGACACGTGCCATGGCCATGTCCTGCGACGTCCTAACTTGTGTCATGACCACGCCCTGGCACGTCCTGACGCGTGACATGGCCATGTCCTGCGACGTCGTGACTCGTGCCATGGCCACACCCTGCCACGTCCTGACGCATGCCATGGCCATGTCCTGACGCGTCTAGACACGAACAATGGCCATATCCTGCAATGTCTTGCGACGTCTTGACTCGTGCCATGGCCACGCCCTGCCATGTCATGACGCGTCCTGACACGTGCAATGGCCATGTCTTGACACGTCCTGCGAGGTCCCGACTCGTGCCATGGCCACGCCCATCCATGTCTTGCGACGTCCCGACTCGTGCGATGGCCACGCCCGGCCACGTCCTGATGCGTCCTGACACGTACGATGGCCATATCCTGCTATGTCCTGCAATGTCCTAACTTGTGCCATGACCACGCCCTGCCACGTCCTGACGAGTGCCATGGCCATGTCTTGCGACGTCATGACTCGTGCCATGCCCACACCATGCCACATCCTGACGAGTGCCATGGCCATGTCCTGCCATGTCCTGCGACGTCTTTACTCGTGCCATGGCCACGCTCTGCCATATCCTAACGCGTCCTGATACGTACCATGGCCATATCCTGCCATGTCCTGCGACGTCTTGACTCGTGGCATGGCCACGCCCTGCCAAGTCCTGACGCGTCCTGACACGTACCATGGCCATATCCTGCCATGTCCTGCGACATCTTGACTCGTGCAATGGCCACGCCCTGCCATGTCCTGACGCGTCCTGACACATGCCATGGTCATGTCCTGACACGTCCTGCGAGGTCCCGACTCGTGCATGGCCACGCCCTGCCATGTCCTGCGACGTCCCAACTCGTGCCATGACCACGCCCTGCCATGTCTTGACGCGTCCTGACACGTGCCATGGCCATGTCCTGACACGTCCTGCGACGTCCCGACTTATGCCATGGCCACGCCATGCCATGTCCTGCGACGTCCCGACTCGTGCCATTGCCACGCCTTGCTATGTCTTGACGCTTCTTGACAAGTGCCATGGCCATGTCCTGATGCGTCCCTACTCGTGCCATGGCCATGCCCTTCCATGTCCTAACGTGTCCGGACACATGCAATGGCCATGTCCGTATGCGTCCTGACACGTGCCATGGCCATATCCTGATGCGTCCTGACAGTTGCCATGGCCATGTCCTGACGCATCCTGCAACGTCCCGACACGTTCCATGGCCATGTCCTGAATCGTCCTGCGACGTCCCGACTCAGGCCATGGCCACGCCCTGCCATGTCCTGCGACGTCCCGACTCGTGCCATGGCCACGCCCTTCCATGTCCTGACGCGTCTTGACAAGTGCCATGGCCATGTCCTGATGCGTCCTGACCCGTGCCATGGCCACGCCCTGCCATGTCCTACGACGTCCCGACTCGTGCCATGGCCACGCCCTTCCATGTGCTGACACGTCCGGACACGTGCTTTTGCCATGTCCTTATGCGTCCTAACACGTGCCATGGCCATATCCTGATGAGTCCTGATACGTGCTATGGCCATGTCCTGACGCATCCTGCGACGTTCGGACTCGTGCCATGGCCACGCCCTGCCATGTCCTGCGACGTCCCGACTCGTGCCATGGTAACGCCCTGCCATATTTTTCTGCGTCCTGACACGTGCCATGTCCATGTCCTGCAACGTCCTAACTAGTGCCATGACCGCACCATGCCACGTCATGACGCGTGCCATGGCCATGTCCTGCAACGTCCTGACTCGTGCCATGGCCACACCCTGCCATGTCCTGACGCGTGCCATGGCCATGTCCTGACGCGTCCAGACACGTACCATGGCCATATCCTTCCATGTCTTGCGACGTCTTGACTCGTGCCATGGTCACGCCCTGCCATGTCCTGACGCGTCCTGACACGTGCCATGGCCACGTCCTGACACGTCCTGCGAGGTCCCGACTCATGCCATGGCCACGCCCTTCCATGTCCTGCGACGTGCCGACTTGTGCCATGGCCACGCCCTTCCACGTCCTGACGCGTCCTGGCACGTACCATGGCCATATCCTGCCATGTCATGCAACGTCCTAACTTGTGCCATGACCACGCCCTGCCACGTCCTGCGACATCCTGACTCGTGCCATGGCCACACCTTGCCACGTCCTGACGCGTGCCATGGCCATGTCCTGACGCGTGCTGACACATACCATGGCCATATCCTGCCATGTCCTGCGACGTCTTGACTCGTGGCATGGCCACGCCCTGCCATGTACTGACGCGTCCTCACACGTACCATGGCCATATCATGCCATGTCCTATAACATCTTGACTCGTGCTATGGCCACGCCCTGCCATGTCCTGACACGTCTTGACACGTGCCATGGCCATGTTCTAACACGTCCTGCGAGGTCCCGACTCGTGCCATGGCCACGCCCTGCCATGTCCTGCGATGTCCCGACTCGTGCCATAGCCACGCCCTGCCATGTCTTGACGCGTCCTGACACTTGCCATGGCCATGGCCTGACACGTCCTGCGACGTCCCGACTCGTGCCATGGCCACGCCCTACCATGTCCTTCGACGTCCCGACTCGTGCCATTTCCACGCCTTGCTATGTCTTGACGCGTCTTGACAAGTGCCATGGCCATGTCCTGATGCGTCCCTACACGTGCCATGTCAGCGCCCTGCCATGTCCTGCGACATCCCGACTCGTGCCATGGCTACACCCTTCCATGTCCTGACGCGTCCAGACACATGCTATAGCCATGTCCTGATTCGTCCTGACACGTGCCATGGCGATATCCCGATGCGTCCTGACTCGTGCCATGGCCATGTCCTGACGCATCCTGCGACGTCCCGACTCGTGCCATGGCCACGCCCTGCCATGTCTTGACGCGTCCTGACACGTGCCATGGCCATGGCCTGACACGTCCTGCGACGTCCCGACTCGTGCCATGGCCACGCCCTACTATGTCCTTCGACGTCCCGACTCGTGCCATTTCCACGCCTTGCTATGTCTTGACGCGTCTTGACAAGTGCCATGGCCATGTCCTGATGCGTCCCTACACGTGCCATGTCAGCGCCCTGCCATGTCCTGCGACATCCCGACTCGTGCCATGGCTACACCCTTCCATGTCCTGACGCGTCCGGACACATGCTATAGCCATGTCCTGATTCGTCCTGACACGTGCCATGGCGATATCCCGATGCGTCCTGACTCGTGCCATGGCCATGTCCTGACGCATCCTGCGACGTCCCGACTCGTGCCATGGCCACGCCCTGCCACGTCCTGCGACGTCCCGACTCGTGCCATGGCCACGCCCTGCCATGTCCTGCGACGTCCCGACTCGTGCCATGGCCAAGCCCTGCCATGTCCTGCGACGTCCCAACTCGTGCCATGGCCACGCCCTGCCATGTCCTGACGCGTCCTGACACGTGCCATGGCCATGTCCTGCCATGTCCTGCGACGTCCTAACTTGTGCCATGACAACGCCCTGGCACGTCCTGACGCGTGACATGGCCATGTCCTGCGACGTCCTGACTCGTGCCATGGCCACACCCTGCCACGTCCTGACGCGTGCCATGGCCATGTCCTGACGCGTCTAGACACGAACCATGGCCATATCCTGCAATGTCTTGCGACGTCTTGACTCGTGCCATGGTCACGCCCTGCCATGTCATGACGCGTCCTGACACGTGCCATGGCCATGTCCTGACACGTCCTGCGAGGTCCCGACTCGTGCCATGGCAACGCCCATCCATGTCTTGCGACGTCCCGACTCGTGCCATGGCCACGCCCAGCCACGTCCTGACGTGTCCTGAAACGTACGATGGCCATATCCTGCTATGTCCTGCAATGTCCTAACTTGTGCCATGACCACGCCCTGCCACGTCCTGACGCGTGCCATGGCCATGTCTTGCGACGTCCTGACTTGTGCCATGGCCACACCATGCCACGTCCTGACGAGTGCCATGGCCATATCCTGCCATGTCCTGCGACTTCATGACTCGTGGCATGGCCACGCTCTGCCATATCCTGACGCGTCCTCGTACGTACCATGGCCATATCGTGCCATGTCCTGCGACATCTTGACTCGTGGCATGGCCACGCCCTGCCAAGTCCTGACGCGTCCTGACACGTACCATGGCCATATCCTGCCTTGTCCTGCGACATCTTGACTAGTGCCATGGCCACGCCCTGCCATGTCCTGACGCGTCCTGACTCATGCCATGGCCATGTCCTGACACGTCCTGCGAGGTCCTGACTCATGCCATGGCCACGCCCTGCCATGTCCTGCGACGTCCCGACTCGCGCCATGGCCACGCCCTGCCATGTCTTGACGCGTCCTGACACGTGCCATGGCCATGTCCTGACATGTCCTGCAACGTCCCGACTCGTGCCATGGCCACGCCCTGCCATGTCCTGCGACGTCCCGACTCGTGCCATGGCCACGCCCTGCTATGTCCTGACGCGTCTTGATAAGTGCCATGGCCATGTCTTGATGCGTCCCTACACGTGCCATGGGCACGCCCTGCCATCTCTTGCGATGTCCCGACTTGTGCCATGGCCACTCCCTTCCACGTCCTGACGCGTCCGGACATTTACCATGGCCATATCCTCCCATGTCATGCAACGTCCTTACTTGTGCCATGACCATGCCCTGCCACGTCCTGCGACATCCTGACTCGTGCCATGGCCACACCCTGCCACATCCTGACGCGTGCCATGGCCATGTCCTGACGCGTCCAAACACGTACCATGGCCATGTCCTGCAACGTCTTGACTCGTGGCATGGCCATGCCCTGCCATGTCCTAACGCGTCCTGACACGCACTATGGCCATATCCTGCCATGTCCTGCTATATCTTGACTCGTACTATGGCCATGCCCTGCCATGTCCTGACACGTACCATTGCAATATCCTGCAATGTCCTACGACGTCCTGACTCGTGCCATGGTAACGCCCTGCCACGTCATGACGCGTGCCATGGCCATGTCCTGCGACGTCCTGACTCGTGCCATGGCCACTCCCTGCCACGTCCTGACGCGTGCCATGGCCATGTCCTAACGCGTCTAGACACGTACCATGGCCATATCCTGCCATGTCTTGAGACGTCTTGACTCGTGCCATGGTCACGCACTGCCATGTCCTGACGCCTCCTGACACGTGCTATGGCCTTGTCCTAACACGTCCTGCGAGGTGCCGACTTATGCCCTGGCCATGCCATGCCATGTCCTGCGACGTCCCGACTCGTGCCATGGCCACGCTCTTCCACGTCCTAACGCGTCTTGGCACGTACCATGGCCATATCCTGCCATGTCATGCAACGTCCTAACTTGTGCCATGACCACGCCCTGCCACGTCCTGCGACATCCTTACTCGTGCCATGGTCACACCTTGCCACGTCCTGACGCGTGCCATGGCCATGTCCTGACGCGTCCTGACACATACCATGGCCATATCCTGGGACATGGCAGGGCGTGGCCATGGCAAGAGTCAGGACGTCGCAAGATGCGTCAGGACATGGCCATGGCACGTGTCTAGACACATCAGGACATGCCAAGGCACGTGTCAGGACGCGTCAGGACATGGCAGGGCGTGGCCATGGCACGAGTCGGGACGTCGCAGGACATGGCAGGATATGGTTATGGTGCGTGTCAGGACGCGTCCGGACATGGCCATGGCACGCGTCAGGACGTGGCAGGGCGTGGCCATGGCACGAGTCAGGACGTCGCAGGACATGGCAATGGCACGAGTTAGGACGTCGCAGGACGAGTCAGGATATGGCCATGGCATGTGTCAGGACGCGTCAGGACATGGCACTGGCACGTCAAGACATGGCAGGGCATGGCCATGGCATGACTCATGACGTCGCAGGACATGGCAGGGCCTTGCCATGGCACGAGTCACGATGTAGCACGACGAGTCAGGACATGGCCATGGCACGTGTCAGGACGCGTCAAGACATGGCACTGGCACGTGTCAAGACAAGTAAGGACATGATAGGGCATCGCCATGGCATGACTCATGACGTTGCAGGACATGGCAGGGCGTGGCCATGGCATGAGTCAGGACATCGCAGGACGAGTCAGGACATGGCCATGGCACGTGTCAGGACAAGTCAGGACATGGCAGTGGCACGTGTCAGAACACGTCCAGACATGGCAGGGCGTGGCCATGGCATGACTCATGACGTCGCAGGACATGGCAGGGCGTCGCCATGGCAAGAGTCAGGACGTCGCAGGACCCGTCAGGATATGGCCATGGCACGTGTCCGAACGCATCAGGACATGCCATGGCACGTGTCAGGACACGTCACGACAATGCAGGGCGTGGCCATGGCACGAGTCAGGACGTACATGTCAGGACGCGTCCGGACATAGCCATGGCACGCGTCAGTACGCGACAGGGCGTGGCCATGGCACGAGTTAGGACGTCGCAGGGTGTTTTAAGCAGTAGCGTCGGGCGACGGCCGGTCGGCACGAGTCAGGACATCGCCATGGCACGAGTCAGGACGTCGCAGGACATGGCAGGGCGTGGACATGGTACGTGTCAGGACGCGTCTGGACATGGCCATGGCACGCGTCAGGACGTCGCAGGGCGTGGCCATGGCACGATGCAGGACGTCGCAGGACATGGCCATGGCACGAGTTAGAACGTCACAGGACGAGTCAAGATATGGCCATGGCATGTGTCAGGACGCGTCAGGACGTGGCACTGGCACGTTTCAAGACACGTCAAGACATGGCAGGGCGTGGCCATGGCCTGACTCATGACGTCGCAGGACATGGCAGGGCGTGGCCATGGCACGAGTCACGACGTTGCACAACGAGTTAGGACATGGCCATGGCACGTGTCAAGACGCGTCAAGACATGGCACTGGCACGTGTCACGACAAGTAAGGACATGGTAGGGCATGGCAATGGCATGACTCATGACGTCGCAGGACATGGCAGGGCGTGGCCATGGCACGAGTCAGGACGTCGCAGGACGAGTTAGGACATGGCCATGGCACGTGTCAGGACTAATCAGGACATAGCAGTGGCACGTGTCAGAACACGTCCGGACATGGCAGGGCGTGGCCATGGCATGACTCATGATGTCGCAGGACATGGCAGGGCGTGGCCATGGCAAGAGTCAGGACGTCGCAGGACGCGTCAGGACATGGCCATGGCACGTGTCAAGACGCGTCAGGACATGGCAGTGGCACGTGTCAGGACACATCAGGACATGGCAGGGCATGGCCAAGGCATGACTTATGACGTCGCAGGACATGGCAGGGCGTGGACATGGAAAGAGTTAGGACGTCGCAGGACGCGTCAGGACATGGCCATGGCACGTTTCAGGACGTATCAGGATATGCCATGGCACGTGTCAGGATGCGTCAGGACATGGCGGGGCGTGGCCATGGCACGAGTCGGGACGTCGCAGGATATGGCAGGGCGTGGCCATGGCACGAGTCGGGACGTCGCAGAACATGGTAGGGCGTGGCCATGGCACGAGTCGGGACGTCCCAGGAAGTGTCAGGACATGGCCATAGCACGTGTCAGGACGCATCAGGACATGGCAGGGCATCGCCATGGCACGAGTCAGGACGTCGCAGGACATGGAAGGATATGATTATGGTACGTGTCAGGACGCGTCCGGACATGGCCATGGCACGCGTCAGGACGTGGCAGGGCGTGGCCATGACACGAGTCAGGACGTCGCAGGACATGGCCATGGCACGAGTTAGAATGTCGAAGGACGAGACAGGATATGGCCATGGCATGTGTTAGGACGCGTCAGGACAAGGCACTGGCACGTGTCAAGACACGTCAAGACATAGCAGGGCGTGGCCATGGCATGACTCATGACGTCGCAGGACGTGGCAGGGCGTGGCCATGGCATGAGAAACGACGTAGCGCGATGAGTCAGGACATGGCCATGGCACATGTCAGGACGCGTCAAGACATGGCACTGGCACGTGTCAGGACAAGTAAGGACATGGTAGGGCATGTCCATGGCATGACTCATGGCAGGGCGTGGCCATGGCACGAGTCAGGACGTCGCAGGACGAGTCAGGACATGGCCATGGCACGTGTCAGGACGCGTCAGGACATGGCAGTGGCACGTGTCAGAACACGTCCGAACATGGCAGGGCGTGGCCATGGCATGACTCATGACATCGCAGGACATGGCAGGGCGTGGCCATGGCAAGAGTCAGGACGTCGCAGGAAGCGTTAGGACATGGCCATGGCACGTGTCAGGACGCGTCAGGACGCGTCAGGACATGGCAGTGGCACGTGTCAGGACACATCAGGACATGGCAGGGCATGGCCATGGCATGACTTATGACGTCGCAGGACATGGCAGGGCGTGGACATGGAAAGAGTTAGGACGTCGCAGGACATGGCAGGGCGTGGCCATGGCAAGAGTCAGGACGTCGCAGGACGCGTCAGGACATGGCCATGGCACGTTTCTAGACGCATCAGGACATGCCAAGGCACGTGTCAGGACGTGTCAGGACATGGCAGGGCGTGGCCATGGCACGAGTCGGGACGTCGCAGGACATGGCAGGATATGGTTATGGTACGTGTCAGGACGCGTCCGGACATGGCCATGGCACGCGTCAGGACATGGCCATGGCACGTGTCACGACGCGTTAGGACATGGCAGGGCTTGGCCATGGCACGAGTCAGGACGTCGCAGGACATGGCAGGATATGGTTATGCTACATGTCAGGACGCGTCCGGACATGGCCATGGCACGCGTCAGGACGTGGCAGGGCGTGGCCATGGCACGAGTCAGGACGTCGCAAGACATGGCCATGGAACGAGTCAGGACGTCGCAGGACGAGTCAGGATATGGCCATGGCATGTGTCAGGACGCGTCTAGACATGGCAGGGAGTGGCCATGGCATGACTCATGACGTCGCAGGACATGGCAGGGCGTGGCCATGGGACGAGTCACGATGTCGCACGACGAGTCAGGACATGGCCATGGCACGTGTCAGGACGCGTCAGGACATGGCACTGGCACGTGTCAGGACACGTATGGACATGGCAGGGCGTGGCCATGGCATGACTCATGACGTCGCAGGACATGGCAGGGCGTGGCCATGGCACGAGTCAGGACGTCGCACCACGTCTAATTCTAACCAATGCATAGAAACAGGTCAAGCGCAATGATGTTTGTGGTCGTTAGCTGCGGTGGTGGAAAGCCAGGGTGGTTTGAGCGGTAGCGTCGGGCGACGGCCAGTCGATACGTGTCAGGACATGGCCAATGCACGAGTCAGGACGTCGTAGGACGAGTCAGGACATGGCCATGGCACGTGTCAGGACGCGTCAAGACATGGCAGTGGCACGTGTCAGGACATGGCCGTGGCACGTGTCAGGACGCGACAGGACATTGCAGGGTGTGGCCATGGCACGAGTCGAGACGTCGCGGGACATGGCAGGGCGTGGCCATCGCACGAGTCGGGACGTACCACGTCGCACCACGTCTAATTCTAACCAATGCATAGAAACATGTCAAGCGCAATGATATTGGTGGTCATTGGCAGCTGTGGTGGAAAGTCGGGGTGGTTCGAGCAGTAGCGTCGGGCGACGGCCGGTCGACACGTGTCAGGACATAGCCATGGCACGAGTCAGGACGACGCAGGACGAGTCAGGACATGGCCATGGCACGTATCAGGACGTGTCAAGACATTGCAGTAGCACGTGTCAGGACACGTCAGGACATGGCAGGGCGTGGCCATGGCATGACTCATGATGTCGCAGGACATGGCTGGCGTGGCCATGGCAAGAGTCAAGACGTCGCAGGACGCGTCAGGACATGGCCATGGCACGTGTCAGGACGCATCAGGACATGCCAAGGCACGTGTCAGGACATGGCAGGGCGTGGCCATGGCACGAGTCGGGACGTCGCAGGACATGGCAGGGCGTGGCCATGGCACGAGTCGGGACGTCGCAGCACATGGCAGGGCGTGGCCATGGCACGAGTCGGGACGTCCCAGGACGTGTCAGGACATGGCTCTGGCACGTGTCAAGACACGTCAAGACATGGCAGGGCGTGGCCATGGCATGACTCATGACGTCGCAGGACATGGCAGTGCGTGGCCATGGCACGAGTCATGATGTAGCACGACGAGTCAGGACATGGCTATGGCACGTGTCAGGACGCGTCAAGACATGGCACTGGCACGTGTCAGGACAAGTAAGGACATGGCAGAGCCTGGCCATGGCATGACTCATGACGTCGCAGGACATGGCAAGGCATGGCCATGGCAAGAGTCGGGACATCGCAGGATGAGTTAGGACATGGCCGTGGCACGTGTCAGGACGCGTCAAGACATGGCAGTGGCACGTGTCAGGACACATCAGGACATGGCAGGGCATGACCATGGCATGACTTATGACGTCGCAGGACATGGCAGGGCGTGGCCATGGAAAGAGTTAGGACGTCGCAGGACGCGTCAGGACATGGCCATGGCACGTGTCAGGACGCATCAGGACATGCCATGGCACGTGTCAGGACGCATCCGGACATGGCAGGGCGTGGCCATGGCACGAGTCGGGACGTCGCAGGACATGGCAGGCGTGGCCATGGCACGAGTCGGGACGTCGCAGAACATGGCCATGGCACGTGTTAGGACGCGTCAGGACATGGCAGTGGCATGTGTCAGGACACATCAGGACATGGCAGGGCATTGCCATGGCATGACTCATGATGTCGCAGGACATGGCAGGGCGTGGACATGGAAAGAGTTAGGACATCGCAGAACGCGTCAGGACATGGCCATGGCACGTGTAAGGACGCATCAGGACATGCCATGGCACGTGTCAGGACGCGTCAGGACATGGCAGAGCATGGCCATGGCACGAGTCAGGACGTCACAGGACATGGCAGGATATGGTTATGGTACGTGTCAGGACGCATCCGGACATGGCCATGGCAACCGTCAGGACGTGGCAGGGCGTGGCCATGGCACGAGTCAAGACATCGCAGGACATGGCCATGGCACGAGTTAGAACGTCGCAGGACGAGTCAGGATATGGCCATGGCATGTGTCAGGACGCGTCAAGACATGGCACTGGGACGTGTCAAGACATGTCAAGACATGGCAGGGCGTGGCCATGGCATGACTCATGACGTCGCAGGACATGGCCATGGCACATGTCAGGACGTGGCCATGGCACGAGTCGGGACGTCGCAGGACATGGCAGGGCGTGGCCATGGCACGAGTCGGGACGTCGCAGAACATGGCAGGGCGTGGCCGTGGCACGAGTCGGGACGTCCCAGGACGTGTCAGGACATGGCATTGGCACGTGTCAAGACACGTCAAGACATGGCAGGGTGTGGCCATGGCATGACTCATGACGTCGCAGGACATGGCAGGGCGTGGCCATGGCACGAGTCACGACGTAGCACGACGAGTCAGGACATGGCCATGGCACGGGTCAGGACGCGTCAAGACATGGCACTGGCACGTGTCAGGACAAGTAAGGACATGGTAGGGCATGGCCATGGCATGACTCATGACGTCGTAGGACATGGCAGGGCGTGGCCATGGCACGAGTCAGGACGTCGCAGGACGAGTCAAGACATGGCCATGGCACGTGGCAGGACGCGTCAAGACATGGCACTGGCACGTGTCAAGACAAGTAAGGACAAGGTAGGGCATGGCCATGGCATGACTCATGACGTCGCAGGACATGGCAGGGCGTGGCCATGGCACGAGTCAGGACGTCACAGGACAAGTCAAGACATGGCCATGGCACGTGTCAGGACGCGTCAGGACATGGCAGTGGCACGTGTCAGAACACGTCCGGACATGGCAGGGCGTAGCCATGGCATGACTCATGACGCCAAAGGACATGGTAGGGCGTGGCCATGGCAAGAGTCAGGACGTCGCAGGACGCGTCAGGACATGGCCATGGCACGTGTCAGGACGCGTCAGGACATGGTAGTGGCACGTGTTAGGACACATCAGGACATGGCAGGGCATTGCCATGGCATGACTTATGACGTCGCAGGACATGGCAGGGCGTGGAGATGGAAAGAGTTAGGACGTCGCAGGACGCGTCAGGACATGGCCATGGCACGTGTCAGGATGCATCAGGACATGCCATGGCACGTGTCAGGACGCGTCACGACATGGCAGGGCATGGCCATGGCACGAGTCAGGACGTCGCAGGACATGGCAGGATATGGTTATGGTACGTGTCTGGACGCGTCCGGACATGGCCATGGCACGCGTCAGGACGTGGCAGGGCGTGGCCATGGCACGAGTCAGGACGTCGCAAGACATGGCCATGGCACGAGTCAGGACGTCGCAAGACGAGTCAGGATATGGCCATGGCATATTGTCAGGACGCGTCAGGACATGGCACTAGCACGTGTCAAGACACGTCAAGACATGGCAGGGTGTGGCCATGGCATGACTCATGACGTCGCATGACATGGCAAGGCGTGGCCATGGCACGAGTCACGACGTTGCACGACGAGTCAGGACATGGCCATGGCACGTGTAACGACGCGTCAGGACATGGCACTGGCACGTGTCAGTACATGTAAGGACATGGCAGGGCGTGGCCATGGCATGACTCATGACGTCGCAAGACATGGCAGGGCGTGGCCATGGAAAGAGTCAAGACGTCGCAGGACGCGTCAGGATATGGCCATGGCACGTGTTACGACGCGTTAGGACATGGTAGTGGCACGTGTTAGGACACATCAGGACATGTCAGGGCATTGCCATGGCATGACTCATGACGTCGCAGGACATGGCAGGGCGTGGCCATGGCAAGAGTCAGGACGTCGCAGGACTCGTCAGGACATGGCCATGGCACGTGTCAGGACGCATCAGGACATGCCATGGCACGTTTCAGGACACGTCACGACATTGCAGGGTGTGGCCATTGCACGAGTCGGGACGTACGTATCAGGACACGTCCGGACATGGCCATGGCACGTGTCAGGACGTGACAGGGCGTGGCCATGGCACGAGTCGGGGCGTCGCAGGACATGGCACGGCCCGGCCATGGCACGTGTCAAGACGCATCAGGACATGGCCATGGCACGTGTCAGGACGCGTTTGGACATGGCAGGGCGTGGCCATGCCACGAGCCGAAACATCGCAGGACATGGCAGGGTGTGGCCATGGCACGAGTCGGGACGTCGCAGGACGTGGCACGGCCTGGCCATGGCACGTGTCAAGACGCATCAGGACATGGCCATGGTACGTGTCAAGACGTCGTACGACATGGCATGATATGGTCATGGTACGTGTCATGACGTGTCAGGCCATGGCCATGGTACGTGACAGGACGTCGAAGGACATGGCAGGATATGGTCATGGTACGTGTCAGGACGCGTATGGACATGGCCATGGCACGCGTCAGGACGTGGCAGGGCGTGGCCATGGCACGAGTCAGGACGTCACAGGACATGGCCATGGCACGAGTCAGGACGTCGCAGGACGAGTCAGGATATGGCCATCGCATGTGTCAGGACGCGTCAGGACATGGCAGTGGCACGTGTCAAGACACGTCAAGACATGGCAGGGCGTGGCCATAGCATGACTCATGACTTTGCAGGACATGGCAGGGCGTGGCCATGGCACGAGTCACGACGTCGCACGACGAGTCAGGACATAGCCATGGCACGTGTCAGGACGCATCAGAACATGGCACGGGCACGTGTCAGGACATGTATGGACATGGTAGTGCGTGGCCATGGCATGACTCATGACGACGCAGGACATGGCAGGGCGTGGCCATGGCACGAGTCAGGACGTCGCAGGACGAGTCAGGACATGGCCATGGCACGTGTTAGGACGCGTCAGAACACGTCCTGACATGGCAGGGCGTGGCCATGGCATGACTCATGATGTTGCAGGACATGGCAAGGCGTCGCCATGGCAAGAGTCAGGACGTCGCAGGACGAGTCAGGACATGGACATGGCACCTGTTAGGACGCGTGAGGACATGGCAGTGGCACGTGTAAGAACACGTCCGGACATGGCATGGTGTTGCCATGGCATGACTCATGATGTCGCAGGACATGGCAGGGCGTGGCCATGGCAAGAGTCAGGACGTCGCAGGACGAGTCAGGACGTCGCAGGACGAGTCAGGACATGGCCATGGCACGTGTCAGGACGCGTCAAGACATGGCAGTGGCACGTGTCAGAACACGTCCGGACATGGCAGGGCGTGGCCATGGCATGATTCATGACGTCGCAGCACATGGCAGGGCGTCGCCGTGGCAAGAGTCAGGACGTCGCAGGACGAGTCAGGACATGGCCATGGCACGTGTTAGGACGCGTCAGGACATGGCAATGGCACGTGTCAGAACACGTCCGGACATGGCAGGGCGTGGCCATGGCATGACTCATGACGTTGCAGGACATGGCAGGGCGTGGCCATGGCAAGAGTCAGGACGTCGCAGGACGCGTCAGGACATGGCCATGGCACGTGTCAGGACGCGTCAGGACATGGCAGTGGCACGTGTAAGGACACATTAGGACATGGCAGGGCATGGCCATGGCATGACTTATGACGTCGTAGGACATGGCAGGGCGTGGACATGAAAAGAGTTAGGACGTCGCAGGACGCGTCAGGACATGGCCATGGCACGTGTCAGAACGCATCAGGACATGCCATGGCACGTGTCAGGACGCGTCAGGACATGGCAGGGCATGGCCATGGCACGAGTCAGGACGTCGCAGGACATGGCAGGATAAGGTTATGGTATGTGTCAGGACGCGTCCGGACATGGCCATGGCACGTGTCAGGACGTGGCAAGGCGGGGCCATGGCATGAGTCAGGACGTCGCAGGACATGCCCATGGCACGAGTTAGAACGTCACAGGACGAGTCAGGATATGGCCATGGCATGTGTCAGGACGCGTCAGGACATGGCACTGGCACGTGTCAAGACACGTCAAGACATGGCAGGGCGTGGCCATGGCCTGACTCATGACGTCGCAGGACATGGCAGGGCGTGGCCATGGCACGAGTCACGACGTAGCACAACGAGTCAGGACATGGCCATGGCACGTGTCAGGACGCGTCAAGACATGGCACTGGCACGTGTCAGGACAAGTAAGGACATGGTAGGGCATGGCCATGGCATGACACATGTCGTCGCAGGACATGGCAGGGCGTGGCCATGGCAAGAGTCAAGACGTCGCAGGACGCGTCAGGACATGGCCATAGCACGTGTCAAGACGCGTCAAGACATGGCAGTGGCACGTGTCAGGACACATCAGGACATGGCAGGGCATGGCCATGGCATGACTTATGACGTCGCAGGACATGGCAGGGCGTGGACATGGAAAGAGTTAGGACGTCGCAGGACGCGTATGGACATGGCCATGGCACGTGTCAGGACGCATCAGGACATGCCATGGCACGTGTTAGGACGCGTCAGGACATGGCAGGGCGTGGCCATGGCACGAGTCGGGACGTCGCAGGATATGGCAGGACGTGGCCATGGCACGAGTCGGGACGTCGCAGGATATGGCAGGGCGTGGCCATGGCACGAGTCGGGACGTCGCAGAACATGGTAGGGCGTGGCCATGGCACGAGTCGGGACATCCCAGGACGTGTCAGGACATGGCCATAGCACGTGTCAGGACGCGTCAGGACATGGCAGGGCATGGCCATGGCACGAGTCAGGACGTCGCAGGACATGGCAGGATATGGTTATGGTACGTGTCAGGACGCGTCCGGACATGGCCATGGCATGCGTCAGGACGTGGCAGGGTATGGCCATGACGCGAGTCAGGACGTCGCAGGACATGGCCATGGCACGAGTTAGAACGTCGAAGGACGAGACAGGAAATGGCCATGGCATGTGTTAGGACGCGTCAGGACATGGCACTGACACGTGTCAAGACACGTCAAGACATGGCAGGGCGTGGCCATGGCATGACTCATGACGTCGCAGGACATGGCAGGGCGTGGCCATGGCACGAGTCACGACGTAGCACGACGAGTCAGGACATGGCCATGGCACGTGTCAGGACGTGTCAAGCCATGACACTGGCACGTGTCAGGACAAGTTAGGACATGGTAGGGCATGGCCATGGCATGACTCATGGCAGGGCGTGGCTATGGCACGAGTCAGGACGTCGCAGGACGAGTCAGGACATGGCCATGGCACGTATCAGGACGCGTCAGGACATGGCAGTGGCACGTGTCAAAACACGTCCGGACATGGCAGGGCGTGGCCATGGCATGACTCATGACGTCGCAGGACATGGTAGGGCGTGGCCATGGCAAGAGTCAGGACGTCGCAGAACGCGTCAGGACATGGCCATGGCACGTGTCAGGACGCGTCAGGACAGGGCAGTGGCACGTGTCAGGACACATCAGGACATGGCAGGGCATGGCCATGGCATGACTTATGACGTCGCAGGACATGGCAGGGCGTGGACATGGAAAGAGTTAGGACGTCGTTGGACGCGTTAGGACATGGCCATGGCACGTGTCAGGACGCATTAGGACATGCCATGGCACGTGTCAGGATGCGTCAGGACATGGAAGGTTGTGGCCATGGCACGAGTCGGGACGTCGCAGGACATGGCAGGGCGTGGCCATGGCCTGAGTTGGGACGTCGCAGAACATGGCCAGGCGCTACCATGGCACAAGTCGGGACGTCGCAGGACGTGTCAGGACATGGCCATGGCACGTGTCAGGACGCGTTAGGACATGGCAGGGCATGGCCATGGCACGAGTCAGGACGTCGCAGTACATGGCAGGATATGGTTATGGTACATGTCTGCACGAGTCCGGACATGGCCATGGCACGCGTCAGGACGTGGCAGGGCGTGGCCATGGCACGAGTCAGCACGTTGCAGGACATGGCCATGGCACAAGTTAGGACGTCGCAGGACGAGTCAGGATATGGCCATGGCATGTATCAGGACGCGTCAGGACATGGCACTGGAACGTGTCAAGACACGTCAAGACATGGCAGGGCGTGGCCATGGCATGACTCATGACGTCGCAGGACATGGCAGGGCGTGGCCATGGCACGAGTCACGACGTCGCACGACGAGTCAGGACATGGCCAATGCACGTGTCAAGACGCGTAAGGACATGGCACTTGCACGTGTCAGGACACGTAAGGACATGGCAGTGCGTGGCCATGGCATGACTCATGACGTCGCATTACATGGCAGGGCGTGGCCGTGGAAAGAGTCAGGACGTCGCAGGACGCGTCAGGACATGGCCATGGCACGTGTCAGGACGCGTCAGGACATGGCAGTGGCACGTGTCAGAACACGTCCGGACATGGCAGGGCGTGGCCATGGCATGACTCATGATGTCGCAGGACATGGCAGGGCGTCCATGGCAAGAGTCAGGACGTCAAAGGACGCGTTAGGATATGGCCATGGCACGTGTTACGATGCATCAAGACATGGTAGTGGCACGTGTCAGGACACATCATGACATGTCAGGGCATGGCCATGGCATGACTCATGACGTCGCAGGACATGGGAGGGCGTGGCCATGGCAAGAGTCAGGACGTCGTAGGACGCGTCAGGACATGGCCATGGCACGTGTCAGACGCGTCAGGACATGGCAGGGCTTGGCCATGGCATGACTTATGACGTCGCAGGACATGGCAGAGCGTGGACATGGAAAGAGTTAGGACGTCGCAGGACGCGTCGAGACATGGCCATGGCACGTGTCAGGACGCATCAGGACATGCCATGGCACGTGTCAGGACGCGTCAGGACATGCCAGGGCGTGGCCATGGCACGAGTCGGGAAGTCGCAGGATATGGCAGGGCGTGGCCATGGCACGAGTCGGGACGTCGCAGAACATGGTAGGGCGTGGCCATGGCACGAGTCGGGACATCCCAGGATTCGTCAGGACATGGCCATGGCACGTGTCAGACGCGTCAGGACATGGCAGGGCTTGGCCATGGCATGACTTATGACGTCGCAGGACATGGCAGAGCGTGGACATGGAAAGAGTTAGGACGTCGCAGGACGCGTCGAGACATGGCCATGGCACGTGTCAGGACGCATCAGGACATGCCATGGCACGTGTCAGGACGCGTCAGGACATGCCAGGGCGTGGCCATGGCACGAGTCGGGAAGTCGCAGGATATGGCAGGGCGTGGCCATGGCACGAGTCGGGACGTCGCAGAACATGGTAGGGCGTGGCCATGGCACGAGTCGGGACATCCCAGGATGTGTCAGGACATGGCCATAGCACGTGTCAGGACGCGTCAGGACATGGCAGGGCATGGCCATGGCACGAGTCAGGACGTCGTAGGACATGGCAGGATATGGTTATGGTACGTGTCAGGACGCGTCCGGACGTGGCCATGGCACGTGTCAGGACGTGGCAGGGCGTGGCCATGACACGAGTCAGGACGTCGCAGGAGATGGCCATGGCACGAGTTAGAACGTCGAAGGACGAGTCAGGATATGGCCATGGCATGTGTCAAGACGCGTCAGGACATGGCACTGGCACGTGTCAAGACACGTCAAGACATGGCAGGGCGGGGCCATGGCATGACTCATGACGTCGCAGGACATGGCAGGGCGTGGCCATGGCACGAGTCAGGACGTCGCACGACGAGTTAGGACATGGCCATGGCACGTGTCAAGACGCGTCAGGATATGGCAGTGGCACGTGTCAGAACACGTCCGGACATGGCAGGGCGTGGCCATGGCATGACTCATGACGTCGCAGGACATGGCAGGGCGTGGCCATGGCAAGAGTCAGGACGTCGCAGGACGCGTCAGGCCATGGCCATGGCACGTGTCAGGACGCGTCAGGACATCGCAGTGGCACGTGTCAGCACACATCAGGATATGGCAGGGCATGGCCATGCCATGACTTATGACGTCGTAGGACACGGCAGGGCGTGGACATGGAAAGAGTTAGGATGTCGTAGGACGCGTCAGGACATGGCCATGGCACGTGTCAGGACGCATCAGGACATGCCATGGCACGTGTCAGGACGTGTCAGGACATGGCAGGGCGTGGCCATGGCACGAGTCGGGACGTCGCAGGACATGGCAGGGCGTGGCCATGGCCCGAGTCGGGACGTAACACGTCGCACCACGTCTAATTCTAACCAATGCTTAGAAACATGTCAAGCGCAATGATGTTGGTTGTCGTTGGCAGCGGTGGTGCAAAGTCGGGGTGGTTCGAGCAGTAACGTCAGGCAACAGCCGGTCGACGCGTGTCAGGACATGGCCATGGCACGAGTCAGGACGTTTCAAGACATTGCAGTGGCACGTGTCAGGACACGTCAGGACATGGCAGGGCGTGGCCATGGCATGACTCATGACGTCGCAGGACATGGCAGGGCGTGGCCATGGCAAGAGTCAGGACGTCGCAGGACATGGCAGGGCGTGGCCATGGCAAGAGTCAGGACGTCGCAGGACATGGCAGGGCGTGGCCATGGCAAGAGTCAGGACGTGTCAGGACATGGCCATGGCACGTATCAGGACGTTTCAAGACATTGCAGTGGCACGTGTCAGGACACGTCAGGACATGGCAGGGCGTGGCCATAACATGACTCATGACGTCGCAGGACATGGCAGGGCGTGGCCATGGCAAGAGTCAGGACGCCGCAGGACATGGCAGGGCGTGGCCATGGCACGAGTCACGACGTCGCGCGACGAGTCAGGACATGGCCATGGCACGTGTCAGGACGCGTCAGGACATGGCACTGGCACGTGCCAGGACACGTAAGGACATGGCAGGGCGTGGCCATGGCACGAGTCAGGACGTCACAGGAGGAGTCAGGACATGGCCGTGGCACGTGTCAGGACGCGTCACGACATGGCACTGGCACGTGTACGGACATGTCAGGACATGGCAAGGCGTGGCCATGGCATGACTCAAGATGTCGAAGGACATGGCAGGGCTTGGCCATGGCCCGAGTCAGGGCGTCGTAGGACGAGTCAGGTCATGGCCATGGCACGTGTCAGGACGTGTAAGGACATGGAAGTGGCATGTGTCAGGACACATCAGGACATGGCAGGGCATGGCCATGGCATGACTCATGATGTCGCAGGACATGGCAGGGCGTTGCCATGGAAAGAGTTAGGACGTCGCAGGACGCGTCAGGACATGGCCATGGCACGTGTCAGGACTCATCAGGACATGCCATGGCACGTGTCATGACGCGTCAGGACATGGCAGGTCGTGGCAATGGAACGAGTCGGGACGTCGCAGGACATGGCAGGGCGTGGCCATGGCACGAGTCGGGACGTCAAAGAACATGGCAGGGCGTGGCTATGGCACGAGTCGGGACGTCACAGGACGTGTCTGGACATGGCCATGGCACGTGTCAGGACGCGTTAGGACATTGCTGGGCATGGCCATGGCACGAGTCAGGACGTCGCAGGACATGGCATGATATGGTTATGGTACGTGTCAGGACGCGTACGGACATGGCCATGGCACGCGTCAGGACGTGGCAGGGCGTGGCCATGGCACGAGTCAGGACGTCACAGGACATGGCCATGGCACGAGTCAGGACGTCGCAGGTTGAGTCAGGATATGGCCATGGCATGTGTCAGGACGCGTCAGGACATGGCACTTGCACGTGTCGAGACACGTCAAGACATGGCAGGGCGTGGCCATGGCATGACTCATGACGTCGCAGGACATGGCAGGGCGTGGCCATGGCACGAGTCACGACGTCGCACGACGAGTCAGGACATGGCCATGGCACGTGTTAGGACGCGTCAGGACATGGCACTGGCACGTGTCAGGACACGTACGGACATGGCAGGGCGTGGCCATGGCATGACTCATGACGTCGCAGGACATGGCAGGGCGTGGCCATGGAAAGAGTCAGGACGTCGCAGGACGCGTCAGGACATGGCCATGGCACGTGTCAGGACGCGTTAGGACATGGGAGTGGCACGTGTCAGAACACGTCCGGACATGGCAGGGCGTGGCCATGGCATGACTCATGATGTCGCAGGACATAGCAGGGCGTGGCCATGACAAGAGTCAGGACGTCGCAGGACGCGATAGGGTATGGCCATGGCACGTGATACGATGCGTCAGGACATGGTAGTGGAACGTGTCAGGACACATCACGACATGTCAGGGCATGGCCATGGCATGACTCATGACGTCGCAGGACATGGCAGGGCGTGGCCATGGCAAGAGTCAGGACGTCGCAGGACTCGTCAGGACATGGCCATGGCACGTGTCAGGACGCATCAGGACACGTCACGACATTGCAGGGTGTGGCCATGGCACGAGTCGGGACGTACGTGTCAGGACGCGTCCTGACATGGCCATGGCACGCGTCAGGACGTTACAGGGCGTGGCCATGGCACGAGTCGAGGCGTCGCAGGACATGGCACGACCTGGCCATGGCACGTGTCAAGACGCATCAGGACATGGCCATGGCACGTGTCCGGACGCGTTTGGACATGGCAAGGCGTGGCCATGGCACGAGTCGAAACATCGCAGGACATGGCAGGGTGTGGCCATGGCACGAGCCGGGATGTCGCAGGACATGGCAGGGCGTGGCCATGGCACGAGTCGGGACGTCGCAGGACGTGTCAGGACATGGCCATGGCACGTGTCAGGACGCGTTAGGACATGGCAGGGCATGGCCATGGCACGAGTCGGGACGTGGCCGTGGCACGAAATCGTAGTTCGTCGCTCCAAGCCGCACCACGTCGCACCACGTCTATTGCTAACCAATGCTTAGAAACATGTCAAGCACAATGATGTTGTTGGTCATTGGCGGCGGTGGTGGAAAGTCGGGGTGGTCCGAGCGGTAGCGTCGGGCGACGACCGGTCGACACGTGTCAGGACATGGCCATGGCACAAGTTAGGACGTCGCAGGACGAGTCAGGATATGGCCATGGCATGTGTCAGGACGCGTCAGGACATGGCACTAGAACGTATCAAGACACGTCAAGACATGGCAGGGCGTGGCCATGGCATGACTCATGACGTCGCAGGACATGGCAGGGCGTGGCCATGGCACGAGTCACGACGTTGCATGACGAGTCAGGACATGGCCAATGCACGTGTCAAGACGCGTCAGGACATGGCACTGGCACGTGTCAGGACAAGTAAGGACATGGTAGGGCATGGCCATGGCATGACTCATGGAAGGGCGTGGCCATGGCACGAGTCAGGACGTCGCAGGACGAGTCAGGACATGGCCATGGCACGTGTCAGGACGCGTCAGGACATGGCAGTGGCACGTGTCAGGACACGTCCGGACATGGCAGGGCGTGGCCATGGCATGACTCATGACGTCGCAGGACATGGTAGGGCGTGGCCATGGCAAGAGTCAGGACGTCGCAGGACGCGTCAGGACATGGCCATGGCACGTGTCAGGACGCGTCAGGACATGGCAGTGGCACGTGTCAGGACACATCAGGACATGGCAGGGCATGGCCATGGCTTGACTTATGACGTCGCAGGACATGGCAGGGCGTGGACATGGAAAGAGTTAGGACGTCGTAGGACGCGTCAGGACATGGCCATGGCACGTGTCAGGACGCATCAGGATATGGCCATGGCACGTGTCAGGACGCGTTTGGACATGGAAGGGTATGGCCATGGCACGAGTCGGGACATCGCAGAACACGGCAGGGCGTGGCCATGGCACGAGTCGGGACGTCGCGGGACATGGTAGGGCGTGGCTACGGCACAAGTCGGGACGTCGCAGGACGTGTCAGGACATGATCATGGCACGTGTCAGGACGCGTCAGGACATGGTAGGGCGTGGCCATGGCACGAGTCAGAACGTCGCAGGACATGGCAGGATATGGTTATGGTACATGTCTACACGCGTCCGGACATGGCCATGGCATGCGTCAGGACGTGGCAGGGCGTGGCCATGGCACTAGTCAGGACGTCGCAGGACATGGCCATGGCACAAGTTAGGACGTCGCAGGACGAGTCAGGATATGGCCATGGCATGTGTCAGGACGCGTCAGGACATGGCACTGGAACGTGTCAAGACACGTCAAGACATGGCAGGGCGTGGCCATGGCATGACTCATGACGTCGCAGGACATGGCAGGGCGTGGCCATGGCACGAGTCACGACGTCGCACGACGAGTCAGGACATGGCCAATGCACGTGTCAAGACGCGTCAAGCCATGGCACTGGCACGTGTCAGGACAAGTAAGGACATGGTAAGGCATGGCCATGGCACGTGTCAGGACGCGTCAGGACATCGCAGGGCGTGGCCATGGCACGAGTCAGGACGTCGCAGGACGAGTCAGGACATGGCCATGGCACGTGTCAGGACGCGTCAGGACATGGCAGTGGCACGTGTCAGAACACGTCCGGACATGGCAGGGCGTGGCCATGGCATGACTCATGACGTCGCAGGACATGGCAGGGTGTGGTCACGGCAAGAGTCAGGACGTCGCAGGACGCGTCAGGACATGGCCATGGCACGTGTCAGGACGCGTCAAGGCATGGCAGTGGCACGTGTCAGGACACATTAGGACATGGCAGGGCATGGCCATGGCATGACTTATGACGTCGCAGGACATGGCGGGGCGTGGACATGGAAAGAGTTAGGACATCGCAGGACGCGTCAGGACATGGCCATGGCACGTGTCAGGACACATCAGGACATGCCATGGCACGTGTCAGGACGCGTCAGGACATGGTAGGGCGTGGCCATGGCACGAGTCGGGACGTCGCAGGACATGGTAGGGCATGGCCATGGCACGTGTGACGAGACCGTAACTCAAACACGACGATCTGTCCGGCCTAGCGAACTTTCAATGCCAAAGTTAGCTAGTCAGCCTACCCGGATGCTTAGTAGAACTTAAGAAAGACTAAGCTTGTAGAAACTTGGCGAAGGAAACTAGAAGTTGGAAGAAAGAACTCTTTTATTAAGAGAATTTGAGAGCTTTACAATGCTTTGGATGCTTTACAACTTTGCTTGATTGCTTGCTTTCTTGCTTGATTCCAAATGAATGCCTTAGGTGCCTATTTATAGTTGGCTACCTAAATGTCTAGACTTTTCCTAAGTATCTAGAATCTTCCTAAATGAATATCTGAGATATTTACACAAGGTTGCTGCCCTCTAGAAGCCTCCACATGATTCTAGGCTTGTCTTCAACAATCTGCACAATTCTAGAGTCTTCAAGAGTCTTCTAGTGTGTTCTAGAGTGTTCTAGAGTGTTCTAGAGTCTTCTAGAGTCTTCTAGATTTTTCTAGAGTCTTCTAGAGTGTTCTAGAGTGTTCTAGAGTTTTCAAGAGTCTTCTAGAGCCTTCTAGAGTCTTCCAGGACCTTCCGGGGTATTCCGGACTGTTCCGGAAGCATTTTGGAGCTATTTTGAGCTTGTTTTGGGGCGAAAATAGTGCCGTCCATGACATTCTCCCCCGCTCAATCTCGCGACGACCTCGGCGCGTGCTCCTTGTAAGCCTGGATGAGGTCTTGGAGATTCCACAAAGTTAGCTCATGCTCCCAGCTCGCCTCGCTGTCAGGAGACCCTTTCCACTTGACAAAGTATTCAATGTAGCTTGGGTGAGTCCCCCGTCTTGGAATGATACGGTGTGCAAGGATCTCTTCTGCTTCTTTCTCTGGCACCGTTGTGATGGCTGTTGGTGCTCGTTTAGACTCTCCTCGGCTTAGATCTTCCTTGTCTTGATGATATGGTTTCAAAAGACTCACATGGAAGACCGGATGCATTTCTAAATGTGATGGAAGAGTCAAGCGATAGGCTAGTTTGCCAATGCATTTCTCTACTGGAAACGGTCCCTCGTAGCGCCTTACTAGCCCTTTATGCACCTGGCCGGATCTTCGACGCTGGTGAGGAAGGAGTTTTACCATGACCAAGTCTCCTTCCTCAAACTCCAAGTGACGCCTCTTAGCATCTGCCCATTTCTTCATTTTCTGTGCCGCCTTTGCTAAGTAGGCTTTTGCCAAGTCTGCCTTTTCGTGCCAGCCTTTGGCAAACTTGTATGCTGACGGATTGGGCCCTTTGTAACCAATGGCCAAAGTTTGTGGCGTCATCGGTTGTTGTCCTGTTGCTATCTCGAACGGACTTGCCCCTGTTGACTCGCTCTTCTGCAGATTATAAGAAAATTGGGCAATGTCCAATAACTTGGCCCAATCTTTCTGGTTGGCGCTGACAAAGTGGCGAAGATATAGCTCCAGCAAAGCATTCACCCGTTCCGTTTGCCCATCAGTTTGAGGGTGAAAGGCTGTAGAGAAGTTGAGCTCGGACCCCATTATTTTAAAGAGCTCCATCCAGAACCTTCCCGTGAAGCGGGGGTCCCGGTCGCTGATAATGGTCTTTGGAATGCCCCAATACTTCACCACATACTTGAAAAATAATCGAGCAGCGTCCTCGGCAGTAAGCTTTGTTGGACCGGGAATGAATACGCCATATTTGCTGAAGCGGTCCACTACAACCATTATGTTGCTGCAGCCTTCGGACTTGGGTAAAGATGTGATGAAGTCCATGGAAATGCTTTCCCATGGCCTCTCCGCAATAGGCAAAGGCTCCAAAAGACCCGCGGGTGAGCGTTGTTCAACCTTGTCCTGCTGGCACACAAGACAAGTTTTTACGTATAGCTCTATGTCATCCCGCATTTGGGGCCAAAAGTATGCTCGCTCGATCAGCGCCATCGTCCTTCGGACTCCGGGATGGCCCGCCCATCTGGAGTCATGACTTTCTCGGAGGATTTCCTTCCTTAAGCTTCCCCATTTCGGTACGTAAACCCTATTTCCCTTGGTGAGGAGCAGCCCGTCCTCTAGCCAAAACTGGCGTGTCTTCCCTTGACGTGCCAATCCCATCAAATTTTTGGCTTGTGGGTCATGCTCCAGCCCCTCATTGATGCGATCAACTATAGGGAAATTTGGGCTTGTGATGGAGGCAAGTTCGGCCTTTCTACTTAGTGCATCGGCCACGACATTACCCTTGCCCGGCTTGTACTCCATCACAAAATCAAACTCCGCTAAGAAAGCTTGCCACCGAATTTGTTTTGGGGTAAGCTTCTTCTGCTTAAGGAAGTAACTTGTGGCAACATTATCCGTCCTCACGATGAACTTGCTGCCCAGGAGATAATGTCTCCACGTCCGTAAACAATGCACTACAGCAGTCATCTCTTTCTCCTGGACTGTGTAGCGTTTCTCTGCATCATTCAGCTTACGACTTTCGTAAGCCACAGGGTGCCCTTCTTGCATTAGGACGCCTCCCAGGGCAAAGTCAGAGGCGTCCGTCTGCACCTCGAAAGACTTGGTATGGTCGGGCAAAACCAATACCGGCTCCTTGATCACGGCGGCCTTTAACTCCTCAAATGCTTGTTGGGCCTTATCAGTCCACTCCCAGGTCCGGTTTTTCTTCAGTAGATCTGTGAGTGGCGCGGCGATGGAAGAGTAGCCTTTGATGAACTTCCGATAGTAGTTAGCCAAACCAAGGAAAGACCGAAGTTCTGGAACTTTCTTCGGCGGCTCCCAATCCTGTATAGCCCGAATCTTGGACTCATCCATCCGTAGCTTTCCCTCACCAACAATGTGTCCTAAGAAGGAGACTTCTCGTCGAGCAAATGCGCATTGCTCCTTCTTGACATAAAGCTCGTTCGTGCGGAGTACTTTGAAGACTTGTCTTAGATGATTTACATGATCCTCCAGTGTGTTGCTATAGATGACAATGTCGTCCAAGTACACCACGACGAACTTGTCTAAGAAAGGTTGTAGGACTCGGTTCATGAGGATGCAAAACGTTGCAGGCGCATTGGTGAGTCCGAAAGGCATCACAAGGAATTCATATGAGCCGTACCTTGTGACGCATGCTGTCTTAGGCTCGTCTCCCTCCGCAATGCGGACCTGGTAGTACCCCGATCGCAAATCCAGCTTGGTGAACCAAAGAGCTTGCCCAAGCTGATCGAACAAGTCGGCAATGAGTGGTATCGGGTACTTATTCTTGACCGTGATCTTGTTAAGCGCCCGGTAGTCAATGCAAAGTCGAAGTGACCCGTCGTGCATCTTCTGGAACAATACCGGCGCTCCATAAGGTGCTTTTGATGGACGAATATAGCCCATGTCCATCAACTCCTTCAGTTGCCTCCGTAATTCCTCAAGCTCCGGAGGCGCCATCCTATAAGGCACGGCAGCTGGCGGGGTGGCACCTGGTTCCAGCTCTATCTTATGATCCACCTCCCTTTTAGGTGGTAACCTCTTTGGTAGCTCCGGTGGCATGACGTCTTGGAACTCCTCCAAAACGTGCTGGACCTTGGGTGGCATGGACTCGGTTGTAGGAATGACAGCTTCTTCCTTTAAGGCAACAAGGTAGGTTGGCTCTTCCTTCTTGATGCCCTTTGAGAGTTGCATGGCTGAAATTTGTCTTCCTTGGAGTCGGGTTTCCCGCTCTAGTGGAACTAGATGGGTGTTGCCCTCCTCCAAGATGCATAAGGAGTTCGCAAAGGGAATTGGGACGGCCTTGACCCTGTCCATGAACTCAATACCCAAGACGAGTGGATAATCGTCCATGGTCACGATCGAGAAGTTTATGTGGCCGTGCCAATTGCCTAAGTGAACCGGCACATTGCGGGAAACTCCAAAGGTTTCTATTGGTGCAGCATTAACGCCCTTGAGCCAACCTCGGCTTGTCTCGTACCGGATGCCCATCTTCTTAGCCTGCTGGAAAGTGAGGAAGTTGCTGTCGGCTCCCGTGTCAACTAATGCCTTCACGGTATGCTCCCCAATCTTGGCCTCGGCAAACAACCTCCCTTTTTTCTCATTCTTGGGCACCTCAACTTTTGCCTGAATTGAGCTTAGAAGCCGCATGGCCCCAATCTTTGCTTCCTCCTGTTCGCGATCCTCGATTAAAGCAGAAAGCTTACTCTTTTTGGGGCACTCCCTTGCATAGTGCGGTCCATCACAAAAGAAACATCGGATAGGTTTAGGAGGGAAATCTCTACGTCCCTTGGCCCTTTCTGACGCCTCCTTGCCCTTAGGCGGGTCTCCCCCACTCTTTCCCTTGCCGCCCTTGTCCTTGGGTTTAGGTTTTTCCACTTTCCTAAACTCAATAAGGGACTCGGCAATGGATATGGCAGTGGTCAAGTCTTGGGCACCACGGCGTTGGATTTCAAGCCTTGCCCACTGCTGTAACCCGTCCATGAAGGCAAAGAAAGCTTCTTTATCAGGGTAGTCAGGGATTTCGAGAAGTACCTCTGTGAACTCTTTGACGTACTCCCGGATGGTTCCTTTGTGCTGCAAACGTCTTAGCTTGCCACGAGCTTCCTCCTCGACGTTGCTTGGGTAGAATTGCTTCTTGAGTTCTGCCTTAAAATCTGCCCAAGTGTCGATAGAGCAGGTGCCTTTCTCTATGTCGCTTTGTCTTCTCCTCCACCAAACCATTGCGGTGTCCTCGAGGAAAAGACTACCCATGTTTACCTTTAGAGCCTCGTCTTGCATGTCGAGAGCCCTAAAGTATTGCTCCATGCTCCAAACAAAGTTGTCTAGTTCCCTCGCGCTTCTAGACCCTTTGAAGTATTTGGGTCGGGGAACATCTCTAGTGGAAGGGGTAGTCCTTACCTCGGACGTTGTGGCAGTGCCTTGTGCAAGAGCCCTTTTGCACAAGCTGAGCTCCTCCTTGGTGTTCTCCAGCTCATGTGAAAGCCTCCCTAACTCTTCCCTCATGAGCGAAATCTCGGCCTGGTGTTTCTCCTCCACCGCCTGAAGACATTGTGCCAGGACTTGATTCACGGCGGACTGCATCTCCTCCCGCAATCCGTCTAGGCCCTCCTCGACCCTTTGTTCGACCCCCTCGAACCTTTGGTCGGCCTCCACGAACTTGTCCTGCCCATCGGCAATGGCCAACTCCACCTTGGCCAGCCTTGTCTCCAACTCCCCCATGGCGTCCCTGGAGCGAGACCTTTGGCCCTTAGATTTGTCCCTTTCGGTTCGGGTGATTTCACTGCTGCCTTCCATACTCCCTTAGATGTTCCAACGAACCTGATGCTCTGATACCAATTGTGACGAGACCGTAACTCAAACACGACGATCGGTCCGGCCTAGCGAACTTTCAATGCCAAAGTTAGCTAGTCAGCCTACCCGGATGCTTAGTATAACTTAAGAAAGACTAAGCTTGTAGAAACTTGGCGAAGGAAACTAGTAGTTGGAAGAAAGAACTCTTTTATTAAGAGAACTTGAGAGCTTTACAATGCTTTGGATGCTTTACAACTTTGCTTGATTGCTTGCTTTCTTGCTTGATTCCAAATGAATGCCTTAGGTGCCTATTTATAGTTGGCTACCTAAATGTCTAGACTTTTCCTAAGTATCTAGAATCTTCCTAAATGAATATCTAAGATATTTACACAAGGTTGCTGCCCTCTAGAAGCCTCCACATGATTCTAGGCTTGTCTTCAACAATCTGCACAATTCTAGAGTCTTCTAGAGTCTTCTAGAGTCTTCTAGAGTCTTCTAGAGTCTTCTAGAGTCTTCTAGAGTGTTCTAGAGTGTTCTAGAGTCTTCTAGAGTCTTCTAGATTTTTCTAGAGTCTTCTAGAGTGTTCTAGAGTGTTCTAGAGTTTTCTAGAGTCTTCTAGAGCCTTCTAGAGTCTTCCAGGACCTTCCGGGGTATTCCGGACTGTTCCGGAAGCATTTTGGAGCTGTTTTGAGCTTGTTTTGGGGCGAAAATAGTGCCGTCCATGACAACAAGGCATGGCCATGGCACGAGTCAGGACGTCGCAGGACATGGCAGGATATGGTTATGGTACGTGTCAGGACGCGTCTGGACATGGCCATGGCACGCGTCAGGACGTCGCAGGGCGTGGCCATGGCACGAGTCAGGACGTCGCAGGACATGGCCATGGCACGAGTTAGAACGTCACAGGACGAGTCAGGATATGGCCATGCCATGTGTCAGGACGCGTCAGGACGTGGCACTGGCACGTTTCAAGACACGTCAAGACATGGCAGGGCGTGGCCATGGCCTGACTCATGACGTCGCAGGACATGGCAGGGCGTGGCCATGGCACGAGTCACGACGTTGCACAACGAGTTAGGACATGGCCATGGCACGTGTCAAGACGCGTCAAGACATGGCACTGGCACGTGTCACGACAAGTAAGGACATGGTAGGGCATGGCCATGGCATGACTCATGACGTCGTAGGACATGGCAGGGCGTGGCCATGGCACGAGTCAGGACGTCGCAGGATGAGTCAGGACATGGCCATGGCACGTGTCAAGACTAATCAGGACATAGCAGTGGCACGTGTCAGAACACGTCCGGACATGGCAGGGCGTGGCCATGGCATGACTCATGACGTCGCAGGACATGGCAGGGCGTGGCCATGGCAAGAGTCAGGACGTCGCAGGACGCGTCAGGACATGGCCATGGCACGTGTCAGGACGCGTCAGGACATGGCAGTGGCACGTGTCAGGACACATCAGGACATAGCAGGGCATGGCCATGGCATGACTTATGACGTCGCAGGACATGGCAGGGCGTGGACATGGAAAGAGTTAGGAAGTCGCAGGACGCGTCAGGACATGGCCATGGCACGTGTCAGGACGTATCAGGACATGCCATGGCACGTGTCAGGACGCGTCAGGACATGGCAGGGCGTGGCCATGGCACGAGTCGGGACGTCGCAGGATATGGCAGGGCGTGGCCATGGCACGAGTCGGGACGTCGCAGAACATGGTAGGGCGTGGCCATGGCACGAGTCGGGACGTCCCAGGAAGTGTCAGGACATGGCCATAGCACGTGTCAGGACGCGTCAGGACATGGCAGGGCATGGCCATGGCACGAGTCAGGACGCCGCAGGACATGGAAGGATATGATTATGGTACGTGTCAGGACGCGTCCGGACATGGCCATGGCATGCGTCAGGACGTGGCAGGGCGTGGCCATGACACGAGTCAGGACGTCGCAGGACATGGCCATGGCACGAGTTAGAACGTCGAAGGACGAGACAGGATATGGCCATGGCATGTGTCAGGACGCGTCAGGACAAGGCACTGGCACGTGTCAAGACACGTCAAGACATAGCAGGGCGTGGCCATGGCATGACTCATGACGTCGCAGGACGTGGCAGGGCGTGGCCATGGCACGAGTCACGACGTAGCGCGACGAGTCAGGACATGGCCATGACACATGTAAGGATGCGTCAAGACATGGCACTGGCACGTGTCAGGACAAGTAAGGACATGGTAGGGCATGTCCATGGCATGACTCATGGCAGGGCGTGGCCATGGCACGAGTCAGGACGTCGCAGGACGAGTCAGGACATGGCCATGGCACGCGTCAGGACGCGTCAGGACATGGCAGTGGCACGTGTCAGAACACGTCCGGACATGGCAGGGCGTGGCCATGGCATGACTCATGACGTCGCAGGACATGGCAGGGCGTGGCCATGGCAAGAGTCAGGACGTCGCAGGACGCGTCAGGACATGGCCATGGCACGTGTCAGGACGCGTCAGGACGCGTCAGGACATGGCAGTGGCACGTGTCAGGACACATCAGGACATGGCAGGGCATGGCCATGGCATGACTTATGACGTCGCAGGACATGGCAGGGCGTGGACATGGAAAGAGTTAGGACGTCGCAGGACATGGCAGGGCGTGGCCATGGCAAGAGTCAGGACGTCGCAGGACGCGTCAGGACATGGCCATGGCATGTGTCTAGACGCATCAGGACATGCCAAGGCACGTGTCAGGACGCGTCAGGACATGGTAGGGCGTGGCCATGGCACGAGTTGGGACGTCGCAGGACATGGCAGGATATGGTTATGGTACGTGTCAGGACACGTCCGGACATGGCCATGGCACGCGTCAGGACGTGGTAGGGTGTGGCCATGGCACGAGTCAGGACGTCGCAGGACATGGCAATGGCACGAGTTAGGACGTCGCAGGACGAGTCAGGATATGGCCAATGCATGTGTCAGGACGTGTCAGGACATGGCACTGGCACGTGTCAAGACAGGTCAAGACATGGCAGGGCATGGCCATGGCATGACTCATGACGTCGCAGGACATGGCAGGGCGTGGCCACTGCACGAGTCACGATGTAGCACGACGAGTCAGGACATGGCCATGGCACGTGTCAGGACGCGTCAAGACATGGCACTGGCACGTGTCAGGACAAGTAAGGACATGGTAGGGCATCGCCATGGCATGACTCATGACGTCGCAGGACATGGCAGGGCGTGGCCATGGCATGAGTCAGGACATCGTAGGACGAGTCAGGACATGGCCATGGCACGTGTCAGGACGCGTCAGGACATGGCAGTGGCACGTGTCAGAACACGTCCGGACATGGCAGGGCGTGGCCATGGCATGACTCATGACGTCGCACGACATGGCAGGGCGTGGCCATGGCAAGAGTCAGGACGTCGCAGGACCCGTCAGGACATGGCCATGGCACGTGTCCGGACGCATCAGGACATGCCATAGCACGTGTCAGGACACGTCACGACAATGCAGGGCGTGGCCATGGCACGAGTCAGGACGTACGTGTCAGGACGCGTCCGGACATAGCCATGGCACGCGTCAGGACGTGACAGGACATGGCCATGGCACGAGTCGGGACGTTGCAGGGTGTTTTGAGTAGTAGCGTCGGGCGACGGCCGGTCGACACGTGTCAGGACATGGCCATCGCACGAGTCAGGTTGTCGCAGGACAAGTAAGGTTATGGCCATGGCACCTGTCAGGACGCGTCAGGACATGGCAGTGGCACGTGTCAGGACACATCAGGACATGGCAAGGCATGACCATGGCATGACTTATGACGTTGCAGGACATAGCAGGGCGTGGCCATGGAAAGAGATAGGACGTCGCAGGACGCGTCAGGACATTGCCATGGCATGTGTCAGGACGCATCAGGACATGCCATGCCACGTGTCAGGACGCATCAAGACATGGCAGAGCGTGGCCAAGGCACGAGTCGGGACGTCACAGGACATGGCAGAGCGTGGCCATGGCACGAGACGGGACGTCGCAGAATATTGCAGGGCGTGGCCATGGCACGAGTCGGGACGTCGCAGGACGTGTCAGGACATGGCCATGGCACGTGTCACGACGCGTTAGGACATGGCAGGGCTTGGCCATGGCACGAGTCAGGACGTCGCAGGACATGGCAGGATATGGTTATGGTACGTGTCAGGACGCGTCCGGACATGGCCATGGCACGCGTCAGGACGTGGCAGGGCGTGGCCATGGCACGAGTCGGGACGTCGCAAGACATGGCCATGGAAAGAGTCAGGACGTCGCAGGACGAGTCAGGATATGGCCATGGCATGTGTCAGGACGTATCAGGACATGCCATGGCACGTGTCAGGACGCGTCAGGACATGGCAGGGCGTGCCCATGGCACGAGTCAGGACGTCGCAGGATATGGCAGGGCGTGGCCATGGCACGAGTCGGGACGTCGCAGAACATGGTAGGGCGTGGCCATGGCACGAGTCGGGACGTCCCAGGAAGTGTCAGGACATGGCCATAGCACGTGTCAGGACGCGTCAGGACATGGCAGGGCATGGCCATGGCGTCCGGACGCGTCCTGACACGTACGTCCTGACTCGTGCCATGGCCACGCCTTGCCATGTCCTGACGCATCCTGACACGTGCCATGGCATGCCCTGATGCGTCCTGACACGTGCCATGGCCATATCCTGACTCGTCCTGCGACGTCCTGACTCGTGCCATGGCCATGTCCTGCGACGTCCTGACTCGTTCCATGGCCACGCCCTGCCACGTCCTGACGCGTGCCATGGCCATGTCCGGACGCGTCCAGACACGTACCATAACCATATCCATCCATGTCCTGCGACGTCCCGACTCGTGCCATGGCCACGCCTTGCCATGTCCTGACGCATCCTGACACGTGCCATGGCATGCCCTGATGCGTCCTGACACGTGCCATGGCCATGTCCTGACGCGTCCTGCGACGTCCTAACTCTTTCCATGTCCACGCCCTGCCATGTCCTGCGATGTCATAACTCATTCCATGGCCATGCCCTGCCATGTCTTGATATGTCCTGACACGTGCCACTGCCATGTCCTGACACGTCCTGCCACGTGCCATGGCCATGTCCTGACGCGTCCTGCGACGTCCTGACTCTTGCCGTGGCCACGCCCTGCCATGTCCGGATGTGTTCTGACACTTGTCACTGCCTTGTCCTGACGCGTCCTGACACGTGCCATGGCCATGTCCTGACTTGTCCTGCGACGTCCTGACTCGTGCCATGGCCATGTCCTGACACGTGTCGACCGGCCGTCGCCCGATGCTACTACTCTAAACACCCTGCGACGTCCCGACTCGTGCCATGGCCACGCCCTGACACGTCCTGACGCGTGCCATGGCCATGTCCGGACGCGTCCTGACACGTACGTCCTAAATCGTGCCATGGCCACGCCCTGCAATGTCGTGACGTGTCCTGACACGTGCCATGGCATGTCTTGATGCGTCCGGACACGTGCCATGGCCATGTCCTGACGAGTCCTGCGACGTCCTGACTCTTGCCTTGGCCACGCCCTACCATGTCCTGCGACGTCATGAGTCATGCCATGGCCATGCCCTGACATGTCCTGATGTGTCCTGACACGTGCCACTGCCATGTCCTGACGCGTCCTAACACGTGCCATGGCCATGTCCTGACGCGTCTTGCAACGTCCTGACTCTTGAAATGGCCACGCCCTTGTTGGAAACACATTTCAAATGCAATATACTAAACGTGTGTTCTTTTGTAGGTTTTGATGAATGTCAAACAAAGCAATAAGCGATATATAGCAGTGCTCAAGGACAAGCACATAATGGATGCATTACAAGAAGCTCAAGACAATGCTTGGAAATGTTATAATTGAGTCAATATTAATTGTGATCTTGATTCCTCAATCTTGGCTCATAACATGGCTTCTCTACTAAAATTATTTTTTCCAAAATCATGCATATTTAAAGTAAGTGTCAAATGATTTTAAACTATGCATATTTACATTTGTTAAAATGTTTTTCAAACATGCCTCAAAAATCTGGGCTAAGATAATCGATTATGTACTTATGATAATCGAGTATCTCTAAGCCAAGACTGCATGACAATCGATTATGAATTAATGATAATCGATTGTGAGTAAGCCAGTTAACATCAGGTTTTTGCAAACTGCATAACAATCGATTGTGTACTTTCGATAATCGATTGTTAACTGAGGCAAAGTTTTCAAAACTCATAAAAATCGATTATGAACTAATGGTCATCGATTGGAATGAGAAAAATGTCTCCCAGTGATTTTAAGTAAAATGATAATCGATTGTGGCTTTTGATAATCGATTATATATGAGACAGTAAGTTTTGAAATTAATTAATAATCGATTGTGGCTTTTGATAATCGATTATATATGAGACAGTAAGTTTTGAAATTAATTAATAATCGATTGTGGCTTTTGATAATCGATTATATATGAGACAGTAAGTTTTGAAATTAATTAATAATCGATTGTTCTATTTGATAATCGATTGTTGAAGCTGACCGTTGTCATACTTTTTTCAAATTACCTTCAGGTAATCGATTGTGATATTTAACAATCGATGTTTTAGCGTAAAATCTGGAAAAGATTTTCTGAACGTTGTTAAAATAATCGATTATTGATTTCCTGATAATCGATGTTTTATGCCAAAAATTGGAAAGGATTTTTTTAACGTTATAATTAATCGATTATTGATTTGAAGTAATCGATTGTTAACGTAAAATCTGGGATTGATTTTTTGATCTGATAGGCAAACAATCGATTGTTTAGTCCTGACAATCGATTGTCACTGAGTAATTTCAGCAATCCTTAATTGGCAATTAGACAACGGTAAGACTGAGTTTTTCACCTATAAATACAGGTTTAACTCAGTGTTTTCATAACAACAACACATACAATTTAAGTATTTTCATTGCTAAAAGCTTTCTTACATTGATCATCATTTTCATTCATCTATAAAGCTTTTTGAAGAGCCATTCTATTGAGCTAAGTTGTTGTGATCTTGAGCGTACTATTTCTACTCATATCTACTCATTGAGGAGTACTTTGTAAAGTGAGTGTGTCTTTGTGTTTGTAAGAGAATTGCGATTCTCGTTTGTTGAGGAACTTGTGTTTCCTCGGTTGAAGTCTTTGGGATTGTTATCCCCGAGCAATTGAAGTCTTTGGGATTGTTATCCCCGAGCAATTGAAGTCTTTGGGATTGTTATCCCCGAGCAATTGAAGTCTTTGGGATTGGTATCCCCGAGCAATTGAAGTCTTTGGGATTGTGATCCCCGAGCACCTAGGTGAGGCTTGTGTCCTCAGCTGTAACGGTTTGTTAAGCACCCGTAAGCTTGACAAGTTTAGTGGAAATCTCGAGAGAGTCTCTCGGGGACTGGACTAACCACGTTTGTGGCCAACCAGGATACATCTTTGTGTAAGTTTATTTTACTGCACTTGTCTTAATTTCTGCAAAGTTTTTAAATTCCGCACTAAAACGCTTAATAATTTTAAAACGCTATTCACCCCCCCCCCCTCTAGCGTAAAGCGTTATTTCCAACAATTGGTATCAGAGCCATACTCTCTGAAAAACTTAACCGTTTGAGAGAACCATCGATGGCTTCTACTCTAAATTTCTTTGCAGGAATAGGTGAAGGAGAATGCAGCATGTCGCCTCCAATATTAGACGAAAACGACTACTCAGTCTGGAAATATCGGATGCAAATTTTTACAATGGCAAACGATTTGTATCTATAGCAAGCTATTAAACACAGTGATCAACTGACGACAAAAGTCGGGAAAGATAAGGTAAGTAAATACAACACTAAAGCTATGAATATATTACATAACGCCTTGAATCAGGAACTTTGGCGAAAAATCTCCCACTATAAAACTGCTAAGGAAATGTGGGACAAACTTGAGGAATTGCACGAAAACACGCCTCAAAAAGCGGTCAGCACAAACGATGAATCAACTGGTCGGTGCCTCATGGCAGACGAAAAAGACGAGGTAAGTACATCTAACGATATACAAATTGCTTATAACAAACTGCATGATGAGCTGGTAAATGCTTCTAAGACTATTAAAGATTTACAAAGAACTCTTTCTCTACAAGAAGAGGATTTTCAAAAACAACTCCTTTTAAAAGACAAGGACTTTGAAGAACGTCTTTCTTTAGCTCAAAAAGGTGTTGAAAATCTGTCTCGTGATAACGAGAATCTTGCAAATGAAAATTAATTTTTGTTAAATGATAGTATAGAACTTAGACAAGTCATCAAGACCATGCATGAAGCCTCTTGTGTTGAAAATTGCCTTACCTGTACTACTTGTGAGTCCTTAAAACTAGAAAACACAGAACTTAGGAAAACTTTAGAAACTCGTAGTAAAAAAGTTCTTAAAGTTAGTGAAAAAGAATCGCCTAAGAGAAATCAACGGCATAAAAACAAAAACTCCACTACTCCACCTAGAAATAACTCTAAGATTGTAAACAAGCCTAGAACAAATTCTTTTAGACCACCTAGACATTATGCTAGAATGTATGAAGATAAGGGTAGAACTAATATCTTTAGACAACCTAGATCCGAATCTAGGATTCTTGCAAACAAGCCTACAAATAGTAATTTTCGGCAACCAAGAAATTACTCTAGGAACGAGCTTAGACCACCTAGACATGACACTAGGTCCTTCAACAAGTCTAGCACTAATAACCTTAGACCATCTAGATATTATACTAGAAATGGGAACAATATGTCTTGTGTTAATCATTTTCATTCGCCTAGAACCTTGTTGGCTCAACCTAGGCATCAACACAACCCAAACGTAGTATGTCATTACTGCAATCGTATAGGTCATATTGCACCTATGTGTTTTACAAAGCATAGAGATTCTTCATATTATTATCGTTACTTGCCTAACCCCCAAGGACCCAAAATGGTATGGGTACCTAAAGAATATTAATTTGCCTTGTAGGTGTGCTTGAAGGGATCAAGTGTACTATGGTACCTTGACAGTGGATGCTCCAGACACATGACAGGAGACGAATCCAAATTCCTTCAACTAGAGCACAAAGAAGGAGGAAGCGTTGTATTCGGTGACAACAATAAAGGACAAATTATTGGCATCGGATCGGTCGGTAAGAATGAAAAATCCTCTATAAAGCATATATTACTTGTCAAAGGTTTAAAGCATAATCTCTTGAGCATAAGTCAATTATGTGACAAGGGAAATCTTGCTTTGTTTGATTCGGATGAGTGTTTAGTGTTTAGACGCAGTGACTTCAAGATTATTCTACGTGGTTTTAGAATTGACAATATTTACATGGTTGATCTTGAAAACTCCTCATCCGAGTATGTTGATTGTTTGTTGAGCAAAGATGAAAATGTGTGGTTGTGGCATCGTAGAGTAGCTCATATGAACATGCATCTTTTAAATAAATTGATTTCTCAAAATCTAGTGATTGGTCTTCCCTTCTTAAAATTTGAAAGTGATACTATTTGTGATTCATGTCAAAAGGGGAAGCAAACAAGAGCATCTTTTAAAACCAAAAATGTTGTTTCAACATCTAGACCTTTACAACTATTGCATATGGATTTATTCGGACCATCCCGTATCGAAAGTCTAGGAAGAAATAGATATGCTTTTGTAATTGTTGATGACTTCTCTAGATTTACATGGACACTATTTCTTGCGCATAAAAGTGATGCATTTATTAGCTTCAAGCTTTTTCTTAAAAGAGTTCAAAATGAAAAGGAATCAACTGTCACTTCCATTAGAAGTGATCATGGGGGAGAGTTTGATCACAATCTCTTTGCGGACTTTTGTGATGAACTCGGAATCGAGCATACCTTTTCCGCTCCACGTACACCACAACAAAACGGGGTGGTGGAAAGGAAAAATAGGAGCCTCGAAGAGATGGCTAGAACCATGCTCGACGAAGCTAAGATCCCCAAACACTTTTGGGCAGACGCCGTGAGTACCGCATGCTATGTTTTGAATAGAGTAGCAATTCGGCCGATACTCTTAAAAACCCCATATGAACTCTACAAAGGTAGAAAACCTAACATTTCACATCTACGCGTTTTTGGTTGTAAATGTTTTGTGCATAACAATGGAAAGGACCAATTAGGAAAATTTGATGCAAAGTCGGATGAAGGTATCTTCATTGGCTATTCTTCTCGTAGTAAAGCTTATAGGGTTTTTAATAAAAGAACCCAAGTTGTAGAGGAATCTCCTCATATTGTTTTTTCCGAAGATAATACTCGCTTGGCGAGAAAGGATTGTGGTCTTGATCTTTCAGGTATTCTGGAAAGCCTAAAGGACAAAATTCAAGAAGAACCACCAAGGAAAGAAACTGACAAAACGGTGGAACCACAAATTGAAAAAGCTCCTCAACCAGAAAATGAACCAAAAGAGCAAATAGAATGGAGGACAGTCAAAGATCATCCTCTCGATCAGGTAATAGGCGACGTTGGAGGGAAGGTAAGTACCCGGAGCTCTCTTAGAAATACCTTAGATCTTACTGCTTTTGTTTCTCAAATTGAATCCAAAACCATCTCTGAAGCAATTGGGGATGAATTTTGGACCTTGGCAATGCAAGAGGAGCTTAACCAATTCAAACGTAACAACGTTTGGGATTTGGTGCCAAGACCCGAAGGTCATACCATAATTGGTACGAAATGGGTTTTTTGAAATAAAAATGGCATAATCACTAGAAACAAAGCTAGGCTTGTGGCTCAAGGCTATAATCAAGAAGAAGGGATTGATTATGATGAGACATATGCTCCGGTAGCTAGATTAGAGGCCATCCGTCTGTTGCTTGCTTTTGCATCTTCTATGAATTTCTTTGTATATCAAATGGATGTGAAAAGTGCCTTTTTAAATGGTGTTATCCAAGAAGAAGTTTTTGTAAAACAACCCCCCGGTTTTGAAGACTTTAATTTTCCCAATCATGTTTTCAAACTCAAAAAGGCCCTTTATTGTTTAAAACAAGCTCCTCGAGCTTGGTATGAAAGGTTGAGTAAATTTCTTTTAGAAAATAATTTTATTCATGGAAAAGTTGACACAACTTTATTTGTCAAGCATGAAAACAATGATATCTTGCTAGATCAAATATATGTAGATGATATCATTTTTGGTGCTACTAACAATGCTCTATGCAAGGAATCTTCAAACTTAATGACTAGCGAATTTGAGATGTCCATGATGGGTGAGTTACAATTCTTTTTGGGATTACAAGTAAAACAAATGAAGGAAGGTACATTCATTTGTCAAAGCAAGTATTGCAAAGATCTGCTTAAACGTTTTGACATGAACAATGCAAAGGAAATAGCAACTCCCATAAGCACATCCGATCATCTCGACAAAGATGAAAAAGGTAAGGAAGTCGACATCAAAAAGTACCGAGGTATGATTGGCTCTCTTCTTTATCTTACTGCTAGTCGTCCAGACATCATGTTTAGCGTGTGCGTCTGTGCCCGTTATCAATCATGTCCAAAAGAGTCTCACCTTACTGCGGTAAAGCGGATTCTAAGGTATCTTGTCGGTACTACCAATGTGGGTCTATGGTACCCCAAAGGTTCTTCATGCCAACTTATTGGCTATTCCGACTCCGATTTTGCTGGATGCAAATTGGACCGCAAGAGCACTAGCGGCACTTGCCACTTGCTCGGTAGCGCTTTAGTTTCTTGGTTTAGTAAGAAGCAAGTTAGTGTTGCGTTGTCCACAACCGAGGCTGAATATGTAGCCGCGGGGAGTTGTTGCGCTCAAATCCTATGGATGAAACAACAACTCTTGGACTATGGCCTACGTCTTGATCACATTCCTCTTAGATGTGACAACACTAGTGCCATATGCTTGACGAAGAACCCCATTCTTCACTCGCGAACAAAACACATTGAAATTAGACATCATTTTATTAGAGATCACGTTCTAAAAGGCGATGTCGAAATTGAATTTGTTGAAACAAAAAGCCAATTGGCAGACATCTTTACAAAGCCCTTAGATAAAGAGTCCTTCTTCCGAATTCGTAGTGAACTCGGGATCCTTGACTCCACGTTGATCTAAGTCATGCATTGCATTTTATTTCTTACACAATTTCTAACTTGAGCGTCGGAGGCGTCTAACATGTTGTTGCAGGTATCACCTAAAGAAAAGGGGATCATAAAAAGCATGACGCAAGATACTCAAGTATTCTACAGGAAAATCGCCGTCAAACAATCGATTACTGTATCAATAATCGATTACTTCCGTTATTTTTTTCCAATAAATAAACTTGTGTTTATTTCATATTTGTTATTCTTCCCTTGTGTACATTTTTTTGCTAATGGCAAAAGGGGGAAGAAACGGGATATCAAGAAGTATGCTATATTATGCTATATGCTCTCAACTTCATTCATGCTTAAAGTGAGGGGGAACATGAATTGAGGGGGAACATGACACTTGTCTTGGTTTATCAAAATAATTATTGCATATATCCCGCCTATGTTTGCCATTATCAAAAAGGGGGAAATTGTTGGAAACACGTTTCAAATGCAATATACTAAACGTGTGTTCTTTTGTAGGTTTTGATGAATGTCAAACAAAGCAATAAGCGATATATAGCAGTGCTCAAGGACAAGCACATAATGGATGCATTACAAGAAGCTCAAGACAATGCTTGGAAATGTTATAATTGAGTCAATATTAATTGTGATCTTGATTCCTCAATCTTGGCTCATAACATGGCTTCTCTACTAAAATTATTTTTTCCAAAATCATGCATATTTAAAGTAAGTGTCAAATGATTTTAAACTATGCATATTTACATTTGTTAAAATGTTTTCCAAACATGCCTCAAAAATCTGGGCTAAGATAATCGATTATGTACTTATGATAATCGAGTATCTCTAAGCCAAGACTGCATGACAATCGATTATGAATTAATGATAATCGATTGTGAGTAAGCCAGTTAACATCAGGTTTTTGCAAACTGCATAACAATCGATTGTGTACTTTCGATAATCGATTGTTAACTGAGGCAAAGTTTTCAAAACTCATAAAAATCGATTATGAACTAATGGTAATCGATTGGAATGAGAAAAATGTCTCCCAGTGATTTTAAGTAAAATGATAATCGATTGTGGCTTTTGATAATCGATTATATATGAGACAGTAAGTTTTGAAATTAATTAATAATCGATTGTGGCTTTTGATAATCGATTATATATGAGACAGTAAGTTTTGAAATTAATTAATAATCGATTGTGGCTTTTGATAATCGATTATATATGAGACAGTAAGTTTTGAAATTAATTAATAATCGATTGTTCTATTTGATAATCGATTGTTGAAGCTGACCGTTGTCATACTTTTTTCAAATTACCTTCAGGTAATCGATTGTGATATTTAACAATCGATGTTTTAGCGTAAAATCTGGAAAAGATTTTCTGAACGTTGTTAAAATAATCGATTATTGATTTCCTGATAATCGATGTTTTATGCCAAAAATTGGAAAGGATTTTTTTAACGTTATAATTAATCGATTATTGATTTGAAGTAATCGATTGTTAACGTAAAATCTGGGATTGATTTTTTGATCTGATAGGCAAACAATCGATTGTTTAGTCCTGACAATCGATTGTCACTGAGTAATTTCAGCAATCCTTAATTGGCAATTAGACAACGGTAAGACTGAGTTTTTCACCTATAAATACAGGTTTAACTCAGTGTTTTCATAACAACAACACATACAATTTAAGTATTTTCATTGCTAAAAGCTTTCTTACATTGATCATCATTTTCATTCATCTATAAAGCTTTTTGAAGAGCCATTCTATTGAGCTAAGTTGTTGTGATCTTGAGCGTACTATTTCTACTCATATCTACTCATTGAGGAGTACTTTGTAAAGTGAGTGTGTCTTTGTGTTTGTAAGAGAATTGCGATTCTCGTTTGTTGAGGAACTTGTGTTTCCTCGGTTGAAGTCTTTGGGATTGTTATCCCCGAGCAATTGAAGTCTTTGGGATTGTTATCCCCGAGCAATTGAAGTCTTTGGGATTGTTATCCCCGAGCAATTGAAGTCTTTGGGATTGGTATCCCCGAGCAATTGAAGTCTTTGGGATTGTGATCCCCGAGCACCTAGGTGAGGCTTGTGTCCTCAGCTGTAACGGTTTGTTAAGCACCCGTAAGCTTGACAAGTTTAGTGGAAATCTCGAGAGAGTCTCTCGGGGACTGGACTAACCACGTTTGTGGCCAACCAGGATACATCTTTGTGTAAGTTTATTTTACTGCACTTGTCTTAATTTCTGCAAAGTTTTTAAATTCCGCACTAAAACGCTTAATAATTTTAAAACGCTATTCACCCCCCCTCTAGCGTAAAGCGTTATTTCCAACAGCCCTGCCATGTCCTGCGACGTCATGAGTCATGCCATGGCCACGCCCTGCTATGTCCGGACGAGTTCTGACACGTGCCACTGCCATGTCCTGACGCGTCGTGACACGTGCCATGGCCATGTCCTGACTCGTCCTGCAACGTCTTGACTCGTGCCATGGCCACGCCCTGCCATGTCCTGCGACGTCCTGACTCGTGCCATGGCCACGCCCTGCCACGTCCTGACGCGTGCCATGGCCATGTCCGGACGCGTCCAAACACGTGCCATGGCCATGTCCTGACTCGTCCTGCGACGTCCTGACTTGTGCCTTGGCCACGCCTTGCCATGTCCTGCGACGTCATGAGTCATGCCATGGCCACGCCCTGCCATGTCTTGACATGTGCCAGTGCCATGTCCTGACGCGTCATGACACATGCCATGGCCATGTCCTGACTCGTCCTGCGACGTCCTGACTCGTGCCATGGCCATGTCCTGCGACATCCTGACTCGTGCCATGGCCACGCCCTGCCACGTCCTGACGCGTGCCATGGCCATGTCCGGACGCGTCCTGACACGTACCATAACCATATCCTGCCATGTCCTGCGACGTCCTGACTCGTGCCATGGCCATGCACTGCCATGTCCCAACGCGTCCTGACACGTGCCATGGCCATGTCCTGACACGTCCTGCGACGTCCCGACTCGTGCCATGGCCACGCCCTGCCATGTTCTGCGACCTCCCGACTCGTGCCATGGCCACGCCCTGCCATGTCCTGCGACGTCCCGACTCGTGCCATGGCCACGCCCTGCCATGTCCTGACGCGTCCTGACACGTGCCATGGCATGTCTTGATGCGTCTTGACACGTGCCATGGCCATGTCCTGACGCGTCCTGCGACGTCCTGACTCTTGCCATGGCCACGCCCTGCCATGTCCTGCGATGTCATGAGTCATGGCATGGCCACGCCCTGCCATGTCCGGACGTGTTCTGACACGTGCCACTGCCATGTCCTGATGCGTCCTGACACGTGCCATGGCCATGTCCTAACTCGTCCTGCGACGTCCTGACTCGTGCCATGGCCACGCCCTGCCATGTCCTACGACATCATGAGTCATGCCATGGCCACGCCCTGCCATGTCCTTACGTGTCCTGACACGTGCCAGTGCCATGTCCTGACGCGTCCTGACACGTGCCATGGCCATGTCCTGACTCGTCGTGCGACGTCGTGACTCGTGCCATGGCCACGCCCTGCCATGTCCTGCGACGTCATAAGTTATGCCATGGCCACGCCCTGTCATGTCTTGACGTGTCTTGACACGTGCCACTGCCATGTCCTGACGCGTCCTGACACATGCGATGGCCATGTCCTACGACGTCCTGACTCGTGCCATGGCCATGCCCTGCCACGTCCTGACGCGTGCCATGGCCATGTCCTGACGCGTCCTGACACGTACCATAACCATATCCTGCCATGTCCTGCGACGTCCTGACTCGTGCCATGGCCATGCCCTACCATGTCCTGACGCGTCCTGACACATGCCACTGCCATGTCCTGACGCGTCCTAATACGTGCCATGGCCATGTCCTGACGCGTCTTGCGACGTCCTGACTCTTGCCATTGCCGCGCCCTGCCATGTCCTGCGACGTCATGAGTCATGCCATGGCCACGCCCTGCCATGTCCGGACGTGTTCTGACACGTGCTACTGCCATGTCCTGACGAGTCCTGAGACGAGCCATGGCCATGTCCTGACTCGTCCTGCAACGTCCTGACTCGTGCCATGGCCACGCCCTGCCATGTCCTGCGACGTAATGAGTCATGCCATGGCCACGCCCTCCCATGTCTTTACGTGTCCTGACACGTGCCTGTGCCATGTCCTGATGTGTCCTGACACGTGCCATGGCCATGTCCTGACTCGTCGTGCGACGTCGTGACTCGTGCCATGGCCACGCCTGCGACGTCATGAGTCATTCCATGGCCACACCCTGCCATGTCTTGACGTGTCTTGACACGTGCCAGTGCCATGTCCTGACGCGTTTTGACACGTGCCATGGCCATATCCTGACTCGTCCTGCGACGTCCTAACTCGTGCCATGGCCATGTCCTGCGACGTCCTGACTCGTCCCATGGCCACGCCCTGCCATGTCCTGACGCGTGCCATGGCCATGTCCGGACGCGTCCTGACACGTGCCATGGCCATGTCCTGACACGTCTTGGGTCGTCCCGACTCGTGCCATGGCCACGCCCTGCCGTGTTCTGCAACGTCCTGACTCATGCCATGGCCATGCCTTTCCATGTCCTAACGCGTCCGGACACGTGCCATGGCCATGTCCTGCGATGTCCCGACTCGTGCCATGGCCATGCCCTGCCATGTCCTGACGTGTCCTGACATGTGCCATGGCATGTCCTGATGCGTCCTGACACGTGCCATGGCCATGTCCTGACGCGTCCTGCGACGTCCTAACTCTTTCCATGTCCACGCCCTGCCATGTCCTGCGACGTCATAAGTCATGCCATGGCCATGCCCTGTCATGTCCTGATGTGTCCTGACAAATGCCACTGCCATGTCCTGACACGTCCTGACACGTGCCCTGGCCATGTCCTGACGCGTCCTACGACGTCCTGACTCTTGCCATGGCCACGCCCTGCCATGTCCTGCGACGTCCCGACTCGTGCCATGGCCACGCCTTGCCATGTCCTGACGCATCTTGACACGTGCCATGGCATGCCCTGATGCGTCCTGACACGTGCCAAGGCCATGTCCTTACGCGTCCTGCGACGTCCTAACTCTTTCCATGTCCACGCCCTGCCATGTCCTGCGATGTCATAACTCATTCCATAGCCATGCCCTGCCATGTCCTGATATGTCCAGACACGTGCCACTGCCATGTCCTGACACGTCCTGCCACGTGCCATGGCCATGTCCTGACGCGTCCTGCGACATCCTGACTCTTGCCATGGCCACGCCCTGCCATCTCTTGATGTGTTCTGACACGTGTCACTGCCTTGTTCTGACGCGTCCTGACACGTGTCACTGCCCGACGCTACCGCTCTAAACACCCTGCGACGTCCCGACTCGTGCCATGGCCACGCCCTGACACGTCCTGACGCGTGCCATGGCCATGTCCGGACGCGTCCTGACACGTACGTCCTGAATCGTGCCATGGCCACGCCCTGCAATGTCGTGACGTGTCCTGACACGTGCCATGGCATGTCTTGATGCGTCCGGACACGTGCCACGGCCATGTCCTGACGAGTCCTGCGACGTCCTGACTCTTGCCTTGGCCACGCCCTACCATGTCCTGCGACGTCATGAGTCATGCCATGGCCATGCCCTGACATGTCCTGATGTGTCCTGCCACGTGCCACTGCCATGTCCTGACGCGTCCTGACACGTGCCATGGCCATGTCCTGACTTGTCCTGCGACGTCCTGACTCGTGCCATGGCCATGTCCTGACACGTGTCGACCGGCCGTCGCCCGACGCTACCGCTCAAAGCACCCTGCGACGTCCCGACTCGTGCCATGGCCACGCCCTGACACGTCCTAACGCGTGCCATGGCCATGTCCGGACGCGTCCTGACACGTACGTCCTGACTCGTGCCATGGCCACGCCCTACCATGTCCTGCGACGTCATGAGTCATGCCATGGCCATGCCCTGACATGTCCTGATGTGTACTGATACGTGCCACTGCCATGTCCTGACGCGTCCTAACACGTGCCATGGCCTTGTCCTGACGCGTCTTGCGACGTCCTGACTCTTGCCATGGCCACGCCCTGCCATGTCCTGCGACGTCATGAGTCATGCCATGGCCACGCTCTGCCATGTCCGGACGTGTTCTGACATGTGCCACTGCCATGTCCTCACGCGTCCTGACACGTGCCATGGCCATGTCCTGACTCGTCCTGCAATGTCCTGACTCGTGCCATGGCCACACCTTGCCATGTCCTGTGACGTCATGAGTCATGCCATGGCCATGCCCTGCCATGTCCATATGTGTCCTGACACGTGCCAGTGCCATGTCCTGACGCGTCCTGACACGTGCCATGGCCATGTCCTGACTCGTCGTGCGACGTCGTGACTCGTGCCATGGCCACGCCCTGCCATATCCTGCATCGTCATGAGTCATGCCATGGCCACGCCCTGCCATGTCTTGACGTGTCTTTACACGTGCCAGTGCCATGTCCTGACGCGTCCTAAAACATGCCATGGCCATATCTTGACTCGTCCTGCGACGTCCTGACTCGTGCCATGGCCATGTCCTGCGACGTCCTGACTCGTTCGATGGCCACGCCCTGCCACGTCCTGACGCGTGCCATGGCCATGTCCGGACGCGTCCAGACACGTACCATAACCATATCCTGCCATGTTCTGCGACGTCCCGACTCGTGCCATGGCCACGCCTTGCCATGTCCTGCGCATCATGACACGTGCCATGGCATGCCCTGATGCGTCCTGACACGTGCCATGGCCATGTCCTGACGCGTCCTGCGACGTCCTAACTCTTTCCATGTCCACGCCCTGCCATGTCCTGCGATGTCATAACTCATTCCATGGTTATGCCCTGCCATGTCATATATGTCCTGACATGTGCCACTGCCATGTCCTGACACGTCCTGCCACGTGCCATGGCCATGTCCTGACGCGTCCTGCGACGTCCTGACTCTCTCCATGGCCACGCCCTGCCATCTCCAGATGTGTTCTGACACGTGTCACTGCCTTGTCCTGACGCGTCCTGACACGTGCCATGGCCATGTCCTGACTTGTCCTGCGACGTCCTGACTCGTGCCATGGCCATGTCATGACAAGTGTCGACCGGCCGTCGCCCGACGCTACCGCTCAAAACACCCTGCGACGTCCCGTTTCGTGCCATGCCCACGCCCTGACACGTCCTGACGCGTGCCATGGCCATGTCCGGACGCGTCCTGACACGTATGTCCTGACTCGTGCCATGGCCACGCCCTGCAATGTCGTGACGTGTCCTGACACGTGCCATGGCATGTCTTGATGCGTCCGGACACGTGCCATGGCCATGTCCTGACGAGTCCTGCGACGTCCTGACTCTTGCCTTGGCCACGCCCTACCATGTCCTGCGACGTCATGAGTCATGCCATGGCCATGCCCTGATATGTCCTGATGTGTCCTGACACGTGCCACTGCCATGTCCTGACGCGTCCTAACACGTGCCATGGCCATGTCCTGACGCGTCTTGCGACGTCCTGACTTTTGAAATGGCCACGCCCTGCCATGTCCTGCGACGTCATGAGTCATGCCATGGCCACGCCCTGCCATGTCCGGACGTGTTCTGACACGTGCCACTGCCATGTCCTCACGCGTCCTGACACGTGCCATGGCCATGTCCTGACTCGTCCTGCAATGTCCTGACTCGTGCCATGGCCACGCCTTGCCATGTCCTGTGACGTCATGAGTCATGCCATGGCCACGCCCTGCCATGTCTTTATGTGTCCTGACACGTGCCAGTGCCATGTCCTGACGCGTCCTGACACGTGCCATGGCCATGTCCTGACTCGTCGTGCGACATCGTGACTCGTGCCATGGCCACGCCCTGCCATATCCTGCGACGTCATGAGTCATGCCATGGCCACGCCCTGCCATGTCTTGACGTGTCTTGACACGTGCCAGTGCCATGTCCTGACGCGTCCTGACACATGCCATGGCCATATCCTGACTCGTCCTGCGACGTCCTGACTCGTGCCATGGCCATGTCCTGCGACGTCCTGACTCGTTCCACGGCCACGTCCTGACGCGTGCCATGGCCATGTCCGGACGCGTCCAGACACGTACCATAAAAATATCCTGCCATGTCCTGCGACGTCCCGACTCGTGCCATGGCCACGCCTTTCCATGTCCTGACGCATCCTGACACGTGCCATGGCATGCCCTGATGCGTCCTGACACGTGCCATGGCCATATACTGACTCGTCCTGCGACGTCCTGACTCGTGCCATGGCCATGTCCTGCGACGTCCTGACTCGTTCCATGGCCACGCCCTGCCACGTCCTGACGCGTGCCATGGCCATGTCCGGACGCGTCCAGACACGTACCATAACCATATCCATCCATGTCCTGCGACGTCCCGACTCGTGCCATGGCCACGCCTTGCCATGTCCTGACGCATCCTGACACGTGCCATGGCATGCCCTGATGCGTCCTGACACGTGCCATGGCCATCTCCTGACGCGTCCTGCGACGTCCTAACTCTTTCCATGTCCACGCCCTGCCATGTCCTGCGATGTCATAACTCATTCCATGGCCATGCCCTGCCATGTCCTGATATGTCCTGACACGTGCCACTGCCATGTCCTGACACGTCCTGCCACGTGCCATGGCCATGTCCTGACGCGTCCTGCGACGTCTTGACTCTTGCCATGGCCACGCCCTGCCATGTCCGGATATGTTCTGACACGTGTCACTGCCTTGTCCTGACGCGTCCTGACACGTGCCATGGCCATGTCCTGACTTGTCCTGCGACGTCCTGACTCGTGCCATGGCCATGTCCTGACACGTGTCGACCGGCCGTCGCGCGACGCTACCGCTCTAAACACCCCGGCTTTCCACCACCACTTCCAACGACCACCAACATGTCTTTACGTGTCCTGACACGTGCCTGTGCCATGTCCTGATGCGTCCTGACACGTGCCATGGCCATGTCCTGACTCGTCGTGCGACGTCGTGATTAAGTTATGCCATGGCCACGCCCTGCCATGTCTTGACGTGTCTTGACACGTGCCACTGCCATGTCCTGACGCGTCCTGACACATGCGATGGCCATGTCCTGCGACGTCCTGACTCGTGCCATGGCCATGCCCTGCCACGTCCTGACGCGTGCCATGGCCATGTCCGGACGCGTCCTGACACGTACCATAACCATATCCTGCCATGTCCTGCGACGTCCTGACTCGTGCCATGGCCATGCCCTGCCATGTCCTGACGCGTCCTGACACGTGCCACTGCCATGTCCTGACGCGTCCTAATACGTGCCATGGCCATGTCCTGACGCGTCTTGCGACGTCCTGACTCTTGCCATTGCCGCGCCCTGCCATGTCCTGCGACGTCATGAGTCATGCCATGGCCACGCCCTGCCATGTCCGGACGTGTTCTGACACGTGCTACTGCCATGTCCTGACGAGTCCTGAGACGAGCCATGGCCATGTCCTGACTCGTCCTGCAACGTCCTGACTCGTGCCATGGCCACGCCCTGCCATGTCCTGCGACGTAATGAGTCATGCCATGGCCACGCCCTCCCATGTCTTTACGTGTCCCGACACGTGCCTGTGCCATGTCCTGATGCGTCCTGACACGTGCCATGGCCATGTCCTGACTCGTCGTGCGACGTCGTGACTCGTGCCATGGCCACGCCCTGCCATGTCCTGCGACGTCATGAGTCATTCCATGGCCACACCCTGCCATGTCTTGACGTGTCTTGACACGTGCCAGTGCCATGTCCTGACGCGTTCTGACACGTGCCATGGCCATATCCTGACTCGTCCTGCGACGTCCTGACTCGTGCCATGGCCATGTCCTGCGACGTCCTGACTCGTGCCATGGCCACGCCCTGCCATGTCCTGACGCGTGCCATGGCCATGTCCGGACGCGTCCTGACACGTACCATAACCATATCCTGCCATGTCATACGACGTCCTGACTCGTGCCATGGCCATGCCCTGCCATGTCCTGACGCGTCCTGACACGTGCCATGGCCATGTCCTGACACGTCTTGGGACGTCCCGACTCGTGCCATGGCCACGCCCTGCCATGTTCTGCGACGTCCTGACTCATGCCATAGCCATGCCTTTCCATGTCCTAACGCGTCCGGACACGTGCCATGGCCATGTCCTGCGACGTCCTGACTCGTGCCATGGCCATGCCCTGCCATGTCCTGACGCGTCCTGACATGTGCCATGGCATGTCCTGATGCGTCCTGACACGTGCCATGGCCATGTCCTGACTCGTCCTGCGACGTCCTAACTCTTTCCATGTCCACGCCCTGCCATGTCCTGCGACGTCATAAGTCATGCCATGGCCATGCCCTGTCATGTCCAGATGTGTCCTGACACATGCCACTGCCATGTCCTGACACGTCCTGACACGTGCCATGGCCATGTCCTGACGCGTCCTACGACGTCCTGACTCTTTCCATGGCCACGCCCTGCCATATCCTGCGACGTCCCGACTCGTGCCATGGCCACGCCTTGCCATGTCCTGACGCATCTTGACACGTGCCATGGCATGCCCTGATGCGTCCTGACACGTGCCAAGGCCATGTCCTGACGCGTCCTGCGACGTCCTAACTCTTTCCATGTCCACGCCCTGCCATGTCCTGCGATGTCATAACTCATTCCATGGCCATGCCCTGCCATGTCCTGTTATGTCCTGACACGTGCCACTGCCATGTCCTGACACGTCCTGCCACGTACTTTGGCCATGTCCTGACGCGTCCTGCGACATCCTGACTCTTGCCATGGCCACGCCCTGCCATCTCCGGATGTGTTCTGACACGTGTCACTGCCTTGTCCTGACGCGTCCTGACACGTGCCATGGCCATGTCGTGACTTGTCCTGCGACGTCCTGACTCGTGCCATGGCCATGTCCTGACACGTGTCGACCGGCCGTCGCCCGACGCTACCGCTCTAAACACCCTGCGACGTCCCGACTTGTGCCATGGCCACGCCCTGACACGTCCTGACGCGTGCCATGGCCATGTCCGGACGCGTCCTGACACGTACGTCCTGAATCGTGCCATGGCCACGCCCTGCAATGTCGTGACGTCTCCTGTCACGTGCCATGGCATGTCTTGATGCGTCCGGACACGTGCCATGGCCATGTCCTGACGAGTCCTGCGACGTCTTGACTCTTGCCTTGGCCACGCCCTACCATGTCCTGCGACGTCATGAGTCATGCCATGGCCATGCCCTAACATGTCCTGATGTGTCCTGCCACGTGCCACTGCCATGTCCTGACGCGTCCTGACACGTGCCATGGCCATGTCCTGACTTGTCCTGCGACGTCCTGACTCGTGCCATGGCCATGTCCTGACACGTGTCGACCGGCCGTCGCCCGACGCTACCGCTCAAAGCACCCTGCGACGTCCCGACTCGTGCCATGGCAATGCCCTGACACGTCCTAACGCGTGCCATGGCCATGTCCGGACGCGTCCTGACACGTACGTCCTGACTCGTGCCATGGCCACGCCCTACCATGTCCTGCGACGTCATGAGTCATGCCATGGCCATGCCCTGTCATGTCCTGATGTGTACTGATACGTGCCACTGCCATGTCCTGACGCGTCCTAACACGTGCCATGGCCATGTCCTGACGCGTCTTGTGACGTCCTGACTCTTCCCATGGCCACGCCCTGCCATGTCCTGCGACGTCATGAGTCATGCCATGGCCACGCCCTGCCATGTCCGGACGTGTTCTGACACGTGCCACTGCCATGTCCTCACGCGTCCTGACACGTGCCATGGCCATGTCCTGACTCGTCCTGCAATGTCCTGACTCGTGCCATGGCCACGCCTTGCCATGTCCTGTGACGTCATGAGTCATGCCATGGCCATGCCCTGCCATGTCCATATGTGTCCTGACACGTGCCAGTGCCATGTCCTGACGCGTCCTGACACGTGCCATGGCCATGTCCTGACTCGTCATGCGACGTCGTGACTCGTGCCATGGCCACGCCCTGCCATGTCTTGACATGTCTTTACACGTGCCAGTGCCATGTCCTGACGCGTCCTAAAACATGCCATGGCCATATCCTGACTCGTCCTGCGACGTCCTGACTCGTGCCATGGCCATGTCCTGCGACGTCCTGACTCGTTCGATGGCCACGCCCTGCCACGTCCTGACGCGTACCATAGCCATGTCGGGACGCGTCCAGACACGTACCATAACCATATCCTGCCATGTTCTGCGACGTCCCGACTCGTGCCATGGCCACGCCTTGCCATGTCCTGCGCATCCTGACACGTGCCATGGCATGCCCTGATGCGTCCTGACACGTGCCATGGCCATGTCCTGACGCGTCCTGCGACGTCCTAACTCTTTCCATGTCCACGCCCTGCCATGTCCTGCGATGTCATAACTCATCCCATGGCTATGCCCTGCCATGTCATATATGTCCTGACATGTGCCACTGCCATGTCCTGACACGTCCTGCCACGTGCCATGGCCAAGTCGTGACGCGTCCTGCGACGTCCTGACTCTTGCCATGGCCACGCCCTGCCATCTCCAGATGTGTTCTGACACGTGTCACTGCCTTGTCCTGACGCGTCCTGACACGTGCCATGGCCATGTCCTGACTTGTCCTGCGACGTCCTGACTCGTGCCATGGCCATGTCATGACAAGTGTCGACCGGCCGTCGCCCGACGCTACCGCTCAAAACACCCTGCGACGTCCCGACTCGTGCCATGGCCACGCCCTGACACGTCCTGACGCGTGCCATGGCCATGTCCGGACGCGTCCTGACACGTATGTCCTGACTCGTGCCATGGCCACGCCCTGCAATGTCGTGACGTATCCTGACACGTGCCATGGCATGTCTTGATGCGTCCGGACACGTGCCATGGCCATGTCCTGACGAGTCCTGCGACGTCCTGACTCTTGCCTTGGCCAGGCCCTACCATGTCCTGCGACGTCATGAGTCATGCCATGGCCATGCCCTGATATGTCCTGATGTGTCCTGACACGTGCCACTGCCATGTCCTGACGCGTCCTAACACGTGCCATGGCCATGTCCTGACGCGTCTTGCGACGTCCTGACTCTTGAAATGGCCACGCCCTGCCATGTCCTGCGAGGTCATGAGTCATGCCATGGCCACGCCTTGCTATGTCCGGACGTGTTCTGACACGTGCCACTGCCATGTCCTGACGCGTCGTTACACGTGCCATGGCCATGTCCTGACTCGTCCTGCAACGTCTTGACTCGTGCCATGGCCACGCCCTGCCATGTCCTGCGACGTCATGAGTCATGCCATGGCCACGCCCTGCCATGTCCGGACGTGTTCTGACACGTGCCACTGCCATGTCCTCACGCGTCCTGACACGTGCCATGGCCATGTCCTGACTCGTCCTGCAATGTCCTGACTCGTGCCATGGCCACGCCTTGCCATGTCCTGTGACGTCATGAGTCATGCCATGGCCACGCCCTGCCATGTCTTTATGTGTCCTGACACGTGCCAGTGCCATGTCCTGACGCGTCCTGACACGTGCCATGGCCATGTCCTGACTCGTCGTGCGACAACGTGACTCGTGCCATGGCCACGCCCTGCCATATCCTGCGACGTCATGAGTCATGCCATGGCCACGCCCTGCCATATCTTGACGTGTCTTGACACATGCCAGTGCCAAGTCCTGACGCGTCCTGACACATGCCATGGCCATATCCTGACTCGTCCTGCGACGTCCTGACTCGTGCCATGGCCATGTCCTGCGACGTCCTGACTCGTTCCACGGCCACGCCCTGCCACGTCCTGACGCGTGCCATGGCCATGTCCGGACGCGTCCAGACACGTACCATAAACATATCCTGCCATGTCGTGCGACGTCCCGACTCGTGCCATGGCCACGCCTTGCCATGTCCTGACGCATCCTGACACGTGCCATGGCATGCCCTGATGCGTCCTGACACGTGCCATGGCCATATACTGACACGTGCCATGTCCGGACGCGTCCTGACACGTACCATAACCATATCCTGCCATGTCCTGCGACGTCCTGACTCGTGCCATGGCCATGCCCTGCCATGTCCTGACGCGTCCTGACACGTGCCACTGCCATGTCCTGACGCGTCCTAATACGTGCCATGGCCATGTCCTGACGCGTCTTGCGACGTCCTGACTCTTGCCATTGCCGCGCCCTGCCATGTCCTGCGACGTCATGAGTCATGCCATGGCCACGCCCTGCCATGTCCGGACGTGTTCTGACACGTGCTACTGCCATGTCCTGACGAGTCCTGAGACGAGCCATGGCCATGTCCTGACTCGTCCTGCAACGTCCTGACTCGTGCCATGGCCACGCCCTGCCATGTCCTGCGACGTAATGAGTCATGCCATGGCCACGCCCTCCCATGTCTTTACGTGTCCTGACACGTGCCTGTGCCATGTCCTGATGCGTCCTGACACGTGCCATGGCCATGTCCTGACTCGTCGTGCGACGTCGTGACTCGTGCCATGGCCACGCCCTGCCATGTCCTGCGACGTCATGAGTCATTCCATGGCCACACCCTGCCATGTCTTGACGTGTCTTGACACGTGCCAGTGCCATGTCCTGACGCGTTCTGACACGTGCCATGGCCATATCCCGACTCGTCCTGCGACGTCCTGACTCGTGCCATGGCCATGTCCTGCGACGTCCTGACTCGTGCCATGGCCACGCCCTGCCATGTCCTGACGCGTGCCATGGCCATGTCCGGACGCGTCCTGACACGTACCATAACCATATCCTGCCATGTCATACGACGTCCTGACTCGTGCCATGGCCATGCCCTGCCATGTCCTGACGCGTCCTGACACGTGCCATGGCCATGTCCTGACACGTCTTGGGACGTCCCGACTCGTGCCATGGCCACGCCCTGCAATGTCGTGACGTCTCCTGACACGTGCCATGGCATGTCTTGATGCGTCCGGACACGTGCCATGGCCATGTCCTGACGAGTCCTGCGACATCCTGACTCTTGCCTTGGCCACGCCCTACCATGTCCTGCGACGTCATGAGTCATGCCATGGCCATGCCCTGACATGTCCTGATGTGTCCTGCCACGTGCCACTGCCATGTCCTGACGCGTCCTGACACGTGCCATGGCCATCTCCTGACTTGTCCTGCGACGTCCTGACTCGTGCCATGGCCATGTCCTGACACGTGTCGATCGGCCGTCGCCCGACGCTACCGCTCAAAGCACCCTGCGACGTCCCGACTCGTGCCATGGCCACGCCGTGACACGTCCTAACGCGTGCCATGGACATGTCCGGACGCGACCTGACACGTACGTCCTGACTCGTGCCATGGCCACGCCCTACCATGTCCTGCGACGTCATGAGTCATGCCATGGCCATGCCCTGACATGTCCTGATGTGTACTAATACGTGCCACTGCCATGTCCTGACGAGTCCTAACACGTGCCATGGCCATGTCCTGACGCGTCTTGCGACGTCCTGACTCTTCCCATGGCCACGCCCTGCCATGTCCTGCGACGTCATGAGTCATGCCATGGCCACGCCCTGCCATGTCCGGACGTGTTCTGACACGTATGTCCTGACTCGTGCCATGGCCACGCCCTGCAATGTCGTGACGTATCCTGACACGTGCCATGGCATGTCTTGATGCGTCCGGACACGTGCCATGGCCATGTCCTGACGAGTCCTGCGACGTCCTGACTCTTGCCTTGGCCAGGCCCTACCATGTCCTGCGACGTCATGAGTCATGCCATGGCCATGCCCTGATATGTCCTGATGTGTCCTGACACGTGCCACTGCCATGTCCTGACGCGTCCTAACACGTGCCATGGCCATGTCCTGACGCGTCTTGCGACGTCCTGACTCTTGAAATGGCCACGCCCTGCCATGTCCTGCGAGGTCATGAGTCATGCCATGGCCACGCCCTGCTATGTCCGGACGTGTTCTGACACGTGCCACTGCCATGTCCTGACGCGTCGTTACACGTGCCATGGCCATGTCCTGACTCGTCCTGCAACGTCTTGACTCGTGCCATGGCCACGCCCTGCCATGTCCTGCGACGTCATGAGTCATGCCATGGCCACGCCCTGCCATGTCCGGACGTGTTCTGACACGTGCCACTGCCATGTCCTCACGCGTCCTGACACGTGCCATGGCCATGTCCTGACTCGTCCTGCAATGTCCTGACTCGTGCCATGGCCACGCCTTGCCATGTCCTGTGACGTCATGAGTCATGCCATGGCCACGCCCTGCCATGTCTTTATGTGTCCTGACACGTGCCAGTGCCATGTCCTGACGCGTCCTGACACGTGCCATGGCCATGTCCTGACTCGTCGTGCGACAACGTGACTCGTGCCATGGCCACGCCCTGCCATATCCTGCGACGTCATGAGTCATGCCATGGCCACGCCCTGCCATATCTTGACGTGTCTTGACACATGCCAGTGCCAAGTCCTGACGCGTCCTGACACATGCCATGGCCATATCCTGACTCGTCCTGCGACGTCCTGACTCGTGCCATGGCCATGTCCTGCGACGTCCTGACTCGTTCCACGGCCACGCCCTGCCACGTCCTGACGCGTGCCATGGCCATGTCCGGACGCGTCCAGACACGTACCATAAACATATCCTGCCATGTCGTGCGACGTCCCGACTCGTGCCATGGCCACGCCTTGCCATGTCCTGACGCATCCTGACACGTGCCATGGCATGCCCTGATGCGTCCTGACACGTGCCATGGCCATATACTGACACGTGCCATGTCCGGACGCGTCCTGACACGTACCATAACCATATCCTGCCATGTCCTGCGACGTCCTGACTCGTGCCATGGCCATGCCCTGCCATGTCCTGACGCGTCCTGACACGTGCCACTGCCATGTCCTGACGCGTCCTAATACGTGCCATGGCCATGTCCTGACGCGTCTTGCGACGTCCTGACTCTTGCCATTGCCGCGCCCTGCCATGTCCTGCGACGTCATGAGTCATGCCATGGCCACGCCCTGCCATGTCCGGACGTGTTCTGACACGTGCTACTGCCATGTCCTGACGAGTCCTGAGACGAGCCATGGCCATGTCCTGACTCGTCCTGCAACGTCCTGACTCGTGCCATGGCCACGCCCTGCCATGTCCTGCGACGTAATGAGTCATGCCATGGCCACGCCCTCCCATGTCTTTACGTGTCCTGACACGTGCCTGTGCCATGTCCTGATGCGTCCTGACACGTGCCATGGCCATGTCCTGACTCGTCGTGCGACGTCGTGACTCGTGCCATGGCCACGCCCTGCCATGTCCTGCGACGTCATGAGTCATTCCATGGCCACACCCTGCCATGTCTTGACGTGTCTTGACACGTGCCAGTGCCATGTCCTGACGCGTTCTGACACGTGCCATGGCCATATCCCGACTCGTCCAGCGACGTCCTGACTCGTGCCATGGCCATGTCCTGCGACGTCCTGACTCGTGCCATGGCCACGCCCTGCCATGTCCTGACGCGTGCCATGGCCATGTCCGGACGCGTCCTGACACGTACCATAACCATATCCTGCCATGTCATACGACGTCCTGACTCGTGCCATGGCCATGCCCTGCCATGTCCTGACGCGTCCTGACACGTGCCATGGCCATGTCCTGACACGTCTTGGGACGTCCCGACTCATGCCATGGCCACGCCCTGCAATGTCGTGACGTCTCCTGACACGTGCCATGGCATGTCTTGATGCGTCCGGACACGTGCCATGGCCATGTCCTGACGAGTCCTGCGACATCCTGACTCTTGCCTTGGCCACGCCCTACCATGTCCTGCGACGTCATGAGTCATGCCATGGCCATGCCCTGACATGTCCTGATGTGTCCTGCCACGTGCCACTGCCATGTCCTGACGCGTCCTGACACGTGCCATGGCCATCTCCTGACTTGTCCTGCGACGTCCTGACTCGTGCCATGGCCATGTCCTGACACGTGTCGATCGGCCGTCGCCCGACGCTACCGCTCAAAGCACCCTGCGACGTCCCGACTCGTGCCATGGCCACGCCGTGACACGTCCTAACGCGTGCCATGGACATGTCCGGACGCGACCTGACACGTACGTCCTGACTCGTGCCATGGCCACGCCCTACCATGTCCTGCGACGTCATGAGTCATGCCATGGCCATGCCCTGACATGTCCTGATGTGTACTAATACGTGCCACTGCCATGTCCTGACGAGTCCTAACACGTGCCATGGCCATGTCCTGACGCGTCTTGCGACGTCCTGACTCTTCCCATGGCCACGCCCTGCCATGTCCTGCGACGTCATGAGTCATGCCATGGCCACGCCCTGCCATGTCCGGACGTGTTCTGACACGTATGTCCTGACTCGTGCCATGGCCACGCCCTGCAATGTCGTGACGTATCCTGACACGTGCCTTGGCATGTCTTGATGCGTCCGGACACGTGCCATGGCCATGTCCTGACGAGTCCTGCGACGTCCTGACTCTTGCCTTGGCCAGGCCCTACCATGTCCTGCGACGTCATGAGTCATGCCATGGCCATGCCCTGATATGTCCTGATGTGTCCTGACACGTGCCACTGCCATGTCCTGACGCGTCCTAACACGTGCCATGGCCATGTCCTGACGCGTCTTGCGACGTCCTGACTCTTGAAATGGCCACGCCCTGCCATGTCCTGCGAGGTCATGAGTCATGCCATGGCCACGCCCTGCTATGTCCGGACGTGTTCTGACACGTGCCACTGCCATGTCCTGACGCGTCGTTACACGTGCCATGGCCATGTCCTGACTCGTCCTGCAACGTCTTGACTCGTGCCATGGCCACGCCCTGCCATGTCCTGCGACGTCATGAGTCATGCCATGGCCACGCCCTGCCATGTCCGGACGTGTTCTGACACGTGCCACTGCCATGTCCTCACGCGTCCTGACACGTGCCATGGCCATGTCCTGACTCGTCCTGCAATGTCCTGACTCGTGCCATGGCCACGCCTTGCCATGTCCTGTGACGTCATGAGTCATGCCATGGCCACGCCCTGCCATGTCTTTATGTGTCCTGACACGTGCCAGTGCCATGTCCTGACGCGTCCTGACACGTGCCATGGCCATGTCCTGACTCGTCGTGCGACAACGTGACTCGTGCCATGGCCACGCCCTGCCATATCCTGCGACGTCATGAGTCATGCCATGGCCACGCCCTGCCATATCTTGACGTGTCTTGACACATGCCAGTGCCAAGTCCTGACGCGTCCTGACACATGCCATGGCCATATCCTGACTCGTCCTGCGACGTCCTGACTCGTGCCATGGCCATGTCCTGCGACGTCCTGACTCGTTCCACGGCCACGCCCTGCCACGTCCTGACGCGTGCCATGGCCATGTCCGGACGCGTCCAGACACGTACCATAAACATATCCTGCCATGTCCTGCGACGTCCCGACTCGTGCCATGGCCACGCCTTGCCATGTCCTGACGCATCCTGACACGTGCCATGGCATGCCCTGATGCGTCCTGACACGTGCCATGGCCATATACTGACACGTGCCATGTCCGGACGCGTCCTGACACGTACCATAACCATATCCTGCCATGTCCTGCGACGTCCTGACTCGTGCCATGGCCATGCCCTGCCATGTCCTGACGCGTCCTGACACGTGCCACTGCCATGTCCTGACGCGTCCTAATACGTGCCATGGCCATGTCCTGACGCGTCTTGCGACGTCCTGACTCTTGCCATTGCCGCGCCCTGCCATGTCCTGCGACGTCATGAGTCATGCCATGGCCACGCCCTGCCATGTCCGGACGTGTTCTGACACGTGCTACTGCCATGTCCTGACGAGTCCTGAGACGAGCCATGGCCATGTCCTGACTCGTCCTGCAACGTCCTGACTCGTGCCATGGCCACGCCCTGCCATGTCCTGCGACGTAATGAGTCATGCCATGGCCACGCCCTCCCATGTCTTTACGTGTCCTGACACGTGCCTGTGCCATGTCCTGATGCGTCCTGACACGTGCCATGGCCATGTCCTGACTCGTCGTGCGACGTCGTGACTCGTGCCATGGCCACGCCCTGCCATGTCCTGCGACGTCATGAGTCATTCCATGGCCACACCCTGCCATGTCTTGACGTGTCTTGACACGTGCCAGTGCCATGTCCTGACGCGTTCTGACACGTGCCATGGCCATATCCCGACTCGTCCTGCGACGTCCTGACTCGTGCCATGGCCATGTCCTGCGACGTCCTGACTCGTGCCATGGCCACGCCCTGCCATGTCCTGACGCGTGCCATGGCCATGTCCGGACGCGTCCTGACACGTACCATAACCATATCCTGCCATGTCATACGACGTCCTGACTCGTGCCATGGCCATGCCCTGCCATGTCCTGACGCGTCCTGACACGTGCCATGGCCATGTCCTGACACGTCTTGGGACGTCCCGACTCGTGCCATGGCCACGCCCTGCAATGTCGTGACGTCTCCTGACACGTGCCATGGCATGTCTTGATGCGTCCGGACACGTGCCATGGCCATGTCCTGACGAGTCCTGCGACATCCTGACTCTTGCCTTGGCCACGCCCTACCATGTCCTGCGACGTCATGAGTCATGCCATGGCCATGCCCTGACATGTCCTGATGTGTCCTGCCACGTGCCACTGCCATGTCCTGACGCGTCCTGACACGTGCCATGGCCATCTCCTGACTTGTCCTGCGACGTCCTGACTCGTGCCATGGCCATGTCCTGACACGTGTCGATCGGCCGTCGCCCGACGCTACCGCTCAAAGCACCCTGCGACGTCCCGACTCGTGCCATGGCCACGCCGTGACACGTCCTAACGCGTGCCATGGACATGTCCGGACGCGACCTGACACGTACGTCCTGACTCGTGCCATGGCCACGCCCTACCATGTCCTGCGACGTCATGAGTCATGCCATGGCCATGCCCTGACATGTCCTGATGTGTACTAATACGTGCCACTGCCATGTCCTGACGAGTCCTAACACGTGCCATGGCCATGTCCTGACGCGTCTTGCGACGTCCTGACTCTTCCCATGGCCACGCCCTGCCATGTCCTGCGACGTCATGAGTCATGCCATGGCCACGCCCTGCCATGTCCGGACGTGTTCTGACACGTGCCACTGCCATGTCCTCACGCGTCCTGACACGTGCCATGGCCATGTCCTGACTCGTCCTGCAATGTCCTGACTCGTGCCATGGCCACGCCTTGCCATGTCCTGTGACGTCATGAGTCATGCCATGGCCATGCCCTGCCATGTCCATATGTGTCCTGACACGTGCCAGTGCCATGTCCTGACGCGCCCTGACACGTGCCTTGGCCATGTCCTGACTCGTCGTGCGACGTCGTGACTCGTGCCATGGCCACGCCCTGCCATGTCTTGACGTGTCTTTACACGTGCCAGTGCCATGTCCTGACGCGTCCTAAAACATGCCATGGCCATATCCTGACTCGTCCTACGACGTCCTGACTTGTGCCATGGCCATGTCCTGCGACGTCCTGACTCGTTCGATGGCCACGCCCTGCCACGTCCTGACGCGTGCCATGGCCATGTCCGGACGCGTCCAGACACGTACCATAACCATATCCTGCCATGTTCTGCGACGTCCCGACTCGTGCCATGGCCACGCCTTGCCATGTCCTGCGCATCCTGACACGTGCCATGGCATGCCCTGATGCGTCCTGACACGTGCCATGGCCATGTCCTGACGCGTCCTGCGACGTCCTAACTCTTTCCATGTCCACGCCCTGCCATGTCCTCCGATGTCATAACTCATTCCATGGCTATGCCCTGCCATGTCATATATGTCCTGACATGTGCCACTGCCATGTCCTGACACGTCCTGCCACGTGCCATGGCCATGTCCTGACGCGTCCTGCGACGTCCTGACTCTTGCCATGGCCACGCCCTGCCATCTCCAGATGTGTTCTGACACGTGTCACTGCCTTGTCCTGACGCGTCCTGACACGTGCCATGGCCATGTCCTGACTTGTCCTGCGACGTCCTGACCCGTGCCATGGCCATGTCATGACAAGTGTCGACCGGCCGTCGCCCGACGCTACCGCTCAAAACACCCTGCGACGTCCCGACTCGTGCCATGGCCACGCCCTGACACGTCCTGACGCGTGCCATGGCCATGTCCGGACGCGTCCTGACACGTATGTCCTGACTCGTGCCATGGCCTCGCCCTGCAATGTCGTGACGTGTCCTGACACGTGCCATGGCATGTCTTGATGCGTCCGGACACGTGCCATGGCCATGTCCTGACGAGTCCTGCGACGTCCTGACTCTTGCCTTGGCCACGCCCTGCCATATCCTGCGACGTCATGAGTCATGCCATGGCCACGCCCTGCCATATCTTGACGTGTCTTGACACATGCCAGTGCCAAGTCCTGACGCGTCCTGACACATGCCATGGCCATATCCTGACTCGTCCTGCGACGTCCTGACTCGTGCCATGGTCATGTCCTGCGACGTCCTGACTCGTTCCACGGCCACGCCCTGCCACGTCCTGACGCGTGCCATGGCCATGTCCGGACGCATCCAGACACGTACCATAAACATATCCTGCCATGTCCTGCGACGTCCCGACTCGTGCCATGGCCACGCCTTGCCATGTCCTGACGCATCCTGACACGTGCCATGGCATGCCCTGATGCGTCCTGACACGTGCCATGGCCATATACTGACACGTGCCATGTCCGGACGCGTCCTGACACGTACCATAACCATATCCTGCCATGTCCTGCGACGTCCTGACTCGTGCCATGGCCATGCCCTGCCATGTCCTGACGCGTCCTGACACGTGCCACTGCCATGTCCTGACGCGTCCTAATATGTGCCATGGCCATGTCCTGACGCGTCTTGCGACGTCCTGACTCTTGCCATTGCCACGCCCTGCCATGTCCTGCGACGTCATGAGTCATGCCATGGCCACGCCCTGCCATGTCCGGACGTGTTCTGACACGTGCTACTGCCATGTCCTGACGAGTCCTGAGACGAGCCATGGCCATGTCCTGACTCGTCCTGCAACGTCCTGACTCGTGCCATGGCCACGCCCTGCCATGTCCTGCGACGTAATGAGTCATGCCATGGCCACGCCCTCCCATGTCTTTACGTGTCCTGACACGTGCCTGTGCCATGTCCTGATGCGTCCTGACACGTGCCATGGCCATGTCCTGACTCGTCGTGCGACGTCGTGACTCGTGCCATGGCCACGCCCTGCCATGTCCTGCGACGTCATGAGTCATTCCATGGCCACACCCTGCCATGTCTTGACGTGTCTTGACACGTGCCAGTGCCATGTCCTGACGCGTTCTGACACGTGCCATGGCCATATCCTGACTCGTCCTGCGACGTCCTGACTCGTGCCATGGCCATGTCCTGCGACGTCCTGACTCGTGCCATGGCCACGCCCTGCCATGTCCTGACGCGTGCCATGGCCATGTCCGGACGCGTCCTGACACGTACCATAACCATATCCTGCCATGTCATACGACGTCCTGACTCGTGCCATGGCCATGCCCTGCCATGTCCTGACGCGTCCTGACACGTGCCATGGCCATGTCCTGACACGTCTTGGGACGTCCCGACTCGTGCCATGGCCACGCCCTGCAATGTCGTGACGTCTCCTGACACGTGCCATGGCATGTCTTGATGCGTCCGGACACGTGCCATGGCCATGTCCTGACGAGTCCTGCGACGTCCTGACTCTTGCCTTGGCCACGCCCTACCATGTCCTGCGTCGTCATGAGTCATGCCATGGCCATGCCCTGACATGTCCTGATGTGTCCTGCCACGTGCCACTGCCATGTCCTGACGCGTCCTGACACGTGCCATGGCCATCTCCTGACTTGTCCTGCGACGTCCTGACTCGTGCCATGGCCATGTCCTGACACGTGTCGATCGGCCGTCGCCCGACGCTACCGCTCAAAGCACCCTACGACGTCCCGACTCGTGCCATGGCCACGCCGTGACACGTCCTAACGCGTGCCATGGACATGTCCGGACGCGACCTGACACGTACGTCCTGACTCGTGCCATGGCCACGCCCTACCATGTCCTGCGACGTCATGAGTCATGCCATGGCCATGCCCTGACATGTCCTGATGTGTACTAATACGTGCCACTGCCATGTCCTGACGAGTCCTAACACGTGCCATGGCCATGTCCTGACGCGTCTTGCGACGTCCTGACTCTTCCCATGGCCACGCCCTGCCATGTCCTGCGACGTCATGAGTCATGCCATGGCCACGCCCTGCCATGTCCGGACGTGTTCTGACACGTGCCACTGCCATGTCCTCACGCGTCCTGACACGTGCCATGGCCATGTCCTGACTCGTCCTGCAATGTCCTGACTCGTGCCATGGCCACGCCTTGCCATGTCCTGTGACGTCATGAGTCATGCCATGGCCATGCCCTGCCATGTCCATATGTGTCCTGACACGTGCCAGTGCCATGTCCTGACGCGCCCTGACACGTGCCATGGCCATGTCCTGACTCGTCGTGCGACGTCGTGACTCGTGCCATGGCCACGCCCTGCCATGTCTTGACGTGTCTTTACACGTGCCAGTGCCATGTCCTGACGCGTCCTAAAACATGCCATGGCCATATCCTGACTCGTCCTGCGACGTCCTGACTCGTGCCATGGCCATGTCCTGCGACGTCCTGACTCGTTCGATGGCCACGCCCTGCCACGTCCTGACGCGTGCCATGGCCATGTCCGGACGCGTCCAGACACGTACCATAACCATATCCTGCCATGTTCTGCGACGTCCCGACTCGTGCCATGGCCACGCCTTGCCATGTCCTGCGCATCCTGACACGTGCCATGGCATGCCCTGATGCGTCCTGACACGTGCCATGGCCATGTCCTGACGCGTCCTGCGACGTCCTAACTCTTTCCATGTCCACGCCCTGCCATGTCCTCCGATGTCATAACTCATTCCATGGCTATGCCCTGCCATGTCATATATGTCCTGACATGTGCCACTGCCATGTCCTGACACGTCCTGCCACGTGCCATGGCCATGTCCTGACGCGTCCTGCGACGTCCTGACTCTTGCCATGGCCACGCCCTGCCATCTCCAGATGTGTTCTGACACGTGTCACTGCCTTGTCCTGACGCGTCCTGACACGTGCCATGGCCATGTCCTGACTTGTCCTGCGACGTCCTAACTCGTGCCATGGCCATGTCATGACAAGTTTCGACCGGCCGTCGCCCGACGCTACCGCTCAAAACACCCTGCGACGTCCCGACTCGTGCCATGGCCACGCCCTGACACGTCCTGACGCGTGCCATGGCCATGTCCGGACGCTTCCTGACACGTATGTCCTGACTCGTGCCATGGCCTCGCCCTGCAATGTCGTGACGTGTCCTGACACGTGCCATGGCATGTCTTGATGCGTCCGGACACGTGCCATGGCCATGTCCTGACGAGTCCTGCGACGTCCTGACTCTTGCCTTGGCCACGCCCTGCCATATCCTGCGACGTCATGAGTCATGCCATGGCCACGCCCTGCCATATCTTGACGTGTCTTGACACATGCCAGTGCCAAGTCCTGACGCGTCTTGACACATGCCATGGCCATATCCTGACTCGTCCTGCGACGTCCTGACTCGTGCCATGGTCATGTCCTGCGACGTCCTGACTCGTTCCACGGCCACGCCCTGCCACGTCCTGACGCGTGCCATGGCCATGTCCGGACGCGTCCAGACACGTACCATAAACATATCCTGCCATGTCCTGCGACGTCCCGACTCGTGCCATGGCCACGCCTTGCCATGTCCTGACGCATCCTGACACGTGCCATGGCATGCCCTGATGCGTCCTGACACGTGCCATGGCCATATACTGACACGTGCCATGTCCGGACGCGTCCTGACACGTACCATAACCATATCCTGCCATGTCCTGCGACGTCCTGACTCGTGCCATGGCCATGCCCTGCCATGTCCTGACGCGTCCTGACACGTGCCACTGCCATGTCCTGACGCGTCCTAATACGTGCCATGGCCATGTCCTGACGCGTCTTGCGACGTCCTGACTCTTGCCATTGCCGCGCCCTGCCATGTCCTGCGACGTCATGAGTCATGCCATGGCCACGCCCTGCCATGTCCGGACGTGTTCTGACACGTGCTACTGCCATGTCCTGACGAGTCCTGAGACGAGCCATGGCCATGTCCTGACTCGTCCTGCAACGTCCTGACTCGTGCCATGGCCACGCCCTGCCATGTCCTGCGACGTAATGAGTCATGCCATGGCCACGCCCTCCCATGTCTTTACGTGTCCTGACACGTGCCTGTGCCATGTCCTGATGCGTCCTGACACGTGCCATGGCCATGTCCTGACTCGTCGTGCGACGTCGTGACTCGTGCCATGGCCACGCCCTGCCATGACGCCATGCCATGTCGTGACGTGTCCTGACACGTGCCACTGCCATGTCCTGACGCGTCCTGACAAGTGCCATGGCCATGTCCTGACTCGTCCTGTGACGTCCTGACTCGTGCCATGGTCATGTCCTGACGCGTGTCCTCTGGCCGTCGCCCGACGCTACCGCTCGAACCACCCCGACTTTCCACCACGCCCTGCCATGTCCTGACGCGTCCTGACACGTTCCATGGCCATGTACTGACACGTCCCGCGACGTCCCAACTCGTTCCATGGCCACGCCCTGCCATGTCGTGACGTGTCCTGACATGTGCCACTGTCATGTCCTGACGCGTGTCCTCCGGCCGTCGCCTGACGCTACCGCTCGAACCACCCCGACTTTCCACCGCCGCCGCCAACGACCACCAACATCATTGCGATAAACATATTTCTAAGCATTGGTTAGCTATTGATGTGGTGCGACGTGGTTTGGCTTGGAGCGACGTAGTGCGATGTCGTGCCATGGCCACGTCTTGACACGTACCATGGCCATGTCCTGACACGTCCTATCACGTACCATGACCATATCCTGCCATGTCTTGCGACGTCCTGTCACGTACCATGGCCATGGCCTGACACGTCGTGTCACGTACCATGACCATAGCCTGCCATGTCCTGCGACGTCCTTACACGTACCATGGCCATGGCCAAACACGTCATGACACGTACCATTATCAAATCCTGCCATGTCCCTCGACGTCCTGAATCGTGCCATCGCCACGTCCTGACGCGTCCTGACACGTACCACGGCCATGTCCTGACACGTACCTTGGCCATATCCTGCCATGTCTTGCGACGTCCTGACTCGTGCCATGACCACGCCCTCCAACGTCCTAACATGTGCCATGGACATGTCCTGCGATGTCCTGACTCGTGCCATGGCCACGCCCTGCCACGTCCTGACACATACCATGGCCACGTCCTGACACGTACCATGGCCATATCCTGCCATGCCTTGCGACGTCCTTACTCGTGCCATTACCAGGCCCTGCCATGTCCTGACGCGTGCCATGTCCATGTCCTGCGACGTCCTGACTCGTGCCATGACCACGACCTGCCACGTCCTGACGCGTGCCATGGCCATGTCCGGACGCGTCCTGACACGTACCATGGCCATATCCTGCCATGTCCTGTGACGTCCTGACTCGTGCCATGACCACACCCTGCAAAGTCCTGACGCGTGCCATGGCCATGTCCTGCGACGTCCTGACACGTGCCATGGCCACGCCCTGACGCGTCTTGACGCGTGCCATGGCCATGTCTGGACGCGTCCTGACACGTACCATGGCCATATCCTGCCATGTACTGCGACGTCCTGACTCGTGCCATGGCCACGCCCTGCTATGTCCTGACGCGTCCTGACACGTCCCGACTCGTGCCATGGCCATGTCCTGACGCGTCCTGACACGTGCCATGGCCATGTCCTGACACGTCCTGCGACGTCCCGACTCGTGCCATGGCCATGCCCTGCCATGTCCTGACACGTCCTGACACGTGGCATGGCCATGTCCTGATGCGTCCTAACACGTGCCATGTCCACGCCCTGCCATGTCCTGCGACGTCCTGACTCGTGCCATGGACACGTTCTACCATGTCCTAACGCGTCCTGACACGTGCCATGGCGATGTCCTGACTCGTCCTCTAACGTCCTGACTCGTGCCATGGCCATGTGCTGACACGTGTCGACCGGCCGTCGCCTGACGCTAGTGCTCGAACCACACCGACTTTCCACCACCGCCGCCAACGACCACCAACATCATTGCGCTTGACATGTTTCTAAGCATTGGTTAGAGCTAGACGTGGTGCGACGTGGTGCAGCTTGGAGCGACGTAGTGTAATGTCGTGCCATGACCACGTTCTGACTCGTACTATGGCCATGTCCTGACACGTCCTGACACGTACCATGACCATATCCTGCCATGTCCTACGACGTCCTGTCACGTACCATGGGCATGGCCTGACACGTCCTGACACATACCATGACCATTTCCTGCCATGTCCTGCGACGTCCTAACACGTACCATGGCCATAGCCTGACACGTCATGACACATACCATGACCATATCTTACCATGTCGTGCGACGTCTTGAATCGTGCCATGGCCATGTCCTGACACGTCCTGCGATGTCCCGACTCGTGCCATGGCCACGCCCTGCCATGTCCTGCGACGTCCCGACTCGTGCCATGGACACGCCTTGCCATGTCCAGCGACATCCCAACTCGTGCCATCGCCACGCCCTGCCATGTCCTAACGTGTCCTGACACGTGCCATGGCATGTCCTGATGTGTCCTGACACATGCCATGGCCATGTCCTGATGCGTCCTAACACGTGCCATGGCCATGTCCTGACGCTTCCTGCGACATCCTAACTTTTACCATGGCGACGCCCTGCCATGTCTTGCAACGTCATGAGTCCTGCCATGGCCACGCCCTGCCATGTCCTGGCGTGTCCTGACACGTGCCTCTGCCATGTCCAGACGCGTCCTAACACGTGCTATGGCTATGTCCTGACTCGTCCTGCAACGTCCTGACTCGTGCCATGGCCATGTCCAGACACGTGTCGACCGGCCGTCGTCCGACACTACCGCTCAAACCACCCTGACTTCCCACCACCGCCGCCAACGACCACCAACATCATTGCGCTTGACATGTTTCTAAACATTGGTTAGAATTAGACGTGGTGCGACGTGGTGAGGCTTGGAGCAACGTAGTGTGATATCGTGCCATGGCCACGTCCTGACACGTACAATGGGCATGTCCTGACACGTCCTGACACGTAAAATCACCATATCCTGCCATGTCCTGCGACGTCCTGTCACGTACCATGGCCATGGCCTGACACGTCCTGACACATACCATGACCATATCCTCCAATATCCTGCGACGTCCTGACACGTACCATGGCCATGGCCTCACACGTCGTGACACGTACCATGACCATATCTTGCTATGCCCTGCGAGGTCCTGAATCGTGCCATGGCCACGCCATGATGCATCCTGACACATACCATGACCATATCCTGCCATGTCCTGTGACGTCCTGACTCGTGCCATGACCATGCCCTGCGACGTCCTAACGCGTGCCATGGCCATGTCTTGCGACATCCTGACTCGTGCCATGGCCACGGCCTGCCACGTCCTGACGCGTGCCATGGCCACGGCCTGCCACGTCCTGACGCGTGCCATGACCTTGTACGGATGCGTCCTAATACATACCATGGCCATATACTGCCATGTCCTGCGACGTCCTGACTCGTGCCATGGCCACGCCCTGCCATGACCTGACGTGTCCAGACACGTGCAATGGCCATGTCCTGACATGTTGTGCGACGTCCCGACTCGTGCAATGGCCACGCCCTGCCATGTCCTGCGACGTTCCGACTCGTGCCATGGCTACGCCCTGCCATGTCCTGCGATGTCCCTGACACATGCCTGGGCATGTCCTGATGCGTCCTGACACGTGCCATGGCCATGTCCTGACGCGTCCTGCGACGTCCTGACTCTTGCCATGACCACGTCCTGCCATGCCCTGACGTGTCGTGACACGTGCCACTGCCATGTCCTGACGCGTCCTGACACATGCCATGGAAATGTCCTGACGCGTCCTGCGACGTCCTGACTCTTGCCATGGCCATGCCCTGCCATGTCCTGCAACGTCATGAATCATTCCATGGCCACGCCCTGCCATGTCCTGACGTGTCCTGACACGTGCCACTGCCATGTCCTGACGCGTCCTGACACGTGCCATGGCCATTTCCTGACTCGTCCTGTGATGTCCTGACTCGTGCCATGGTCATGTCCTAACACGTGTCCTCCAGCTGTCGCCCAAACGCTACCTCTCGAAAAAACCCGACTTTCCATCACCGCCGCCAACGACCACCAACATCATTGCGCTTGACATGTTTCTAAGCATTGGTAAGCAATAGACGTTGTGCGACGTGGTGCGGCATGGAGCGACGTAGTGTGATGTCTTGCCATGGCCACGTCTTGACACGTACCATGGCCAAGTCCTGACACGTCCTGACACGTACCATGACAATATCTTGCCATGTCCTTCGCGTCCTTACACGTACCATGGCCATGGCCTGACACGTCCTGACACGTACCATGACCATATCCAGCCATGTCCTGCGACATCCTCACACGTACAATGGCCATGGCCTGACACGTCATGACACATACCATGATCATATCCTGCCATGTCCGGCAACGTCCTGAATCGTGCCATGGCCACGTCCTGACGCGTCCTGACACGAATCATGGCCAAGTCCTGACGCGTCCTAACACGTGCCATGGCCATGTCCTGTTTCGTCCTGCGACGTCTTGAATCATGCCATGGCCCCGCCCTGCCATGTCCTGCGACGTCATGAGTCATGCCACGGCCATGCCCTGCCATTTCTTGACATGTCCTGACACGTGCCAGTGCCATGTCTTGACGCGTCCTGACACGTGCCATGGCCATGTCCTGACTCATCCTGCGACATCCTGACTCGTGCCATGGCCACGCCCTGCCATGTCTTGACGTGTCCTGACACGTGCCAGTGCCATGTCCTGACGCGTCCTCACAAATGCCATGGCCATGTCATGACTCGTCCTGCGACGTCCTGACTCGTGCCATGGCCATGTCCTGCGACGTCCTTACTCGTGCCATGGCCACGCCCTGCCACGTCCTGACGCTTGCCATGGCCATGTCCGGACGCATCCTGACACGTACCATTACCGTATCCTGCCATGTCCTGCGACGTCCTGACTCGTGCCATGGCCGCGCCCTGCCATGTCCTGACGCGTCCTGACGCGTGCCATGGCCATGTCCTGACACGTCCTGCGACATCTCGACCCGTGCCATGGCCACGCCCTGCCATGTCATGCGACGTCCCGACTCGTGCCATGGCCACGCCCTGCCATGTCCAAATGGGTCCTGACACGTGCCATGGGCATGTCCTGATGTATCCTATCACATGCCATGGCCACGCCCTGCCATGTCCTGCGATGTCCCGACTCGTGCCATTGCCACGCCCTGCCATGTCTTGACGCGTCCTGACACGTGCCATGGAATGTCCTAATGCGTCCTGACACATGCCATGGCCATGTCCTGACGCGTCCTGCGACGTCCTGACACTTGCCCTGGCCACGCCCTGCCATGTCCTGCGATGTCATGAGTCATGCCATGGCCATGCCCTACCATGTCCTGATGTGTCCTGACACGTGCCACTTCCATGTCCTGACGCGTCCTGACACGTGCCATGGCCATGTCCTGACGCGTCCTGCGACGTCCTGACTCTTGCCATGGCCACGCCCTACCATGTCCTGCGACGTCAATAGTCATGCCATGGCCACACCCTACGATGTCCGGACGTGTCCTGACACGTGCCACTGCCATGTCCTGACGCGTCCTGACACGTGCCATGGCTATGTCCTGACTCGTCCTGCGATGTCCTGACTCGTGCCATGGCCACGCCCTTCCATGACCAGCGACATCATGTCTCATGCCATGGCCACGCCCTGCCATGTCCTAACGAGTCCTGACACGTGCCAGTGCCATGTCCTGACGCGTCCTGACACGTGCCATGGCCATGTCGTGACTCTTCCTGCGACGTCCTGACTCGTGCCATGGCCACGCCCTGCCATGTCCAGCGACTTCATGAGTCATGCCTTGGCCACGCCCTGCCATGTCCTGATGTTTCCTGACAAGTGCTAGTGCCATGTCGTGACGCGTCCTGACACGTGCCATGGCCATGTCCTGACACGTCCTGCGACGTCTCGACTCGTGCCATGGCCACGCCCTGCCATGTCCTGCGACGTCCCGACTCGTGCCATGGCCATGCCCTGCCATGTCCTCCGATGTCCCGAGTCGTGCCATGGCCACGCCCTGCCATGTCCTAACGCGTCCTGACACGTGCCATGGGCATGTCCTGATGCATCCTAACACATGCCATGGCCACGCCCTGCAATGTCATGCGACGTCGCGACTCGTGCCATGGCCACGCCCTGCCATGTCTTGACGCGTCCTGACACGTGCCATGGAATGTCCTAATGCGTCCTGACACATGCCATGGCCATGTCCTGACGCGTCCTGTGACGTCCTGACACTTGCCCTGGCCACGCCCTGCCATGTCCTGCGATGTCATGAGTCATGCCATGGCCATGCCCTACCATGTCCTGATGTGTCCTGACACGTGCCACTTCCATGTCCTGACGTGTCCTGACACGTGCCATGGCCATGTCCTGACGCGTCCTGCGACGTCCTGACTCTTGCCATGGCCACGCCCTACCATGTCCTGCGACGTCAATAGTCATGCCATGGCCACACCCTACGATGTCCGAACGTGTCCTGACACATGCCACTGCCATGTCCTGACGCGTCCTGACACGTGCCATGGCTATGTCCTGACTCGTCCTGCGACGTCCTGACTCGTGCCATGGCCACGCCGTTCCATGACCTGCGACATCATGTCTCATGCCATGGCCACGCCCTGCCATGTCCTGACGAGTCCTGACACGTGCCAATGCCATGTCCTGATGCGTCCTGACACGTGCCATGGCCATGTCGTGACTCTTCCTGCGACGTCCTGACTCGTGACATGGCCACGCCCTGCCATGTCCAGCGACGTCATGAGTCATGCCTTGGCCACGCCCTGCCATGTCCTGATGTTTCCTGACAAGTGCTAGTGCCATGTCGTGACGCGTCCTGACACGTGCCATGGCCATGTAATGACACGTCCTGCGACGTCTCGACTCGTGCCATGGCCACACCCTGCCATGTCCTGCGACGTCCCGACTCGTGCCATGGCCATGCCCTGCCATGTCCTCCGATGCCCGAGTCGTGCCATGGCCACGCCCTGCCATGTCCTAACGCGTCCTGACACGTGCCATGGGCATGTCCTGATGCGTCCTTACACATGCCATGGCCACGCCCTGCCATGTCCTGCGACGTCCCGACTCGTGCCATGGCCATGCCCTGCCATGTCTTGACGCGTCCTGACACGTGCCATGGAATGTCCTAATGCGTCCTGACACATGCCATGGCCATGTCCTGACGCGTCCTTCGACGTCCTAACTCTTGCCATGGCCACGCCCTGCCATGTCCTGCGACGTCATGAGTCATGCCATAGCCATGCCCTACCATGTCCTGATGTGTCCTGACACGTGCCACTTCCATTTATTGACGCGTCCTGACACGTGCCATGGCCATGTCCTGACGCGTCCTGCGACGTCCTGAGTCTTGCCATGGTCACGCCCTGCCATGTCTTGCGACGTCATGAGTCATGCCATGGCCACGCCCTGCCATGTTCGGACTTGTCCTGACACGTGCCACTTCCATGTCCTGACGCGTCGTGACATGTGCCATGGCCATGTCCTGACTCGTCTTGCGACGTCCTGATGAGTCCTGACACGTGCCAGTGCCATGTCCTGACGCGTCCTGACACGTGCCAAGGCCATGTCCTGACGCGTCCTGCGACGTCCTGACTCTCGCCATGAGCACGCGCTGCCATGTCCTGCGACGTCATGAGTCATGCCATGGCCACGCCCTGCCATGTCCTGACGTGTCCTGACACGTGCCTCTGCCATGTCCAGACGCGTCCTAGCACGTGCCATGGCCATGTCCTGACTCGTCCTGCAACGTCCTGACTCGTGCCATGGCCATGTCCTGACACGTGTCGACCGGCCGTCGTCCGACACTACCGCTCAAACCACCCTGACTTTCCACCACCGCCGTCAACGACCACCAACATCATTGCGCTTGACATGTTTCTAAATATTGGTTAGAATTAGACGTGGTGCGGCTTGGAGCGACGTAGTGCGATTTTGTGCCATGGCCACGTCCTGACACGTACCATGGTCCTGACACGTCCTAACACGTACCATGACCATATCCTGCCATGTCCTATGACATCCTGTCACGTACCATGGCCATGGCCTGACACGTACCATGACCATATCCTGCAATGTCCTGCGACGTCTTGACACGTACCATGGCCATGGCCTGACACGTCATGACACGTACCATGACCATATCTTGCTATGCCCTGCGACGTCCTGAATCGTGCCATGGCCACGCCCTGACGCGTCCTAACACATACCATGACCTTATCATGCCATGTGCTGTGACGTCCTGACTCGTGCCATGGCCACGCCCTGCGATGTCCTAACGCGTGCCATGGCAATGTCCTGCGACGTCCCGACGCGTGCCATGGCCATGTCTGGACGCGTCCTAGCACATACCTTGGCCATATGCTGCCATGTCCTGCGACGTCCTGACTCTTGCAATGGCCATGCCCTGCCATGTCCTGACGCGTCCTGACACGTGCCATGGCCATGTCCAGACACTTCGTGCGACGTCCCGACTCGTGCAATGGCCACGCCCTGCCATTTCCTGCGATGTCCCGACTCGTGCCATGGTCATGCCCTGCCATGTCCTGCGATGTCCCGACTCGTTCCATGGCCACGCCGTGCCATGTCCTAGCGCGACCTGATACGTGCCATGGCCATGTCCTGATGCATCTTGACACGTGCCATGGCCACGCCCTGCCATGTCCTGCGACGTACCGACTCGTGCTATGGCCACGCCCTGCCATGTCCTGACGCGTCCTGACCCGTGCCATGGCATGTCCTGATGCGTCTTGACACGTGCCATGGCCATGTCCTGACACGTCCTGCGACGTCGTGACTCTTGCCATGACCACGCCCTGCCATGTCCTGATGCGTCTTGACACGTGCCATGGCCATGTCCTGATGCGTCTTGACACGTGCCATGGCCACGCCCTGCCATGTCCTGCAACGTCCAGACTCGTGCCATGGCCACGCCCTGCCATGTCCTGACGCGTCCTGACACGTGCCATGGCACGTCCTGATGCGTCTTGACACGTGCCATGGCCATGTCCTGACACGTCTTGCGACGTCCTGACTCTCGCCATGACCACGCCCTGCCATGTCCTGCGACGTCATGAGTCATGACATGGCCACGCCCTACCATGTCCTGACGTGTTGTGACACTGCCATGTCCTGACGCGTCCTGACACGTGCCATGGCAATGTCCTGACGCGTCCTGCAACGTCTTGACTCTTGCCATGGCCATGCCCTACCATGTCCTGCGACGTCCCGACTCGTACCATGACCATATCCTGCCATATCCTGTGACATCGTGACTCGTGCCATGACCACGCCCTGCAAAGTCCTGACACGTGCCATGACCATGTCCTACAACGTCCTTACTCGTGCCATGGCCACGCCCTGCCACGTTTAAACGCGTGCCATGGCCATGTCTGGACGCGTCCTGACACGTACCGTGGCCATATCCTGCCATGTCCTGCGACGTCCTGACTCGTGCCATGGCCACGCCCTGCAATGTCCTGACGCGTCCTGACACGTCCCGACTCGTGCCATGGCCATATCCTGACGCGTCCTGACTCGTGCCATGGTCATGTCCTGACAAGTCCTACGACATCCCGACTCGTGCCATGGCCATGCCCTGCCATGTCCTGCGACGTCCTGACTCGTGCCATGGCCAAGACCCTGCCATTTCCTGCGACGTCTCGATTCGTGCCATGGCCACGCCGTGCAATGTCCTGACGCGTCCTGACATGTGGTATGACCATGTTCTGATGCGTCCTGACACGTGCCATGGCCACGCCCTTCCACGTCCTGCGACGTCCCGACTCGTGCCATGGACACGTTCTGCCATGTCCTGACTCGTCCTGCAACGTCCTGACTCGTGCCATGGCCATGTCCTGACACGCGTCGACCAGCCGTCGCCCGACGCTACTGCTCAAACCACCCTGACTTTCCACCACCGCCGCCAACGACCACCAACATTATTGCGCTTGACATGTTTCTAAGCACTGGTTAGAAATAGACGTGGTGCGACGTGATGCGGCTTGGAACGACGTAGTGCGATGTGGTGCCATGGCCACGTCCTGACACGTACCATGGCCATATCTTGACACGTCCTGACACGTATATTGACCATATCCTGCCATGTCCGGTGACGTCCTGTCATGTACCATGGCCATTGCCTGACACGTCCTGACACGTACAATGACCATATCCTAGCATGTCCTCCGACGTCCTGACACGTACCATGGCCATGGCCTGACACGTCATGACACGTACCATGACCATATCCTGCCATGTCCTGCGACGTCCTGAATCGTGCCATGGCTACATCATGACGCGTCCTGGCAAGTACCATGACTATATCCTGCCATGTCCTGTGATGTCCTGACTCGTGCCATGACCACGCCCTGCCACGTCCTGACGCGTGCCATGGCCATGTCCTGTGACGTCCTGACTCGTGCCATGACCACGCCCTGCCACGTCCTGACGCGTGCCATGGCCATGTCCTGCGATGTCCTGACTCGTGCCATGGCCACGCCCTGCAACTTTTGACGCGTGCCATGGCCATGTACGGACGCGTCCCGACACGTACCATGGCCATGTCCGGACGCGTCTCGACTCGTGCCATGGCCACGCCCTGCCATATCCTGCGACGTCCTGGCTCGTGCCATGGCCACGCCCTGCCATGTCCTGCAATGTCCCGACTCGTGCCATTGCCACGCCCTGACATGTCCAAACACGTCCTGACACGTGCCATGGCATGTCCTGATGCGTCCTGACACGTGCCATGGCCATGTCCTGATGCGTCTTGACACGTGCCATGACCACGCCCTGCCACGTCCTGACGCGTCTTGACACGTGCCATGGCCACGCCCTGCCATGTCCTGCAACATCCCGACTCGTGCCATGGCCACGCCCTGCCATGTCCTGACGCGTCCTGACACGTGCCATGGCATGTCCTGATGCGTCTTGACACGTGCCATGGCCATGTCCTGACGCGTCCTGCGACGTCCTGACTCTCGCCATGACCACGCCTTGCCATGTCCTGCGACGTCATGAGTCATGCCATGGCCACGCCCTGCCATGTCCTGACGTGTTGTGACACTGCCATGTCCTGACGCGTCCTGACACGTGCCATGGCAATGTCATGATGCGTCCTGCGACGTCTTGACTCTTTCCATGGCCATGCCCTGCCATGTCCTGCGACGTCCTGACTCGTACCATGACCATATCCTGCCATGTCCTGTGACGTCCTGACTCGTGCCATGACCACGGCCTGCAAAGTCCTGACACGTGCCATGGCCATGTCCTACAACGTCCATACTCGTGCCATGGCCACGCCCATCCACGTTTAAACGCGTGCCATGGCCATGTCTGGACGCGTCCTGACACGTACCATGGCCATATCCTGCCATGTCCTGCGACGTCCTGACTCGTGCCATGGTCATGTCCTGACGCGTCCTGACACGTTGCATGGCCATGTCCTGACACATCCTGCGACATCTCAACTCGTTCCATGGCCACGCCCTGCCATGTCGTGACGTGTCCTTACACGTGCCACTGCCATGTCCTGACGCGTCCTGACACGTGCCATGGCCATGTCCTGACTCGTCCTGTGACGTCCTGACTCGTGCCATGGTCATGTCCTGACGCGTGTCCTCCGGCCGACACCCGACGTTGCCGCTCGAACCACCCCGACTTTCCACCACTGCCGCCAACGACCACCAACATCATTGCGATAAACATGTTTCTAAGCATTGGTTAGCTATTGATGTGGTGCGACGTGGTTTGGCTTGGAGCGACGTAGTGCGATGTCGTGCCATGGCCATGTCTTGACACGTACCATGGCCATGTCCTGACACGTCCTGACACGTACCATGACCATATCCTGCCATGTCTTGCGACGTCCTGTCACGTACCATGGCCATGGCCTGACACGTCGTGACACGTACCATGACCATAGCCTGCCATGTCCTGTGACGTCCTTACACGTACCATGGCCATGGCTAAACACGTCATGACACGTACCATTATCATATCCTGCCATGTCCACTGACGTCCTGAATCGTGCCATGGCAACGTCCTGACGCGTCCTGACACGTACCACGGCCACGTCCTGACACGTACCTTGGCCATATCCTGCCATGTCTTGCAACGTCCTGACTCGTGCCATGACCACGCCCTACAACGTCCTAACATGTGCCATGGCCATGGTACGAGTTAGAACGTGGCGGGGCGTGGTCATGGCAGGTTATTGCCATGGTACGTGTCACGACGCGTCAGGACATGACCATGGTACGTGTCATGACGTGTCAGGCCATGGCCATGGCCTGACACGTCCTGACACGTACCATGACCATATCCTTCCATGTCCTGCAACGTCCTCACACATTCCATCGCCATGGCCTGACACGTCATGACACGTTCCATGGCCATGTCCTGACGCGTCCTGACACGTTCCATGGCCATGTCCTGACACATCCTGCGACGTCCCAACTCGTTCCATGGCCACGCCATGCCATGTCGTGACGTGTCCTGACACGTGCCACTGCCATGTCCTGACGCGTCCTGACAAGTGCCATGGCCATGTCCTGACTCGTCCTGTGACGTCCTGACTCGTGCCATGGTCATGTCCTGACGCGTGTCCTCTGGCCGTCGCCCGACGCTACCGCTCGAACCACCCCGACTTTCCACCACGCCCTGCCATGTCCTGACGCGTCCTGACACGTTCCATGGCCATGTACTGACACGTCCCGCGACGTCCCAACTCGTTCCATGGCCACGCCCTGCCATGTCGTGACGTGTCCTGACATGTGCCACTGTCATGTCCTGACGCGTGTCCTCCGGCCGTCGCCTGACGCTACCGCTCGAACCACCCCGACTTTCCACCGCCGCCGCCAACGACCACCAACATCATTGCGATAAACATATTTCTAAGCATTGGTTAGCTATTGATGTGGTGCGACGTGGTTTGGCTTGGAGCGACGTAGTGCGATGTCGTGCCATGGCCACGTCTTGACACGTACCATGGCCATGTCCTGACACGTCCTAACACGTACCATGACCATATCCTGCCATGTCTTGCGACGTCCTGTCACGTACCATGGCCATGGCCTGACACGTCGTGTCACGTACCATGACCATAGCCTGCCATGTCCTGCGACGTCCTTACACGTACCATGGCCATGGCCAAACACGTCATGACACGTACCATTATCAAATCCTGCCATGTCCCTCGACGTCCTGAATCGTGCCATCGCCACGTCCTGACGCGTCCTGACACGTACCACGGCCATGTCCTGACACGTACCTTGGCCATATCCTGCCATGTCTTGCGACGTCCTGACTCGTGCCATGACCACGCCCTCCAACGTCCTAACATGTGCCATGGCCATGTCCTGCGATGTCCTGACTCGTGCCATGGCCACGCCCTGCCACGTCCTGACACATACCATGGCCACGTCCTGACACGTACCATGGCCATATCCTGCCATGCCTTGCGACGTCCTTACTCGTGCCATTACCAGGCCCTGCCATGTCCTGACGCGTGCCATGTCCATGTCCTGCGACGTCCTGACTCGTGCCATGACCACGACCTGCCACGTCCTGACGCGTGCCATGGCCATGTCCGGACGCGTCCTGACACGTACCATGGCCATATCCTGCCATGTCCTGTGACGTCCTGACTCGTGCCATGACCACACCCTGCAAAGTCCTGACGCGTGCCATGGCCATGTCCTGCGACGTCCTGACACGTGCCATGGCCACGCCCTGACGCGTCTTGACGCGTGCCATGGCCATGTCTGGACGCGTCCTGACACGTACCATGGCCATATCCTGCCATGTACTGCGACGTCCTGACTCGTGCCATGGCCACGCCCTGCTATGTCCTGACGCGTCCTGACACGTCCCGACTCGTGCCATGGCCATGTCCTGACGCGTCCTGACACGTGCCATGGCCATGTCCTGACACGTCCTGCGACGTCCCGACTCGTGCCATGGCCATGCCCTGCCATGTCCTGACACGTCCTGACACGTGGCATGGCCATGTCCTGATGCGTCCTAACACGTGCCATGTCCACGCCCTGCCATGTCCTGCGACGTCCTGACTCGTGCCATGGACACGTTCTACCATGTCCTAACGCGTCCTGACACGTGCCATGGCGATGTCCTGACTCGTCCTCTAACGTCCTGACTCGTGCCATGGCCATGTGCTGACACGTGTCGACCGGCCGTCGCCTGACGCTAGTGCTCGAACCACACCGACTTTCCACCACCGCCGCCAACGACCACCAACATCATTGCGCTTGACATGTTTCTAAGCATTGGTTAGAGCTAGACGTGGTGCGACGTGGTGCAGCTTGGAGCGACGTAGTGTAATGTCGTGCCATGACCACGTTCTGACTCGTACTATGGCCATGTCCTGACACGTCCTGACACGTACCATGACCATATCCTGCCATGTCCTACGACGTCCTGTCACGTACCATGGGCATGGCCTGACACGTCCTGACACATACCATGACCATTTCCTGCCATGTCCTGCGACGTCCTAACACGTACCATGGCCATAGCCTGACACGTCATGACACATACCATGACCATATCTTACCATGTCGTGCGACGTCTTGAATCGTGCCATGGCCATGTCCTGACACGTCCTGCGATGTCCCGACTCGTGCCATGGCCACGCCCTGCCATGTCCTGCGACGTCCCGACTCGTGCCATGGACACGCCTTGCCATGTCCAGCGACATCCCAACTCGTGCCATCGCCACGCCCTGCCATGTCCTAACGTGTCCTGACACGTGCCATGGCATGTCCTGATGTGTCCTGACACATGCCATGGCCATGTCCTGATGCGTCCTAACACGTGCCATGGCCATGTCCTGACGCTTCCTGCGACATCCTAACTTTTACCATGGCGACGCCCTGCCATGTCTTGCAACGTCATGAGTCCTGCCATGGCCACGCCCTGCCATGTCCTGGCGTGTCCTGACACGTGCCTCTGCCATGTCCAGACGCGTCCTAACACGTGCTATGGCTATGTCCTGACTCGTCCTGCAACGTCCTGACTCGTGCCATGGCCATGTCCAGACACGTGTCGACCGGCCGTCGTCCGACACTACCGCTCAAACCACCCTGACTTCCCACCACCGCCGCCAACGACCACCAACATCATTGCGCTTGACATGTTTCTAAACATTGGTTAGAATTAGACGTGGTGCGACGTGGTGAGGCTTGGAGCAACGTAGTGTGATATCGTGCCATGGCCACGTCCTGACACGTACAATGGGCATGTCCTGACACGTCCTGACACGTAAAATCACCATATCCTGCCATGTCCTGCGACGTCCTGTCACGTACCATGGCCATGGCCTGACACGTCCTGACACATACCATGACCATATCCTCCAATATCCTGCGACGTCCTGACACGTACCATGGCCATGGCCTCACACGTCGTGACACGTACCATGACCATATCTTGCTATGCCCTGCGAGGTCCTGAATCGTGCCATGGCCACGCCATGATGCATCCTGACACATACCATGACCATATCCTGCCATGTCCTGTGACGTCCTGACTCGTGCCATGACCATGCCCTGCGACGTCCTAACGCGTGCCATGGCCATGTCTTGCGACATCCTGACTCGTGCCATGGCCACGGCCTGCCACGTCCTGACGCGTGCCATGGCCACGGCCTGCCACGTCCTGACGCGTGCCATGACCTTGTACGGATGCGTCCTAATACATACCATGGCCATATACTGCCATGTCCTGCGACGTCCTGACTCGTGCCATGGCCACGCCCTGCCATGACCTGACGTGTCCAGACACGTGCAATGGCCATGTCCTGACATGTTGTGCGACGTCCCGACTCGTGCAATGGCCACGCCCTGCCATGTCCTGCGACGTTCCGACTCGTGCCATGGCTACGCCCTGCCATGTCCTGCGATGTCCCTGACACATGCCTGGGCATGTCCTGATGCGTCCTGACACGTGCCATGGCCATGTCCTGACGCGTCCTGCGACGTCCTGACTCTTGCCATGACCACGTCCTGCCATGCCCTGACGTGTCGTGACACGTGCCACTGCCATGTCCTGACGCGTCCTGACACATGCCATGGAAATGTCCTGACGCGTCCTGCGACGTCCTGACTCTTGCCATGGCCATGCCCTGCCATGTCCTGCAACGTCATGAATCATTCCATGGCCACGCCCTGCCATGTCCTGACGATTTTCTCAACCCAAAGTTGAGTATTTGGGCCATATCATTCAGGCCATGGGGTAAGTAATGATGAGGGAAAAATATTTTCCATGTTGAATTGGTCCCAACCAAAATCGATCTAGGAGTTGAGGGGATTCTAGGGCCTAACTGGGTGCTATCGTAGGTTCATTCAAAAATTTTCTATTATTAGTAAACCTTTATCTAATCTATTTAAGAAAGGGAATTTTATATGGACCTTAGAAGCCTCACGGGCTTTTGAACAACTCAAACAAGCCATGGTTAGAGCACCAGTTTTGGCACTACCAAAATTCTCTATCTCATTTACAGTAGAAGTGGATGCTAGTGGCAAAGGTTTTGGGACAGTTTCGATACAGAATGAGCGCTCAATTGCCTATCTCAGCCAAGCTTTAAGTCAAAGACACCTTGGGTTGTCAGCTTATGAGAAGGAATTGATAGCATTGCTACATGTTGTGGATAAATGGCATCACTATTTGTAGCCAAATCACTTCATCATTAAGATGGATCATTTTAGTTTGAAATTCCTAAAGGACCAAAGAATCACTACTTCACTTCAACACAAGGAAGTAAAAAGCTACTTGGCCTTAGTTATGAAATCATTTTCGAAAAGGTGTGGAAAACGTTGATGTTGATGCCTTGTCCAGGCAAACTGAAGGAGCACGTATTACAGTAGTACAACCAAGATTGGTAGCTGAAGTACTCGAAAGCTATGAAAATGATACTGAAGTTCAAGCACACATTGCACAATTGAGCATTCAACCTACTGGAAATCTGGAAGTCACATTGCAACAGGAAATTCTATGCTACCAAAGGAGGATTTGGGTGGGGAGTAATTCCCAACTCAGGCATAAACTAGTTTCTGAGTTTCATATATCGTCTTGGGGAGGCCATTCAGGCGCAAATGCCACTTACTAAAAGATTAAGACTATATTCTATTGGCCTAAGTTGGTGCAAGATGTCAAAGAATTGATCGGAAATTGTGATGTTTGTCAACGAAAGAAGGATGAAAGTGTGGCTAACCCCGTAGTTTTGCAACCCCTACTTATTCCATCAAGAGCTTGGGAACACATTGTAATGGACTTCATCAGCGTCTACCCAAATCACAGGCAAAGACTCAATCTTGGTGGTCATCGATAGACACTCTAAGTATGCCTATTTCTTCGCCTTTACCCACCCCTATACTGCCTCTCAACTTGCCCAGTTGTTCCTCGATAACGTATCCAAATTCCATGACATTCCCTGCTCAATTATGTCGGATGGAGATCCTATTTCCATGAGCAACTTCTAGTGAGAATTATTTAAAGGACTACAAGTGCAATTGAAGCCGAGCTCGGCGTATCACCCACAAACGGATGGCCAAACGGAGAGACCCAATAGAAGCTTAGAAAACTATCTTCGTTGCATGACCGTCCACAAACCATCAGAGTGGAGCAAATGGTTACCTCAAGAAGAATGTTGGTACAACTCCAATTTTCAGTCAGCCATTAGCATGACCCCTTTAAGCCCTTGTACAGCTATGATCCACCCCTGCCCAGTTTTGAGTTAATTGCAAACTTAACTTAATGGATCAAGCTTTAAAGGAAAGGTAGCTATGGAACCGCATACTACAAGACAACCTATCCAAAGCGCAGAATAGTATAAAGCTTTATGCAGATTCCAAAAGAAGTGAGAGGACCTTTAAAGAGGGGGATTGGGTATTTTTGAAGCTACAACCTTACGGCCAATACTTTAGCAGTGCGAAAGAATTTGAAGTTGTCAGCCAAATTTTATGGTCCCTATTAGATTGTGCCCAAAATCCGCAAGGTTGCTTATGAGCTCGAATTTCCTTAGAACTCCAAAATCCACCAAATATTCCATGTGTCCCATGTGTCCCAGCTAAAGAAGAAGGTGGTGACAAAATATTTTTAGCTCAAGATCCCCCATTTTGCACCGGGGAGGGTCAAATCCACATGGAGCCACTATCTATTTTGGATAGAAGAATGGTCAAGAAAGGAAATTGTGCTGCCACCCAAGTCCTGGTACAATGGACTAATTCTTTGACTGGAGAAGCTACTTGGGAATACTCATTTTTGAAATCTCTATTTCCCAATTTTGATCCATAAATGGCAAAGGACAGGGGAGTGCGTTCTTAAGGGGATGAAATGTAGAGAACAGGAAGGCAACTTGGACTTAGGTTAGTTTGGGCCACCAAGTGAAATCAGTATGGGCCATCAGAAGTAAAGGAGTCAGCCCAATCGTTAGATACTGCATTAGATATGCTAACTAGTAGTCTCTAGAAGATTATTTCTTTTCTGAGCAAATTAAATAGGGAGTTAGTACATGTAATAGTTGTCAATGATTATGCAATTTTAATTCTCTTTGTTTTTTCCTTTTCCTTCTTCACTGCTCTATTGAGCTCAACAGCTCTACCATTACAGTAACGATTATGGTTTAGATTTGCCCTTGTATTATGAAAAATAGGTTTTATTTATCCTTCGTTTGAGTTTTTTATCAAATATATCCCTGCTGTAATACTTTTGGATCAAATTTACCATTCAACCGTTAAATATAACTTACAAGTTTATAATTGACACGTGGCAGCATGTCATTGGACCTGATTAGAAAATTTAAAGCATTTTTATTAAAAACTATAAAAGAATTATAAAAATAGAAAAAATATTTTAATAAAATATTTTCATTTTTTAAACACTCAAAAAAATATTTTCAACAAAATATTTTCGTTTTTAAAATTTTTATTTTATTTTTTTCAGTTTTTATACCATTTCGTTTTTTCAGTTTTTTTTAAAAAGAAAGAATTTTTGTTATTCTTCACAAAAAACAAAAATACTTTTTTTAAAAAAAACTGAAAATTTTAAAAATTTTATGAGGTTTTTAATGTCACGTTTTTCCCGCTCTGAATGGTGGGATCGTGTTTAAATGTTTAAGGGTCAGATTTAATTATTTTAGGTAACATTATTAATTTGGTATTTGGCTCAGTTGCTTACATAAACTTAAGATGTGTTGTAATTCTTTAGTTATAACGGGAAGTCTCTTATTTCTTTCCATTTAATAGTTTTTTAAAAACCCAAAATACTTTTTTTTTAAAAGTAAAAAAATAAAATAAAACGAAATGCTATATAAAACTAAAAAAAATAAAATAAAAATTTTAAAAACGAAAATATTTTTTTAAGATTTTAAAAATTGAAAATATTTTATTAAAACATTTTTTCTATTTTTATAATTCTTTTCTAGTTTTTAATAAAAATACTTTAAATTATTTAATCAGGTCCAATGACATGTTGCCCCGAGTCAATTATAAACTTGTAAGTTATATTTAACGGTTGAAGGGTAAATTTGACCCAAAAGTATAACAACAACAACATTGATTTGCAGAAAGCCTATGATTCAGTAGAATGGTGCTACTTACAGCAGGTTATGGAAGCATTGGATTTCCCTCCCAGATTTACAAGATGGATCATGGAATGTGTTCAAACTGTTAGCTATACAGTAGTGGTTAATGGTGAGACAACTGAGCCCTTTCAAGCAGCTAAAGGACTGAGACAAGGGGATCCAATATCCCCTTTTCTGTTTGCTATTGTGATGGAGTATCTCAATAGGTGTTTGGTTGAATTGAGGCAAAATAGAGAGTTTGTGTTTCATCCTGGTTGTAAAAAACTGGGAATAACTCACTTAAGTTTTGCTGATGACTTGTTGCTGTTTGTCAAAGGAGATCCTCTTTCTGTAAGTACTACGTTTACTTATTTCTCTCAGTTCACTGTTGTTTCTGGTATGACAGCAAACTTGCATAAGAGTGCTGTCTATTTTGGAGGGGTGAAACCTCAGGATCAGCAGCATATTATTGATCTCCTGGGATATGTACGTGAAGAACTTCCTTTTAAGTATTTGGGAGTACCTTTGACTGCCAAGAAGTTGACTGTATTGCAATGGCAGCCACTGGTTGACAAAGTCTCTGCCAGGATTACTTCCTGGACTGCCATGCACCTATCATATGCTGGCAGAACTCAGCTGGTTCAATCAGTTATCTTTGGGATTCAGGCTTACTGGGCGCAACTATTCTTAATTCCTTCCAAGATTATAAAACTACTTGAGGCAATGTGCAGATCATACATCTGGTCAGGATCAGTTAGTGTGTCAAGGAAGGCATATGTGGCTTGGGAGAAAATCTGTATGCCAAAGTCTGCTGGTGGTTTGAATCTGACTAATTTACTACTGTAGAACAAGGCTGCTATTTCTAAACTCACCTGGGATTTGGCACACAAGAAGGATGCTCTATTGGTGAAATGGATTCATACAGTGTATATCAAACAGAGGCAATTGGAAAACATCATTGTCCCTAAGCAGGCTAGTTGGATGGTAAGGAAGATCTTTGAATGCATTGAATTACTGCAGCAACACCAAATGCTGGATAAATCAGTGTGCACTATTAGACAGCTCTACCTACAGCAGATAGGAGAGGCACCAAGAGTCAGGTGGAAGAACTTAACAATACAGAATGCTGCTCGACCCAAAGCAATCTTCAACCTATGGCTGCTCCTGCAAGATAGGCTGCCCACCAAAACAAGGTTGATCAAATGGAATCTGGATGTAACAGACACTTGTGTCATGTGCCAACAAGCTGTGGAAACTAGGGAACACTTATTCCTGCATTGCTCTTATGCAACTGAACTGAGAACTCACATGTTGCACTGGATTGGAATTAAGCAATCTACTGGACAAAACTGGCTTCAGTTTGTTCAGTGGCTCATTGAGAATGACGGAGATGTTTTATGTTGTTTAGCTGGAAAGGAATGCGAGAATATTCGAAAATACATATTGTACCAGTGACAAGCTACTTAGGAATATTGCTTATAATTGTAATGTTAGAGCTCCTTCTAGGCTAGGGATATTACTTAATCAGTTTTTGCTTTAATACTAGGATAGTTTTGTTTCACTTTTGATAGCCAGTTGAGGTATGAACTGGGCTATGGAATTATACGATTAACACTTTGGTGATTAATACAAAGTTTAATTACCAAAAAAAAACAACAACAACTACCCAGTATAGTCCCACAAAGTGGGATCTGGGGAGGGTAATATGTAGACGAGTCTTACCCCTACCCGAAAGGGCAGAGAGGTTGTTTCCAATCGACCCTCGGCTCAGTAAAACCCAAAAGTATAACAGCAGGGATATATTTGATAAAAAACTCAAACGAATGATAAATAAGACCTATTTTTCATAGTACAAGGGCAAATCTGCCCTATAACCGTTACAGTAATCACCACTATAATATGCCCGAGCCCAGAGGACGAGAAATTTCAGGCTCAGACCAAGGAATATGAGAAAACTATCCGGAAGCAAAAGAGGGAGGGCAGCAGGTGGTTGGTTTATGGTGCAGTGGAAAGGCACAGCAGGGGTATACTAATGCAAAAGGGCCCCGACTATCTGACTGTTTCGGCAGGGAACGTCAAACCCAACACCAAGGCCATCACCATCCCTAGGCTTAAGTTTTCTTCTACTACCAAGAAGTAAAATACACAAATTTTCCGGAGCATGAGAGATAGCCCCAACTACGGCAAAGTCGAGAGAAGATCATAATTTCTGACATTTTACGAAAGCAAACTGATAGCTACATTCATTTCAAACCAAAACTTTGGCATCAAAGTCAATAGAGCCCAAGTATCCTTAACAAAGACGAGAAAACATAAGCAATTTGCTGCATAGAGTCTGCAAAAACTTGTATTGTAGCAATACAAATGATAAAAAACAATTCTGAGGTCAATAACTGAAATCAACCTAAGCCTTGTAACCCCTGCTGTTTCTTCTTCCTCGGGCCCTCTCAAACTTTCTGCCCTTAGAACGCACAAATGGTTTGGTGTGGCTGTGTGGAACACCAGGAGCTGCACCAAAGTGCTTCACTGCTTCACGCGCATTCTTAGGACCCCTTAGGAGAAGCTGCAAATAAATAGAAAATATCAACATCCAAACCAAGGAAAATTGTCAAGTTACTAGAAACTTTTCTGGTACCACTGGAATAATATTCAGAGGTTTAACATATTCAATAGTTGACCTAAGGAGAAAAAAAATTTCCACTAAAATAGAACCAATAATTATTTGGACAAAATGTAATCCCATTACATTGAAGCACAACTCCATGTTCAGCTGGGAAAAGGCTAAAAAGCAGATAGGATCCTTCTGGTTTGCTATATGCACAGATAAAATCTTTGAAATCATAAGATTACCAAGAAGAATTATGTGTATCAAATGAGCAGCTAAGGTAATAGATTAGCTTTCTTTGCTATCGTTGCCAAGGTTTAAAATTCAGAATGTTTCTCTTAAATTTGCAGGCATCATGCTGAGAATCAAAAATATATCACATAATAATTATTCGGAAATAATTGTAGTCCCATTACATTGAAGCACAACTCCATATTCAGCTGGGAAAAGGCTTAAGCAGATAGGATCTTTACTGGTTTGATATACGCACAGATTAAATCTTCGAAATCATAAGGAGATTACCAATAAGATCTATGTGCAACAAAAGAACAGCCAAAGTCAACAAAACCTAGGGTGCAAGGGACAGAGCAGAAGTGCCAAGATAATGAACATTAAAATACAGAGGAAACAGTCCAAATGCAAAGAGCATGAGTTGATCAAAAAATTTGTCTAAACCACGGCAATAGGTTAACATGAAAGCACTTATTTCCTTCATCGAGTCATTCAATGTCATTAGACACAACCACAATACTGCACTTCCCCAACAGAAAATGTCAACATCCAAAAAGACTGGAACTCTCTGATACTCTTTAATGAGTAGATTGACAGAAATATGACCCAGAGCTATCTTTTTAAAAATAAAAAGCAGTATAAGGAATACTTTGCCATCTTAGAGATTTTCTCATGGTAAAATAAAAATTCTACAAAATCAAAGGAAGTTCTCAAGCTATTTGAAACCTTTTCTGGTACCACTGGAATAATATTAAGATGTAAAACAGAATCAATACCAGACCAAAGAAATGAAATAAGCAATTTCCAATCAAACAGAACCAATAATTACTTGGGGGGAAAATGCAATCCCATTACATTGAACCACAACTCCATATTCAGCTGCGGAAAGGCTTGAGCAGATAGGATCCGACTGATTTTCTATACGCATAGATAAAATCTTTGAAATCATAAGATTCCTAAGAAGAATTATGTGCGTCAAATGAACAGCTAAGGTCATGCATTAGTTTTCTTTGCTTTCTTTGAGAAGATTTAAAAATATGAAGCGTTCCTCTTAAAATTTACAGGCATCCAGAAGGGACTCGAATAATATATCACATAATAATTATTTGGAAAAAAATTATAATCCTATTACATTGGAGCAGAGGTCACCAAGGAAAAGAACATTACAATTACAGAGGAAACAGTCCAATTGAAAATAACATAAATCGATCACAAAATATGTCTAACCCATGTTAATGGGTTAACATGGAGCCACTTATTTCCTTCACAGAGTGTCACTAGACACAACAGAAGAATACTGCACTTACCAACCATTTCCCTGGTATGCTAGGAAGAGTAATCATTAACCATGACAATCCATAAACAATGTTCATTTTCAACCTATTAACAGGAACCATTAGTTCACTTTGATATGAATCTACAAAAAAAGACGACATTCACAAATGATGGTCACATGTAGCTTTATCAGAACAAAACAGAACTGACGTTCACATTAGCAGGATATGAATGACACAAGAAATGTGTAAGGTCCTTGTTTATGGCCAACAAATTTGCTATTGGTGACTGAAGAGAGTCAAGGCTCACTAAGTTTTCACCCACTCAAGTTTATTATCCAATTTCAGAAGTTATTCCATTCCTTTAATACATAAAAAAGGTCAGCTGTTAAACAACAGTTGTAAAAGGAACATCAAAAGCTGAGAAAATGGGACTTCACCCCCTCTTGCAACTTAAAAGCCATCAATTACTTCATTAAAAGTAGCAACATATAAATACATATCACTCATATCTAGGAAGATCCATAAAATACTGCAAGTAGCAGAGAAACATAAGGATGTAACTCAATACCGTGTTCTGGCCAAGTGGAGCCCTGAGAGCAAGCTGATCGAATGTCAAGCACTCGCCACCAGCCTTCTCAATCCTAGCCCTGGCAGTCTTAGTGAACCTCAAAGCACAAACCTTCAACGCTGGAACTTCATAAGCCCTAACATCGTCGGTAATAGTACCCACAATCACCACAACCTTATCCTCCTATAAACACATTTCACCACACTTTAATCACAAATCACAAACAAATAACCTATACATGATCAAATACATACTGAACAAAGAAAACTTAACAAATATACCTTTCCTTTGGCATAAGAAATCAACCTCGAGAGAGAAAGTGGAGGCTTGTTGATCTTGCTCATGAAGAGCCTCTTAAGAATCACCGCATTGAACTTGCTTCCGGTCCTCCTTACCAGGAATCGGTAAAGCTATTACACACATAGAGAAACAAACTTTAAGTAATCAAACATTTAGACATTATGAACTAAAACAAAAACGTAGATTTAAAACTAAATAGAGATATACCTTGACGAGGAGCTTGAGGTAAACATCGTCAGATTTAGGGGCAGTACGCTTAGTCTTCTTACTCTTACCTCCGGCCTTCAAATCGATGCCCATAGCTGATCGGGTGGGGACTCCGCTGAACGAGTGATGGAGAAATTGCTGCTGCTGCAGGGGTCGGCTCTTATATGAATATGAAAGAAATGAAGTGGGGAGCTAGGGTTTATAGAGAGGTTTGTGCTGCCCCGTGTTTTCTGTTGTTGAGGTCTATAGTAACTCCTATACACCTTTCTTAGATGTTCGACACGTCTATCCTACTAAGTACATTATAATGCAACTTTTTCTTTTTTATTTAATGTTCCTGAGTTAGGGTTGTGTAGGGCGTCAAATGGGTGGATTCAGGCCATTTTTAGACGGGTCAAAATGGATTTAACCAATAATTTAAAGGATTTTTACCTAATATATCCCATATAACAAACCTTACTACCATTATTGTGCATTGTTTGTTTATTACCCTCATATCCCATGTTTTTGTTACACAATATGTACCAAACGGAATCTTTCCAGATGTTGCCTCCTAAAATAACGCCTTTATTAAGGCTAAATCTATGTTACCAATTATATACTTATTAATTATAAATGATTATCATTATAAACAATTAAATAGGTAATAATTGATACCCTATCAATTTCTCTCTTTCTCTCCCCGTCTTTCTTTTTCTGTCTCTCTCGTTGTGTGAATCTTTTGCAGTGAGCATTATTTTAATGCCTATTGAGGAAAATCGGTTCTGAAACTTTCTGTTTTGCTAAACAACTGTGTTGCATTCAAAATCCTAGGCTTTTGTTGCCTGTTGTACTCCACAAGTATCTATTGGTGCCTTTTTACATTTTGTCTGGTCTTAACTCTTAATTGCTTCTTTAATTTTTCACTTCTTCAGTCAGGCTAAAATATTTTCTGATAATTTCTTTCTGAAGTCGTATATGGATCCGCAGAGGGGTTCCCTTCAAGAAAAACACGTTTGTTGAATGCCATTTTGTTGACCAAAGCTAGCTTGATTCATCAGGTTCTCAACATGTAATCCTGAACAGGAAGTTTGTTGAGTACACGATCCAAGGATGGGAAAATTTGCCAAGATTGCTCCTGCTATACTTCTCGAACACTAGATCTTCTCATAAAGGATATTTTCAGACTCTTGCATGCAATACTAAGGAGTTTTCAGACACTCTCATCAACTCCAACTTTCGATTCATGAACTCAGACAACACTAATCTTTCAAACTTCAAAGCTTCAAATTCCGATAGAATACTCAGAAGGGAGGTTGCGTTCGTTGGAAATTCCGATAGTCAAATGTAGTCAATTGTAGTTAAATGTAGTTAAGGTTATACTTCTCGAACACTAGATCTTCTCATAAAGGATATTTTCAGACTCTTGCATGCAATACGAAGGAGTTTTCAGACACTGTCATCAACTCCAACTTGCGATTCATGAACTCAGACAACACTAATGTTTCAAACTTCAAAGCTTCAAATTCCGATAGAATACTAAGAAGGGAGGTTGCGTTCGTTGGAAATTCCGATAGTCAAATGTAGTTAAATGTAGTTAAGGTTATATGTAGTTAATGTGATTGGTGGATGCCCACCAGTAGTGTATCCTTCTGAATCTACAAACTACTACAGGTCCATAATATGTTCTCTGTTACACTTCTTTCAAATTTTCTCTTAAAGAATCCACAACAACAATATTCCATGAACATACATAACAACATTAACTTGATACTCAATATGATCACGAAAGGAAAAAATTCACTGGAAACACTTCATATAACCTTAACTACATTTAACTACATTTGACTACATTATAAAAACTCACTGGAAACACTGCATATAACCTTAACTACATTTAACTACATTTGACTACATTTTAAAAATTCACTGGAAACACTTCATATAACCTTAACTACATTTAACTACAATTGACTACATTTGACTACATTTTAAAAACTCACTGCAAACAAGTTCAACAGCTACTACTTTTTTTGTAATTAAACGCTGGAACATCTGCATTGTAATTAAACGCTGGAACATCTGCATTGATGTCCAAAAATTTGGCCAGCAGCAGCAGTAAATGGAAATATGAGATTCGCTTCACAAAAGAGAGACTCTTTGTTCGATTGAAATGATCTTTTGATGCTCTCATGCTCACTGGAATATTCCTGTTTCAATGGGAAATGATGATGATAGAGGACCCTGCGCAATCATAAGAATTCACATGAGACGAGAGCAGAAGAGAGTAGATGCTCAAAGTATATATTATCACTAGTTCGATAGCAAACTAGTCAAATTGGTCCTTTAAAGATTATTTCTCCAACTATTAGAGAAGGGGAATTTGATAAAGAATGGATTGTTTTTAAGAATGTGCTGGAGAAGAGAATACAAATAAAAAGGCAATGAAGAATTTTTCCTATTTAATTTCCTTATTTATAGGAATTGCGATGGAGAATGTTTAGGGAACATTTGATTTTATTAAATGAATTTGACATTCAGTTTCCTCATTTATAGGAAGCTACCGTATTTAAGAGCTATTTTCTTTATCTTTTTACCGTGTTTAAGTTGTAGAATATGTTAATTATTTTAGGGTACGTATATAATTTGGGAAAGAAGATATGGAAATATTTTGTTCCACAAATCAAGCCCCTAATAAATCATTGATAATTAAATCTTAAAAGTAAATTTTGGTACATAAATTGAAACATGGTATACTTAAATGTAATAAATACTAACCTTAAACATGAGTGGTTATAAGGTTTGTTATATGGGATGTATATGTAAAAATCCCTATTTAGATTGAATTTTAACCTCTTCTTAGCCTAATTTTGTTGGCCTAATTAAATCATAAGAGGCCCAAGTTAGACAACCCAATGCCCATAACCCAACAGATTTTATAGGAGAGAAGATCCTAGCCGAACCCTAATTTTTGGACACCCATGGTGGCCTTCTTCTTCATCTTGAACCTACACACAACACAAAAACCCTAATAGACTAGAGAAGTCGTCGTCGTCGCTGCCGCCCCCATCTCCTCATTGTCGTTGCTGCCATCTCCAACGAGACCTTTATCGCCTCTGCATCTTCCTCTTCTCTTCACCCACCTCCATTGCTTAGCCACACCCACCAAGCCCTTGAGCGGTTACCTTCTTCTTCAACCAGGAAACATCAAATCAAATCAGCCGCTCCCCGACCAAAAAGCCACCAGCGACTTAAAACAACTTGCCGGAAAATGAGTTGCAGCCATCGCGAAACCCACTCTCACCACCAAAACCCGATTCCAACCATTTCTTCCCCTATCGCCGCATCTGTTTCTCACCTCTAGTGCAGCCGAAAAGGAATTCATGAATTCATACACTGAAGAGTCTTGCTCTTACATCCTAAACATGAATTTTATTTGGGAGAAAACTATTTTAAAACTAATTTAGACATTCACAAATTCAACTACCTCGCTAGAAAAGGAGTGGAGTCGTTTAAAGACGGATTTAAACAAATATATAAAGTTTGATAATCGCTCAAGCACATTACTAAACTCAAAATCAGTCAAAGTTGTTGATTTCTATTTCGAAATCTCAAGCTCCTCCGAAATCTGAAAGCATTCGTCAAAGGTCGTGGTCTGAGGTCTCATTCAATCGGACGTGGAGGCTGCTGTCCGAGTTCATGTTGTTGTTTTCATCTTGTTCGTGCTGCGATTCACTCGATTTTTGCTTAAAGGTCTTGTACGAATTTCAAGCGTCGAAGAAAATCTCATAACTCCTTTTGAGGTCCATTCATGCCTCTGTTCTCGATTTAGATTCTGTGCGCATGCTTGTGATTGATTTTTTATGACATGAATGCTATTTATATGTTCTTTGTTTATAATTCGCTTCAATTGGTTTGATTGTTGAGCTTTCTTTTTGATCCATAATTTCATCTGAGAATAACACTAAAATCAGCTCATTAACTCATTAATAGTGTAAAGTGGCCTGGTGACTAGCTTGATTTGAAAAGATGTGTGGACTATATCATCTATATGTGATGTGATGTTGGGAATTAGATTGAGAGTGAAAAAAATGGATTTGCTATCATTTGATTACTAGCTGAAACATTTTTATTTGGCAAGTATCTTGAACGTCATTGTACAATTGAGGATTGGCATGGATTTTGTGAGAGAAATTTGATTAGAAACATAGATGATCTTGGGTTGGTTAAAAGGAAAGCAGATACGACTTGGCGCCAAAATTGAACAAAAGTTTAGGATATTTATGTCTATTATTTCATCTACTTCTTTTTAAATATCAGTTAGAAGCATATTTAGGCTGATCACATTTGGGTAGGCAAATCTTTAGGATGTTCGTGTTTTAGTTTCTTTTAAGGTGAGAGGTCGTCCCCTTTAGTTAAACTTATCGAGGAATGCCCCAGAGTATTTGTATATATTTTATTCCAATGAATGCCTCGTATTATTCTATAACTGGAGGCTGAAAGCGAACTCGAAGTATTTTATTTTTATTTTATCTTTCTTTTATTTAGGTGGGGATGACCTTGGGCATCTTTTGTGTTTACTTTTTTTTTCTTTTTTTTTTTGTGTTTTAACCTCAATTTGAATATTTTAAAACCCAACTAGATTGAGTAGGCAACCATACTAGCTACGGGATTCGGGAAATATCTAACACCTTCTCCCCGAGTCAAATGAACCCCCCTTGCCTGAATTTCTTATGCAGACTTAGTTTTGGAGTCTCTAAGTGATTCGCAAGGAAAAACTATTTTTAGAAAAGCGGTGATCTGGCACACCGAAATCAAATATCATGTGGAGACTCTGAGTTAATCCTTTTGAACACAACAATTTTGTCATTTTTTTATAGGGTTAGTTTATAAAAAATAAGTGAGACATCTTTGGTGACTTCGCCGGGGAGTTGCATGTTCGAGCTAATACTTGATCTCGTTGGCTTTTAGGATATTCGATTGAGGTGTTTGTTTATTTTATTTTTCTTTGTTATTTGGTTTGTTTGTCTTATTTCCTGTTCTGTTAGTTATTTATTTATCGTTTTTCCTTATGTGTTTACCGTTTTAGAACTGTCATCACTTGCATAACCACTGGTCTTCCGTCTGCAACAAGTCTTCTCGAGTACGTTTGAGCATACACAGCCCTTTTGTGAGTCACCCGTGTCTTTAGGGGGTAGTGTGAGAGCGTGGAGTGGGCGGACCAGCTAGAGTAGTCGCCATCGACCACGAGCCGTCCCGAATTGCCTTGTTATTGAACCCCAAACTTAGGTCAGTTTTTAGATCATGCATATTTGCATCATGTCATTTACACTTATTAGGGTTCGGTCCCAGGTACCGTGTCCTTTTGTAGGAGGCATATCCAAATGTTGTCAAAATGGGCATGTGGTCCTAAAAGATATTTAATCATCCTCACGTGATACATGTTGTATTTTTTAGGGTAAAAAAGTCATTTAGCGGACCAATGATGGTTGAAAGTATATAGATGAAGCAAGTGGGGCCCAGTTATATTTTTTTCGCCATTTTTCCAAAAAATGAAAAGAAATAATCCAAAAAAAAATTGCACTTTCCCTCATTTTCCAAAAAATTTTAAAAAAAAAACAAAAAAAATTAAAATCCAAAAGAATTTTACATTTTCGATCATTTTTCAAAAAGACAAAAAATATATATTTTTTAAATTAGTGTCATTTTTTTAGCTTTCTCCCCTATCCAATCTTTTTTTTATGTAGGTAACTGACATAGGGTCCGGTCTTCCTAGTGAGTCTTAGGTTCTTGGCTTTGTCGGGTCTTAGCCAGATCTTGCATGTCTGTCCACTTTTGGCCACACCGGCCATTCTTGCAAAATGGGGGTCATTTACTAAAAATGGTTCAATGACTCATGTCTTAGGATCCTGAGTCCACAACTAGGTGTCATATTTCTTTAAGGTTTGTGCTTTTTGAGTTTGCATCTTTAGCCACTTCTGGCCATATCGGTCGTTTTTTAAAGATGGATTATTTTTACAAATTAATTTTGGGCCATGATTATTTGGAGTTTGAAGCCATACAAGACTTAGTGAGGCATTTTTCATGTCTTAAAGGTCAATCTTGTCGAGTTTACACTTCTAGCCACACTGGGCCACGTAGGTTAATTTTTAAAAACTAGCCCAATCGTGTCACCTATGTGTCCAATATGAGGTGTTGTGATGTCGCATAGTGTCTTGAGTCACTAATCTATTTGGTCTTATTTTTTCTCATTCAGGTAAAGATTCATTTACCTCAATTCAAGCATGATTGATATCCCAGGACCATCGCATTTGGGAGGTTGCTTGAGGAGACTTTTTATATTTTGAGACTATTTTTGAGTCTTTTAGGTGGTATAAGTGTTTGTCTAGTCTTTTGTTATCGTACTTCCTATGATGTATTTGAAAACCAATAAAATATAAATAAAAAATTCAAAAAGATTTTTATTTTTAGTTTATTTGTTCATTATTTTTCGAGAACTACGCTTGATCTGTTTCATGGGGGACATAATACGTAGGCAACGTATATAGGATTCGATCGAATCATTTTTTTAAAAATAAAAAAAGCAAATTTTTGGATGTGAGAAGTGGGAGGAAAGAAAAGAGTGAGAACTAAAAAGAAAAAGAGATGAAGGAAGATGAGCTAGCTAAGAAGTGCAAGAAAAGAAAGAAAAGAGAAGGTTAAAATGAACAAAATTGGGATGATGCCAAATGACCTTGTGACTCTCGAAGTCATTCTAGAACTGCTAATTGTTGCTAGGTGCATTGCACGCAATGTGATATTTCTATCTGATAAATGCCCTAATGCTAACATGTTGGCTTTGTTTTGATTCTTTTTGTAACTTTCATTGTTATCATAACAGATGATGATTAGTTTGTGGTACTCTAGCAATTCATCAATACACCATAAGGTCAAAGAGCAAGGTAGTCATGACTAGCAAAGACTTGGACATAAGAGTTGGTGACCCCCCCCCCCCACCTCCCCTAGGGAGTTTTCAGAGTCGGAGTCTGAATTAAAAGAGGATGTCCGGAGGTTGAAACAACATATGACAGAAATATATCAGTCTTGGATCAAGGGGCATCCTCCACCTTCATTACCCACTAACTACACTGAAAATCCTGCAACTATCTCGCCGTTATCACAAGCCCAAGTTTCCACTGCTGCTGATATCTCCCCACAACCTTTTCACATTCTACCACTCAAAAGCACATCACATCCCGCTCTTTTGACCACTCATGTTTTTGTAGCTCCTCCACCAGCTACTCTTCCACGATCCTCCAGCGAGACTGCGTTCAAAGTTCACGATGTCCAACACTATGCTCCGAAACCAACTTTCAAAGTCTCGGGTCCATTCTCTTACGCTCCTCATTTTGAGCCTCTCGATGAAACAACAAAGCCCGCTAAGACAGTAGAGCAATGTGAGATATTCAGAAAGCTGAAAGGGTTTAAAATGCTAAAGCTTAATTTATATGATGGACGTGAAGATCCAGTAGCCCATCTGAGGCATTATTGCAATAAAATGAGAGGCGCCAGGTGAAAATACGAATTGTTGAGGGCGTATTTCAGTGAGAGTTTGAGTGGGGAAGCCTTGGAGTGATATACTCATCAAGATGTCAGTAACTGCCATGCATGGGGTGACATGACTCAAACTTTTATAATGTAGACGTTATTCTAGACCACTCATCCCTATATCAGATGGAAAAGAAATCCAAGGAAGGCTTTAGGGAGTTTTGGTTCAAATGGAACGAACAAGTTGTTGGGGTTATGTTGAAACACGTTCTCAAGGCACTAAACTAAACGTGTGTTCATATTTGTAGGTTTTGATCAATGACAAACGACGCGCAATTGACATATGACGAGGTCCAAGCACAAGCGTGCAATTGACACATAACGAGGTTCAAGCACAAGACGAACAAAGATCATGATCAAGCAAAGAAATAAAGTTATACATGAGTCGTTCTTTAATTGTGATCTTGATCCGACAATTAACTCAAGACTTGGCTTCTTTCGTAAAATCATCTTTATCAAATCATGCATATTTAATTTAAAGCAAAATGATTTTCAAACATTTTATTTTAGCCAAAATGATTTTTAAACATGCCTCTTAAATCTGGACAAAGATAATCGATTATGTACTTTATGATAATCGATTATGTTAAGACAATGTACACCAGATTTACAAAGCTGAACAATTATCGATTATGTACCTTATGATAATCGATTATGTTAAGGCAGTGTACATTAGATTTTTCAAATCTACAAGATAATCGATTATGTACCTTATGATAATCGATTATGTTGAGGCAGTGTCCATCAGATTTTTCAAAGCTATAAAATAATCGATTATGCACATTATGATAATCGATTATGTTGAGGCGGTGTCTATCAAATTTTACAAGACTGTAAAATAATCGATTATGTACTTTATGATAATTGATTATGTTAAGACAGTGTAGTCTGAAGTTTTCAAAATATAAAAGATAATCGATTATCCTTATAACATAATCGATTATGCAAATGACCGTTGCCAAAGTATTTTTAAACTCTGAAAGATAATCGATTATACACAATCGGATAATCGATTATGTTAAGTAAAATCTGAATATGATTTTTTGAACATTGTCAGGTAATCGATTATACACAATCTGATAATCGATTATGTTAAGTAAAATCTGAATATGATTTTTTGAACATTGTCAGGTAATCGATTATACGATTTGGATAATCGATTATTCAGCTTAAAATCTGGGATTGATTTTTGAACGATTGGAAAATAATCGATTATGCAAATCAGATAATCGATTATCTTAGCACAAAATCAGCAATTCTTGATTGGCAATTAGGCAACGGTTGTGGGGGTTTTGAACACTATAAATACAACTCAAAATCAGTCTTCTAAGTACAACAACTGATTATATTCTTGCTAAAGCTTGCATACTCTCATATTCATCATTTTCTATTCATTTAATAAGTTTTTGAGAGCCAAACTCTTGACGAAAGTTGTTGTGTTCTTGAGCGTATTTATTTTACTCATATCTACTCTTAAAGAGAGTATTGTCTTGAGTGCTAAGTGTTTGTATACACTTGAAGGGAAGTGTTAATCCCTTGTGGTTGTAAGAAGGAACGTTTTCATTCCTTCGGTTGAAGTCTTGAAGTGTGGTATCTTCAAGCAAAGGTTGTTGAGGCTTGTGTGACTCAAGTTCTCAGTTTGTAACGGTTTGCTAAGCACCCGTAAGCTTAACGAAGTTAGTGGAATCTCGAGAGAGTCTCTCGGGGACTGGACTAGCCACAGGTTGTGGTGAACCAGGATAATTTCGGTGCGTTCGTTCCTTATTATTTTCTTACCGCACTTATTTCAATCCTGCAATTTTTAGTTCCGCAAGTTTATATTGTTTTTTATTATAACGCTATTCACCCCCCCCCCCCTCTAGCGTTAAGCGTATATTCTAACAGGTTAGTCCTCCGATTGATAGAAAAGATGTTACTGAGCCCTGCCAATGACAAGATCTAGTGGGCAAACCTGCTAAATCGTTTCAGCCTCAATAATGACCCCATGAATATCCCCGAGCTCCACATAATCCACCCCAGTATTATCCTCAAAACAATATCCGGTCATTTGTCCAACCACTGGGTCACTCCCTGGGGCGAGCATCAGCATCCCAAAATTCTCGTGTGCCTTCACAGTATTTTCAGGCACATATAACCCTAAAAAATATAGGCATGGAGAGAAACAAAGGCAAAAAGATACTTTCACGCCAATCGAAGAATATACACGAGCTTGTTCAAAAAGTTAAAACATTCTGGCCTGATTGAGCCACTCCTCGGCTATACTCTAGACCCGTATGCAAAAGGTTTTGATATTGTTGTACAATGCATGTACCACTCTAATGTCCAAGGTCATAGTATTGAAGATTGTCGTGCTTTGAAAAGGGAGATAGAAAGAATGATTCAAGAAGGGATAATTATGGTCCAAGGCAATAATACCTCAAGTGTCACACATAATCCTCTACAAGCACGTGATTGCGCACAAATTGTTGATAGTTTGCCATGACAACGAATGTATAGGTTCTTTCAAGTCCTTGGGTGAGTCATTTGTGTCAAGATCTCTTAGGGGGTCAGTCATTTATTCAACATTTAGTACTAAGGAAGGGTTGTTCAAAGGATTCAATAAGCTACGTGGTGAAGACAGTATGATTGAAGTTGGTGAAGGTCCCAGTAATTTTGATGTGCAACTCAGTGGATAAGATCTCGAGTTTGGAAATTAGAAAGAACCTCATTTTCTCATTAGGAAGGAGTCTTCACAATTCATTTTGACATCTTTTCTGCTATCCAATTATTTCAGAGTTGTAGCCCAGATTTTACCTTGTCTGTTCTGGTGATTCAAATCTTTCTATCCTCTTTTACCTATCTCTAGGAGTATTATTAGTTAGTTTTCTGTCTCTAAGTCTGTCATCTAGGGTTGTTTCGGGGCTTTAATATAGATTTTATTCTGCTGTTCAAACCCTTCCATCCTTTGGTCAAATAAGATTTTGTTTTTGTTGTTACTTGCAATCTTTGTTTAATTCTTTTCTTGTATATAGTTCTCTTCAGGCCAGTTCTAGAGACATGACATGCATGCGTAGTTTTTAGCCAGATCTTGAAATCTAATCTTATCATGGAATAATGAACATAGTTTTGAATATGATAAAAAGATGCATCTGAGGAAACAATTAAAGATTCACACATTCTGAGATGACCTGAACCTTAAAATGAGTGAAACTGAGGCAGTAAGTTTGGGAAATCAAGAGGTAAATGAGTTAGTGTTGAAATGCATGCTTCCACATCAAGATAATGTTGAGTCAAGCCTGCTTCGAACTGGCAAGGGTCATTCATAGGGATAAAGGTATTACCCATTGGCACTTTTTGTTTGTGTTTATGCCATCAGTAGATACTATGTGTGATTTATTTGTTTATCTTCAATTACATGTTTGTACTTGGAATTTTTAAGTTTGGTATGACGAAAGCATTTTATTCTGCTACCTAAATACTTTTATCCTTTGCTACCTATTTTGAGCCCTAATTTTTTGTGTCATACTCCTCTTTTGGAATCAGAAATAGAGTTAGGAACTAGAAAAGAAACAAAAAATATGAGAAAATAAAAAAAAGAAAAAAAAATGAAAAAAAGGAAAGAAAAAAAAAAGAGAAAAGAAAGAAAGAAAAAAGAAAAAATTAAAAAATGAAAAAAGAGAGAAAAGAAAAAAGAAAAGCAACAAAAATAAACAATTTTCTTTTGAACTACGTTCAACCTAATTCCTTTTAAGCATACGTAGACAGCTTACACGGTTCGGTCCCATCAAAAATAAAAGCCAGGATTCCCCAAACTTAAAGAACTGGGGCAGCAGTTTTGGTTTTGAAAAAGATGTGATTCCAAAAGTTGTAATTGTGAACATTTTTCATCTTAAATTATTTTGAGCCTTCATGCGACCCTTTCTTTCTATCCCTGTCCAAAATCCTACATTACGGTCCAACAAAAGACCTTTGGATCAATCTTTGAAGATGCCAAGTCAAGCGAGATAGATGTATGATTTATATCATGGATAACACTTTGTTCATGGGCACATGAAAGAAAATTTAAAATGAGAGAGTCTTATTGGTGAAAACCCTCATGGGCACCGTAAGGCGATGGTGAGATGAGAGAAATATAAAATGAGAGAGTCTTATTGGCTAAGACCCTCACGAGCACCGTAAGACTATGGTGAGTTGAGAGATGAACAAATGAGAGAGGCTTGTTGGTGAAAACCCTTCGGGGCACTACAAGTCATATGAGGCTCGTGACTTTACAGATAAATTGGATTAGTGAAAGCCCGATTTTTGAAGTATAGAGACATGACATGAACTGAAAATATGATTGGTTGGATGGATTAGGCTGATCAATTCGAAATGAATGTCATAATAATTGGATCTAGACGCTTCATTCAAATATGTCTTCTTTTTTCCCGTTCTTCTTCACATAGTCATCTGTGTTCAAAAAAAATTTCCTTTGTTCCTTTTGCCAAAAATCATTTCACTTTGCTTTTTGAGTCTGTCTTTGTGAGTCTTTTTCAAGTTAGCCCTTGTTGAACAAGCAGGAAAAGATTCCAAAGCTTACTACCAGCTTCTAAATTGCACAAAGCAGAGTTCGGCCATGCACATCACAATTGACATGATTTAGAATAAGAAGTATGGTGATAACTGAGGTTCAGGCAATTATTTGAATCTTGAATCTTGAGAAAATACAATTACTCAGCAACTTTCAGAATGAAAACACAATGCAACAAGTGAGTGTACGAGATCCAGGTCATTCAGAGGTTTTGTGGTCCAGTTCCAATCAAAAGGTCAAACAACTCCTTACTGGCTTGAAGCAGCTGATCAGATTGAAGCATGGCAGTGGTAGAAGCAGACACTCAGCATTGATGCCACAAACTAACCGCCACGTTTTCAAACTAACGAGATTGTATTTGTCTGAAATATGGGCAAGAAAATTTGTTAATCCATCGAGATCTCCCATGAAAAAGGCATGGTTCATGGGCAAGAAATTCTGTTCAGAATCCTCCAAGTTGAGAGCATGGCAGGTAAGTTCATTCTCGAGTTTTCAAGACCCTCCTGGATAATGGAATTTAATTTAAAAAAATTTAGGACTCTCCTGGATAATGGGATTTAATTTAAAAATTTTAGGACCCTCATGGACAATGGGATTTAATTTAAAATTCCAAGGCCCTCCTAGATAATGGGATTTAATTTTTAAAAGTTCTCAGGACCCTTCTGGATAATGGGACCAAGTTAAATTTTCAAGACCTTCATAGATAACAAGAGTTAGCCTAAGCTCTACCTTTAGGAAATATAATTTAGATTAAAAGTTGTCACTTTTACGATGAGATTTAATTTGACGTTTTCAGGGCCCTCCTGGATAATGAAATTTAGTTTTTAAAATTTTTAGAGCTCTTTTAGGTAACATGATTCGACTAACACTCACAAATGTGCCCAAATACCAAACAGGGGCAGAAAAATTTCCTTTGTTTTGTCTATTTTGTTGTAATGACAGGCGCCCACCTAGATAACAAGGGAATATAGTTTAAGTTTTACCAATCAGGCACCCACTTAAAGAAAAATGGAATACAATTCAAGCTTTGGAAATCAGGCGCCCACCCGGAGAACTAGAGAATACAATTCAAGTTTTGGCAATCAGGCACCCACCTGGATAACAAGGGAACACAGTTCAAGTTTTGGCAATCAGGCGCCCACCTAGAGAACAAGGGAATATATTTCAAGTTTTGGCAATCATGTGCCCACCTGGAGAACGAGGGAATACAATTTAAGTTTTGGAAATCAGACGCCCACCAGGAGAACAAGGGAATATAATTCAAGTTTTGGCAATTAGGCACCTACCTAGAGAACAAGGAAATACAATTCAATTATTGTCAATTAGGCATCCACCTGGAGAATAAGGGAATATAGTTCAAGTTTTTGAAAATCAGGCACCCACTGGAGAATAAGGGAACGGAATTCAAGTTTTTGGCAATCGGATGCCCACCTGGAGAATAAGAGAATACAATTCAAGTTTTAGCAATCAGGCACCTATCTGAGAACAAGGTAACACAATTCAAGTTTTGGCATTCAGGCGCCCACCCGGAGAACAAGGGAACACAATTCAAGTTTTTGACAATCAGGCACCTACTTGGAGAACAAGGGAACACAATTCATGCTTTTGGCAATCAGGCATCCACCTAGAAACAAAGGAACACAGTTAAAGTTTTGGCAATCAAGCGCCCACCTGGATAAAAAGGGAATACAATTCAAGTTTTCGAAATCAGGCGTCCACCAGGAGAACAAGAGAATATAATTCAAGATTTGGAAATTAGGGACCCACCTGGAGAACAAGGGAGCACATTTCAACTTTTTGGAAATCAGAAATCTACCTAGAGAACAAGGGAACACAGTTCAAGTTTTTTAAATCAAGCATTCACCTGGAGAACAAGGAAATACGATTCAACTTTTTGGCAATCAGGCACCCACCTGGATAACAAGGGAATACAATTCAAGTTTTTGAAAATCAGGCGCCAATCTGTATAACAAAGGAATACAATGCAAGTTTTGGCAATCAGATGCCCACATGGATAATAAGGGAATATAGTTCAAGTTTTAGCAACCAGGCGCCCACATGGATAACAAGGGAATATAGTTCAAGTTTTGGCAATCAGGTGTCCACCTGGATAAAAAGGGAATACAATTCAAGTTTTTGGGAATCAGGTGCCCACCTGGAAAACAAGGGAATACAGTTCAAGTTTTTTGCAATCAGACGCCCACTTGGAGAACAAGGGAATACAGTTTAAGCTTTTGGCAATCAGGTTCCCACCTGGAGAATAAGAGAATACAATTCAAGTTTTGGCAATCAGGAGCCCACCTAGAGAACAAGAGAATATAGTTCAAGTTTTGGCAATCAGGCGCCTACCTGGAGAACAATGGAATTCATTTTAGAGTTACTTTCAATTTGCAAATTCAAGAAGCATCAAGAGTCCGCCTAAAGAACAGGGTCCATTTTTCAGTTTCATGTTGGAGATCAAGTAAAGATTTAAGGAAGATTCAAGGCAAGAAGCAGATAGAATCTTGTAATTTTCCTTTACGTTTGTTGTAATTATTCCTTTTATTTTCGATGTAATGGCAGGAACTGCGGACTGGAACCTCGACCAGCTCTCCACCTCAGTATACTCCATCACCCCATTCACTTCTGAACTATACATGACCCAATTTTTTTATAGCCAAGGATATGTAGGCGGCTCAAATACCAGAGCTCGGTCACATTCTCTTCCTTTCTCTTAGCTTTTGGTCTCTCTAAATAAGGGTCGGGTTAAAAACCTGTCTATTCGTTCTTTGTCTGAAAATACTTCGTGTTTCTAGTCAAAGAGGGTCAGTTGTAGACATGTAATTTTTGACCCCTCCCCGAGATTTCACACTTTTTAGCTTTTAGATATTTACTTTAGGCCTCATATCGCTATTTTACCTAGTTTTAACTATTTTATTTTATTTTAAGAACAAAAATTAAAAATTACAAAAATAGTTTCATATTTCTCTACTAAATTCACGTATTAGATATTTTCAGAAGGATATGTTACTTTGAACCTATTTTATATTAATATAATCTTTGAAAATACCAAAAATAATTTCAGCTTTAGTTTTTATTTTTAATATTAATAGTTTATCAAAATCAATTAAGAGTTTTTATATTTTGTAGGTATTTAAATTGAATTTTTAACCTCTTCTTAGCCCAACTTTTTAGAATTTTGTTAGCCTCAATTAAATCCTTACAAGAGGCCCAAGTTAGACAACTCAAAGCCCATAACCCATCAGATTTTATAGGAGAGAAGACCCTAGCTGAACCCTAATTTTTGGACCCTCATGGCTACCTTTTTCTTCATCTTGAACCTACACACAACACAAAAGACCCTAATAGGCTAGAGAAGTCATCGCCGCCGCCTCCATCTCCTAACTGTAGCCGCTGCCATCTCCGGTGAAACCCCCATCGCCATTGCATCTTCCTCGTTTCTTCACCCACCTCCATCGCTTAGCCACACCCACCAAGCCCTTGAGCGGTTACCTTCTTTTTCAACCAGAAACATCAAACTAAATCAGCCGCTCCCCGACAAAAAAGCCACCAGCGACTCAAACCAACTCTCCGGAAAACGAGTTGCAGCCATCATGAAACCCACTCTCACCGCCAGAGCCCGATTCTAACAATTGTTTCCCCCATTGCCGCATCTGCTTCTCACCTCCAGTGCAACCGAGAAGAAATTCTTGAATGGATACACTGAAAAGTCTTGCTCTCACGTCCTCAACATGAATTTTATTTGGGAGAAAACTATTTTAAAACTGATTTAGACATTCACAGATTCAACTACCTCGCTAGAAAAGGAGTGGAGTCCTTTAAAAACAGATTTAAACAAATATATAAAGTTTGATAATCACTCAAGCACATTACTAAACTCAAAATTGGTCCAAGTTGTTGATTTTCATTTCGAAATTTCAAGCTCTTTCGAAATCTAAAAGCATTTGTCAATGGTCGTGGTCCGAGGTCTCATTCAGTCGTACGTCGAGGATGTTGCCCGAGTTCCTATTGCTGTTTTTATCTTGTTCGTACTGCGATTCGCTCAGTTTTGGCTTAAAGGTCTTGTATGATTTTCAAGTGTCAAAGAAAATCTCATAACTCTTTTTGAGGTCCATTCCTCCCTTTGTTCTCGATTTAGATTATGTGCGCATGCTTGTGATTGATTTTTTATGACATAAATGCTATTTGTTTGTTCTTTGCTTATAGTTCTTTTCAGTTGGTTTGGTTGTTGAGCTTTCTTTTCGATCCATAATTTCATATGAGAATAAAATTAAAATCAGCTCATTAATTCAATAGTAGTGTGAAATGACCTAGTGACTAGCTTGATTTAAAAAGTTGTGTGGACTATATCATCTATTTGTGAGGTGATGATGGGAATTAGATTGAGAGTAAAAAAAGAAAAATGAATTTGCAATTATTTGATTACTATCTGAAAACTTCTGTATGGTAAGTGTTTTGAACGTAATTGTGTAATTGAGAATTTGTATGGCTTTTGTGAAAGAAATTTGATTAGAAATATAGATGGTCTTGGGTTGGTTAAAAGAAAAACAGTTACGGCTTGGTATCAAAATTGAACAACAGTTTAGGATTATCATGTCTATTATTTCATCTACTTTTTTTAAATGTCGAAGTAGCATATTTAGGCCGATCATATTTGGGTAGGCAAAGATATTCGTGTTTTAGTTTCTTTTAAGGTGAGAGGTTGCCCCCCTTTAGTTAAACTTATCCGGAGAACGCCCCGAAGGATTTACATATATTTTATTCCGGAAAATACCCCCATAGTATTATGTAATTGGAGGTTGAAAGCAAACTCGAAGTATTTTATCCTTATTTTATTTTTATTTTTATATGTCTTTTATTTAGGTGGGTACAACCTCGAGCCTCTTTTGTGTTTACTTTTTTTTTTTTTTTGTGTGTGTGTTTTAAACTCAATTTGAATATTTAAAAAAAAACTAGAACGAGTATGCAACCGTACTAGTTACGGGATTCGGAGAATGCCTAACACATTCTCCTCGAATCATATGAACCTCCTTACCTGAATCTTTGATGCAGACTTAGTTTTGGAATCTCTAAGTGTTTTGAAAGGAAAAATTATTTTTAGAAAAGCGATGACCTAATGTCACACCCTTTTTTACCAACCTCACTAACCCTCTTAAATAAATAAAAGATTTTGTGAAGCTCAAACGGATTTTTCAATTAGAACGTGACAAAAATTGTGTTTCAAAAGAACTAACTCAGAGTCGCCACCTGACATTTGATTTCGGTGTGTCAGGTCATCGTTTTTCTAAAACTATTTTTTTTCTTTCAAAACACTTGAGACTTCAAAACTAAGTCTACACCAGAGATTCGGGTAAGGGGGTTCACTTGACTCGGGGAGAAGATGTTAGGCACTCCCCAAGTCCCGTAACTAGTACAGTTTGCATACTCGATCAATCTGGCTTTTAGAATTCAGATTGAGGTAAAAATAAGCACGGAAAAGCAAAATAAACACATACGAAGATCGAGGTCGTCCCCATCTAGTAAAAGAAAATGAAAAGGCAAGGAAAAGAAAAACCCTAAGCTAACCTATACTACGACTTCTCCACCATGCTCGTCAAGGCCTCCAAAATATTTACATAGTTCTTCGGGGCATCACCTGTTTAAAATATGTACAAATACTTCGGGGCAATTCCCCGGATAAATTTAACTACGGGAACGATATCTCTCCTCGAAACTAACAAATCCTAAGACTTGCCTATCCAAGTATGACCGACCTAAACATACAACTAGCAAAAAAAGCGATAAAATAAACTAAAAGCAATGAAATATTTAAAGCCCAATTTGTTTACATGTGTTGTGTCACCTCCCCAGACCCAATCAAACAAATCAATCCATTTACTTTTCAAAGAGAATATTAAGATTTAATCAAGATAAACAAGTCATCGGTGACCACTGAAATGCCATTCTGAACCGCAAAATCTAAATAGTAATGAACTTAAGCTATTCGAATGCCAAACGAATCAGGGAAAACGGAGAAAAAGAAATCAAAATAAATCCAAACGGACTAATATCACATTATGAATCAGATAGTATCAAGAAAATGAAGATTAAGGGAAGAAATAAACCTTCATTCAAGTAATTTCTTTTGAAATTGAAGAGCTTAGGAAACCCGAACTTTCTAATTAATTTAGCTTGAATTTGAGCTACGAATTGAATACAACAACCAAATTTTGAAGTAGACAACAACCAAGAACAAGAACCTCGAAAGTGAACCTGAACGACATGCACCACCCACGGACAGAACCACTGACACTCAAGCTGATTTTATATTGTAAAATGAAAATTGAAATCCAAAGAAGATGATGGAGATGAAGAAATAGAAGAAGTCTGGTCACTGATGAGAGGTGTTTTCCAGCGAGTTGGTTGAGTGTTAGAGATGGTTGTATCTGTGTGTCAGCGAGGTATCATTATTGGCTTCTAGTCTTTTGAGAGGGAGTTCATCATTCCTAGGCATGTGCACGGCTTTACAGCGGCCGATTGTGGTGTCTTGGTGAAGGTGGGCAGGCTGCCGGCGACGTGAGATAGTTTGGGTCGTTCAAAAATGGGGGTGATGTGAAAGACGAGATACATGGGTTGGTGTATCATATTGCGGCTGGTGAGTGATGAAAGAGCAGAGGTCGTTTGGTGGTCGAAAAAGCAGCAGCTGATGGCGGTTATGGAGGGTTCGAAGCGACTATCTTTGTATCTAAGGGTTCAGCCTTTGTGTTCTCTGTTGAAGAAGAAGATAGCTCATGGGTGAGGAGCTGGGCGCTGGCGGCTTAGGGTATTTTTGTTTATTAGGGTTCAAGATAAAGATGGGGGAGGGAGCGACGGCGCCGGATCTGTGTAGTGGTCGTTGTGGTTGTTCAAGAAGTTGTTCAAATGGTCTCTAATGGTGGTCTATAGGGTTTTGTTTTTGTGTAACTTTTTTTTGGCAAACCACTAGGCAAACGCCTAGGGCTAATTTTTATTAATAACATAAAATAAAATTATAGCAAATAGGAAAAATAAAATAGGGGGGACACCGTTATTGTTACCCATATAACAATAACCGGCGAAAACCTTACCTTATTAATCCTATTGAGGCCAATAAAAGCCTCGAGAAAACATTAAGGAAAGTATGATCATCCCAGAGTTTATAATGCTCTGTGATGATATTATAATGAAAAATATAAAAACATGAAGTAACCATCATGGTGGTCCCTTTTTTTCCACTTCCAAAATCATGCTTTGTTCCTCGATCGATTGGCCTTTGTAATAATAGTTTGAGTGACCTGTTTTTGTTTTGCATTTCTCATTGGAGGTCTTCTTATGTTTACGTCTTCCAGCATCCTGCCGTCCCAACTTCTATCCCTTTCACGAGACTTCTTACTTGTTTTACTATGCATTGGTGATAAATCACCTTTTCTTGACGAGTCTGCCCGGCATTGATTTAATATATCCTCTTCCTCCCCTTCTTCATAATATGTCTTTCTGCCCTCGCATCTAGTAGATTATGGGAAGGTTGCGTCATTACATCCGACCTTTTCGTCTCCTCCAAAGTAGTGATTGATTTTATTGGAACAATCTGATTTTGGGCAGGTGTTGGCATTGCTGTTGCGATGCGAATAGTAGTTGTTGTTTCACCTGATTTAGAAGTGTTTCGTGGAATAAATACTGGAGCATTATGGTTCAAGTTGTTGTTTGAGTTTACTGCAATTTTCCTATTTGCATGCCCCTTGATTGTCGCTGATTTCCTTTGAAACTTTGGCTCGAATTGAGCATCAATGTCCTCTCCTTCACTATCGTTGTCAAAATCTTGGTCGTCCTCTGAGGATGAATAACCAGCAAGTCCTTCTCCCCAGCCCTCGTCATCGTCATATTCTCTTTGGTCTTTCCACAATTTCGATTTAATGACCATGTCCCTCATGTTAACAAAGACTGGTTTGATATTTCCAGAGGAAGTTGATGTTTTTCCATAATCTTTGAAAGATGTCTCGACATGTGAATTGGAGGGAGATATGATTGGAGAAAGCTTCACATTGGCCATCTGCCTATTCTGTTCAGTGAAGACTGCATCTTCATTATTGCCTGTTGAAAGTGCAGCAAATGAATTTGGAGATGTATGTAAAGCTGGACTGTTATGTGCAGTTGGAGTTTTGAAATTGAATTTTTGAAATTCCTTTTCTGTTGTGCACAGATGAGCAGTTATTTACATACTGTTGAGCATCTTCAGTTGTCTGTTGAGTAACATCAGAAGGATTTGAATCACCACACTGTAAGAAGGCTTCCTTAGAAGCTGCATCTGCTGTATCTAACAAAGAGGTGTCACTGCCTTTTTGATGCATATCAGGCTGATTAGCATTTTCTTGTCGAAATGTGTTCTGAGCAAACTCATCATCTGAAAGATTTGCTGATATTTGCAAAGTTGTGTCGAGAGATTGATCCACACAATTTGGAACATCATCTTCATCTGTTGCCGATGCTGCACCTTGCAGCCGAGATGATGTTCTTTGCAATTTTCCTCTTTTCTGGTATGTTTAGATGTAATCAAAACTTCTTCTTTATTCGAGTCTTTAAAATGATGTTGTCCAGTAGTAGGATCTGATGAAGATCTGAAGTTATCCGAAGCCTCTTCATTAGTAGCATTTGGTTTGCTAGACTGAATTGTGTTTATAAAGTTGGAATTCTGTAAAACGTGTTGCTGCTTCATCAGCATGTCTTCATTTATTTTTGTGTTGTCGGATGTTACCTTATAAGGAACAGAAGGTTGCAAATTAGATACCATCTCAGACGCAAAATAAGAAGGCAAGATCATTGGAACAGTAGATGCCATTTTACAAAAATAGATAGAATCGCCCTTTGGCCTAGGGAGAGTATCTGCATGAGTAACCTTTGAAGCAGTTAAGGATTGAGCTGCATCAATAATATACTCCCTGTCCTCACCTCCTAGCTGCTGCACATTGCAACATTGATTCTGATCTTTGTGAATGTCATCTGCTTTGGGATGGTCTGAAGTAACAGACACTGATTTTGGATTCAGATGTAAAGACTCATCCTCGAGAACAACCAATTGCTCAGCATGTATACTGGAAGAAATACCATCTGCATTAGACTGCATTGCCCCAACATTAGAAACAGGAATCTCTCCAGAAGGCTTAGGAGGTCCTTTTTCCAATTTCAATATCTCCTTCATCGACTCCACTGGAACTGCTACATGAGATGCATCATCACTCCCATATAAGGCTGGATCAATAAGCCTTAAAGGTGTAGAATCGAACTTTGGCAAACTAGAAACTGCAGTAGTTATTTGATAATTCAATGTGCATTTGGTATTCTCATTACCCTTTGTAACAGATGCTGCAAATTCCAATTCCATAACATCACATTGATCATCCACCTCTTCATTTTGCGCATTCATATTAATGCCATCCAATGCTAGAGTTGGATTAACAGTAGCTTGTACCTGTATCTCTTCTGCTACTAGCTGTTGTCCAGTAGGAGTGGTAGAATTAAGCAAAACAGAAGATTTACGCAATTCATTTCTATCTTGCTGCCCAGGAATTTTTGAAGCATCAGCTAAATTTGTAACTGTTGATCTGTCAGCTGGTTGAAATAACAGTGTAGAATCTGTAACTGGTTTGAAAGCATGTGAAGCCTCCAACTTTTTGCCAGTTGCTTGATCAGCCAGAATAGAGTTCTAACCATGTGCTGCTGGTCGATCAGAGCATGATCTTTCCTTTTTGCATTGTCATGAGCTGACACAGAAGATAAATTTAACATCTCCATTTCAGTTAAAGCATTCAAGGGCAGCTTCAATGGAACAGTAGATAACACTATACTAGGCTGGGCAGTATCAAAATTTGGACATAAGAGAGTTCCTGCAGCTGTATCATTTGAAGTAGAAGTAGTTTTAATAACCACATCACTCCTAGCCATTTCATATTGAACAGGAGTTCCCCGATCCTTCACAGTAGGTTGTTTAGATCAAACATTCATTTTCATAACATCCTCTACCAAACAAGTTTGTGCTGCAGAAACATTTGGATAAACAACATCCGTCAGTACATCTTTTTCTTGTAAATCCTTAGCTCCTTGTCCAGATCTTTTAATATTTAGATAATCCCTTGCATCTCCCTGTAATTTGTCTAAAACATCAATCTCGGGACGAGGCTGATCACTGGCCAATTTTTCCTCTGCGACCACCAGAGATCCATTTTTTTCTTTTTTAATTCTATACACCTTCTCATCAGGACCTTGATGCTTGCAATAAGCACAATATTTAGGTAGGTTGTTGAAGACTATTTCTTGGTGAAACTCGACAGAATTACCAGAAATTTTATCCAAAATTTGAAGCTTCACCTTTTTAGGATGTTTATCCAACAGATCAACTATAATCTTAACTCTTGCCGCGCTAGGTCTCGTTCTATCCTGAGTTGACTTGTCTACATCCAATGGTTTTCCCATAGCTGAGGCAATTGACAGTAACGACCTCTGAGCAAAAAGTTTTGGTGGCAGACCTGGAAGGGAGATCCACATGACTGCCATCGATGTCTCCTCCTTCGGATTGAATTCTAAAGACCATGGGAATGTTCTGAAGAAATGTTCGTTGCCTTTGGACTTCAGATATCCGGTCGACTTTGAAAGGAATTGAACATAATCATTGAAGAGATCAAACCTGATTAACAGATGACGAAACTACAACTGCCCAATGTTACATTGACCTTGAACATCAAATTGCGATGAAAATATTCTTTGCACTTCCGATAGATCAGGTCTTCCATATGAAAATTTTAAAACTGCTGCCTGATGCAATCCTTCTTCCTAATGAAGTTTTTAACCTCTTCCTTAGTGAATTGAATTCCAGGATTACCATGCTCTTTGATAACTGGACAGAGCTCGATTTTTGACGGAGCAGACTGTTTAGCTTGAAGAGTTGTAGCATACGATTGTTTAGTGAGTTCTTTTGGACCAGTATTAAGAACGTTGCAAACCTCTCCCACAGTCAGATGTTGGGGAGAGGGCGTAGCATCCATGGATGCGTTCTACTTCAGAGAAGATCGACCATATCCAGTGATGATGCTACAAAAATGCTGGAGGCTGAAAAGAAACTGTCGCATGCAGTTCCTTCCAAAAGATACTTATGATCTGACCTTTCTTATAATAGAAAATTGAATCCAAACAAATCAAACTATGCACAAACCATAAACTTCACATCACAAAAGCGTAATGTGAGAGTTTGCTGGAAATTCGAATGAACAGTGAGATCACTAAAATGTAGATCTGTTTCGATTAGTTTAGGATTTTGGAGTAAACTCAAAGGGAGTTGATTACCACCAGAAGGATCTGAAGAGAGGCAAATTTCGATATGAAAACAGACGGAAAAGTGTCCGATGAATAGTGAAGGATTCACTATTCACTCTTCTTCCTAGAGAGAATTTGAATAGTAGCGCACTTTTCCTAAGTTTTTTCTTAGGTTATGAAGAAGGAAAAAGAAAGGTTTTGTTCGGCTCAAATTTTATGGGTTGGACCATATAAAATAGCTGAAAAATAAATTCTTCTAATTAAAATAAGACAAGTTAAAATCAAAATTCATTCACATTTCCAACGATAAAAATAAATAGCAAATTACTACTAGAATATTAGTAATTGACTTAAATATAAAGATAAAAGATAAAATCGAAAATATTTTTTGTATTTCTTTTTTGAATTTTATGTTCTACTATTAGACTAAAAGTGAAAAATAGGTTAAATCCTATTAAAGTAAAATAAGCAAATATTTTTAATATTATTACTTTTAAAAGTCATGTGGGACAAAAATTTACGTGCCTACACCTATTACACTAAAATCAAATATCAGGTGGCGACTCTTAGTTAATCCTTTTGAACACAACAATTTTGTCACTTTTTTTTAATAAAAAACCCTTTCGAGCTTAACAAAATCTTTTTATTAATTTAAAAGGGTTAAGTAAGGTTTTAAAATAGGGGTGTGACAGTCAATGGTGGAGGGGTTACAGATTTCGCTGGTTTTAGAAGAGGTAATAGTGGGTGATGGAAGAGGTAATCGTGGGGTGTGGTTTGATACGTGGGTGAGGGGTAGAATTTGGAGAGAGAAACTTGGGGTGAGTGGGAATATACTGTAGAGTTAAATTAGGATACTACATCCTCCGGTCCAAAATAAGTATTTTTTGGAATTTTTTGTAGTCCAAAATAAGTTATTTTTCTAGATTTTCAACATTAAATTAATTATTCCTACATTGCTCTTGGAGTAAATAATGTTGGAGTATGTGTTAGGAGTGCTTATGTGAACAAATAGTAAAGGTTAATATGGTCAATTATATTGCTAATTAATGTTAAAGGGTGAATTTCTTAATATGTATGAAAACAATCAAAAAAATCACTAATTTTGGACATGAGGGAGTAATTAATACCATTAAAACCCCTAAAATGTATATAAATGATAATTAGGTATATTAAAAGTTAAGCATGGATCGTAATATAGTTTACCATATGACATAGGAATATAAAAATCCTAACTTTAAATGGGTTAAGATGAATTTGGTCAAGATGGCTATGCCAATAAATAGGGGGATTTCCAGCCGTACCCTATTTTTATGCCACCTTTTGACCTATACCTTATTTTTAAAGAGTATTGATTACGTAACCAACTAACAAAGAATCATAATAATATGCTCATTATACCCCTCCAAAATATATAAAAATGAGTCTCTCCTCCGTTATCCCAAATTCAAATTTCAGATCTCCTCTGTATCTCCTCCATCAGTCCCTCTCTTCGTAAATCGCATCTTGCATTCAAATTCCATATTCAAATTCAAATTCAAATACATTGTAAGTACTTTTTGAATTATATGTTTTCTGATTGATTGATTGAAGTTGTTTGAGCAACTTCAATGATATGTTGAATTTGCAATTCTAAATCTATTTGACGATGAATTCTAACATTCTAAGCTGAAGTTATTTAGTTAACGAGCTGCCAAATAACAAACGAAGAAGAAATTATATTAAAACATTATATAATTGTTTTAAAACTTCGTCGTAATTGCTGAAGTTGTTTTTTTAATAATTAAAAGCTGAAGTTTTCCTTGTAAATCGGGTAAAAAACAATAAAACATAAATTAAAATTTCATACTGCATCAAAAAAACTTCGACATAGTTGCTTAAGTTTTTTACTACTTAAAACTGCTGCAATGACCCACTGGTCGTTTTGCATTTTTGAACCCCGTTCCCCCAAATAAAATTTCCTGCACTTGCCTTAGCTAATTTATAACTTGTGGGAACGGTTGGTTCGGGAGTTGGAAGAGTTTTGAGAAAAAAAATGTCCAATTATTTCTTTAAGATTCCCTTAAAAGACCAGGTTTGACTTCGCACAACTTTTTGAAAAAATGGACCCGGATTCGTGGTTTGGCGGTCCTGAAAAGTCCTTGGAAAAATATAGGACCTGGGTGTATGCCCGGAATCGAATTTCGAGGTCATTATCCCGAGTAATGAATTTTTATTGAAACTTGTTAAATGGAAATCCTAGGAGTTTAATAAAGAGGAAAAAATACTTGATCACATTAATATCGGCCTCGTATGTTGGTTCCGGAGCTTGGTACAAGTTTGGTATAATATTTTATTCTTATCTGTGAGATTTGGTGAGAAATGGGACTAATTTGACGTGATTCGGACGTTCGGTTGAAAAGATAGGAATTTGAGTGATTTTGAGGAATTCATGCATTTTGGGGTTAGATCCGTGGTTTTAGGTGTTAATTAGGCGATTTGATTGCTTGAGCAAGTTTTCACATTGTGGTAGGACTTGCGTAGGTGTTCGGAGTGTAGCCTCGAGGGCTCGGGTGAGATTTGGGCGTGGTTGGAAGTAAGAAAACACAACAGATTTTGCTGGTATTTTGCTGCTGCTGTAGGTTTCGCAATTGCGAGATGGACATTACAATTGCGAGAAATTCTTCGCATTTGCGATATTGGTCGGGCTAGACAATGTTCGCATTTGCAAACCATTTCTTTGCATTTGCAAATCCAGCAAGGTCCGCATTTGTGACCCATGCATCACATTTGCGATATTGGTCGGGTTGGACAGTGTTCGCATTTGCGAACCTTTTGTTGCAATTGCGATATCGCATTTGCGATCCTGGTGTCGCAAATGCGACATCAGAGGACTGGTCAAGGCTTTTAAAAACGGGACTTAGAGCATGTATTTCATTTCTACTCTACACTTGGGTGACCTGAGAGTTTCCAAGAAGGGGATTTCAACATATTGTGAGGTAAGTAATTTCTATTCATACTTAGTGCAAATACATATATATTAGGTAGATTAAACACCAAAAACTAGGTAAAATCAAAGCGTTAGAGCTAGACCTAGAGTTTTAATAAAACTAATATTTAACCACGAAATTTGTTATGAAATGAACTAGAATTCATATATTATTGATCCCTAGGTTATAGAGAACAACTTTCTTCGAAAAATCTCAGAATCCGAGCACGTGGGCCCGGGGTCAAAATTTAAGAAACTTGTGGAAAAGGTTGGAAAACAACTTAAATAGTTAGATTCGACCTTATAAGCCTTTATTGACTAGTTCTTACTTTATTTAACTAGTTGCGATCGTTCGACTTCGAATTGAGGGCTTGGGCTTGTTCTTGATATTGGAAGTGCGCTTTGGAGCAAGGTGAGTCTCCTTTCTAACCTTATAAGAGGGAATTGTCCCCATAGGATTAATAATTGAGTAATTGTTGCTAAATGAGGGGGCTACGCACGCTCTAGGTGACGATAGTCCGTGCGTAGCTACTACTATGTTAATTGTCCGGATAGATTAGGACCCACACTATGCTTATTTTATATAAATCTCTATATTAATACGAACACCTAGGATATGCTAGAGACTTAAAAAGGTTTGCTTGGCATTAATGACTATCGATGAGTGTGTATACTTGGTATTTATTATTATATTTTGGATTGGGACGAACGCCTCGGTATGAATAGATGCGTCTATAGGTGCACCGTCAATCCTCGGCAAGTGCACCGTTTATTTCTGTTGGATCGGGCCGTCGCCTCGGCATATTTGCGCATGTTATTGTTGCTTGCCTGAGAGTTATATATATATATATATATATATATATATATATATATATATATATATATATATATATATATATATATATATATATATATATATATATATATATATATATATATATATTGATATCGCGTTTCATGGCCCGACATAAATTGATAAATATAACAAAGGTAAATGGTTAGATGGAGATATAGTGGAGGATAGGACCTTTATGTCTTGTTACACACTGTTGTTTACTAGTGATTCTTCATGGTTTGTATGATTACCCCGATATGTTATTCGACCCTAGTGAGTGTCAAGTCGACCTATCGTCTCTACTTCTTCGAGATTAGACGAGATACTCACTGGGAATATATTGTTTATATACTCATACTACGCTTCTGTACTTAATTGTAATGGATCTTAGGCAGATACATCTAGTTACCAGTTCGGTGTGTGCCCTTGAGTTTGTGGTAGAGACTTCCATGGTGAGCTGTTTTCTTCCTATGCCGCTCAGTAGCCAGATGGAGTCTTCCTTTACTTTTGCTATCTTTCTTTATCTCAGACAGTAGGATAGAGATATTCCTTTGTGTATATTTTACTAGCTGTCCGTAGCTTGTGACACCAGGTTCTGGCACACATTAGTAGACTTATTCTTTTGGGTTGTATTATTACGCCATTTACATTATCTATCATTTTTGGGTCTTGAATTCAAATTGGAGTACTGGTTTCACTTAAATTATGATAGAAAGAAAATTGACATACAAGATTTAGAGATGTTTCCGCGCTGGCTTGCCTAGCAAAGGTGTCGAGTGCCTTCACGACCTATTATGGATTGGGTCGTGACAACTACAGCAGGAGGAGCTGAAGTTTTCCTCCTACACTGGCTAATAAAAATTTCATACTGCATTAAAAAAACTTCGGCATAGTTGCTTAGGTTTTCTAGTTATTACTTAAAAACTTCAGTAGGAGGAGCTGAAGTTTTCCTCCTACACTGGTTAAATTAAAAATTCATACTGCATCAGAAAATTTCGGCCTAGGTGCTAAAGCTTTTTACTTATTACTTAAAAACTTCCGAAGGAGGAGCTGAAATTTTCCTCCTCCTCTAGCTAAATTAACAATTAAATTGCACCAAAAACTTCAACACTTACTGGCTGAATTTTTTTCCCCTGCATTGATGAATCACCATCATACAAAAACTTCAGCCCAATGTGCTGAAGTTTCTTAGTTCATTTCTAAGAAATTCAGCATTTAATAAGCTGAAGTTTTCTATGCGAAATTAATTAATTATGTCATACATCTTTTACCAAAAAACTTCAGCAGAAGATGCCTAAGTGATTTAGTTCATTTGTAAAAACTTCATCACAAACAACCTAAAAATTCTTCTGTTCACTTTCCTAATAATTTCCACTAAACATGAATTTGCAGGATGAGTTAGATTTGCGTTGTTATAACTTTCAATGGAAGTTGGACTCCTGATTTCAAATACTTGGATCATGATACAAAACTTGTTCCAGTTAATAAGGACATATCATTCAATACTTTCCTGAAGAAAATTAGTGAAGTTGCAAATATTGATTCAACTAGATATGCATTAAAAGTATGGTTTGATATCAAACTAAATACAAGCAAAGGAATGCTTGTAACTTCAGATGAAGAACTCAATACGTGTATACAACTGATTCAGCCTACAAGAATTCCCATTTCGTCATTGAAAAAAATGCAGCCTTCAAAATCTACAGCATTCAACCAATCTCTTGCATATGCGATAGATTCAGAACCTTTTGCTGACTATCACCATGAACTACGACAGCCAATAATGGAAGTAGACAACGGGAAACAACCTTCTAACATTACAGCTGCTTCAGAATACATAGTGTTGCAACAATTACCCCATCCTTTAATAAATTCATACCAGTGTGCTGACCAAGAAGAAGAATAAGGACACCTAATAATGCAAATTGAAAACCAACATACAATCCAACAAAGCTTTTTGTTACCTTCAGCAATGATAAGCAACAATTAAGATGAAGTAAACTTGGAGCTTATACCGATAACATCAGATAGAATTGAAGAAATTGCTGAAAGTTCTTATGCTCCTCAGAAATCAAGAAAAAGACTGAGGAGAAAGTTGAAAGAATCTCCACCATATAAAATACTTAGGCACGATGCGTTGCCTGGGAAAGTAAAAGTTGGATCCATCTTTGAGAACAAAAAAAACATGACTAAATTTTTTTGCAGCTTGGAGATAAACCAAAAGGTTGAATTCATTGCTATTAGATCATGTTCCAAGAGGTACGAGCTAAAATGCACCATGGACAAATTTGTTAGAATGTACGTGCTACCAGATTAAAAAATTCTACATTGTTCAGGGTGATAAAATATCATAACGTCCATGAATACTCGGTTGATGCAAGAAAATCATATCATAAGCATACTACATTAAATTTTATTAGTGAACAAATTATAAAATATGTTCGAGATAAAAATATAGAGGTTACACCAACCTTTGTAGAAAATGAAATGAAAAATAAATTTGGAATTGACATGGTTATCACAAGGCATGGCAAGCCATTTAAAAAGCTATTGCTTGCATTAGGGGAACACCTGAAGAGAATTAGCAGATTCTTCCTTCATACCTACACATGATGGTGGCAAAAAATCCAGGAACGTACACAAGCATAAAAAGAGATGTACAGAATAGGTAAACAAAACAATACTAACCATCAACACGGAGTTACTATTTAAAAAACTTCACACCTTATGATTTGTTTTTTTTGTGTTTCAATGTACAGGTTTGCTTACATGTTCTTTGCTCTGCGGCATCAGTAGCTGGTTGGTCCTACTATAGACTCGTTATTACAGTAGATGCAAAGTTTTTGAAGTCAAAATATAGTGGTTTTCTATTTGTTGTTACATCAAAAGATGCAAACAAATCAAATCTTTCCTCTATGTTTTGGTATAGCAGATTCAGAAAACAATGAGGCATACATTTGGTTCTTCGGGGAAATGAGAAAAACAATTCAAGTCCATCTTGAACTGGTTTTCTTGTCAGATAGAAACCAATAGATCACAAATGGTATTAGAAAAGTTTTTCCTGAAGCTCATCATGGTATATGCCTGTATCACTTTGAGAAAAATTTAAAGCAAAGACATGCAAAGGCCACGGTAATAAATCTTTTCCAAAGTGCTGCAAGGTCATACAAACATGAAGATTTTAATCAGTTAATGTCCCAACTCAAAAGTATTGACAGAAAACATACAATTACATAATGTACGAGGCCCCTGAGAGATGGGCTCGATCGTGGTTCCCATGGCGACGTTATGATATGTTAACAGCAAACATGGTAGAATCAATGAATTCCATTTTACTAAAAGGGAGAGAAATGCCTATTTTAAGAATGTTAGATTTCATCCAAGAAAAGTTGGGAGAGTGATTTTACGAATTGAGAAAAAAGGCAAATGAAACTTTTCATAGAGTATCAATATGGGCAAAAGAAGAGATGACTAAGAAGATGGACTTGGCTCGCAAAATGTTTGTGAGTATATTTATTAACTTCAGCTTTTTAATCTGTTGCGCTGATTTACTGGTTACATTTAAGAAGTTTCATACTTTTTGTTTTTGAAGGAAAAATACATTAATATAACGTGTCTTAATTTTTTATTCCTTGTTAGGTGTTCAACCTTGACTCAATGTTATTTAGAATAAATAGTGAAGGAATTGAATTAATTATGGACTTAAAGAAAAGAACTTGTGACTGCCTGGAATTCCAACATGATAAATTGCCCTGTTTACATGCAATTGCTGCTATTAATGAGAGATATTTGCAGAAATTATTTCTCAAATTGGTATTCAAGGGGAACATGGTTGAAAACATATGAAGGACATGTGAATACCGTGGGAGATCAAAAATTATGAGAAATACCACAAAATGTACAATTTGAGATTACAAAACCTCCCGATGTAGAGATTTTACAAGGAAGAAGACAAAAGAAGAGGCATATACCTGCAACTAAATCATCAGTACCATCCAAGTCACCAAATGCAGTCAATGATAACAAGTTGGTAATAACAGAACAACTTGCTTGTTTTCTACAGCACCTCATCCATATTCTAAGAAACACACTGAAAAGTACTCAAACCTTCAATAATCCTTGGTCTGAATTTAGACTTTCTTTATTATATGACATAATTGAAATGTAATTTTTTTCATAGGAATAAAAAAATAAGGTCGTGGACAGTTTTATATACTACTAAGAAAAAACTTCAGGTTAAATACATATCCTTAAAAACACACACACACACATACAAACACTCTCACATACACATATATGCGTACAACACACAAATAGGAATGCAAGTACAAACAAAAGTTGTAGCATCTCTAAGCAACTAAGAATTATAAAGCAAATATCAACAAAGAGGGTGAAAATTACATTGATATAAAAAGAGGTCAGAACAACACACATATTACAAACAAAACTTCACCTCTCTGGCCTGAAGTTATACAAAATTAACCTACAAAACATCAGCTCTAATAATAATAAAAAGGACTACAAACACTATCAATCATCACCATCATCATCATTATAGTACTCCTGAATTTCTCTAAATATCTCATCATCATCACTATCGGAGATAACTATAGAGTAGTCGAGAAAAAGACCAGTGAATCCAAGAAGATCAATCTTCAACTTGTTGAATTCATTACGAAGCTGACTTTGTTCGACGATTACTCTGTCCATAAGAGAAATAAGAGTCTTCAGGTTGTTTTGCAGTTTGGAATAGTCGTTCCAGCTGGGAAACTGAAAACTATCAAACTGTTGCACAACCTTGTCGAACGAGGTTGAATTATCTCCACAACTACGTTCCATGTTAAGCCCGTTCTAGAATGATTGATTGGCACAGAGCTTTGGTCTGATTCTCTCCCAACCAGCCTTTCTTTCATCCCACAAAAGCATAAGATTAGCCATCGCTTTGTTATTGTACCACTCACACATCAAACTCTGCCACTTCATCATAATTTTATCCATATTAGACTTCCCACTTCCGCTTGCACCAAATATTTTTTCTTTAACAAAAGCTGAAAGACTAAGGATGAATATAAATTTACAGAAATATGATAGAAATCTATAATGACTATAAAATTTTCAAGTGAAGAGATTATTAATATAGACAAAGAGTTCACCTAATTAATTTAATATCTACAAATGTAAAAGTAGCTTTTCAGTTATTTTTATTATTTTACTTTCAGAGAAATTGAATGAAACACGATAAGTAGGTGGTAAAAACAAGTATGTTGTAAATGCAAAAAGAAATGTAACTTCAGCCCCACAATTTTTCTATAGTAAAAAGAAATGTAATTTAAATGAAAGATGAAGTAGTTAACAAAAGACAAAAAGTAAATAGTAAATGCAAAAAGAAAAATAAGTATCAACTTAAAAAAATACCAAAACATGCAAAAAAATTTGTCTTAAAGCTTTTTCAAGAAATTTCGGCCCAATGTGCTGAAGTTTTTTAGTATATTTTCAAAAACTTCAGCACCTCATAAGCTGAAGTTTTTGTATTGGATTCAACAGTTTTTGTCTTAAGCTTTTTCAAACAACTTCGGCCAAATTTGCTGAAGTTCGTTAGTATATTTCCAACAACTTCAGCACTTGATCAGCTAAAGTTTTTTGTTGGATTCAATAGTTTTTGTCTTAAGTTTTTTCAAACAACTTCGGCCCAAAGTGCTGAAGTTTTTTAGTATATTTCAAAATAACTTAACCACTTAATAAAGCTGAAGTTTTTTTCGATTCAATAGTTTTTGTGTTAAAGCTTTTTCAAAAATCTTCGGCCCAATGTGCTGAAGTTATTTAGCATATTTCTAAAACTTCAACATTTGTTAAGCTGAAGTTTTTGTCCTGGACTCGATAATTTTTATAGTAAAGAATTTTTATATAACTACGCAGATACTGCGAAGTTATTTAGTGTATTTACTGATGAGCTGAAGTTTTTGTCCTACATTTGACACTTTAGTTATGACTTTTAACCAAAATTTCAGATTAAAAAGCAAAAGTTATTTGCTTCATGCTCAAGTTTCGCATGTTGAATTTCAACAAAAATATACTTGAAATTCATGAAAAAATACATAAACATATTAGAATCAATCCAATTCACATAATTCACTCAAAATAATGTATATTCACAAAATACAATCTTGTTTTCACTTACATCCTTGAAAAAGAAATATTTTTTTGCTCACAAGTTATTCTCTATTTAAATAATTCACAGAGGGTCTTCATATTCTCCATAATAATGTCCTAATTGCTCTTCTTGGTTTTCTTAACTACATTCCATGAACCCCCACTATGTCTTCCACCATAGCGTTTTCTATCAGATACAAGTTGACGAAGTTTAGTACTATAATTTTTTTAGCAACTACCATCTTCTTTCATAAGAAAAAAACAAAAAAATGTTGGCCAAAGACATGCTTACTGGTGTGCATCTGGAAATTCGTGGGAAACAAAGATAGTAAAGGAGAAGTCCAAAATACTTCATATGTAACGGAGACTGGCCACATCAAAAACTCGAGACCCTGGAAATTTGCTCTTGTTCCTAAAAGTTAGATTTATCAACTAGTAAAAAGAGCAAATTATCCTGGTGCTCGAGTGTTTGATCTGGCCACTCTCCATCACATATGAAGTATTTTGACTTCTTCTTCACTATATTTGTTTCCCACGAATTCCCTTCTACACCTAATAATCATGTCTTAGCCAACATTTTCTTATTTTTCTTTGAAGAAGTTTATGGATGACTATGGAATTTTCAAGTGAAGAGACTGTTTATATAGCCAAAGAATGCAGCTAATCAATTTAATATCTATAAATGCTGAAGAGATTATTACTTGTTTTTTTTCCAGAGAAATTGAATGTAAGAACATAAGTAGTTGGTAAATGCAATAAAAAATAGTAAAAAATAAGGCCACAAAAAGTAATTGATACACGTGATAAATCACAAAGAGAAGCTAGAAAATGCAAAAAACTTTGGCCCAATGTGCTGAAGTTGTTTAGTATATTTCTAAAAAATTTGGCACCTGAAAAGTTGAAGTTTGTGTGATGGATTCAATAGTTTTTTTCCTAAAGTTTTTCAAAAAACTTCGGCCCAATGTGCTGAAGTTTTTTAGTATATTTCCAAAAACTTCAGCACCTGATAAGCTGAAGTTTTTGTGATGGGTTCAATAGTTTTTCTCCTAAAGCTTTTTCAAAAAACTTCGGCCCAATGTGTTGAAGTTGTTTAGTATATTTCTAAAAAGTTCGGCACCTGAAAAGCTGAAGTTTATATATTTCCAAAAACTTCGGCACCTGATAAGCAGAACTTTTTGCCTTGGATTTAATAGTTTTAGTCTTACAGTTTTTTCAAGAAACTTCCGCCCAATTTGTTGAAGTTTTTTAGTATATTTTCAAAAACTTTAGCACCTGATAAGCTGAAGTTTTTGTGATTGATTCAATAGTTTTTCTCCTAAAGCTTAAAAACTTCTGCCCAATGTGCTGAAGTTTTTCAACATATTTTAAAAAACTTCGGCACCTGATATGAAGAAGTTTTTTTGTTAGATTTAATAGTTTTTGTCTTAAGGCTTTTTCAAGAAACTTCAGCCGAATGTCCTGAAGTTGTTTACCATATTTCCAAAAATTTCAACACCTGATATGGTGAAGTTTTCTTATGACTTTTAAACAAAATGTGAGCTTAAAAAAGGAAAGTCATACTTAAGTTTTTTCAAACAAAAAATGTACTTAAAATTCATGATAAAAGACACAAAAGTGAACTAAAAATATAATTAATGTATATTCACAAAATCCAAATTATGTACAACCAATCCTCTAATCAAAAAATTCAGATAGAGTATCTTCAAAATCTCCATAATCATGTCATTCTTGTTCTTCTGGAGTTTCATAGCCGCTATCTTCTTTCTACTTTTCATGAGCCCAAAGATTGGCAGCCAATTCTCTCCTGAATGCCAATGTTTGACTTTGATCAAAATTGAAGATATCTTCTCTCTTCAACCGCAAATCAATAAACCTAAGAACAAATATACCACAATCAACACTGTAAAAACACATGAAAAAAATTAAAGAATAGTTAACACAACGACAAAAAATATTAAACAAAAAATGCATGGTAAAATATATGTGAAACACGTACTTGTTAGTCTGTTCTGGTGTATTCATCCACATAATATTGAATTTTCCCGTAGGACTTTGCCCATAATATTTATTATGTTCCCCAAAATCAAGCATTTGAGAAATTGTGGGATCAATCGGGCATAAATTCTGACATGTTGAATCGCACGATCGTATGTTATACTGGAATCATACATAGATATAATTTTATCTTCAAAATCCAAAATTTCAAAAAAGTAGTGGGTAGATTTCTGGCCCTCCCTTGGCTTAAGTCGAAATGGAAAGAATACTTTTTTGGCAGATGCCCATGAGATTCCACAGGAAAGGTCGGGGCCTTTTACATAGTTGGCTACCTTTTCACTTGTTGATTCTTCCTCATACCAACTAAAGTCCGTAAGTGGCTTAATAAGCGCTTCTTCTTATTCTTCTTTTCAAGCTGTTGTTTGGATATCCTCTTTCTCTTTGATTTACTCTTAAGAACCTCCATTCTCGTTTGCATCCTTTTGTTAACTATCTTTATCTTTTCTTTTAAAGGATGAATACTATCCAGGATAGCCATATACTGATCTAAAAGTAAATATGTTACTACACATCTTGATTTTGAATAATATGGAAGCGGATAGCAATATTTTTTGCGCAAGTAATATATGCCCACATCAATATGCTGCAAATGAACAACGACAAATGATAACATGTGATACCACTATGAAGTTTAGAAAAAACACATTACACAACCACAAAACAACATGACAAAAACTTAAGCATATTCAATTTGAATTGCTAGAAGTTTTAGCAAATAAGCTAAAAATCTTCACCAGATTACTATGAATAAAGCTAAACTATAAAAAATAAGCTGAACTTTTTGGAAATACAGTTCAAAACCAATTCAAAAGAATAAACTTAGTAACTTACTTCATCCGTATGATCAGAGTCAAGATTCATAAACTCGGTAAAGAAAGATTTTGGAATGTCAAGTCCAGCTAATCTAAATGGATTGGAATCATATTCATTGGAATGCATCTCCAACCACTCTTTAAATCTTTGAATCAATCCAATGTCTTGATTAACATAATGGAATGGACACCTTCTTCTATTCTTTCCTACTTTTCCAATCTTGCCCCCTTTGCTTTTCTTATAAACTATGTAAGGAGATCTTAACCAAATACTCTCCATACGAATCATTTCCCCTTTTTATCTGATTTTGCTTTTCCTTTCTCTTCCTGTTGTTCCATAACAACTAATCGGTGTTGTTCAGTAGCAGGGAGGAAAACTATAGCCATTGTCGCAGATGCTTGACCAATTCCCTGGTGTTCACGATGTTCTTCTGTCTCTTCACGAACAACAACAACAACAACAGTAAAATTACCTTATGAATCAGCCCCTTATGTACTGTCAAGTAAAAATGAACATAAATTGAAGTTGGGGAAAATATAAACATAAATAAAACTGATAAAGAACATACATTAGGCAAAAAAGTAGTTGTCATCAAATTGCAGAAAATAACTACCTGGTCTAAGTGTTGCCACACAGATGGTGTTTACATTCCAATAGATTTTGTATCTTCATGCAAAAAATAATAATAAATAATACTGACTAAATTTTATATAATAAAACCGACACACTTCACACTTGTCTGTGAGTTAATATGTGTGAATATATGTATTTCTCCTTTTTGGCACCAAATTCTTTTTGAGCTGCTTCCAGTATTTCTGAAAAATCATTCAAAAACATTAAAAAAAGAAAATAAAATATGTAAAATTTCAAACTGTGAAAAATATACTTCAATCAAATATAATAAATTCATGATCTATAGAATACCTTAACGTTTTTCTTCCGTTGTGGATTCCCCAGGCTGCATGGCTTTCTCAATATCAGTATTTCCAGCAATATTCAATTGTGAACCAATATTGAGGACCATTGCAGTATTCTCTGGCAGATTTTTCTCAACTCTACCTTCATTCAATTGAGCTTCATTAGAGAGTTTTTAAGTTGAACCACAACTAGTTTCAACTTCAACTGCATATTCATAAAAGAGGGGAAATAGATCAATTAGTTTTTCTATATATAAAACATAGAAAATATTTATACCTATAGTGAAAATTTAACTACAGAATATTATAAAAAACAGTTAAAACTTCAACTCTAAGAAGGCTGAATTTAGCTAGTCACAAACAAAAACTTCGACAATTACAAAAAAAAATTCAACTCTAGAGCTGAAGTTCGACAGTTATTAAAAAAAACTTCAGCTCTATAGCTGAAGTTTTTACAAAACATTCACCAAAATATGATGTAGTTTTTACAATTAAAAAAACAAACACATGAAACAAAACTTCAGCTTCTATCTAAGGTATAATTAAAATATTATAAACTTCACACTTTGTACCTGTAGTAATAATTTCCTGTCTATCACCACCTACAAGTTCTTTGCAAATGGCTAGTACTCTTGCATATTGATCGTCTTTTCCAAAATATTCATGAACAAGTGCTTAATCTCCATTGCCTTTTCCAATATCACTTCCCAAAGCACAACTCGATGCATGTTTTTTAGTGCTCACAACTTGATCATCTGCACCTTTCTCTCCACCTTTACTCTGTCTACAAATATTGGATTGTTCCTCTCCACCTTTTTGGTGAACATGTTCAACAACCGCTTTATTATGCGAAGCATTATCATCTGTGACTTTACGCAATGCATCATGAGCAATATGTTCTTCAGTCTCAACAACTTGATTATCTGCAACTTGCTTGGTTTCAATATTCTCAGTTGATAAATATGCTTCATCATTTACATCTCTGCTCAATCTATCAGCGCTGGAACGTCGCTCTTCAAATTCTTCTTGATCATGTTCATCACCTTCAAAATTCGATGGATGTTCGTAACAGTCGTTCATCCTGTCATATTCTCGGTGCTTACTCAAACCATTTGATTTGTTGACAATCGTAAACAACTGTTCAAACTTCTCATCGCAATATTCCTAGAAAAAAATACTAACAATGATTAATCTGAATAACATCAACACAAATAAAAAGACTTCTCTATAAATTAGCTTACCTTCACTTTTACAAAAACCGCATCCACAATAGGAGTTTGCTCCTCCTTTTTAAACTTATCAACAACTTCGTTCACAATCATGCTTCTTTCTTTTTCTGCATGCCTTTGAAACCTCCGTCGTTAACCTCTAGAATATATAAAGAACAAAAATTCAGATATAGAAGAAAACTTCAGCTCAACAAACAGCTGATACTTATTACAAAAACAAACCCAAAAAACTTCAGATCAAAACTTACAGAGCATATTGTGTCAAGTAATTCGTTGGCATCAAAGTCAGATGTAGACGAGGTAGAACGACTCTTGGTACGAGATGCTTCGCCAATTAAAGGAGTTGGATTCTATTCTGTTGGTTGATTCCGAGTATGTGGTGATTTACCAATGAAATGAGTTTGATCCGGTTCTTTTGATCGACTCAGAGTAGGTGATATATACCAAGTAAAATCGCAATATACCGGTTCGGTTCAATTCTTTTTCTGAACTCATAGTACGTGGTGATTCACCAGTTGAAGAAATTGCATTAACTACATTTGAACGAATCCGGCTGCACGGTAAATTTCCAATTAAACGTATTAAATTCAATTCCTCATTTGTAGGAATTATATCCAATACCTTAAAATCGCAATATCTCTGTTTAATAAAAAAAAAGTATATTATGAGGACAAAAAAAATTAATACATCAGCATATTAACACAAAAGACAAAAAAAAAATAACTTATTTCATGAGTTTTGAACATATAATAAAGTTCGGGAAATTTAGCTCTCCCACACATACATAACATAACATCCTGGGAACCTGAGGTGTATCAAGGTACTCATCCTCTCTTATATACTTCTCCCGAACATCTGGGAAGCGCTTATAGAACCAAGCACATAATGGATATGGAAATCCACCAAGTTTATACTCAGTTTTATAGAATTTGTTCTACTTGTCCAATGCATGTTTCAAGGAATAAATGAGCTTCTCACAAGCAACATTACCCCAAGGATATTCAGTGCAAACCTTATCATCTTCAACAATAGATGCATACTCCTCTGCCACACATAACTCAGTATTTTTTACAAACAGAATAGACTCTACAACAAGAATTTTCATAAGCTTAACTGCATTATCATCACTCTCGCATACATGTACATGATTCACAAAAGTTCTTTGGAATTTCATTGCGAGTCATAAAACTTCGAATATCCTTCAAAGTCAAAACCCTTGGACTTACCAAAATACCGCTTTAGAAGATTGTTCTCTCGATTAATTGGTCTTTCAACATTGTGTGCTATGATCCGCAAACTACACATAATGTGAAAGTCTTCAAGGGTGAAGGAAACATCATGCCCAAATATCTTGAAACTAATGGAGTCTCGATCATTCGTAAATATTCAAGAAAGACACAGACAATACACCAACTTCATGTTGCATCGGAAATTCTCCATAGCCATAATGTATCTAAATGTACCATTATCAAGCTTATCATGTTGAATAAAAGTCAAGAAAGTTGCAATTAATTTTTTCAAATCATGGTTTCCCTTCCAGTAAGCCTTAGATTTAAACAAATAGTCAAACTCATAATATCTTTGTCCTGGTTTTGTAGGTGGAGCAGAGGGGACATAAAGATCTTGGAGTATTAAAGGTAGTCTAGGTGCTTTAGGGTCTTTGCCTTTTTTGGCTGCATTAGGATCTTTAGGTGTTTTAGGAGCTGTCTGTTCAAAAAAAAATGTAAAAGATACAAAAAATAATATCAGGACATTATCAAAAAGATCAGTTAAAACTTCAATAGGTAGGAAGGCTGAAGTTCGACAGGTATAAAACAAAATCTTCAGTTATAGAGCTTAAGTTCGACAGGTATAAAATAAAAACTTCAGCTGTAGAGCTCAAGTTCGACAGGTATAAAAAAAACTTCAGCTCTAGAGATGGACTTCAACAGTAATAAAACACAAAAACTTCAGTTGTATAAATGGAATTCACCAGTAACAAACACAAAAGCTTCAGCTCTTAAAGCAGGACTTCACCAGTTACAAACACAAAAACTTCAACTCCAAAAGCAGAACTTCACCAGTTACAAGCACAGAAACTTCAGCTTTACCAGTTACAAGCACAAAACATTCAGCAAAAAACATGATGTAATTTTTACAGAAAACAAAACACAAATTCAAATCCAAAAATAATGCCAAAACATGAAAGAAAAAAAAACTTCAGCTCATATCTAAGATATCATTGAACTATAACCACCGAAAAATTATAGAATTTTTATTAACAACATAAATACTCGTTCATAAAACCTAAAAAACAATCGTAAAAGTAAAACTAATGCACTTATCAAAGTAAATCCTATGAAAATATTTTATCATAAATACACGACTATCAACACCAAAATCAAAAATTAAATCATAAAATAAATCTAGTAAGTTAATGCAATGTACTTGTGATTAAATTGTAATGTGGGAACAACGATGACTAGCAGTTGAAAAGTCAAAAATAACGAGGAAAGCCGTTTGATTTCAGAGAAGAACTTCAAAAAACGTGAATAACGGGAGAGAGAGAGAGAGAGAGAGAGAGAGAGAGAGAGAGAGAGAGAGAGAGAGAGAGAGAGAGAGACGGAGAAAGTAGAGGACTAGCGAATACGTGGAGACAAAGTAGACTTTTTAATAAGGAAGGGAAAATTGATCTTTTCAAATGGCTTTTAGCAAAAAAACGAATACGAATACAAATAGAAAGACAAAGCGGCTACAGCTTAAAAAGGGCGTCCAAATAGAACGCCCCGTGCAATTTTGAGCAGGTCAATGTCCTGATTTTAGATGAGTTGAGTGGGTCATTTGGGCTGGGTCACATTTGACCGCCCTAGCCTTATTCGTACTATTAAAAACGAACACAAAGCTTTTTCCTGGAAAAAAAAATTGGTTTAATTTTTGATGAAAATTTGCGCAGGCTCCTTTTAACCCTCACTGAGAACCTATATATATTTGTAGAAATTTCTCCAACTCGTCTCATTTTCAAGTCTTTTTAAAACCCCATTATACTTATACTTGATCATGCTGTCTTAAGTATTTGGCTACATCAACTTCTCTCTCGTCAGGCCATATACATCTATATATGCACTTTAGATTAGAAAATTGAAGCCTTAATTATAATTTGATAGTTAAACTCTATTTATTTCGATGAAGAATCTCCATAAGTTGAAAAGGTTTACTTGAAATATTCTGACCAAGTGGATTATTGCCATGAAAATGTGATTAACTCTCAAATGCACAACGTTACGTATCCCTCCGTATATAGATGCCTCCATTTAATAAATCATAGGGAGATTTTAGGTGTGACGCAAAAATAAAATTTTTCTATCTTAGGTATTGCAGAATCCATACATTTATCTCTGTATTCTGTATCACAACCCTACAAATTTTGTTCTTCCTCATTACAGTGCACTTATTTTTACTTCTTCTTTTTCTAATATTAAGGTGACTGAATTTTTATCTGTGTCTGATTATAAAATAGTCTTTTGATTTGAATACTGGATAATTAAGCCTATTTGTTCCTTAGCACTTAGATGTGTATAATGTCAAATCTTAATTTACACAGTGTTGCAATTCCTTTTTTTTTTATTTTTATGGAACACACTCCAGAAGATAGCGGTGATTGCAATGGCGTTGGTGGTGATTGACACAATGGTTCAGATCCCGTTGTAACTTATACTAGCGACTCTTACATAACGTAAAAAATATCAAAAATTAATTGAATCAGATACCGAATTAAAATCAAGATGATTAGGACGATTTTGAAAAATCTAACAAAAATAGAGTAACCAAAAAGTCTAAATTTGGTGATAGAAAGACCTCTGGTGATCTCAAGTTTTCAGCACAAAGTAGAAAATCGAAAAGTGAAAAAACAAACCATATCGAATTTATTACGGTATGGTTGTGTTTAACATTTTAAAAAATTGAAATGTGAAATATCAAACCAAAATACCGATGGATGAACACTCCAGTAACATCTAGAGAAGGAGATAACAACGATGAGCAACTCTTGGGGTATTTGCAGCAGGCAAACGTTGTCTTCCATTCAAGCTCAATCCAGTCGCTCCATCTGTCAACAGAAACCCATTGAACATGACTACACACTGAAATAGCTTTCACGTTTCTCACAATTGCATCACAAGAATATAATCATGTACAAAATGCCGTATGTATAAATAAATCAAAAGGGAACAATTCACTGCTCATATAGGAAGGAGTCGTGAGAATAGAGTACCTTCCAGAGGCCATCATTAAGATAATACATGTTATCCACACCAATTCCCTTGTTGATTGCCCTTCTGCAATGGTAAGACATGCTTTTTCAGGTGTTGAAACAACAGAAATATATATCTCAGACATGAGAAACATAACAAATAACAGAACTTGAAAATGACTCTTAAGAGTAGAATATAAGCAAGATCGTCAATGTCAAAAGTTTTAAAAAGTCATTTGGTACTCCTATATATAAAGGGGTCGTTTGGTTGGAATACAATTTATACCGGTATAAGTTATGTCGGTATAGGTTATATTGGGATAAGTTATGGCGGGATTAGTTATGCTGGAATTGTTGTTTATTCATTATTTGGTATGTTGTATTAAGAATAACAATTACATAATTTCTAAGAAAGTATAAGTTATACCGGTGCTAATTACCCTACCTTCTATAAGGTATAAGTTATCCCGGTGTTAAAATCAATACCGGGGTAACTTATACCTGATTTGCTAACCAAATAGAGTATTAAGGTGGTATTAAATTTTTATACTACCTTTATACATTCTTATACCTCGTACTAAATGACCCCAAAGAGTAATGTTCTCACATGTACATAGAGATAGAAATAGATTGCCTAAAATAATCATGAAAGCCTATTAGTCCTCGTGAGTATATCTTCACGAACTGCTTTTTCCAAATCCACCACTTCAAGCAAATGAAATGCTATCAACAACATCCCATCTCTCATACTAATTGTGTCTCTCACCTCATATAATTTACACACATTGAAAAAAACACAGAGAAATATACTATATGGAAGCCCAAGGCAAATACTGCAAATATTGATTACTGAATATCTCAGGATTTCCAGTAAAACTGCAAGTATTACTGCAAATATTAAATATTTAAATAACAAAACAGTTTTATTTTGATCCTTTTGATAACTTTGAAGATAAGCCAAATCGCCATGAAAAAATCTAACTAGGGTTCATAAGAACAAAATGAGAGAGAAAGAGAAGCTTCAGATTTTCTGTATATTAGAATGGCCTAAAACGTCCAAATGCGTACAAACTATACTATATATGCATTGGGCCAAAATGTCTTGAACCCGGAAAATATAAGCCAAAACTTAACAAAACAAAAGACTATACAATTAACTTATACACAACTGGGCCTATTTCTGCCGAGGCCTAGATGCCAAATAGCCTTCAAGTCCAACACATTTCTCACAATCTCACTATACCAAAATTGCCAAAAATATTTAAGGTCAAGAAGAGAAATATATGCACTTTCAATGCTAGAAGGCGTAACCAAACAATTACCTTGATGCAATGAGGTAACATTTTAAGTTCAATGACCAATATAGGTACTTTAAAGCTTTGACATGGAAACTTTCTTTTTTGGTTGGGTTTTCCTCGAAAGTTGTGGCAGATAGATATTCCTCACGACAATTGAGGCAATAAAATGGCACAGAGGACTCACATTTAGGGGGGGGGGGGGGGGGGGGCAGTAAACAAACTAAACAAAGAAAGGGCAGAACATATTTGACCTATAAAAGGTAAAACATCTCAGTGCTATCACCCAGAGGAACATGCTTTAAGCATACAAAAGAAAAGAAAAGGAGCCATGCTAATACTAAGATAGCAACTCACATATCTTTTGCTGACATCTTTGTAAAGCCAATAGCAAGAGCATGTTGCTTTCCTTCAGCGATAATAGCCTAAAAGCAAAAGGGCACACCTTAAAGTTCCACCCAAAAAACTGCGGTAACAACTAATAATATTAAAGCATAAAATTGCTCTTATTCATACCACAGGAGTTTCTGCTCCCACTTCATCATCCAAGGCACCCCCAGAAGAAGTAAGGCCCGGACACATTATGTTGGCTCCAGAAAGGACAAATTTAATTGCCCCCCTGTCAACTTGTAGTTTTTTCATTATATTGGGATCTGTATAACGGGAAAGAGGAAGGTCAAACAGAGCATTGATCACTGAACAAATTAAACTGTCAACATATCATATAAATAAAGTTCATCAATGGCATACATGGAAAAGTTACAAATAACAACCATATGTATCTGACATTGAGTCAATAAGCAACTGTATAAAAGGACTGGAGAATGAGAATTGGCAGGGTATGACATAGGATCTGACTATCAGTAAACTGAACCAGACAGAAAGTCAATTGAATAAATGGAAGCAAATCGCCAGTTAACCTACTCGCTCCATCTCAAAACTGAATATTTATTCTCGTCTTCAAGAACCAGACTGCTCAAAAACAGTATTTGTCCAATCTCAAGCATAACTAATTTACTTAATATTTCGTCCCTCACCCTCACTAGAAATCAATGACCTCCACATGGTTTCCTAGATTCTTTTTGACCAGATTGTGACAGAAGCCTTCAAATTTAGAATATTTAAATCGGAAGTACACAAATGCTTGATCTCTTCGCTATGACTGGTTTTACTGAAACAAGCAGATATATTTTGTGAATGGTTAGGCATATCAAGGGAAAAGAAAAATGAGGCATCAAGTATTTCTGCATGTGAATCTTATACCCTTTCTATTGTTGCTTGGTTATAAATTTTAATATGCTAATCAGCAGCATCAGCTGGCTTGAATCATTTTAGTGCGTACGTTCATAGCCATTCCATATTGAAGCATGATCTTTTGTTTGATGCATGTTAGATTAGAATCTTCAAAACTCCATAGATGAGAAGTCAACTATTCTTCCTTTACGTTCTTCAAATTTCTTAAAAGCTCTATTTTTCCTCGCAACCGACAAAGGTCAACTTGGCTGCATATTAAAGGAGGTACTTGCTGATGACAAAAATGACCTAATAGTGACCATGATCTACCCAGTCCAATTTTTTGAAGTGGCTTCACAGGTAAAACTAATAACTTTACGAGGGCGAAAGTATCACTTGTATCTGATCTGGCTCTCTATGGCTAGTATCCAAGGAAACCCAACTCCAAATAACAGTCCTTATCAGTAAGAAATAAAAATGTCTTTAAGCACCCAAGAGTGGTCAATGAAGTGACGAGAACTATGAGGTCTCTGGTTCAAATCCCAACAGAGGCAAAAAACACTAGGTGATTTCTTCCCATCTATCCAGGATAGCCTGGTACCGGTTGTTGGTGGGAGTTGGCAGATATCCCGGGGAATTAGTCGAGGTTCGCGCAAGCTGGCCCAGACACCATGGTTATCCAAAAAAAAAGGTTGAAAAAGGACATGATACAACCATGAGAAAGATTACCAAAAGAAAGGACAGAAGTTTAAGTGGGTGACCTTTGATTTAACTGAAAAGAAACATAAAGGAGGAAGAAAATTAAAAACCGGATAACTTACACTGATGCAGAAGACGTAAAGTAGGCATATATGGTCCATCACGTATGTTGAAAAACAGGGGTACATTGTTTACAACAACTAGGTTCAAATGATTTGGACTGCAAAAGAAATGATGAATGAAGGAAATATAATGTCAATGAAAGAAAAAGAAAAAAAACAAATAAGAAACTGCATTTAAGACAGTTGAAATCAACCATTTTGCAACAATAAGTGGAGACTTCTTTGGAAGCAAATCCTCCAACACCGGCTCTAGTGCTGGGTACTGCGAGAGGAAGAAATTTTGGCATTATTAACACATTATAACCACGATTTCAGAGAAATTCTCTAGTTGGAATAAAGTGTGTAAGAAACAAAGTGGTCTGTAGCATAGTCAGGACCTCTTCTGCAATGCTTTGACGAATTTTACGCTGCACTGATGCCTTGACTTGATTTTGTCCAGACACTTCTTCGGTTGTAAACCTAATATTTAGCATCGATTGAGTTGTCCAAATCATATTAGTTCAGTATAATAAACTGCAGTAGGACACAGCAAACTTAGCAATTTTGAGCATAAGAACTTATTAAGATCTAAGATCAATGACAAACACATTCTCTACCAGAGAACTTTGACTTAATGACACTAAAGGTTAAGGGCCTGTTTAGTTCAAATTGTTTTACCTGATTAAATCAATTGCATAATCATTGTCAGTTGATTCGTCACATTACAAAATAAAAAAGTATATAAATTTCTTCTGGATAATTAAAATAGTTCATATTAATAAGGTAGTTGGACAGCTGAAAGCTGCAATTGGGTGGGCGTCGACCGGTTCAGTTTTCATGTAGTTCGGTTTGTTCGGTTTTCGGTTTTCTATTTGGTGCACAATTTCTTCGGTTTTTGCTAAGTCGGTTCGGTCGGATTGGTCTTATCGTATTGAGCTTTTAAATCGGACTTTTTCTACTAAAAAATATGACTAATTTCATGTTTTACTGCAACTAAAACTCGAAAATACGATACTTTTAATATGATTAGCCAAATCATTTAGTTGATGTAGGAAATATAAATTTATTTGACAAAAATAACTTACAATATAACTATCACGTAGAAAGCAACATCAGGTGACGCGCAAGCAAAGAAAGATGAAAGATGCATTGGCAAATAAAAAGGAATAGTTTTTAGAATGTGGGACTTTATTTGGGTTTGGGCTTCAAATTTTATAATGTAATTATGTAAATAAGTGGAAAAGTTGGGGCAGACAACTTAAGAAAAGCCCAGAGGTTAGGACCCTTATTAGAAACTTCGGTTTTCTGGTTTAACCGAAAACCGAAGTTGCCAGACCGAGCACCAAACCGAACACTAAAATTATAGGAAACATAAACCACAAACCGACCAAATAAGCCGAAAAACCGAAACCGAATGAACCGAAATTTAGGGTTCGGTCGATTTTTTTTTGTTCGGTCGGTATTTTGCCCAACCCAGACAATGATATGTAAGTCTGAGGGGCCAAAGGCAGTTCTTCATCACTGTACACGTAGGTTATGGAATAAACTGCAGTGTGGATGAGATGCATGCCACTAAAGACATGATCTCACACGTTACTCAATCAATCACTAAAGACATGATCTGACACGTTAATCAATCAATAAGCAATCAATCAATGCCTAAATCCGAAATAGCTCTGCTATATGAGTCTCCGTATCCATCCTACCCTATTTAGGCACATTTCATTGCAATATTACATAATTTATATTTAAGGGAACTCAGGGATTCTTCAAAACTAGGGATATTTGTAATCTCACAATTTTTTCACACGGATGTACAAGTTTCTAACCAGAATAAAAAGACTCTCGACACATATCTGCATAAGGCAAGTATAACAACAAATATGCCTCGACCCTAACTGGTTATATGTGTCCTTTACTTCATCGTGTTATATCGTAAGCTAAATCCATACTGAATTCCAAGAGATTGAAGGTTGTTTAATCCGACTTCTCCCTGTGATTAGGTCTATCTCATTTCCAGTTGTCACCTCCTACAATCATCATAGGGTCACACCCCACCACTTGGTCAATATGGAGGTGTACGTAAAATCATCTTAGGTGACACTTTTTTCATTTTATCAATGTGTGCATAACTCGGTAATTGTTGTTGCTGTAATGTGTGCGTAACTTGCAACTTCTTTTTTTGATTAATCAACTAGTGAAGGGAATAGAAGCATAGGTAGAGAGGACGAATGAGAGAGCAAGCTGGCTGTATATATCGTGGAGATGCCCGCTTTGTAGATTTGTTGAGTCAGACCAATTAGGCTACCAAATTGTCTTCTTGGAATGTACTTGATTTATTAAGAAAGTGACTGATTCAGGAAATTTGGATGTGACCATTTCCAATCTTGTCTGACCCACATCCGCACTTCTACAACATTTGCAAACAGTTTCCATGGCCAAGAATCATAAGGATCTCAGAGGCGCAAAATAAAGGTACTGCTTCAAGTTGGAAACTGAAGAGTTTGGATACAAGTACCAATTATTTATATTTGAACTTTAACAATTTAGGCAATGATCAGCTTTACAAGAGTAAATAGTCTAACCATTTCAATCCTTGGCTGCCAGAAAACATTGAATTTGTAATTGAGAACATCGAACAGGAGAAAACAACAGCAAGAAGAAGGTACAATAACAAACAAATCTCCAAACCCAAGAAAGGCTCTAGGAAAAGCAGATTGCAAATACAAGTAGCTGAATTTCAAGTGCATCCTTCTTCGGGTCTTAGACACCTCTATGTTTTCAGATATTGCAGTCATTTCACAGTCTATGACAGCTGCATAGTTAGCACTGAGATGCAGGTGTCTGTAACGAGTACGTCAGATGGTTTGTCAACAATATTTCCTGAATCATGTAATCGTACTAATATAATTACATATGTCGATCAGAACCTTGAGCAAGAACTTCGGCTCCAAGAATTGCTTGCTGGTTTAAGCATCACATATATTTCAGTTGTAATAGATTTCTCGTTAGTTAAGTAATAAGTAATATATTTCAGTATGCTTCCTTATGATAGTTATTTATGGTTGTTACTGTCTATTACTATTATTGCATGCTATTTTAGTTATGGTTCTTATGTGTAGATAATTATTTACGCTATTTCCGCTGAAGTACTAATGTTCTTTGGTTTTGTTTTTGTTATTCCTTTCCTTCACTGAGCCGAGGGTCGATTGGAAACAGCCTCTCGCCCTTTCGGGTAGGGGTAAGGCCTGTCTACATATTACCCTCCCCAGACCCCATTCTGTGGGACTATACTGGGTAGTTGTTGTTGTCGTTGTTGTAAGTAATAACTATGAACCAATCCAATCTTGATTATCCCCTTTGTCCTCTCTGTTAAAAGCATTCTAGGTAGCTATTACAACACCCAAGTATCTAACATCTATCTAAATTCCTAAAGGTATCAAACACTAATCCTTTAATGTTCTTAACCCTCAAAAAGATTTTTGTTGTTCGAGAACTATTAAAATAGAACCAATGAGGTATCCTCCCACCACTCATCTAAATTGAGGGCAACGAAATCCATTCAAGGAAAAGAACCGTTTGGTCTAGACAAACTTGGAGCTGCTAAATTGAAGTTGAGAACCTCCTAAACACTACCCGATTCTGCTTACGCTAAAAAGTACTGATACTCAAACAAGCAGATAAAACTATACAATTTGTAAAGTCTTTCCTAGCCGTATACTAAAATTTAAGGACATGCAGAGGCTGGACCACACAAAAGAATACCATCATAAACTAGACATGAATTGCAGCCAGGAACAAGAAATTCGATGGGAGGCATTATAATCAATTGTTTAATTCTCACATCCACCTTTATAGATGAAGATTTGCTGGATTGAACATCTAGCTTGTGCAAGAATTACTTTTTCTTACACCAATAACTATGTGTTGCCTATATTTATAGCGTACAGACCCCGGAGCCTGCTGCAGCAAACATCCTTAATCACTCCAACAATGTGTTGAGATATATGTAGGGCAATGATGATAAACCCCATACATAGACCATTATGAGTCAATGAGGGAGTCATATCTGAGCCTAATAGGCTATTTGTGTAATAGGCTATCTATGTAATAGGCTATTTGTGTAATAGGGTCATTTTGTATATATGCTGAAGGGTCGTTTGTAAAAGAGACTGAGGGGTCATTTTGGTGAAATAATATCTGGTCTCTTCTTCGAGACTCTTCCGAAACTCTCCTCCTTCTCTCTACTTTCTCTCTCTAAATTTCTATGGTTTCTTGCATGTTTTCATGGTATCAGAGCCTACATAATGATCCGATGATACTTTTATGTGAATCTGTAGTTCGTTTGAACTATTCTCTGATGAAATTTTTGGGGTTTTCTGAGATCGAAAGCTCAGTGATGGTTTTGACTCCGATTGGGCTTGTTCCGAGCCTTTATCTTCACGATCTATGACCGTTGCTCTTCTCTTGAACGGTTCAATCGATTGTTGTAGAATTTTTGGAAATTTTCCGGTGAGTTTTCAACTTCTAGGGTTTCTGGTGGTCAAATCGGTCGTTTGACTGCTATCCGGTGGTTTGATACTCAATTTTGCTGGTGTTTTGGGTGTTATTGTTACTGCTCCAACATCCTTGACGGTATCTCCGGCGTAATTTTGACAGTTGTTCCTAGGGCCCATACCTAGGGTTTTATATGTGGTTAAAAGGCCGATCTTCTCCGGTTGCGAAGAAGGACGGTAACACTGTTCCTATTCTTTGGTTATGTGCGAGTGTTTGATTCTATTTGTGAATAATTTGTTTCGGTTGTGAATACTGATTTTTGGTGATATTTGTGAACAATTTAATTCATTTGAACATGGCATCTAACACAAATGGTGGTGGTTCTGGTGGTAACTCTGGTTCTATAGACTCTTCCAACCCTTTGTTTGTAAATTCTTCTGATGTGCCTGGTGTGTCCCTTGTTCCCACTCCCTTCTCGGGTAGTGGTTATGGAGGTTGGAAACGTAAGATGATTATGGCTTTGTCTGCTAAGAACAAAATTTGTTTCATTGATGGTTCCTTTTCTTGGCCTAGTACTAACGTGACCCAACAGAGGCTATGGGATAGGTGTAATATGTTAGTTATGTCCTGTCATCCCAAATTGCTGATAGTGTTCAATATTCTGATACTGCTCAAAGTATGTGGTCTCAGCTTGAAAAAAGATATGGTACCCCCAATAAGACTAAAATTTTTGAGCTTAAAAGGGAACTCTCTCAGGCATCCCAAGGCTCCCTTGATATAGCCTCATACTTTAACAAACTCAAAAGTTTGTGGGATGAATTGGGCACAATGTGCCCAAACCATGGACAGAGGCGTACTTGTGCTGCCAAGAATGGCATAATCGAGGAAGATGATGAAAACAAGATCTATCAGTTCCTTATGGGATTGAATGAAACATATTTGGGAGTAAGGAGTAATTTGTTAATGATGCAGCAATTTCCTTCCCTTGACAGTGTTTATAACATTGTGCTCAATGATGAAAAACAGAGACAAGTTAAGTCTGTCTCTCATATCAGCCCAGACTCTATGTCTTTTAATGCTCATACTGACAGGCATTCTGCTGGGTTCAACCAGGGTAAATTGTCTGGTTCTAATCCCGAGTCAACTTTGAGCAAAATAGAGGAAACTTATTCTGCAGATATTGCAAGAAGTCTGGACACTTAATTGATAAGTGTTTCAAGCTCCATGGTTTTCCTCAAAACAATACTTACACCAAGGGAAGGAAATCTGCAGCTGCTCATGTTTCTACTGGCCCTGATTGTGTGTCTGATGATAATGGGAATTCAAATTTGTCTGTTCCTCTTGGGGATCCTATTGCCAGTCAACCTGTGATACCAGGGTTGAGCAGACAGCAATGTGATCAAATTGTAAATTTGATTCAACAGACTCTTTCAAGGGATTCCAGTGATCAAGCTCCTGCTCCCATGTGTTCTGCTAATTTTGCTGGTACTATGCTGTCTGAGAGTCTTGTTTCTGATTCCAAATTGTGCATGCTTACAAACATTAATTCTGTCACCTGGATCATTGATTCAGGGGCTTCTAACCATATGACTTATGACAAAAATCTGCTCTTTGATATCATACCTTTAACTGTCCCCTACCTTGTTACCCTTCCTAATGGTTACAAAGTAAAAGTCACCTGTACAGGCCCATTTGCACTGACTTCTTCCCTTACTCTTCACAATGTGTTTTTAGTTCCTTCCTTCAAATATAGTTTGATTTCTGTTCATAAATTGATGAAACAATTAAATTGTTTAGTTCTGTTCACTCCAACTTCTTGTCTCCTTTACCTGTTACAGGACCTTTCTCTGAAGAGGCTTCTGGCTCTTGGTAAGGAGGAGGCTGGGTTATACAAGTATTCTTGGTTGCCTACTTCCTCTTCTGCCTCTTTTAAGTCCTCTTCTAATTCTGAGCACAGTGTTTTTCATGTTTGTAATGATGATGTTGTTTCTGACAGCAAACATTTTAGCTCATCCTCAATTGTACACACTTCCAGTTGTAATAATGCTGCTACTTTTGATATGAATTACATATGGCATTTGAGATTAGCACATACTTCTTTTGCTAATATGAAACATATTTCTGGTTTATCTTTTCCCTTTGCTGCTAAACAACCTTTTCCTTGTTCAATTTGTCCTATGGCAAAACAAACCAGATTGCCTTTTCCTGATAGCAGTATTAGCACTACTAGACCCTTTCAACTAATACATGTAGATACTTGGGGTCCTTACCATACTTCTACTTCCTTTGGCAGTAAATACTTTCTCACCATAGTTGATGATTTTTCTAGGGCCACCTGGACACATTTGATGGGATCTAAAAGTAATGCCTTCCCTTTACTTAAATCTTTTATCTCCTATGTTCAAACTCAGTTCCACTCCATGGTCCAGATTGTCGGGAGTGATAATGCCCTGGAACTGGGTTCCATTGCAGAAGGGATTTCCTTTTTCAGTGAGCTGGGGATTGTACATCAAACCAATTGCCCTCATTCCCCTCAACAGAATGGGGTTGTTGAAAGAAAACACAGATCTTTACTTGAAACTTGTAGAGCCCTTCTTTTCCAGTCTGGTTTACTTGTATCATTTTGGGGGGATTGCTTGTTAACAGCAACTTACCTCATTAACAGACTACCATCCAGAGTTCTTCACCATAAGTCACCTCATGAAATTTTACATGGTTCTCCCCCATCCTACTCTCACCTAAGGGCTTTTGGTTGCCTAGCTTATGATGCTGTTCTTATCCCTCAAAGGGATAAGCTAAAGTCTAGGGCTCACTCTTGTGTCTTTCTAGGTTATCCTTTTGGTAAGAAAGGATACAAATTGTATGATTTGAATTCTAAGAAATGCTTTGTATCGAGAGATGTTGTCTTCCATGAAACTCATTTTCCTTTTAAAACAGCACCTCCACCTTCTTCACCTCCTCCACCTATTCCTTTCTCTGATGACATTCTTGAACAGACTTTTACCTTACCTCCTTCCAGTGATTCTCCTTCTTCTAATCCTGATATCTCTTCTCCTGCCTCACCTCTTTCCAGTGCTTCTCCTTCTTTCAATCCTAATATTCCTCCTCCTGACTTACCTGTCTCTCAGCCTGTTGCCATGCCAGGAAATCCACTAGACACCACAACCTTCCTTCCTACCTCAAGGATTATGTCTACCAACTTCCTGCATTTTCTGGTTCTTCTTCCTCCAATTTGGAATCTGAACCTATGTACTACTCTCAAGCTGCATCTGTCCCAGCTTGGCAGGATACCATGAGGAAGGAATTTGATGCCCTGGATGCTAACCACACTTGGGACATTGTACATCTTCCTCCAGGTAAGAAACCTATTGGCTGTAAGTGGGTTTACAAAATAAAATACAAATCTGATGGTACTATTGAGAGATATAAAGCAAGGTTGGTTATTAGAGGTGATACCCAGGTTGAGGGTGTTGATTTTACAGACACATTTTCTCCTGTTGTTAAAATGACTTCAGTGAAATGCCTTATTGCTGTGGCTGTCAAGAATCACTGGCCCTTGTTTCAGCTTGATGTCAATAATGCTTTCCTTCATGGTGATTTAGATGAGGAAGTTTACATGAAACTTCCTCCAGGTTTGGTTGTCTCTGATTCTACTTCTTCCTCTACTTCTTCTTCTCTTCCTTTGGTTTGCAAACTCAAGAAATCTTTATATGGGCTTAGGCAAGCCTCCAGGCAATGGTATGCTAAGCTGTCCTCTGCTCTTCATTCCAGGGGTTACAGGCACTCTTTGAATGACTACTCTTTATTCTTGAAAGGTACTCCTGGTTCCCTTGTTGTGGTTGCTGTGTATGTTGATGACATTATAATCACTGGGCATGACTGTGATGAGATTGCTGCCTTAAAAATCTTCCTGGATGATACATTTAAAATCAAGGATTTGGGGTCATTGCATTATTTCTTGGGTCTTGAGGTAAAACATGTCCCTGGTGGGATACACCTGAATCAGCATAAGTATGTTGCTGATTTGCTACATGCCTTTGATTGTGTTTCTGTTTCCCCTGTTGTTTCTCCTCTGGACATTTCTATCAAATTACATGCTGATTCTGGTGATATTTTGCCCTCTCCTGACCAGTTCAGGAGTCTTGTTGGCAAATTATTGTTCTTAACTCATACTCGACCTGATATATGCTTTGCCATGCAACATCTGAGTCAATTTCTTAAATGCCCAAGGGTTCCCCATATGTCTGCTGCCATGCATGTTTTGAGATATCTTAAAGGCACTTCTTCTTTGGGTTTGTTTTATTCTGCTGTTGCTGATTATTCTGTGACTGGATATTCTAACAGTGACTGGGCTGCTTGCCCTGATACTAAACGTTCTGTTACTGGTTTTTGTGTACTTTTGGGTGGCAGTTTAATTAGTTGGAAGTCGAAAAAACAACCTGTTGTCTCTCTTTCTTCTGCTGAGGCCGAATACAGAGCACTTAGCAAGGTTACAGCTGAATTAACTTGGCTCTCTCGTTTACTTGAAGACCTTGGGGTATATGTTCCTTCTCCTATTTCTGTCTTTTGTGATAGTCAGGCTGTTGTTCACATTGCTAATAATCCAGTTTTCCATGAACGTACTAAACATATTGAGGTGGATTGTCACTTCGTTCGCAATCTGTTGCACACTGGCTTTCTCAAGCTTTCTCATGTTTCCACTTCTCGTCAGCTGGCTGACCTATTGACAAAGGCATTATCTGGGACTGCTCTTTCTCCACTTTTGTCCAAGTTGATGGTGGTTTCCCCCCTTCAACTTGAGGGGGGGTGTTGAGATATATGTAGGGCAATGATGATAAACCCCATACATAGACCATTATGAGTCAATGAGGGAGTCATATCTGAGCCTAATAGGCTATTTGTGTAATAGGCTATTCTGTAATAGGCTATCTATGTAATAGGCTATTTGTGTAATAGGGTCATTTTGTATATATGCTGAAGGGTCGTTTGTAAAAGAGACTGAGGGGTCATTTTGGTGAAATAATATCTGGTCTCTTCTTCGAGACTCTTCCGAAACTCTCCTCCTTCTCTCTACTTTCTCTCTCTAAATTTCTATGGTTTCTTGCATGTTTTCACAATGTAGAAAGGGAAAAAAGCATATTAGTCTATAGACAAGTTGAGAACAAGCAACAAAGTAATAAGTGAATAAAACAACTACGTCAGCTCATTTTTTAAATGACCAATAAATCATTTACCTAACAATGAAGAAAATCAAACAAAATAGCCAAAGTAAGCAATTTACAATAGAAAAAGTAAAATCACTAGCAAACACCCTTAATTCCCGTATTTAAACAAAATAGAGAAGTAAAATCACTAATCAGGCACGGAATGTACTTCAAGCTGTAATCAAGATTGTCTAATAATTCCATGGAAATTAATCAAATAACAAGAGAACTCTGAAATTGAACCTAGAGCTCCAGTAGGGAAAAGGGAAATGAGTGCACTTACTTCTTGAACATTTTCACGGGCTGACGCTGAGAGAAGAATAATATGTAGGGTTTAAGCTGATGAACAGAGTGAAATTTTGGAATTGAGATCTCAATTTTAAAATAGAACATATGCTAGCCCTTATATTTATTGATGATAGCCAAAGATGACGTTTTTTTAGTGGATCCACCGGCTAAGCCCCGTGGACCGCGTTGTAAGAAAGCTAAGGTATCTGAGTTCCACTTTGATGATTTTAATGTTCTATGTTAACATGTCCGTATAAAGTGGATTTAGTGACATTTGCGGCTAAAAGAAAAAGTAAGTATTTGAGGCTAAAATGTAAAACACAAAAAAGTACGTGGATCGTTATTGTGAATTACGTGAGGAAAGCTGCTAGAGAGGTATTCGGGGATTCAAAGGGCTCGTCTGGTGGCCGCATAGGGGATTGATGGTGGAGTACTGAGATTCAAGGCAGAGTGGAAGCCAATAAAGCGGCACATTTGCACTTGTTGGACAGCATGGACGAGGAGGAAAATAGGACGAATATGGAGCGATATAAGATAGCTAAGTTCGTGGTTACAACGACCAAGACTGTTGTATTTGAATGCTTATATGAAGAACTCGGAAGCAAATGAGGGGATAAGAAGTTATACAGACTAGCCAAGGTGCGAGAAAAGGAAGACTTGTGGTCCGGACCAAGTGAATTGCATCAAGAATGAGGAAGATAGAGTTTTGTTTGATGAGGCACTCATTAGTCGAATATGGCAGACTTACTTTCATAAACTCTTGAACGAAGAACGGGGAAGGGGTAAGAACATTGAGCTAGGTGACTTAGAACACTCCGAGAGTAATTCGGACTTTCGATATTGTAGGCACATAAGAGTCGAAGAGGTTGAGGGGACTATGCATAAGATGAGCAGGGGGAGAGCGACCAGTACAAACGAGATCCCGATGGAATCTTAAAAGCATATGGGTTGGGCGAGCTTGGATTGGCTCACTAAGTTATTTAATATTATTTTTAGGACGAAGAAGATGCCCGAAGAATAAAGATGGAGTATGATGGTCCCACTATATAAGAACAAGTGTGATATCCAAAGTTAGCAACAACTACCGGGATATCAAGTTACTAAGCCATAATATGAAAGTCCAAGAGAGGGTGGTGGAGATGAGGTTGAGGAGGACTGTGACTATTTCTGAGAACCAGTTCAGATTTATATCGGGATGTTCCACTACAGAAGCTATCCATCTTGTTAGGGGGTTGATGGAGTAGTATAGGGAGAGGAAGAAGGATTTACATATAGTATTCATCAACTTAGAGAAGGCTTACGATAAAGTAATGAGGGAGATTCTGTGGAGATCCTTAGAGGCTAGAGGTGTTCCAGTTGCATACATTAGGGCTATTCAGAACATATATAATGGATATAAGACTCGAGTGAGGATCGTGGAAGAGGGACTCGGAATATTTCCCAGTTATGATGGAGTTGTACAGAGGTCAAACCTCTACCCATTTATATTCCGATCGGTGCTCTAACGAGCCACATTCGGGGGGATGATGTGGTGCATGTTAGACGGCATTGTATTGATTGACAAAATGCGAAGTGGTGTTAAGAAGGGTTAGAGGTTTGGAGGCAGGCCCTGGAGTCTAAAAACTTCAAGTTGAGAAAGATTAAAACAAAATACTTGGATTGCAAGTTCATTGGTATGACTCGGGTAGTGGATGAAGACCTCATCCTTCATTCTCAACTCATCCCTAGGTGAGAAGATTTAAATACCTTGGGTCAATTATACAAGGGAATAGTGAGATCGACAAGGATGATACACATTGTATTGGGGAGGGGCGAATAAAATGGAGGCCCAGTTCTGGTGTTTTGTGTTATAAGAATGTGCCACCACACTTAAAGGTAAGTTCTATAGAGTTATAGTCAGACCGGCTATATTGTATAGGTCCAGTCAAGAACTTACATGTCCATAAGATGAATGTGGATGAAATGAGGATGTTGTACGAATGTGCATACGTACTAGGTTAGATAGAATTAGAAATGAAGTTATCGGGACAAGGTAAGTGTAGCCCTTGTGAAGGATAAAATGCGGGAGGCGAAACTTAGATGGTTCGGGCATATGATGAGAAGAGGCAAATATGCTCCGGTAAGGAGGTGCGAGAAGTTGGTCCTGGAGGGCCCTAGGAAAGGTAGAGGATTGCTAAAAAAGTATTGGGGAGAGGTGATTAGGTAGGATATAAAGCTGCTCCATCTTACTGATGACATGGCCATAGATAGGAAGGTATGGATGTTGAGAATAAATGTAAAGGGTTAGGATAGGTAGCCAAGAGTTAGCATGTCTGTGTATCATCATATCCCTTGACTTCTGTTATTACATGTTGTTGCTTTTGTTTCGACTTTCTGATTACAATACCTACTATTAATTTTATATCTTTGCTTCGATTTTCTGATTAGTATGTTTATTGTTGTCCATCTTTTACCTTTACTGAGTCGAGAGTCTACCAAAAATACTCCATCTGTCTTCTTGAAGATAGGGGTGAGATCTACGTATACTCTATCTTTACTAAGCACAATAAAGAAGTTACACTAAATTATTATTATTATTATTGCTAGAATTCAATATTCTTAGTAGTCCCTTAAGTATGGTTATATGAGCACTTCTATCTCTTATTTATACTACTAAATATAAAATATGTTTTTATCTTTGTAAAAATAGACAACTTTGATCTAACCCTTAATAGGGTTTATAAAATTAATGGTAAAGACATCGAATTAAAGTTAAAAGTAATGGAATTTTTTCTCTAGCAACTACCAGTTAAATATTACTCCTTCCTTTTCAATTTATGTAAACCACTGGATACGAAATTTTAAAAAAAATGAAAATTTTAAAGTTTATGTCCTAAACAAGTAAAAAAAAGACCAAAGTATTTGTATTATTATAAAAGTTTTTCATTAAAGACAAAATTATAAATTTAATAAATTATAACTAAATTTAGAAGGAATCAATCTCTTTAGAACAAACCAAAAAGAAAATAGTTTCTATTAGTAACTTGCCATCAAGTATTTATGTCCTTCGCTCTCCGGTTCTCCCGCCCATCAATCCTCTTTCTCCTAAAGTTTCGAGAATTGAACTCCACCCTTCCTCCCAAAATCCCTAGAAATCGAACTCGACGCTTTCAAATGTTAGAAACTATGAGTCTAATCAGTGGAAGGATCGGATAACCCATAATGGAAGTTGGACTGGAGAAAATCTTACACCCTCCTCCCAAGCGCTTTTTGTCTCAACGTTAATTTACTTTGACGATTGATATTTTGAAATTTGAAGTACCTTTTATTTATTATTTTAATACGAAAAGGTTTAAACTTCTCAGTAAAGGAAAGCAAGAATAGCTGAGGAATTTTGTATAGGTTGGAAAAATTACGTTTGAAAGACAAATTTTAATTATTTATCATAAAACATCATACACATGAGACATGTTTATTTATATAGATTTTAGTTCAGTCTTTTCTTAAACCATAGTAGGACATTTAGTTTAACAAAAAATGATATTTCTTCCGTTTCAATTTATGTTTTAATTGAATACGAAGTTTAAAAAATAGAAAAAATTTTGAATTTATGGTATAAAATGAGGCACATATATTTTGTGTGGCTATAAATTATTCTATTAGAGTAAATTATTTTTAAATAAAAATAAATATTTTTTTTTACACGAACTAAAAAAATAAATTTAAATAAATTAAAACAGAAGAAGTAAAGTAATCAAGAACAATTTGATAAGACTCAACTTTAATATCACAGGTGGAAGGGGAAAAAAGAAATAGAAAAAATAATGGTGGTCAATTAATTTATGAGAGTATGAATGGTAACACGTCTAAATAAATTGCAAAGCCAAAATTGTTGATACATTCAAAGACTAAAAGTTTTACTTTCTTCAAATTGTAGAAAGACACAACATGTAGCAAATTCTTATGGTCCACTCTGTCGAGTCTTCTCATATGCACGAAAATCTTCCTTATCCATTTTTCTTATAAGTAACTAAAAAAGTAATAGTGATAAAAAGGTAGATTTGTTAAAAGTAACATTTTAAATATCATAAGTTGCACGAGATTAACACTTTTGTTACTTTTGTGGTAACAAGTATATTCACATATCTTAAATTAATTTTTGGGCTTAATTATTATTACGTGCGAGACACGTACATAAAGATTAGTATTTATATTTATATCTATTTATATTTATATTATTATAAAAGCACAAATAATTTATGCGATATATTGAACAACTAAAATATTCTTCTAACTCTGATAGACCTTTATGCCCTTAAATATTGAGTTAAAGGTAGATATTAATTGTAATATTTAAACTATTACCCTAAAATAAAATTTTTTCCCAATTTAAACTCTAAATACACCGCGTGTAAATTTCTACTCTACCAATATCGATAACTTCTATTCCAACTAAAAAGTGGGAACGTTAGAAATAATTACATGAACTTGAACGAACTTCTAATACCAATCTAAGTTCCAACTTTTCATTTGTATGTGTTTATTTAATGTGGAAGTTCAATTATTTTTATAATGTATAGAGATAGACTTAATTATTTTCCTACTATTGAGCAATAATCATTTTATTACTTTCCTAATATATAGAACTTTAAAATTAACTAAAACTTTGGTTATTAAATATTTTCCTTTTTGAAAATCCTATGAAATCCTAATATTTAGGATTAAAATAAATTAAATATATTTAGAAACTTATTTGACATCAGCTAGAAGAAGAATAAGACAACTAATTTCCAATTCAGTTCAGTTACAAATTACAATTGTGATATCTTTTCCTATCAAATTCGAAAGACGAATTTCACGTGATTATTGAATTCTTAATTACGCAATAATATGGAGGTTAACACTACAAGTATGTTACTCAGAAAAGAACTATGTATAAGAGTATATTATAATAATTTAAAAATATAATTTAAAGAATTTGAAGTCAAGTATGAATTTTTCCATTTTTTTGTTTCTAGAATATTTGACCTTATCAGTAGTAATTTTATATTGGACAAAACTATAATTTAATTATTTTTTTAATATTTAAAAATTTTAAATCAACTAAATTTTTGCTATTAAGTATTTACTTATTTGAACTATGTAGGAAGTTCAAATATATAGAACTTTAAAATCCATTAAGATTTGACCTTATATAATTATTTTTATATTTGAATTATGTAATATAACTATAATACTTTTCATATTATTTGTGTAATATTTCGTACTTTAAAATTAACTATTCACTACTAAAAAACTAAATTTTAGAGACGGACAAATTTTGTAGCTAAACAGAAAAATCCATCGCTAATCTCATTTCGCGACGGGTTAGCAATGGATTATCAAGAAATTCTGCTAGCTACGAGCATTTTAGCGGCAGACTAATGACGACGTTGGTAACTAATTCCAATTTTTTATAGTAATTATATAAGAGAAGATATATACATTATAAAATTTAGAGACAGGTATTAAATTGTATAAGGGGTTAAAAAGAAATATATCTATAATTTAGATAAATTAAAAAAAGTTAAAAAATATTTCCAAAGTTTTAGACGTACTAAATAAAAAAGTAAGCCAACTAATAATAAAATTCTAATGTAAATAACTCTAGGATTCTATGATTTCTTTTGGGAATTTTAGGAACGTATTAATTATTTTCGGTCAATTACTTTGTAAAAAGTTTCATATCTGTTTGATAATTGACACATTTGGTTAGGGAATGTATTTTGGTGTTGATTCAAAAAAATAATTTTCATTTTAGGATTTTGGTTTTTTATTATACCTTTTACGTGATAAGCACTCCGGAATTTAACTTCGATGTACCTCCACACCAATGTGCATTTGTGTAAGACACTAATTTCTACCCCAACTTAGTAGTATAAAGAAAAAAATTCATTCACATGGTAATATATCTTTCACACATCATTTACATGAAAGACGATGCTTTCATTTTGTATCTCAAAAATTTAATTTCAAATTCTTTCATAAATAATTGACTAATAATCTTGTGCAATGCGCGAACGTACAAACTAGTTATTATAAAAGCACGAATATTTTAGGTTAAATCTTGGACGATTAAAATAATTCTAAAATATTATTCAATTTTTATAATTTTATGTATTTGTATAATTTAAGAATATTATTGTAAATAATCTAACATTGGAATAATTCTTTTCCGATTGAAAATCACCTATTTGTAAATCACTTCGGAACTTGATTTCTAGATCAAATAGGTCAGTATGCGATTCAAAGCTTTCAAGGCATAAAAAATACGTTAATGAATAGAGAATTTGATTTTTATCTAAATAGTGAAATCTACAATGTCGTTTTGGACTGCTCCTTGGTGATACTATGCATGGTTTAGATGATAGTAGCCTACCTTTTCTCCTGCCAAGGTAAATTTAGTATTTATTTTTTCCCCTTTTATTAGGGCTTCTTCTATGAAGATTCTTGCACCTCTTTAATTGTTCCGTTTTGTGGTTATAATTAACTAGTTTTTGCACACGCGCGTTGTGTGTATATCCTATATTAATAATAATAAAAAATATAATATTACTTAAAAATATTATTAGTCATAAAATAAAAATTATTGAAGAAATGCAAATCTCTAAAAAATGGTCAATGATAATCCTATTTAGTTAACTAAATAAAGAAAAATATCATGGCTGTTATGAAATAGAAGATTTTTACACTTCTATTTAAGGTGAATGTCTTTAATGTATCTAATTAGAGAGATTTTAGAGTTCTATTAGTGGTAGCTAAATCTTCCTCTCCCCTATAAATAGAGGTGCCCCCTACCATTGTAAATCATCCCTTGAGACCCCTCTCAACTCAATAAGAAGAACTCTCTCTACTCTTCTCTCTATTGCTATTGTTCTTGTTCTATTGTTCTTGTTCTATTGTTCTTGTCTTTTGCTTTAGTTTATAACACGTTATCAGCACGAGTCTCTAACCAATTGAAATTTTTGATTGTCTTAACTTTTGTTTGTGTAGGGTTTTGCTTCAAAGAAAAAATGAAGAAAGAATGAAAAAAAAAAAAAAAAAGGGAACGAGAAACAGAAAGAAAAAAAAAGAACCAAAGGAAGAAAGAAAAATTTCTCTGGAAAGCAAAAAGAACCAAAGAAAAGGAAGAAAAAACGTTGAAAAAAAGGTAAGAAAGAAAGGAAAGGAAGAAAATATTGAAAATATACTTGGTATACCTTAAAGGTAAGTAATTTACTTTTCCCTTTCAAATTCTTGGAATTCTATAAATTTTATATACAAATATAGACAATCAAGTTTGATTACAACTCTAATGGAGTTTGTAAGAAATTATAACCACACGAAGTGGTAAAATCTCTATGTCCTGCCATGATTAAATTCATGTATGATTGTGGGCAAAGAATCCCGTCCCATTGAAGTTGCTCCATTCCCTTTAGAGAATGTGGATGCAGTATACGGTAAGTCTGAAAGAAGACAAAAGCATTACCATGGACGTGGCAATAGACGAAATTATAATCGTCATTATTGTGAGAACAATAAGGATTCTCAAAATAATCTTTCACTTTATGAAAGTAATATTTGACATAAGATTGTGTAAAGCACATGATTTTGATCCATTCCCTGAAGTGAATGTGATAATTGTAATAGAGCCCGTAAGTATGAACATGCTCTTGATGTAATTGTGTCATATGAAAAGAAAGTTCGTTGCCCTCGAAATTTCGGGCAAGAACTATATAACATGGGTGTTGGATACTGAAATCCACTTAGATGCTATGGGTCTTGGAGACGCCATTAAATACAGAAATAATGCATCCACCCAAAACTATACGAAGGCCTTGATTTACTTGCGCCATCACCTTAATGAAGGTTTGAAACTATACGAAGGCCTTGATTTACTTGCGCCATCACCTTGATGAAAGTTTGAAGATTGAATATCTCAACATCAAGGATTCACCCATCTTGTGGAAAGGCTTAAAGAAGAGAGATGACAACCTGAAGTTGGTCACTCTGCCACAAGCACGATACGATAAGAATCCAAAAGCAAATAGTTTATAAACTATATATTATCGTTGCGGTGAAAACGGGCACTGGTCTAAGTCTTGCCGTATACCATAAAATTTGGTTGACCTTTATTAAGCATCTCGAAAGAGTAAACGCCCTGAAACGAATTTTGTCTCTGACGACAACTTTGACTTCACCCACCTGGATGTGGCAGACTTCTTTGAGCAACCCGAGGGGAAAATAGACCACCTAATCGGCGATGGGACCATGATGAAAGAAGATGGAGTTATTTGATTTTGTTCTACTTATTTGTATTAGTTGGTGAATAATCTAATAGTCATTAGTATTAGCTCGTATTAGCTAGTTCATGATGCAATGTTAGCAGTAGTTCTTTAGAATATCTTCAATATGCTCAAATATCAATAAAACTTTTATTTTCCAGTGGGGGTAATCGACTAGCCTGAAAAACTAGTCGATTATCAACTATTTTCGCATTAAAGTTGAAAAACAATTGATCAACAATCGATTGTCTTTGGCTAACAATCGATTGTCTTGAAACAGTGTGTTCTGGAATTTTTCAAAAATAGCCAACAATCGATTGTCTTTGTCTAACAATCGATTGTCTTGAAACAGTGAGGTCTGGAATTTTTCAAAAATCACCCACAATCGATTGTCTATATCTAACAATCGATTGTCGGTAGGCAGTGTAATCTGGAACTTTTCAAAAATCATCCACAATCGATTGTCTATGTTTAACAATCGATTGTCTTAAACAGTGTGATCTGAGTTTTTCAAAATAACAAATAATCGATTGTGTGTGTTTAACAATCGATTGTCTATGTTCCAACAATCGATTGTGTGTATTTAATAATCGATTGTCTTATGAAAAACGCTGAAATTTTCAAACTGCAAAGGAATTGATTATGGATAACATATCTGATTTTGTTAGCCAACTGTTAGTAGCAGATTTTGAAGATATTATGTGACACAAAAGAATTGAACTTGTTTATTCCTATGTTCGTGTATTTCTTTTGTATGTTAAACTATGGGATAGCAAATATGGATATCTCACAAAGCGAACTTGGACCAACGTCCAATTGTAAAAGTATTTGCCTAGTTGATTCATGTACTACACATACAATACTCAAAGAAAAGAAGAGTAATTGTGTAAGGCAAACATTACTACAATCTATGGAAGTAGTAAATTGATTGAAGGCTCCGGAAGAGCAATTGTAACTCTGCCCAAAGGCATGACGTTAATCATAGAGAATGCAATGTTCTCCTCCAAGTCTAAGAAGGACTTGTTGAGTTTTAATGATATCAATCAAAGTGTTCTCCTCCAAGTCTAAAAGGAACTTGTTGAGTTTTAAAGATATCATTCAAAATGGATATCATATTGAGACAATAGATGAGAATAATCTTGAATTCTTCATGAAAACGAGGCTGCCCATTTCGGTTTGGGTTCACGCCATTTTGCATGCAACAATACTAGTTTGTCGGCTGCCCACTTCGGTTTGGGGTCACGCCATTTTGCATGAAGCAATGCTAGTTCGTCGGCTGCCCACTTCGGTTTGGGGTCACGCCATGTAGCATGCAGCAATGCTAGTTCGTCTCTGACTGACGAATTGACACAAATATTCCCCATTGCAATTGGTTTTGGGTCATGAACCCAATATATCCCATTTAAGAAGCTTTGGATGCGCAGTATATGTGCCTGTAGCACCGCCATCCCGCACCAAAATGGGTTTGCAAAGGAGGTTAGGAATATATGTTGAGTTTGACGCGTCCTCCATTATTCGCTACCTCGAAACATTGACAGGAGGTTTGTTCACTGCACTATTTGCAGACTGTCAATTTGATGAGACACTTTTCCCAAAATTAGGGGGAGAAGTTGGTGAAACCAAACGGGAAATTTTGTGGAAAAATGCATCATTATCTCATCTTGATCCACATACCTCTATTTGAAAGAAAGAGGTACAAAAGATTATCCATTTGCAAAGAATAGTAAATCAAATGCCTGACGCATTTACGGACTTGAAGAGGATAACGAAATCACACATTCACGCGGGAAAAAGTTCCGATCCGTATTGAAGTCCCTATTGGACAAATATCTAGTGTCATATCCAATGAGTCAAATGCACGCCAGAAGCGTGGCAGACCATTAGGTTCCAAAGATCGAAATCCTAGAAAGAGGAAAAAGAACGATCTAAATGACACTATGAAAGAATCACATGAGGACGCTCATGATTTAATTAATTCCGAGATTCACGAAGAATCTATTGAGCCTGAGACTCTTGAAAATACGGAATGCAAGAATGTGAGGATCTCGAACCTCAGTCTGTGGTAGTACAAAATTAATTGAGAGCTCTCGAAGAGCCAATTATTACTATGTTGGAGAAACACAATTGAGTATTGTGCTGTAGTAAGTCTCAAAGAAACTTATCCAGTTTCCAAAAGTACACGCGAAGGCGATTGATGATATTGAGACTATAAATAAAGGAAGGCTTTGATTCTCCTATTACTACAACTTGTAGCGGGGTAATTTGTATATGAAAAGCTACCCGCTTTGTTCTCCAGTTTGTACTACACAAACGAAAGAATGCCACAATAAAGTGGATATCTATTGGTATAAAACCCATGTCATAATAAACCCGAAGTTTATTGATAAGTGCACATGTCATGGTGTAAATTTGAAGTTTACCAATATTGATAATTTATTCAGTTGACATTCGTGTTAGCCATCTCATTTGAAGTATGATGTGCAAATTCACATAGGTGAATATCAAAGAACTAGAAGTTCTTGTTCTCAGTAATGAACTGACCAACTAAAGAGTTCGGGTTGAAGCCCCTAAATTCTGGAAATATCAAAGGTGAATATGGGCCCATTCACCTGCCATGTATACCACATATGATGCATCTATGGAATGGTTACATGCGCAATTGTTATTGACCCGCAGCCTGGCCGGTGCTTGCGGGGTAAATCGCTCAGTAATCTAACTTCGAGCATAGTTTCCAGATTCTCTACTCAAGACAGTTCATCTTGATAAGTTGGTTTATATCAAAGTTGTTTAGCAAGATAATTATTGAGTGCTTCCACTTAATAGCTAAACTGTTTCTTATGAGAACCAAGTTATATATATATCAGTTTGATATAAGTTGTATACGAGAGTATATTCTCCCCTCACAAATGGTTCAGGGTCAGGAACCAAATAATTTCATCTTATTATTAAGGTGCTATGTATATTGACATAATGCACAAAGATGATTTTCCAAAGTTGAGGAAACATGTTAGCTTTACTAACATGAGGGGGAGACATGATAAACGCTTGAGAAAATGTTACATGGGATGAATTCTCATTTGTATATGTATATCCCCGAATATCATGATATGAACCTGAAGTTCATAAAAGGGATAATTCAAATTGCAACATATTGCAAAGCATGCTATACGCATTTGCTGACTCAAAGAAAGTAACTAAATGGAAGAGATACAATTCAAGAAGAATTGATTCCATACGAAAGACATGTAGTTTTGAACCTATAGTTCAAATGCTTGAAGGTATAAAGTCAAAGGTATGTATAATCAGTTTTCGATATCTTATTTGTTTAGTATCACTAATGAAAGCTTGATATGCAGCTAAAGTCTATTATGCGACTTATATGACTTAACTTGAAAGATTTAAGTTGCTTGAAGCATATGCAATTCTTGGTCCTGAAGTACCACATCCTAAGTACAATTTGTGTACATATATATCTTGCCATAACTATAAGCATGATGGCATTGAGAATGCATCTATGGAGATATTGAAGTGTTATTCCACGACATTATATGAAGATGTTCATATCTATCAAGAATGATGATTTCAAGATGATGCACAAGATTGGAATGCAAATGCTCAAGGATATAAATTGATGTACTCATTAGGGGGAGTCAATGCGCGTTGCACTCTTTTTCCCTTACAAGGTTTTTTCCCACTGGGTTTTCCTTGCAAGGTTTTTAACGAGGCAACCAATAGGCGCATATTCAAACATGTGTACTCTTTTTCCTTACTTTAATTTTTCCCATTGGGTTTTGGTTTTAAGGTTTTATGAGGCACATCATTGAATAGACATTCAAGGGGGAGTGTTATGAAATAGAAGATTTTTACACTTCTATTTAAGGTGAATGTCTTTAATGTATCTAATTAGAGAGATTTTAGAGTTCTATTAGTGGTAGCTAAATCTTCCTCTCCCCTATAAATAGAGGTGCCCCCTACCATTGTAAATCATCCCTTGAGACCCCTCTCAACTCAATAAGAAGAACTCTCTCTACTCTTCTCTCTATTGCTATTGTTCTTGTTCTATTGTTCTTGTTCTATTGTTCTTGTCTTTTGCTTTAGTTTATAACAATGGCTATATTGTTCGCAATAGTATTTCAATTTTTTCGTGACCTTTCAACTTCTTTGAGGAAATTACTTCAAATCACAAGTTTGAAATGAAATAATAATATCTCTAGGACTTTCTTATATTATGTTTATAACCAACGTTTATATAATAGGTGAAGAAACATTCTTAGACAACTTTGAAAAGATATGTAAATAATTGGTTAATGTTTATAATTAGGAGAAAAAAAAGAAGAGAAAAGCTAAAAAAAAAAACATTGAAGTTTGTCCTTGAGTACTCTATTAAACTGAAAGGAGCACCAATAAGTCTAACAGGTTCTCTCCTTACATATTTTCTTCTTTCAACTCATCTATTATATGAACACACTTCTTTTTCTTCTTCCAACAGTCATTTCTTTTACCACCGAATTTCATGTAAAAGCATAACTACTCGGTACTAATTTCTTTTGTGCTTTTTATCTCGATACAACTATGAGAATGCTAATCCATTTTGAAATTTATGCAATGACCTTGGTTGAATTGAAATAACAATTTTATAAATAATGCACTAAATTCACCTCATACTCATATTAAATTGTAAATCAATTTAAAACAAGCAAATAGAACTGAAAAATAATAATATTTAAGGACATACATATATATATATCTAGCTTTCATGCATCATTAAACATAGCAGTAAAGTAAATCAATTCGACTATCACCTCAAACTAAGAAACAAAATAATTTATTTCTAAGAATATTATCCAGTAAAGGGTCAAGATGTAAAAATGATAAAAATTTGAGATAAATAAACTAACAAATAACAAAATATGGGTAGTTGTTAGATACTTTCAAAGAAAGATATTGAGTTGTTATATATGAGAAAAGGAGTTACAATGTCTCGTACGAGATGTGTGGATCCTTTGATCTTCATCAAATTTACGTTGATTTTAATTTTTACACTTATTTTTTTTTTTTTGATTAAAAGTTACATTCCATATATAGGCAAATTAAGGTTACAAAGTGCCCTACAGGTGATTGGTTAGACAGCCAACCACCATAATATAATACGAAAGAAACTACGTTACCATCATTGATAATACAGACTCACATCATACTTCAACAAAGAATATACAAGGAAATTATGGGAAGTAATTTAGTTGACGCAATCCAATCTGCCAGTGTTTGCTGCGCCTCCCATGGACATGGAGAAGAAGTGCAATCTCTCTAGCGGTTCGGTCTTCATTGTAATCCGAATTCTGAAAGCGTGCTTTATTCCTGGCTTGCCAAATTAGCGCGACAGTGTGCACAAATGCAACAGCAGTTATGGCTTTTCTCCATGCTCGACTACGTGCTAGACTACATATCCAAAGTAATTCACTATCCCAATCAAGAATTTGTCTAGAAAATCCCAACCAGTTACCAATTCTGGCCCATAATCTTTTAGTAATAGAGCAATCAAAGTAGAGGTGTTGGAAAGATTCTTCATGGCGCTTGCAGAAATTACATAGCAATGGGATGTTTATACCAAATATCGCTAATCGATCCACAGTAGGCAGCTTCCTATGTGCAGCAAGCCATGCCGTGAATTTGTGTCGCGGCAAAACATTTTGAACCAAAAGAAGATTTCCCCAGTCAACTCTATCGAACATAGGAAGCGGGCTGATGTAGAGTTTGTGGATATGTAACTTATCTAGGCAGCAAACACTCCTAAACCTGTCCTCGAGGGTGCCTTGGAGCTGCTGATTAGCCATGAGAGTATCTCTGCACTGAATGATCTTTCGGATAACCCATGCTGCCTGCTTGGGTACATTAACTGCTACAATATCAGCTCGTTTAATGTAATAGCAATGAACCCAACGCACCCACAGGCAATCTTTCTTTCGTGCAAGGTCCCACAGCAGCTTTGTGACAGCTGCTTTGTTCCACACAGTTAAATTCATCATATTTAAGCCTCCAGCAGTTAGAGGCCTACAGACTCTATCCCAAGCCACGAGGGCCCTCTTTGATACACTAGCAGCACCAGTCCACAGGAAGGTTCTACAAATTGCATCAATAGCCTTGAGGACCTTCTTAGGTAGAATGAAAATTTGGGACCAATACGCTTGAATACCAAAGATGACAGCTTTAATAAGCTGAGTTCTTCCTGCGTAGGAAAGTAATTTACACTTATTAATTCTCATAATTTGCAATAACATAATATAGAAGGATCTCTCAGGATTTAATCGGTAGCGTCGAAGCGAATTCAAAGAATACGTGGAATGATACTCCTTACCTCTTGTACTACTAGTCTTAACATTACAAAGTTCATTAAACATAATTATATATACAACCTTTAACTCAAGCAAACACAAAATAATAATCTTTGTATTAAAAAAATTAAAAAATAAAAGGACATCCAAAGCTTATAAGATCGAATATTTTTTATGATGGAAGATCCAAAAGAATGTATCAACCTTTTCATGCGAACTGCTTTCTCTATTTGTACTTTTCAAGTGTTCAATGAATACTTTGCAAGACCTTTTATCATCTAAATTTATCTTGAGGTTAGGAAGACAAAACGAATGTCCATTGAGTTTTTCAATATTAATAAATGAAATAACCGTCTCTATTCCTATTCTTAATGACTACAAATTCTTGATAGTTGTTATTTATTAGAATGTAAATTTACATTCTTGTACAAAATATTTATATAGGAGTTGTGTTAGATTGAAGGGTAAAATTGTCACTCAGTTTTTGATGAGTAAATTTGTAAATCAACATTGACATAGGGTTTTCACAATTATAATATAGTATGATCATTTATTAAACTACTATATCTGTGCTACAAACCACTCATGGGTTATTGGACCTTCCTCTTTCATAATTTGAGATAGCATGATCAAATAGATAAAAGGAATTTATATATTCCTATGTCACATAGGAAAACCTTATTATCCTCAGTGTACAAAGTTTGACTTAATTATATTTAGTATACGAAATTATCAATTTTATACCATAATTAATTAAGGGTATAATTAATGAGACGTTTTTACTCCTTAATTAAAGGATTTTCGTATATCCCCGTATCTACACTCATCCTACGTTTCTCTCTCCTTATCCCCCGGCCCCACCCACGTTTTATCCATTACCATGTTTTACCCATTCCTAATTTGTAGATTGCATGGGATGAAGTTGACTATGTGATCATTCCCGTCAATATTGTAGAAAAATTCCGTTGGGTGTTGGTTGTTTTCGACATTGCAGACAGGCAACTTTATGTGTATGATTCTATGGTTTCTTCACACAACCATCAAGTTGTTGTATCATGTGTCGAAAAGTTTTCTGTTATTATACCTTTGTATTTGGTTATGCACTGATTTCTATGTGAAGCGTAAAGATATTATCTTCAAGACTACAAAGGCATACATCGAAAAATCAGTTACCGACCCTCTTAACATTCAGTGGATCGTTGGAGAGATTCCAAAGCAAAAAAGAAAGGTCACTGTAAAAAATTTATTCTCTCTTTCTATGCATTTAATTCTTTTTTTTTTTATTTCTAATCATTTGGTAAATATTTTTTAAATTTTGTATTCTGTAGCGATTATGGTGTATTTGTTGCTGCCTTTAAGGAGTATGTTAGCCTTGGAGATTTGTTAATTCCTACAGAAGAATTTTCTGATATTGACTAACATCGTAGATGCTATGGAGCGCTCCTATGGGACTATGCTACAAAGAAGCAGGAAGATGGGTCAACCAATGAAAGTGAGGTAACAGGCAGACTGGCAAGGAGGAAGGGTGCACCTGCATTGAATGAGAAAACAAGAGTACAGAGAAAGAAGAAGTAGTGTCATGTATATGTAATTTAGTTGATGCTAGTTTGTAGGATAAGTATAGTACACAACTTTTTGAATAATTCCTTTGTGTTTTTATTGTAGCAGACCTTTTATTTTGTTAATTTCTATCTAGTTTAGTAGTTTACTTGAAAATAACATGGTGATTTTATCTCCAATTGTTTAATATTTAAATCATTTGTTCTTCATTATCTTAAACGTAGTTATTATATTTTCCGAATACAAATTATCTACAAAAAACTTCAAATTATCTATATTCTGGAAACACTGAATGTTGAGGGTGTATATAATTTTATAGTTAAATACGTATATAATTTGTAGGGATTTACCTCCCGTTGTATTTAATTTCTGTACATATCTGCCAATTAAGTTAAATTAATTAAACTTGTATTTTATATTGCAGATAATAAATATTAACTGCTATGTACAGAATGTAAAAAATAGAGGTAGATGCTTGACACAATATAGAAAATATGTTAACAAACACATAAACAAATTGAAGTTAACTATATTATGATCTTTAAAAACTTAACGATTATACACAAAATTCTGTTAACTTGAACACACTAACAATTATGTTGAAATACTATTCTAACTACATGATATTTTTTTTGGGTGCATTCTTGCAATATCTTTTGTTATGCCCTTTATCTCCACAATTTTCACATGACACCTTGTACTTCTTTGACTTTAGTTCATCATACGTTTTGTATCTTTCCTTTTGAGGTCTTCCTGACTTCTTTTCTCTCCCGTAGGTGGATTTACTACTTCATCAGATATATGTTGTGGCACATTCCATTTGCTCTCATCAGGAATGAGATTTACTGGTATTTCATATGTACGCAATAGGCTCTCCATTGTGTAATACGGAGAGCAATAGTTTTCATAAGTTCCATTCCTATGCCTAAAAGCTGCCAAAGCATGTGCACATGGAAGTTCATCAAGTTGGAACTGGCCACAAGTAAATTTTTTGCTTTCAAGACACACAATGTACCGCTTCACACCATCTGTCACAGTATGGATATGATCTGTTGAATCCCTCACCTACAATTACATAACAAACAGAAAGAAAAATATTAACAATCATAAAGATAGATTATCTACAATTTATCTATAATTTATCGAAAAATTATCTACAATCTACAAATTAATTATAATTTGTCTACAATTTATCTACAATCTGAAAATATATTGTATATTAAAATATTATTTTTTTGCACCAAATAAACAGATCTTACCTTAAGTTTCTGAGATAATGTACTGTTTTTCTCCAATTCTTTGTTGAATTTGTACCCAAGGTATGTGAAAGTGCCCTTTTCCTTCAATAACTTCTCTTTCATCTAACGTTCGAGAAATGTCCTCATATACTCTAACAGGTCAAATATTGGCAGCTCTCTTGTATCTTTTGTTATAGCATTCAACAACTTTGCAATGTTTGATGTCATAGTCCAAGTTCTATTTGCCGTTGCATGTACTCTTGACCATCTATAATAGCCAATATCATAGAGTTATGATTTAACACACAGGTCTATCTCTTCAATATTCGACATTCTTTTATTAAATTCATCCAGAGTGTATGACCCTACTGTAGCAAAGTACAATTTATTTAATTGTAGATGGCCTTTCTTGAACTTTGCCCATATATTTGTCTAAATATGCCACACGTAAGAGTAGTGTGGCACGATCGGATAGACAATTGATGTTGCCTTCGGGATACTCTCATTTCTATCTGAAACAACACACATTGAAGTTCTTTTATCATATGCTTGCTTGAATTACTCAAAAAACCACTTCCACGATGCGCCGTTTTCCGAATCAACTACAACATATGCCAAAGGCAATATTGTACCTATATTATTAGTAAAAAAAATTAACTGGAAACTTTAAAAAGGCATATAAAAACACAAATACATATAAACTATAATATATCTACAAAGTGTCTACAATGTATCTATAATTTATAAACTGCCTACAAAATAACTACAATCTTACCTGCTGCATCCATTGTGCTTGCTGTCAGCATAATCCCCTTGTAGGTTATCTTTAAAAATATTCCATCAACCACTACTACTGGTCTACAATATTCCCAATCACTTATTGATGTACAAAGAGCAACAAATGCATATAAGAAGCATTCATCTGTTGTCTTCTTCAATTTAAGAACTGAACCAGGATATGTCTTCTCAAGAATATAAAAATATTTTGGTAATTTGTTGTAGGAGTCAACTGGATGACCGCTCAAGAACTATAAAGCATTTTCCTTTGCTCTCCATGCTTGTATGTAGCTTAGGTTCACTTTGTGTTGGGACAACATGTCAGTTTGTATGTCATTTGGTGTGTAAACTGTCTTAGGATCACAATACTTTGGCATGACCATGCTACCTACTATAACTGCAGTACGGTTAGGCTGTATGAATGTATCGTCCATTATGGTGCATGTGTGTTATCGGTTGAAACTCCTGATCTTGAACATTGCAAAATCATTAATTGATGTTGCCTTGAAGTGATAATTACAATTTTTTGCAATGCATATAAGCCAGTAGCTACAAAAAATAAATTTATAATACAGGTTATCAACGTAGATGCAAGAAAAGGACTGTTTTAACATATAGTAAGACACTATACAATATAACTACTTTTCATCTGCATATCACAAGGAAAATACTGTTTGTAATGGTCTTTTCACCATTAATATCTTCATACCTTTTGTGGCTAGATATTTTAATCCTGAATTGGAACTTATGCATGACAGAATAGTGTCTCATTGCAGTTGTAATTTTTTGCTTGTCTTGATACACATGTCCTTCTTCGATAACACTTTGTGTACCTTCAATTATTATTTCACTTTGATATTCCTCTATGACGGGAAAGGCTGGCATATCAAGTAACTGTATTGTCCCAATTGAACTTGCATGAAAATAAAGATAAACAATGTCATTACAATTTTGTAGATTTTTTGTAGATAAATTATAGATGAAGAGATTTGTAGTCAACATTTTTTTTCAATATGGATTGTAGTTTAATTGTAGTATAAATATAGTAATTTTATTAATAAGCATGAAAATAATATTACTTGCTACATCCTAAAACTGATGTGTAGTTTATTTGTAGATAAATATAGTAATTTTGTAGATATTACCGTAAAATAATATTTTCGTAGAATTTGAAACATAACAAATCTGCACTTGTGTTCTCATTTGTAATAGCCAATTCCATATTGAAACCTCGTACATTTATAAGTAACGGATATGATCATAAGTTTTTATTCTCCTTTTTTGTCTCCATATACATAGGGACCCACATATTGTTGTTCCTAATTTCCATTGGAGGACAATTCTCATTCACAATGTATTTGATTTCTATAATTTTTTCCGAAGTATCAATCATTAATTGCTCTGCAGTTGTAGATATAAACACAATGTAACTTACATCCTCATCGACCACAATATTATCAACTTGAAATCTCTAAATCTGCCATAGTTATCTCAATTCCCATTAAAATGTAGCATGATTGGGATTTTGGACATGATTGTATGTCGTTCTCAGGTACTGTTCAATATTTTGTCGCTTTTTTGATTTTTTTGATTAAGAAAAAAAGATGAAGAACAGAGAATGGACAAAATTAATTTCTACCATTCTCTGTTCTTCATCTTTTTTTCATTCTATGATATATATATATATATTATATGATACAAAGAAATATTACGGTATTATATATGCACCACCACCTGATCAGCTGGTATACGTTGATAATTTGCCACAGTAGCTGAGATGATATGATGGGATGCCCTCAAAGGCTTGATGATATTATGAGCAGATATACCCATATATGGTATGCCATTTATATGTATATGCATGATATTATAAAAAATGAAATGATTCACAAAGCTATGCAAACGTTGTTGAGTCTTTTACTCCATGTTTCTCTAATGTCTGTTATTTACTGATTTTTATTCATTACACACTTGGTTACATTATTTGTACCGACATCCCATTTACCTGGGGACGCTGCGTTTCATGGCCGTAGGTCCGGATAGATAGGTCGAGAGCCCTCCAGTTAGGCTATCGGCTCAGTGGAAGATGTTGATGCGCTCCATTTACTTCGGAGTTGCTGGTTTGATTATTATGATTTAGATATGTATTGTTTGATATGGTGGAACTCTGTCGGGACCTTCATGAAAATTACGTATTCTTAGAAGCTTGTAAACATATGTCATGTACGTAAAAGTTGTATGGCCTTGTCGGCCTATATTTAGTGTATAAGTGATTATTTTGGTCTTATAGACCCGTATGTCTTATATATAAGTTGGTATTACATATTGTATTATCTATGATAGTACGATATGAAAGGATACGTTATATTAATACTCGGTTGAGTAAGGTACCGAGTGCCCGTCGCGCCCATCGGTTTAGGTCGTGACACTCTCCCTAAAAAATTGCACAGATACCCTATTTGGTCACTCCCATTTAACCTATACCCACTTTTAAATAAGGTTTTAACTTGTACCTACTGTTTAAATAATTTCAGGCATCTTTCTCCTCCTCTATTTTTGAATGCTGAAGATTGAGATATTATTATATGTTCTAGCCTCGTAATTCATATATATCTGCTTGTCTCATTATGTGTGTATCTTCATGTGTGTGTGTGTGTATGTGTGTGTGTGTGAGAGAGAGAGAGAGAGCAACTTATATTTGCTATTTCAACTCTTTACAACTAGGAATTAGCTTTTGGACCGTCCAGTTCGGAAATTCTAAATTTAATTATTGCTGAAACATGAAAGCATGACTTGATTCCCTATGCATTAGGTGACGATGTTACTTTTACGCGTGGTATTGCTTTTCAAATTTCCTAATAATTCCATTATTCTAAGGCTAAAATATATAATAAATAGTAGTTAGTGACTGGATCTTAATGACAACTTGTCATTGTTGTTTTAGAACTTCAGCTTTTAGAATGCTGAAGTTCAGCAAATATAAACAAAAACTTCAGCTTTTAGAATGCTGAAGTTCACCAAATACAATACAAACTTCAGCCCTAAAGTTCATCACAAACATAACAAAGCTTTAGCTAAAACATGCTGAAGTTCAGCAAATATAAAACAAAACTTCAGCTAAAACATGCTGAAGTTCAGCAAATACAGAACAAAACTTCAGCTACTAGAATGCTTAAGTTCAACAATTACAAACAAAAACTTTAGCCAACACATGCTGTTGTTTATTGGATTGAAGTTTGTAATCTGCACTATGAACTGAAGATTGCATGATTGCCTTTGCAAATCTGACCAAACTTCATGCAAAAATATCTGAAGTTTTGCTACACTTCTGTCAGGAACAGAATTTTCCACCCTCAAGAGTCGTGATGACGCCTACTCATGGAAGTTAAGCAAGCCGAGTATTATAGATTCACTAACTCTTTTATTTAGCCCCTTTTTAACAGTTTAAAGCAATATACGATCAATAATAAAATATTAACAATAAGTAAAGACATGTAGAAGACGTAATCTGATAACTTAGCCAAAAATAAGTACGACAATACCAAGTACATCTCTACCCGGAACCGGTGTCACAATATCACAGTCTATCTACGAATACTACAAATAATTGTCTAAAAAGAATGATATAATCTGTCTCTGAAGTAAATGAAAACAAAATATAAAATAGAGGAGAATACCGGGGGCTGCGGACACCTGCAGGACTATCTCGGAATCACCGACTGGACTGAAGGCAGCCACCCAGAGCTACAGTCTAAAAGCTGATGCTTTGGGATCTGCACACAGTGCAGAGTGTAGTATCAACACAATCGACCCCATGTGCTGGTAAGTGCCTGGCCTAACCCCGACGAAGTAGTGATGAGGCTAGGACCACACTACCAAATAAACACGTCCAATTATATTATATACATTGGAAAATAAACAGAAATAGATAATTAAAGATAGGAGGGGGACATATTGCGAGGAATATTATTTACGAACAGTAATTTAAGAGAAAAACATAAGGAACTATTTAAAATTCACAGCAAAAGAATAAGGAAATTGTTATCAGTGAGTAAACACTTTTATTATCTATTGTTGCGAGCCACAACCCGATCCAAATCATAAAAATACTATTGCGGCGTGCAACCCAATCCAATTATATTATTGTTGTGACGTGCGATCCGATCTAAATATAATACTGTTGCGGCGTGCAATGCGGTCCAAATATAATATTATTACAGCGTGCAACCCGATCCACATATACAGTTCAACACCAATCACAAAGATAGTCCCGGCAGGGGAACAATAAAGAAAACAACACTATCCGATAAGGAAATCGATGGTATAAGTAAATACGTCTCGGCAAGGAAAAATCAGCTATAACCAAACTTGTACCAACATCTAACTTCTCAAAAGAAACCTCAACTAGCACCAATACCCAACCATAAGCAATTTCCATGAGAACAATCATAATCCTTGCTCAGCAAAGAGAATCAACAACTTGGGCAATCGTAGTACTTATTAAGAACACAATAATTTCAATTTAAGACTCACGGTCATGCTTGATACCAATGTATAGATACTCGTCACCATGCCTATACGTCGTACTGAAAAAAGAACAAATAGCAAATAGGACACAACTCCTAATCCCTCAAGCTAAGGTTAGACCAAACACTTACCTCGAACTTCAACGGCTAACTCAAGCCTCAAACACCGCTTTTCCTTTAAAATTACCCTCCAAACAACTCGTACCTAGTCCAAATTGATTTAACATCAATAAATGATAAATAATTCATATCTATTGCTTAATTATAAGTTTTCTATTATTTTTCCCAAAAAGTAAAAAATCAACACCAGGTCCGCTTGTTCAAAACACGAGGTTCGCAACAACACCTGATCACCCATTCACCCACGAGCCCAAATATATAATTAGTTTTGAAATTCGACCCCAAAACGAGGTCTTAATTTCAATTAATCAAAAAGCCCTAACTATAACCAAATTCCTAATTTCTACTATAAACCCCTAGATTTTAGGATGAAAATTGATGAAATGCAACGGGAAATTGAAAGAAAAAGGTTTAGAATCATTTACCAAATGTTTGGGGAAGAAATTGCTCTTTGAAAATTGCCTTCAATGCTCCCAAGTTTCGAAAATATGAAGTAAATGTGTTCTGCCTGTTTTTGCTTCTGTTCTAAAATCATTGGGCTGACTTCATCGCATTACATGGGTTTGTCGCATTCGCAATGGGTGATGCCCCATTAATCATCCCCTTCGCGATAACAAGCTAGCATTTACGGAGCTTCAACCCCCAAAACCTTTGCATTCGCGGTCGGGTGGCCACATTCGCGTAGAGTAAAATCCCTCTTCCACAGCCCAGGCCCAAAGGCCTTCGCGTTCGCGATAGCAGGTCCGTGTTCGCGTAGAAGAAAAAATTCCTTCAGCCTGACTTACCCTTCGCATTCGCGAGAGTCTTCCAGCAAAATCGAAGAACAACACACAAGAACACCAGAAACTGAAAACCTGAACTTTTTTTTATGTTTAAAACCTTCGGAAACCTATCCGAAACTTACCCGAGCCCTCGGGGCTCCTAAGAAAAACCTCAAAACTTTCAAAGTATCATTTTTTACAACTACGGATCTGAATCACATCAAACGACTTCCCTTTCTTGCCAAATTTCACAAGCTTGACTTAAACCACATATAAGAACTACATCGGGCTCCAGAACCAAAATATGGTTCCGATGCCAACAAATTCCAAACATTTTGTTCATTTCTAAAACTCATAAATTTTCCAGAAAATAATTTTCTTTAAAAATTCATTTCACGGGCTTGGGACCTCGGAATTCGATTTCGGGCATACGCCCAAGTCTCATATTTTTCTACGGACCCTCCGAGACCGTCAAATCACAGCGTGTTTGATTACCAAAATGTTGACTGAAGTCAACTTAAATTTATTTTAAAGTCAAAATTCATCATTTTTACAGACTTTCACATAATGGCTTTCCGGCTACGCTCGGACTGCGCACACAAATCGAGGTAATACTGAAAGAGGTTTTGAAGGCCTCGGAACATAGAATTTATTTTTAAAATTAGTTATAAAATTTTGGATCATCACATTCTCCACATATAAAACAATCGTTCATCCTCAAATGGACATAAGAATAAAGTACCTGAGGCGGGGAAAAGATAAGGATAACGACTCTGCATATCGGACTCGGACTCCTAGGTCAATGCCTCATTAGACGGACCTCTCCACTGAACACGAACAGAAGAGAAACTCTTCAATCTCAACTGACGAGCCTACCGGTCTAGAATAGCTATTGGCTCCTTCTTGTAGGATAAGTTCTGTCCAACCGACCAGTGCTAAAATCTAACCCGTGGGATAGATCGCCATGATACTTTCGAAGCATGGACACATGAAACATTGGATGCACGGCTGATAATCTCGAAGTCAAGTGTCAAGACAAGTTTGTAAGCCACATCTCCCACTCAATCAAGAATATCAAACGGGCCAATGAAGCTAGGAATAAGCTTGACCTCCTTCCTAAATCTCGTCACGCCCTTCATAGGCGACACTCGAAGTAATACCCGCTCACCTACCAGCCAAATCATCAACCTTACAGTCAGCATAACTCTTTTGCCTAGACTGAGCTTTACGAAGCCTATCTTGAACAATCTTGACCTTGTCCAAGGCATCCTCTACTAGATCCGTACCCAATAATCGAGCCTGTCGGGCTCAAACCATCCAATCGGCAATCGACACCGCCTACCATACAAATCCTTATAAGGAGCCTTCTAGATTCTCGGCTGGTAGCTGTTGTTGTAGAAAAACTCTGCTAGAGGTAAAAACTGGTCCCACGAGCCTCCAAAGTCAATGACATAATCTCGGAGCATATCCTCCAAAATAAGAATGGTCTGCTCGGACTGCCCGTCCGTCTGAGAATGAAATGTTGTGATAAACTCAAACCGTGTTCCCAATTCTCGCTGAACTGCTCTCCAGAAATGTGAGGTAAGCTGTGTACCTCGATCCAAAATGATAGACATGGTCACACCATGAAGACGAACAATCTTCCGGATATAGATCTCAGCTACCTCTCAGAGGAATAAGAGACTGTCACAGGAATGAAATGTGCTGACTTGGTCAACTTATCAACAATAATTCACACTGCATCAAACTTCCTCAGAGTCCAACAACGAAGTCCATGGTGATACGCCCCTATTTACACTCAGGAATCTCGATCTTTTGGAATAAACCACCGGGCCACTCATGCTTGTACTTAACCTGCTGACAGTTCTAACATCGAGCCACATATGTAACAATGTCCTTTTTCATTCTCTGCCACCAATAATGCTGCCGCAAATCCTGATACATCTTAGCGGTGCCCGAGTGAATAGAGTACCGGGAACTATGGGACTCCTCTAAGATCAACTCTTGAAGCCCATCCACATTTGGCACACAAACTCGACCCTATAGCCTTAAACTCTATCATCTCATAAGGTAACCTTCTTGGCACCTCCATGCTGCACCGTGTCTCTAAGGACACACAAATGAGGATCATCATACTGCCGATCTCGGATACGTTCCAATAATGAAGAACAAGCAACTATGCAAGCTAACACACGGCTGGGCTCAGAAACATCCAACCTCACGAACTGATTGGCCAAGGCTTGAACATCCAAAGCAAGTAGTTTCTCACCGACCGGAATATATGCAAGACTTCCCATACTGGCTGACTTCCTACTTAAGGCATCGGCCACCACATTGGCATTTCCCAGATGATATAAGATGGTGATATTATAGTCTTTCAACAACTACAACCACCTTCTCTGCCTCAAGTTTAGCTTCTTCTACTTGAACAAGTACTGTAGACTCTTGTGATCCATGAACACCTCACATGCCACGCCATACAGATAATGCCTCCAAATCTTCAACGCGTGAACAATGGTTGCTAACTCCAAATCATGAACTGGTTAGTTCTTCTCATGAATCTTCAATTACCGTGAAGCATAGGTAATGACCTTGCCATCCTGCATCAACACCACACCAAGTCCAATACGAGATGCATCATAATAAACCATGTAAGGCCCTGAACCTGTGGGCAAAACCAACACTAGTGTCGTAGTTAGAGCTGTCCTGAGCCTTTGAAAGCTCGCCTCACACTCGTCCGACCACCTGAACTGGGCACCCTTCTGGGTCAACCTGGTCATCGGGGCTATGATAGATGAAAACCCATCCATAAAGCGATGATAATAGCCTACCAAACCCAAGAAACTTTGGATCTCTGTAGCTGATGCGGGACTAGGCCAGTTCTCGACTACCTCTATTTTTTTTGGATCAACCTAAATACCCTCTGCTATTACAACATGACCCAAGAATACAACTGAACTCAACTAGAACTCGCACTTCGAAAACTTGGCATACAACTGACTGTCCCTCAAAGTGTGAAGAACCACTCTAAGATGCTTCTCGTGCTCCTCCTGGCTGCGGGAATAGATTAACATATTATCAATGAAAACTATCACAAAAGAATCCAAGTAAGGCCTAAACACTCAGTTCATCAAATCCATTAAAGTTGCTGGGGCATTTGTCAACCCGAATGACATCACCAGGAAGTCATAATGCCCGTACCGAGTGCAAAAAGCTATCTTAGGGACATCGTATGCCCTAATCCTCAATTGATGGTAGCCAGATCTTAGGACGATCTTCGAAAATACCTTGGCACCCTGAAGCTGATCAAACAAATCATGAATCCTCGGTAATGTATACTTATTCTCGATTGTGACCTTGTTCAACTGCCAGTAATCTATACACATTAGCATCGATCCATCCTTCTTCTTAACAAACAATACTGACATACCTCAAGGTGAGACACTAGGTATAATGAAGCCTTTTCAATCAAGTCTTGTAGCTACTCCTTCAACTCTTTCAACTCAAGCAGGGCTATACGATACAGTGGGATAGAAATGGGCTGAGTGCCTAGAGCCAAATAAATGTAGAAGTCAATATCCCTGTCGGGTGGCATACCTGAAAGGTCTAAAGGAAATATCTCAGGGAGGAAAACTATAGCCATTGTCGCAGATGCTTGACCAATTCCCTGGTGTTCACGATGTTCTTCTGTCTCTTCACGAACAACAACAACAACAACAGTAAAATTACCTTATGAATCAGCCCCTTATGTACTGTCAAGTAAAAATGAACATAAATTGAAGTTGGGGAAAATATAAACATAAATAAAACTGATAAAGAACATACATTAGGCAAAAAAGTAGTTGTCATCAAATTGCAGAAAATAACTACCTGGTCTAAGTGTTGCCACACAGATGGTGTTTACATTCCAATAGATTTTGTATCTTCATGCAAAAAATAATAATAAATAATACTGACTAAATTTTATATAATAAAACCGACACACTTCACACTTGTCTGTGAGTTAATATGTGTGAATATATGTATTTCTCCTTTTTTGGCACCAAATTCTTTTTGAGCTGCTTCCAGTATTTCTGAAAAATCATTCAAAAACATTAAAAAAAGAAAATAAAATATGTAAAATTTCAAACTGTGAAAAATATACTTCAATCAAATATAATAAATTCATGATCTATAAAATACCTTAACGTTTTTCTTCCGTTGTGGATTCCCCAGGCTGCATGGCTTTCTCAATATCAGTATTTCCAGCAATATTCAATTGTGAACCAATATTGAGGACCATTGCAGTATTCTCTGGCAGATTTTTCTCAACTCTACCTTCATTCAATTGAGCATCATCAGAGAGTTTTTAAGTTGAACCACAACTAATTTCAACTTCAACTGCATATTCATAAAAGAGGGGAAATAGATCAATTAGTTTTTCTATATATAAAACATAGAAAAAATTTATACCTATAGTGAAAATTTAACTACAGAATATTATAAAAAACAGTTAAAACTTCAACTCTAAGAAGGCTGAATTTAGCTAGTCACAAACAAAAACTTCGACAATTACAAAAAAAATTCAACTCTAGAGCTGAAGTTCGACAGTTATTAAAAAAAACTTCAGCTCTATAGCTGAAGTTTTTACAAAACATTCACCAAAATATGATGTAGTTTTTACAATTAAAAAAACAAACACATGAAACAAAACTTCAGCTTCTATCTAAGGTATAATTAAAATATTATAAACTTCACACTTTGTACCTGTAGTAACAATTTCCTGTCTATCACCACCTACAAGTTCTTTGCAAATGGCTAGTACTCCTGCATATTGATCGTCTTTTCCAAAATATTCATGAACAAGTGCTTAATCTCCATTGCCTTTTCCAATATCACTTCCCAAAGCACAACTCGATGCATGTTTTTTAGTGCTCACAACTTGATCATCTGCACCTTTCTCTCCACCTTTACTCTGTCTACAAATATTGGATTGTTCCTCTCCACCTTTTTGATGAACATGTTCAACAACCGCTTTATTATGCGAAGCATTATCATCTGCGACTTTACGCAATGCATTATGAGCAATATGTTCTTCAGTCTCAACAACTTGATTATCTGCAACTTGCTTGGTTTCAATATTCTCAGTTGATAAATATGCTTCATCATTTACATCTCTGCTCAATCTATCAACCTTACAGTCAGCATAACTCTTTTGCCTAGACTGAGCTTTACGAAGCCTATCTTGAACAATCTTGACCTTGTCCAAGGTATCCTCTACTAGATCCATACCCAATAATCGAGCCTGTCGGGCTCAAACCATCCAATCGGCAATCGACACCGCCTACCATACAAATCCTTATAAGGAGCCTTCTAGATTCTCGACTGGTAGCTGTTGTTGTAGAAAAACTCTGCTAGAGCTAAAAACTGGTCCCACGAGCCTCCAAAGTCAATGACATAATCTCGGAGCATATCCTCCAAAATGTGAATGGTCTGCTCGGACTGCCCGTCCGTCTGAGAATGAAATGTTGTGATAAACTCAAACCGTGTTCCTAATTCTCGCTGAACTGCTCTCCAGAAATGTGAGGTAAGCTGTGTACCTCGATCCAAAATGATAGACATGGTCACACCATGAAGACGAACAATCTTCCGGATATAGATCTCAGCTACCTCTCAGAGGAATAAGAGACTGTCACAAGAATGAAATGTGCTGACTTGGTCAACTTATCAACAATAATTCACACTGCATCAAACTTCCTCAGAGTCCAACAACGAAGTCCATGGTGATACGCCCCTATTTCCACTCAGGAATCTCGATCTTTTGGAATAAACCACCGGGCCACTCATGCTTGTACTTAACCTGCTGACAGTTCTAACATCGAGCCACACATGTAACAATGTCCTTTTTCATTCTCTGCCACCAATAATGCTACCGCAAATCCTGATACATCTTAGCGGTGCCCGAGTGAATAGAGTACCGGGAACTATGGGACTCCTCTAAGATCAACTCTTGAAGCCCATCCACATTTGGCACACAAACTCGACCCTATAGCCTCAAACTCTATCATCTCATAAGGTAACCTTCTTGGCACCTCCATGCTGCACCGTGTCTCTAAGGACACACAAATGAGGATCATCATACTGCCGATCTCGGATACGTTCCAATAATGAAGAACAAGCAACTATGCAAGCTAACACACGGCTGGGCTCAGAAACATCCAACCTCACGAACTGATTGGCCAAGGCTTGAACATCCAAAGCAAGTAGTTTCTCACCGACCGGAATATATGCAAGACTTCCCATACTGGCTGACTTCCTACTTAAGGCATCAGCCACCACATTGGCATTTCCCAGATGATATAAGATGGTGATATTATAGTCTTTCAACAACTACAACCACCTTCTCTGCCTCAAGTTTAGCTTCTTCTACTTGAACAAGTACTGTAGACTCTTGTGATCCATGAACACCTCACATGCCACGCCATACAGATAATGCCTCCAAATCTTCAACGCGTGAACAATGGTTGCTAACTCCAAATCATGAACTGGTTAGTTCTTCTCATGAATCTTCAATTACCGTGAAGCATAGGTAATGACCTTGCCATCCTGCATCAACACCACACCAAGTCCAATACGAGATGCATCATAATAAACCATGTAAGGCCCTGAACCTGTGGGCAAAACCAACACTAGTGTCGTAGTTAGAGCTGTCCTGAGCCTTTGAAAGCTCGCCTCACACTCGTCCGACCACCTGAACTGGGCACCCTTCTGGGTCAACCTGGTCATCGGGGCTATGATAGATGAAAACCCATCCATAAAGCGATGATAATAGCCTACCAAACCCAAGAAACTTTGGATCTCTGTAGCTGATGCGGGACTAGGCCAGTTCTCGACTACCTCTATTTTTTTTGGATCAACCTAAATACCCTCTGCTATTACAACATGACCCAAGAATACAACTGAACTCAACTAGAACTCGCACTTCGAAAACTTGGCATACAACTGACTGTCCCTCAAAGTGTGAAGAACCACTCTAAGATGCTTCTCGTGCTCCTCCTGGCTGCTGGAATAGATTAACATATTATCAATGAAAACTATCACAAAGAATCCAAGTAAGGCCTAAACACTCAGTTCATCAAATCCATTAAAGCTGCTGGGGCATTTGTCAACCCGAATGACATCACCAGGAAGTCATAATGCCCGTACCGAGTGCAAAAAGCTATCTTAGGGACATCGTATGCCCTAATCCTCAATTGATGGTAGCCAGATCTTAGGACGATCTTCGAAAATACCTTGGCACCCTGAAGCTGATCAAACAAATCATGAATCCTCGGTAATGTATACTTATTCTCGATTGTGACCTTGTTCAACTGCCAGTAATCTATACACATTAGCATCGATCCATCCTTCTTCTTAACAAACAATACTGACATACCTCAAGGTGAGACACTAGGTATAATGAAGCCTTTTCAATCAAGTCTTGTAGCTACTCCTTCAACTCTTTCAACTCAAGCAGGGCTATACGATACAGTGGGATAGAAATGGGCTGAGTGCCTAGAGCCAAATCAATGTAGAAGTCAATATCCCTGTCGGGTGGCATACCTGAAAGGTCTAAAGGAAATATCTCAGGGAACTCACGAACAACAGGCACAGAGTCAATAAAAGGAACATCGTCACTAGAATCACGAACATATGCCAAATAGTCCAAACACCTCTTTTCAATCGTACGCCGAGCCTTCACATAAGTGATAACACTATGGGTAGAATGACCAGGAGTCTCTCTCCACTCTAAACAAGGTAAACCCGGTAAGTCTAAGGTCACCTTCTTGGCATGACAATCCAAGATAACGTGGTAAGCTGATAACCAGTCTATCCCTAATATGACATCAAAATCAACCACGTCTAGAAGTAACAAATCTACACGAGTCTCGAGAACCCCTATCACAATTATACACGAAGGATGGACTCGATCTACCATAATAGTTACACCCACCGGTGTAGCCACATATACAAGGGAACTCAAGGAATCACTAAGCATAACCAGATACAGTGCAAAATAGGGTAACATATAGGAGTATGTAGACCCTAGATCAAATAGAACTGAAGCATCTCTACTATAAACCAGAACACTACATGTGATAATTACACGGAAAGCCTCAGCCTCAGGCTTGCCTAGAGAGCATAACGACGGGGCTGGGCCCCACTACCTTGAACTACATCTTTGGAAAGGCTTGCTGCTGGATGGCCTCCACCTTTAGCTGCCTGACCTCCACCTCTAGCACCTCTACCCCCACTCCTAGCTGGCGGTAGGAACACCTGGTGCCTGAACCATAGCACATGAACCTTGCTGTTGCGACTGAATACCCACCAATCTCGGACAAGCCCTCCAGATATGACCATACTTACCATACTCAAAGCATCCACTTGAGTGTTGCAGATGAGGAAAATAAGACTAACCCTGGTGACCTTAATGACCACTCCTAAAACTCTAGAGCGGCGGTGCACTGATAGGAGCTGGTGGTGCATTGTAGGGCTGCTGATCAAATACTGCATATGAGAACCACGACCACTTGAAGTGCCATGAGAAACCTGAATTGCTAACTAGAAAGGCCTAGGAAGATGGCCCATACCATAAGAATCTCTGGCTCCGGACGAGGAACCATTGAATCTGTCTTAATGACAAGGCCTCTTGTCAGACCCCTGACCACCCTCATGTAATAGAACCATCTTAATTCTCTTGGACACATTAGCCACCTCTTGAAAAAAAATCTCACTCCCATCTCCTTAGACATCTAAAGTCGAATCGACTGAATAAATCCCTCAATAAATCTCCTCACACTCTCTCTCTCGGTGGGAAGTATAATAAGAGCATGACGGGCCAAGTCGATGAATATGGTCTCATGCTAAGTAACGGTTGTAGAACCCTGCTGGAGATGCTCAAACTGCCTCTGATAAATCTCTCTCTAAGTGATATGGAGAAACTTATCCAGAAATAGCTGAATTGCTCCTAAGTCAAAGCCGGTGATCCGGCTGGTCTAGCCAAACAATAATCTCTCCACCAAGTCTTGGCGGATCCGGACAAGCAAAAAGTAGCAAAGTCAACCCCATTATTCTTGACTATCCTCATGTTCCTGAGAACCTCGTGACAACTATCTAGATAATCTTGGGAATCCTCAGAAGATGCACTGCTGAAAATAGTAGTAAAGGGTTTGGTTAATTTGTCCAACCTCCACAAAGCATCGGCAGACAGAGCTGCTCCATCACCGGTTTGAGCTACCACACGCGGCTTAACTACTTCTACTAGCTAAGCAACTAGAGATCTAAAACTGGGGAGCCATCTGCTTCGGAGTGCGAGTAGCAGAAGTCTGGGCTCCTCATCCAACTTGAGAGACGACTAGTTCTACAAGAAGAAAGCCTACTTGGGTGACACTCTCCATAAGGCTCACTAGACGGACTAGAGCATCTTGGAGTACTGGGGTAGCAATAAACCCCTATGGGACCTGAGATGGGCCCACCAAAATTTTCTGGGCAGGAAATCATCAAAGTCAACCCGAGGCTCTGCCACCGATGCTGCATCTCTTGGCTGAGCTCTGCCCCTACCTCAACCTCTAGCACAACCTCGGCCTCTACCCCTTGTGGGGGTTGCCGCTTGGGGATCAGGCTGCTGATCGGTGGATGAGGAAGAGCGTGTTCTCGCCATAAGAAAAAGAATAAAGTAGAAATTCAATTAGCATTGAATAATCAAACCGGACGACAAGAAAAAAAGTGAAGTTTTTCCTAATATTTTAGCCTCTGGGGATAAATACAGACGTCTCTGTACCGATCTCTCATACTCTACTAAGCTTGTTCGAGAATTGTGAGACCTATGTAACCTAGAGCTATGAAACCAACTTGTCACGACCCAGATTTCTCACCCTCGGGAGTTGTGATGACGCCTACTTGTGGAAGCTAGGCAAGGTGAGTATTATATATTCACTAACTCTTTTATTTAACCCTTTTAACAGTTTAAAGCAACATACGATCAACAGTGAAATGGTAACAATAAATAAAGACATGCGGAAGACGTAATTTGATAACTTAGCAAAAAAAGTACGACAATACCAAGTACATATCTACCCGGAACCGGTGTCACAATATCATGGACCATCTACGAATACTAAAAACAATTGTCTGGAAAGAAAAATACAATGTGTCTCTGAATTAAATAAAAATAGAATACAAAAATAGAAGAGAATGCTGGGGCCTATAGAAGCCTGCATGACTACCTCAGAACCTCCGATTGGACCAAAGGCAGCCACCCAAAGCTACAGTCCAAAAGCTGCTGCTCGGGGATCTGCACACAATGCAGAGTGTAGTATCAGCATAACTGACCCCATGTTCTGGCAAGTGTCTGGCCTAACCCTGGGGAAGTAGTGACAAGGATAAACTAGACTACCAAATAAACATGTTAAGTTATATCATATATAATGGAAAATAAACAGAAATAGACAATTAAATATAGGAGGGGGACCATGATGCGAGGAATATCATTTACCAACAGTAATTTAAGAGAAAAACATAAGGAACTATTTAAAATTCATAGCAAAAGAATAAGGAAATCGCTATCAATTAATAAATATTTTTATTATCTATTATTACGGCGTGCAACCCGATCCAAATCATAAAAATTACTGTTGCAGTGTGCAGCCCGATCCATATCATTTATCATTATTGCAACGTGCAACCCGATCCAATTATATTATTGTTGCAGCGTGCAAACCAATGCAAACATAATATTGATGCGGCATGCAACCCAATCCAAATATAATATTGTTACGGCGTGTAACCCGATCCACATATAAAGTTCAACACCAATCATAAAGAGAGTCCTGACAAGGGAATAACAAAGAAAATAACACTATCCCAGCAAGGGAATCCACGGTACAAGTAAATACGTCCCAGCAAGGAAAAATCAGCTATAACCAAACTTGTTCCAATATCTAACTTCACAAAAGAAACCTCAACTAGCACCAATACCCAACCATAAGCAATTTCCATGGGAACAATCATAATCCTTTCTAAACACATAGAATCAACAACTTAGGCATTTGTAGGATTTATTAAGAACACAACAATTTCAATTTAAGACTCATGACACCCACGTATAGATAATCGTCGCCATGCCTATACGTCATACTCAACAAAAAACACATAGAAAATAGGACACAACTCTTAATCCCTCAAGCTAAGGTTAGACCAAACACTTACCTCGAACTTCCACGGCCAACTCAAGCCTCAAACACCGCTTTCCTTTAGAATTCGCCTCTAAACAACTCATATCTAGTCTAAATTGATTTAACAACATCAATATATGCTAAATAAGTCATATCCAATGCTTAATTATAGGTTTTCTATCATTTTCACCAAAAAGTCAAAAATCGATCCCGGACTCGCTTGGTCAAAACACGAGGTTCGGACCACAACCCGATCACCTATTTACCCACGATCCCAAATATGCAATTGCTTTCGAAATCCGACTCCAAAATAAGGTCTAAGTCTCAATTAATCAAAAAGCTCTAACTCTACCCAAATTCCTAATTTCTACCATAAAACCCTAGATTTTAGGATGAAAATTGATGAAATGCAACGGAAAATCGAAAGAAAAAGGTTTAAAATCATTTATCAAATGTTTGGGTAAGAAATTGCTCTTTGAAAATCGCGTCAATGCTTCCAAGTTTCAAAAATATGAAGTAAATGGGTCTACCCATTTTTGTTTCTGTTTTAAAATCACTGGGCAGTCCTTCATCTTGTTCGCGATGGGTCTGTCATGTTCGCGATGTGTCAGGCCCCATTGGTCATTGCATTCGTGATAACAGACTCGCATTTGCGGGGATTCAACCCCCAAGCCTTCGCATTCATGGTCGGCTGGCCGCGTTCGCGTAGAGTAAAATCCCTCTCCCCCTGCCCAGGACCAAAGGCCTTCGCGTTCGCGATAGCAGGTCCGTGTTCGTGAAGGGAAACACCCCGAAAACTTCATGTTCTTCGTGTGTCTCGCATTCGCGTAAAAGGAAAATTCCTTCAACCCGACTTACTCTTCGTGTTCGCGAGAGTCCTTCCTCGAACGTGAAGAACAAAACACTATAGCACCAAAAACTTAAAACTTGCAACTTTTTTTCCTAAGTTTAAAACCTTCCGAAAACCTATCTGAAACTCACTCGATCCTTCGGGGCTTCTAACAAAACATGCATACTAACTCAAAAACATTATATTAACTTATCCGTGTGATAGATTCACCAAAGTAACATCTTTAACAACTTTGGCATCGAAATCTAAGAAAAACCTCAAAACTTTCAAAGATCATTTTTAAAACTATGGGTCCGAATCACATCAAACGACTTCCGTTCTTACCAAATTTCACAGGCTTGACTTAAACCACATATAAGACATGTACCGGGATTCGAACCAAAATACGGGCCAGATACCAACAACGTCCAAAAAAAATTTCATTTCCAAAACTCATAAATATTTCAGAAAATAATTTTCTTCAAAAAATTCATTTTTCGTGCTTGGGACCTCGAAATTCGATTCCGGGCATATGCCCAAGTCTTATAGTTTCCTACGGACCTTTCAAAATCGTCAAATCACGGGTCCGGATTCACCTAAAATATTGATCGAAATCAAATTAAATTTATTTTGAAATCAAAATTCATCATTTTTCATAGGTTTCACATAATGGCTTTTCGGCTACGCGCCCGGACTGTGCAAGCAAATCGAAGTGATACTGAAAGACGTTTTTAAGGCTTGAAACACATATTTGTTATTAAACAAGTGATGAACTTTTGGGTCATCACATTTTCAAGCAAAATTTTTTGCTACTTCAGGCCCGTATGCCTGAAATTATGCGAAAAGTGGGTATGCTTGTAATTTCTTTTGCAAAGCTAGTATAAGTTAAAACGTGACCCAAAAAACTGGTATAGATGCAAATGCCCCGCCTTTCCCTCCACTAGGCCCAAACGAAATCCTCCATTTGGCCCAATAAATGGACCATTGAGCTCTCAGCTGCGCACCACTTTGGAATCTCACCCTACATGGCGGGCATTTGCATCTATATTCGCTTTTTATATCACATTTTAACTTGTGCTCCCTTTGCAAAAACAATTGCAAGCGTACCCACTTTTTCGTATAATTTTAGCGTACGAGGCCGAAGTTGCAAAGGCAATCACACAAAACTTCAACATTCTAGTAGCCGGTCCTGAAGTTCAACTCTAGAGCTGGAGTTTTTGTTTTGTAACTGTCAAACTTCAGCTCTAAGGATGAAGTTTTTGTTTGTAATAGGCGAACTTCAGCTCTAGAGTTGAAGTTTTTGTTTGTAAGCTTCAGCTCTAGAGCTGAAGTTTTTATTATATGACTGTCGAACTTCAGCTCTAGAGCTGATGTTTTGTTTTTAATTGAATAGTTTTTGTTTGTAAGCTTCACCTCTAGAGCTGAAGTTTTTGTTTTGTAACTGCCAAACTTTAGCTGTAGAGCTGAAATTTTTATTTGTAAGCTTCTACTCTAGAGCTGAAGTTTTTGTTTTGTAGCTGTCGAACTTCAACTCTAGTGCTAAAGTTTTTATTTTTAACTGGCGAACTTCAGCTCTAGGGATGAAGTTTTTATTTTGTAACTGTCAAACTTCAGCTACAGAGGTGATGTTTTTGTTTGTAATTGGCTAGAGCTGAAGTTTTTGTTTGTAAGATTCAGCTCTTGAGCTAAAGTTTTTGTTTTATAACTGTCAAACTTCATCTCTAGAGCACTGACTCACAACCTTCGAATCTTACCCCAGCATCTCGAATATTCAATTTTGTGGACGCTGCCTCCGCCGCACACGGCGGCGCCACTTCCAAATGGTCTCAGGCTCACACCCCTGCACCCCCTTGACCTCCCCTTCTCGTTCCTACCATCAACCAAGCTCGAATCACTCCCTTGTTCTTCGAATTCCAAATCAAAATTGGCCCGGAACCTTAATCGGCAGAATTATTAGGGTACTCTTGGTTCTGGGATTCTAATCACCTTTAGTGTTGTGTTTTCTGGTAGAAAACACAGTATTAAAGGCGATTTAACCCCAGATGAGGCCAAGAGGTTTGTTAGTCATGTTCAAAATCAATGGTATTTGGTTTTTCTCTATATGACTGATTATATATGATTCCATTTCGCGTCTAAATACAACCTCCATAGCTAGTTTATAATTTCATTCTTCTGCGTTTTTCCATATAGCTTAGGTTCACTAAGCATGAAAACAGGTTCGACTTGAGTACGTGTCACTTATCATTTTGTTGTGAATTGTTTTCTAGGAGTTTTTCTTTGATTGTTTAAGTGTTTGATTGAGTTATTTTCCTCTTATATTTGTTATTTATGTTGTTTGTATGGCCTAATTAATCTTGCTCACTGAAGTCTCATGGCTCGTTGAGTTTGGGTTGGAATTTGTAAGTTTGGGCCAGAATATGCACGCCCAGGGGATTTGGGTTGGGGTTTTGAGCCAAATCGACCCAATGACTTATAGAAACCTTGTGAGGTTCAGTGTAAAGGATAGGTTATTAAAGGCAATTTAGATAATAATGGAACAGAAACCTCCAGAATCTTCTAGTGGGAAGATCAAAATTAAGTTTTCAGATTTTTGAGTAGAAACTTTGGTCCTCAAGTTAAAAACAAAAGGACCAAATTGCAAAATAGGCTTAAGGGTTGCCCTACTTACTTCAACTATAAAAAAACCAGAGTTAAACATATACACAATTAGTCAAATTTCTACTGTTCCATTGGTTTTGCCGATTACTGGTGCTTTCAAGTTGTGAAATAACCAATGATTCATTGGAGGTTTAGGGTGCATTGCTATTAGATGTTTGTTTTTCTGGTTGAATATTACGATTTTGGTTTTCCTTGCTGAGTCCTTTGTGTTAAATTACTGGGCCTGGGTTCACCTTGGCTGTCTCATTATTGATTCCCGCTGCAATTGCTCGCTCACATACCCCTTTCATCTTTGCATTTTTCAGGTATCTCTCTGGTCTATGTGAACTGTACAGTTAAGCAAAACTTGACGCAATACAAACTGTTCAAATTAGAGCTTCTCTTATTTCATCGCTGTTGTTTTACATTATGTAGTAATTATGTAGCAATGATGGCTTTTTAAGTTAACTTTTACGAGGTGTAAACTCAATTCCTTTATTGCTTGATGATGGGAGGGATGTAACTTTAACTATTGTGCTGGATTGGGACTTGTGTGTTAGTCTCATTACATCTGTGGGCTTGGTCCTGGTTTTAGGTTTAATTTGTCGTAGTTTACAAGTTGATGTTTGGCCTGTTGAGGCTCGACATTGGGTGTAAAGGTGCACTGCATCTCCTGAAGGTGCATATATGGGGGCCATGGTATCAAATGACTTGGCCCATTCATGTATAGCCTCGCTTCAACTGAAGTCTAGGGCTTAATGTATGTGCTATTCCATTCATTGTCGATTTGCTTGTATTATTCCAATCCGCCAATATTCGCAAGTTTGTCAGCGAAGAGGAGCCTTAAGTCCCTTGTGTCATGTGTTACATAAATACCTGACATAGCAAATCAAATATAGGTTTAAAGGCTTACACATTAAAGCTGGTACTGATTTGAAGTTAACATAAGTCTGTGGCTTGATATTGGGTCCATGATCCTTATTTTGGCCCAACATCATATGGGCTCATTAAACGCAAGGGAGCAAAGATTTAGCCCTCACAAAGTGATACTAAATCGCTGGGCATGTTAGGCCCAGACCTGATTATTCATCAATTGTATCTTTAGTCAAAATAACGAAATTCCCTTAGATTAAACTGAGAAATGCCACTTAGCAAATTTTCGTGGCTTTCACAAAATTAAACACATATTCATTTTGGGTGCGCTCGGTAAGTAATTCACTTTCCTAAATACGGGTGCGTATTTATGTGACCCAAATCCAATCTCAACAAAGTTGGAATGTGTCAAAATCCACGGGTGCATTTATGTGACGTGGTTCGAGGCATGTTTTAACAACGTTGCAATTCTCTTTAAAATAATTATAAAATCAGTTTAAGGTTAAAAAGCACATAAGTTAAAACATGTTCTAAAAATCAGATAATTTAGGCCAAATATGATAGTTGATTGACCGTGCTAGAATCACGAAACCTGGGAATGCTTAACACCTTCTCCCTGGTTAACAGAATTCCTTACTCGGATTTCTGTTTCGCGGACCGTTAAACAGAGTCATTCTTTGATTGATTCGGGATTCTAACTGATGACTTGGGACACCATAAATATCCCAAGTGGTGACTCTGAAATTCTTTTAAATGATTGAATCCCGTTTCGATTTTCCTTTAATTAGAAAAACTCTCTTTTCTACGCCCTTCGCCGGGTTGTGGATTGCAAAAGGAGGCGTGACAGTTGGACCCAAGACTTTTTATGCTATTTTCATTGGTTATGCTCAAAATAGTGCTGCATATAGATTTATGTCTTTGAATTTACTGCTAATGAGCATGAAAATAACCTTACAAGAAGCAAGAGGTGTAGAATTGAAGCTAGCTTTGGTCTTGACTTTATTACTACTTTCTTGACTGAAAATATTGATCTTGATGTTTTGACTGATGAATTAGTGTCAATTTATTTAATAGAAGAAGACCCTAAGACATATAGTGAAGCAATGAGGTCAATAGATGCTAGTTTTCGGAAAGAGGCCATTAAAAGTGAATTAGACTATAGTTTCTAATCATACTTGGGACTTGTCTGATTTGCTTAAAGGTTGTAAACCCATAAGTAGCAAGTGGATATTTAAGAAGAAGTTGAGACCTGACGGCACAATTGAGAAATATAAGGCTAGACTTGTTATTAGGAGTTTTAATCAAAAGAAAGACATTGATTACTTTGACACTTATTCTTCTGTGACTAAGATAGTGACTATTAGAATTCTTGATGTTGTAACTGCTATTCATAATTTGGTAATACATCAAATGGATGTTAAAATAGCTTTCCTAAATGGTGATTTAGAGGAAGAGATCTATATGTCTCAACCTGAGGGATTTATGATCCAAGGACATGAGAATAAAGTATGCAAATTGAGAAAGTCTTTGTATGGTCTAAAGCAGGCACCTAAACAATGGTATGAAAAGTTTAATAGCACATTAGTGGATAATGATTTTGTTGTTAATGCATCTGATACTTGTGTTTATTCCAAGATGATATGATCAGATTGCGTTATTATATGTTTGTATGCAGATGACATGTTAATCTTTGGCCCAAATGTGAATGTTGTTAATGAGACTAAGAATTTTTTGTGTTCTAAATTTGAAATGAATGATCTTGGAGAAGCAGATGTGATTTTAGGGGTAAAAATCAAAAGAACTTCTAATGATTTTTCATTGTCTGAGTCTCGTTATATTGAGAAAATATTGAAAAGGTTTAATTGTTTTGAAGTAACACCTGTGAGAACTCCTTATGAGCCTAGCATACACTTGAAAAAGAGTAAGGAATCTAGTATTTCTCAAACTGAGTATGCTAAGATAACTGGTAATGTAATGTTTCTCATGAATTATACCCAACCTGATATTGCTTATGCAGTTAGTAGATTGAGTAGATATACTCACAACCCTAGTAGTGAACACTGGAATTCTCTTTATTGTTTGCTAAGGTATTTGAGAGGTACATGGATTGGTGTTTGCATTTTAATAAACTTCATGCTGTTTTAGAAGGATTTTGTGATGCAAACTGGGTTACTGACAATGATGAAGTTAGCTCCACCTGTGGTTACATCTTTACTTTGGTTGCAGGTGTTATTTCACGGAAGTCTTCAAAACAAACTTGTATAGCAAGATCTACTATAGAGTCTGAATTCACTGCTCTTGAGTTGGCAGGGCAAGAAGCCGAGTGGTTGAGAAACTTAATGACAGACGTGCCTTTGTGGGGAAGAAAAGCTTCACCAGTTTATTTACATTGTAACTCACAGGCAACAATTGGAATTGCCAAAAATAGTGTGTACAATGGAAAAAGAAGACATATCCGCATTAGGCATGGTACGGTAAAATGGTTGTTGAAACATGGTGTTATTTACTTGGAATATGTAAGATCCAAAAGAAATTTAGCGTATCCTTTAACCAAGGGTTTGGCAAGGAGAGTTATCCTTGAAACGTCAAGGGGGATGGGGCTAAAGCCCATGGATTGAAGAAGTATGGTGGAAACCCGTTTGTGGTCAAACGAAGCCATATGAGACCTCAATATGCACTACATTTCCTATTCCTATGGCGTGTGGTAGTTCTTTATAAGGTTGAGCTTGTTGTGCTCTTCATGATTTCATAGCCTTAAGGAAGTCTATGTATAGATAGAATTGATGGAATCACCTACGTGAGTGTAAAGGTGTGGTCTCCTTCTATGAAAGACTTGGGATGCCTTTCTAGAGCACTCATGAGACTCAAGGTATGTGCATGACCATAAAAACACTTTGTTAGTATCACAAAATTTACATAAAATTAAGGATATAGTTTGTATTGTGGGGGTCTCAGCTAATGTCCATTTAGTTCAAGAGTACTTCACCTTATGGATGTTAGTTGTTGCCTCATTTCACTACGTGTTAATTCAAATCGAAAGATATTGACACTTAAGTACATGTTCCTTATTTTGTCCAGAATAATTCGATTTTTGTCTTTGCATTAGTGGGGGATTGTTGGAATTATTCATAATACAAAATCAAAAATTTCTTTTCGAAATTCCATTTACAACCAATAGCCATGATTTTTTTATTTTTCAAATTTCATATCTATTTCCAAATGGCCTCTTGCATGAAGCCTTAAATCCAAGTGTTGAATGGCTTTGACAAATGGCTATGCAACTCTACCAAATTTATTCATGCATGCAAGACAAGATACACTTGTAAATATTGGAGCCAAATGTCTTCATGCATGGAAGACAAGATACAATTGTCGATATTGGAGCCAAGTGGACTAGCATAATGGGACAAGTGTCAAAAGTCTCTCGACACTTGTCATACATGCAACCTCCTTAATTTCCTATAAATAGGTTATGAATTAGACATCATAATCACTCAATTATGAACCAAGAATTATTCAACACATAAAATACCTTTTTCTTCTCTTCTTCTTGGGCAACTGTTTTGTGCAGATTCTAAACTTTTAGCCATGAGTGCACGTGTTTGGAGGTGCTGTGGAACCTTGAGGAGCAATCGGCCTTAAATATTTACACCTAGTTGGGCCAAAATCATTTTCAAGGCATGGCTTGTCACGACACAGTATTTTTGATAAGTTGTAGTCTTCTTTCGTTGTTGTTCTTAGTCAATATTATCCACTGATTTTACTTACATTCTCTTCATCCTTCTCCTCTTCAAAGTTATATCCGCCTCTTCTTTCTCAAACTTCTCCTTCTCCCTTTTCTGAAAGAAATCTGTTATGACTATGTATATAACCTGTATTCACACTACATTTTTATCTAGAATTTCATTTTCAAGAAATTAATAATCATTTTTAGAAAGAGACTCTAGTACTTGGGATTTTTCCAACATAATTTGTGGAGAAACTTATTGTTATAGCCAAAATCATAATTGAATCAAGTAGAAAGCTAACCTTGTATACGTGAATTAGATGTTTCTGTTTTCAGAAAAAGAAAAATATGTGTTGTCTGAATGTATAATAGAACTATATAATGTATTTTTGAATATCATCTTCTTATCAAAAAAATGGTTGAGAAAAGTTGAGTGTGAGTTAAATGAAATGAGGTCCGTTGGATGATTTGTAACAGACGACCAAGATGAATAGAAACCAAACGACGTCGTTTGGCACCCCTGAGATTGGACCGGATTAGGGAACAAGGGGAATGGGCATTTGGGCTAAGGGTCTCCTGTCACATTGGCCCAAAGATTATAAATACTTTGGCTTGAATTTTCAGGTGGTATTTTAATCCCTTATTTATTAGTGTAATCCTAATTAGTCTATAACTTAATTAGCCAATGATTATAAAAAATAAAAGACTCAAACAAATTACTTAAAATCAAACTTAGGTGCACATTAAGCCATTTTTGAATAACATTTTCCAATTACTAATTAATATTCTAAAAATGCAAAATTACTCCTAAATGCGCATGCCTCGTGTATTTTTGTGTTTTTGTTATTTAAAATGCACAGAAATGCCAAAAATTAACACAATAATGCCATGAAAAATTAGAATTACAAATAAACAAACGAAATTATTTTGTTTTGAATTTATCGGAGTAATTCGTATATGACAAAAATCACTTGCTCACACCAACAGTACTTATTTAAAATCAGGTAGACCAACCTTAGCCAAACACCCACACACTTTAAAAATTGTTTAGTTAGGGGCAAACCCTTTCCATAACTCATATGGAGTTTTATCTAACTTCTTATGAGGGACTTTATTAAGCACATAACATGCAGATAAAAAAGCTTCCTCCCCACATAGTATCAAATAAACCCGAACTCAAAAGCGTAGACTTCATCGTTTCCTTAAGGGTTTTATTTTTCTATTCGGCTACACTATTTTGTTGGGGAGTATAGGGAGAACTAATCTCATGTATAATACCATTTTCCTACAAAAGGCTTATAGAGTATCAGTATTATATTAACCACCCTTGTCAGACCTAAGTCTCTTGATTTTTCTATCTAATTGATTCTGTACTTCTGCCTTGTATTTTAAAAACATGTTTTCAGCTTCATCTTCTGACTTAAGAAGATATACCTTAGTATATCTAGAAAAGTCATTTGCAAAGGTGATGTACTATTTCTTTCCACCTTTACAAACAGTGTTTTTGAAATCTGCTAAGTCTGAATATACTAGTTCAAGCAATTCTGTTTTTCTACTAGTTACATTCTTAAAAGGCTTTTTGGTATGCTTTGCTTCTACCCAAACAGGACACTTAGAAAAATTATCAATATTAAATGCAGAAATTAATTTCATTTTTCTAAGTCTTTTAGTAGAAGCAATATTAACATGCCCTAGTCTACCATGCCACAAATTAATAGACTCAGCAATATAAGCAGAATTGAAAGTACTAGTAATCTCTTGAGGGATGTTTAGCATAAATAAACCCCCACTAAGGTAACCTTTCACAACAAAGTCTCCCCCATAAGAAATAATAACTTTATCAGATTCAAAAACAAGTTTAAGACCTACTTTTTTGAGAAGCGCACCAAAAACTAAGTTTCTATGAAGGGAGTACATTTAGAACTGATTTCAAGGCTAAGATTTTTTTAGAAGTTATCTTAAAGAGAATTTTTCCTTTACCCATAACTCTAGTTGCAGTGGAGTTACCCATGTAGACACACTCGCCATCAGCAGATTCCTCAAAATCGTGAAACAACTCTTTGTTGGCACAAAGATGCCTTGAAGCGCCTGTGTCCAATGTCCAGTCCGTCATGTTAGCCACCAAGTTTGTCTCAACAACCACAACAACAATGACATCACCACCCTCAGTAAGGTTGGCTTGTACTGGAGCTTTTCCTCCATTAGTTGAGCTTTGTCCTTGTCTCTAGTTGCACTAAAAATCTTTGTGACCAATTTTGCCGCAGACATAGCAAGGTGCTTTCGACTTTAATATGGCCATCCGGCTTATTGAAGTAATTCTGCTTCTTCATATGTCCTTTCTTCTGTTTTCCTTTAAATCTGTCTTTCACAAAAGTACTAGAAAATTCCACAAGATTAGCTTTAGAAGAATTAAGAGAGAAAGATTTCATCTTATCCTTAAGCCGTTCAGACTCCTCATCTTTGAGATGGTTTGCTTCCTCAGTCCTCATGTGACTGATTATTTCTTGAAAAGTTAAGTTTTTCTTCTTGTATTTTAGTTGATTCCTGCAATCGTTCCAGGAAGGTGGAAACTTTTCAAGCAAAACATTAGCATGAAGAATCTCACACATTTCCATGCCTTCGTTCAAAACATCAGCAGTTAAGTTCTCATACTCGTGAACCTGTTCCATGATTGGCTTATCATCAACCATCTGAAACTTGATCCACTTTCCAACGTCATACTTCTTTTTTCCTGCATCATCAGCAACATATTTCTTCTCCAAACTGTCCCATATAACTTTAGCAGATTTATAATTTATAAATAAATCAAAGAGAGGGTTAGTCATATTGTTAAGCAGATGCCTCTTACTGTTTTATTATCCTTTTCAAATTTCTTCTTAGCAACATCATCAACATTAATATTAGCAGCATTAGAACTATTAGCAACAATATCAACAGAAGGATTGTTAAACAAAACATAGTAAACTTCTAATTGTTCGAAGAAAATTAAAAATTTCTGGGACCAACACTTATAATTATTTCCATCGAAATTTGAGAGATTAGGAAGTGTTTTATTCAAAGTGGTGGCCATTAGTCAATATTATATGCGACATCGCTTTTAAATTGTAAGGAAAATCAGTAGATAATATTGACTAAGAACAACAAGGAAAGAAGATTATAACTTATCAAAAATACTGTGTCGTGACAAGCCACTGCCTTGAAAGCGATTTCGGCTCGACTAGGTGCAAATCGTTAAGGCCGGTCGTTCCTCAAGGTTCTATAGCACTCCAAACATGTGCACTCGTGGCTGGAAGTTTAGAATTTGCACAAAACAGTTACCCAAGAAGAAAAGAAGAAGAAGGTATTTTATATGTTGGATAATTCACAAAGAAGACTAGGAAGAAAGGAAAGATTAGCTAGATGTATTCTTGGTTAAGAATTGAGTGATCATGATGGCTAATTCATAACATATTTATAGGAAATTAAGGAGGTTGCATGTATGACAAGTGTCGAGAGACTTTTAGCACTTGTCCTATTATGTTAGTCCACTTGGCTCCAATATTGATAAGTGTATCTTGTCTTCCATGCATGAAGATATTTGGTAGATTTGCATAGCCATTTGTCAAATCCATTCAACACTTGACTTTAAGGCTTCATGCAAGAGACCACTCGGAAATAGATAGGACATTTGAAAAATAATAAAAATTATTGCTATTGGTTGTAATGAAATTTCAATTTTCTTTTTATATTTTGCATCATGAATTCCAACAGAAAAAAGGGCTGAAATTATTTAAAAAGTAATCACAAATTAAAATTTAAAAAAAAATAAATATAAATTATGGAAGCGACCAAATAGGCCGCCTCCTACAACTTTTACATGCACAGCCAAGAATACGGATACAAATGCATAATTTTTGGTTGCTTCTTTTACTTTTTAATCTCCACTAGTCATAGCTTTCCTCGAGAAGAAAAACCTTAGACACTATTCTTTGGATCTCTTTTTATTTTCGGTGTCAGCCGAAATTTGTTTAATCTCGCAAAGTATATCTGAAGCCTAAAAGACCCCGCTCACTGACTCACAAAGGTCTGTGATCTTTTTCTTTAGCTCTTTTGAATATGTTTGTGATTTGGTTGCTATTCTTGGTGTGCTGTTAGTTTCTTTGGTCGGGTTCATTAGATATCATATCTTTAGCGAATTTAATTTCGTGTCTCGCATGTCGTTTAAACAATGTTCTGGAATTTCTTCTATAAAAAATATGACTATGATAGTGTGACGATCCAAAAGGCCATCACTTATTTCCTTACTCATTCCGTGCTTTCGAAGTTTTGAAAACCTCATTTAGGATTTTCTCGATTTGCGTGCATTATCCGGGTACGTAGCCAAAAAGCTTAAATATGAATTATGTGAGAAATTGATATTAAATTGAATAAATTTGACTTCGGTCAATATTTTGGATAAACGGACTCGGACCTATAATTTGACAGTCCCGGAGGGTCCGCAGGAAAATATGGGACTTGGGTGTATGCCCGGAATTGAATTCCGAGGTCCCAAGCCCGAGAAATGAATTTTTGTGTGAAATTATTTTCTGGAAATAAATTAAGGAAATTGGAAATGAAATTTGATTAAAAGATTATGTATTGGACCCGTATTTTGGTTCCGGTGCCCGGTACAAGTCTTATATATGGTTTAAGCGCTTTCTGTAAAGTTTGGTTGAAAACGGACGTCGTTTGACGTGTTTCAGACTTAAAATGAAAATTTGATGTTTTATGAAAATTTGGAAGGAATCATGAGCTTTGAGGCTTGATTCGATGTATATGATGTTATTTTGGCGATTTGATCGTACAGATAAGTCCGTATGATATTTTCGAGGTTGTGTGCATGTTTCGTTTGGAGTATATGTGTTAAACGGGTGGGCCGGGCCCGACTGGGTTGGCTTTTTTTGGACACGTACAGCTTATGGTCCGGGCCGTTACGGGTTGGGGCTTAACGGGTTCGGGTTCATCCGTGTAAAAATTGAACCGTAAGGATTACACGTTTAGGGGATCGGGCCGGACCGGGTTTAGTTTATTTTTAATATTTTTTTGTATTTTGTATAACTATTATAAGTTATATTAATACAAAGTATTAATATAAAGAATACAAGGAAGATGGAAAAAAAATTACACTTATAAATTGCAAGTGCTATATTTTTTTTAAAATCACAAAATTAAAGTTCGCATTTAAAAAGTAAATTAATATCTTATGTATTTTTATTATGTACTAAAATATATTTAATGCCTATCTTATGGGTTTTTACATTGTATCAAGTTGTTTATTTGATGTATATTTATGATTTGAGTATTTATACCCTTAATATATACACTATATTTTTATAACCTAGGATCCGGTATTTTACCTTATATAATACTCCTCTATGATTTAAATTGTATTTTTTTATCTGCGTATAGTCAAGACTTATAAAATATATACTCGAAGCAAATTTCACTGTAAGACATACAAAAAGTGATAAAAGTATTCCACTATTATTACATGCATCATACTTGCAAATTATGTGTATGATATATATGTTAAAATCCAACAATTTGAAATTATGTTAATTAATATACAATAATTGGTGTATTCATGGTATGAGTAAGATATATAATATTTATACTAGAATATACCACTAAGCTCCTAAAAAAATAAAAAAAATGACCGTTAAACCGGGCCGGGCCAGGCTGGTTAACCGGTTTAACAACACTGTTCATCTAGCGGGTTGTACCGGTTCGGAAAACAGGTATTTAAAGTGTAAACGAAGCAACCCATGTGGCCCCTAGCCCAGCCCAACCCTCTTTAATCGGGCTGGGCTGGTTTCGGTTTTAATCGCTCCGGGCCGGGCCGGAATGGGGCTGACCCGGTCCGTTTAACACCTATAATTTGGAGCCCCGAGGGCTCGGATGAGTTTTGGATAGGCCACAGATTGCATTTTTTTGAACTTTGAAAATATCTGGTTGCTCAGCTCTGTGATCTTCGCATTTACGAAGATCATCTCGCAATTGCGAACTCGCAAATGTGAGCTTTGCATCGCAATTGCGAATTCTGGGACTTTGGCCAATGATTGCAAATGCGATCTCAATGTTCACAAATGCGAAAGTAGGGGGGTCGCAAATGTGACCTTTCCCTTCGCAAATGCGAGAACTGGGAAAATGGGAAGGGTTCGCAAATGCGAACCCAATCTTTGCAATTCCCAAGCCAACAGAGTCGGGGGTCGCAATTGCGAACCCCAGTTCACATTTCCCACATCTGAGATCCAGCAAATTTTATACTTAGTCGAATTTGAACCATTTTTCACCATTCTTTCAAAACACAAACTTCTTGGGCGATTTTTCAAGAACAAATTTCCTTCCAAATCATTGTAAGTCGATTTTTACTCAACTTTTTCAATCATTAACATCATTTAACATGTTTTCAACTTAAAAATCAATGATTTTCATGGATGAAACTGGAAATTTTGGGAAGAACCTAGGTTTTTCAAAAATTGGGGATTTGGACCTCAATTTGAGGTCCGATTTTAAAACAAATAATAGATATGGATTCGTGGGGGAATGTGTAACTGGGTTTTGGTTCGAACCTCGGGTTTTGACCACGCGGGCCCGAGGGCATTTTTGGACTTTTTGGGAAAAACTTTGGAAAATTCGTTTTTATGCATTCAAATTGATTCATCTAGCAATTGTTGATGTATTTAAGTAATTTTTGACTAGATTCGAGCGGATTCGTGGAGGAATTGAGGGGTAAAGCTATAATTGAGGCTTGATTTGAGTTCAAAGCATCGAAGTTAGTGTTCGGTTTAACCCTATCTTGATGGATTATGAGTTGAGTCGTATTTGTTACTTGTTTGTGTTGCATACGACATATGGGCACGGTGATGAGTATCCATATATAGTATCGACCATGACCACGAGTCTTAAATTGATAGATGGAAATTCTTAATTGATCCTGTAAAAGCCTTGATTGATAATCCTTGTTACCGAGTATTGATTTTAACTGTGCCGAGTAGAAATTGAATATAATTGGTTATAGTTGACTCTCCCTTGTCGAGACATTTGAAGGTTGTTATTGTTTTCTCTTGCCCGGAAGTTATTACATTGTCTTGCTCCATTGCCGAGATTATATTGTGTATTGTGTTAGAAGTAATAGGATCGGGTGGTACGCCTACCACAAGATATTGATTGAAGTGGGATCGGGTGGTACGCCTACCACAAGATATTGATTGAAATGGGATCGGGTGATACACCTACCACAAGATATTAAAATGGGAGCGGGTGGTACGCCTACTACAAGATATTGAAATGAGAGTGGATGGTACGCCTACCACATGATATTATGAAATGGGAATGGGTGGTACGCCTACCACGAGATATGAGAAATGAGAGTGGGTGGTACGCCTACCACGAGATATGAGAAATGCGTTTGGGTTGCACGCCTACAACAAGATAAGCTCAGTATGAAAGATGTCGTACTTCCTTATTCCGTGCAATAGTCTTAACTATAGATATTTATTTTGTTATCTATGATATTTCGTTTCTATCTGTTGCCCCTAAAGCATGTTCCCTTCCCCAATTTTAGTTGCTTATTTCTGTTGTTTCTCCGTATATTTGTATATGTATATCTGCACAGGTTTATCTGGACTCTGGTCCTAGCCTTGTCACTACTTCGCCGGGGTTATCCATACACTTACCAGCACATGGGGTCGGTTGTGCTGATGCTACACTCTGCACTTATGTGCAGATACCAGAGCAGCTTTTAAGCAGCAGCAATAGCCTGAGAGCGAGCCTTCAGTCCAGTAAGACACCGAGGTAGCCTTGCAGGCGTCCGCAGGCATCATCGTCTCCTTTATCTTTATTGCAGTCTGTATCTCATGTCTTTCAAGACAAATAGCTTACACTTTCTTTCAGATGTTGTATTTAGTGAATCTTAGTAGTTCGTGAGTTATGTGACACTAGATTTTGGGTAGAGGTTATGTTGAACTTCCGTATTGTTATTCGTTCTCATTATTAAGTCTTCCGCTTGTTTAGTTAAAACGGTTGCTTTTATCTTATTTTTGATAAATATTAAAAAGGATTATGCGGTTAAGGAGTTGTAATTAATATTTGGCTTGCCTAGCTCCCATTAGTAGGCACCATCCTTAGCCTGGTCTCTTGAAAAATCTTGAAGATGTCCATTTTCAACAATGTCGCCACCTCCTCGGGAACAATGCTTCTCAAAGAAATCCTCGAAGGTTGGGAAATGCCGATCGTGACAGATAGTGTGTAGTTTCTTTCATCCCATTCAACGACGCGGGTTAATAATTCTAAACTTCAATTTTTCCTATTAAGAATATAGGCTCTACGAATTTCAGCATCGCTTTTTCAATACACTTAATGTTTAGACTCTCACTGAAGATGTTAAGTTAAAATAAGAACTTGCTCGCCTCTTTCAATTAATTCTTGTTTCATTAAAAATGTGTGTATGTGTTTATGTGTTCCTTGCTCTTTATTGCCTTTTTTGCTTCAAACGTTATTTGTATTAGCTGAATTAGCAAGATGAGTGCTAGTCCTTATTGGGGGGTTAGGTATTGCGTATGGGACATTTAAACTTTTGAAGATAGGAAAATCATGGCTTTGTTTACTATGATATGAAAAAACTTGTTTTTTTCTTCGTAATGACACTTTTGTGCTGACTTTTCAATAGTTATTTCTTTTGAAAAACTTAGTTTTTCTCCCTTTTAAATGAATCCTAGCTGTTGAATTAATAGACTTAAAAGTCCTGGAGGGTAGGAGTAATAACTTGGAGATTTCAAGTTCACATCTTTAGTTACAACACTATTGTGGGCAGGTCTAGACTTGCATGTTGTTTCTTGGCACTCTCTTAGACTGTCTATCCCTTTATGCCTGGGTATAAAAGTCAGAAAAAAAGTAGCTTCTTTGATATGGTTAAGTAAAATAGGAATCTCAGTAGTACAGTAAACATTGGAAGAACATAGGAATATGGGTCCATATAGGAATGAAGAAAGGGCATGATAGACTAATTTGATTCCAAGCCAAGCAGCAGGGCATGATCAGTCTTATTGAGTGGGGAATTGCATTTGCTAATAGAGCTTCCTATGATCGCACCCTAGGAGAGTGCAAATGGCAAGTTGAATGGTCTGGTTCCACTTAGTAGCCAAAATCCGCCCCTTTAACACGCAAGTACGCTTTAGCTACTAAGCTTCGAAACAACCCATAGGCTTACTTCGACATAGGAGGAGATAGTAGGCTACTTGGTGGACTAGTTGAACTAGGTGCTCAGAGGTGGATCATTGATACTTAAGGGTAAGTTCTACAAGGTAGTAGTTAGAGTGATTATGTTCTATGGGGCATAGCTCTGGCCAGTCAAGAACTCCCATGTCCAACAGATGAAAGTAGGTGAAATGAGAATATTGAGATGGATGTGTGGGCATACTAGGTGAGATATAATTAGGATTGAAGTTATTCGGGACAAGGTGAGAGTGGCCCCTATGGAGAAAAAGATGCGAGAGGTGAGGCTTGTTAGATATATGGACTTATACTACATACATATGGACAATATATGGATGAATTATATGTTATGTGCTATCTTTTGGTTTGGCCTAAATTAGTGGTCTTTTGGACATTATTATTAAGGAGGCCAATACATTGTCATATAAAGTATATGGTATAATTTCTTGTGTAGATACCCATAAAGAGTAACCTTAGTTAATGATGGGCTAACTAAGGTTACATACATGTAACTAAGATTACATTCTTGTGACCTTTGAGTTTTCTTAAGTTACATTATAATAAGAGGGTTATGGTTCCCACAAGAATGCAAGACATTCTCTTCTTCTTCTTCCCATTGAGAGAGAGAGAGCAAAACTTGTTCTTGCATATCAAGTGGAAAGCCAAACCTTGGACAATCTTCAAGCCAGATCAAGTAGCTTCCACCTATGGATTCAGGTACGCTTCCGCTTATGTTATAGTTCCAAATAATTCGATATGAGGCTTTAGTTTTATAATCGGATTTATTCCAATAATTGGTATCAGAGCCTCCTTCGTATTGGATCATATGGAAGTTCATGAATTCAATGTTATAATGCTTCATGACTAAATTCAAATAGAATTTTAATTTTGAAGTTCTAGTACCTTGATATAGCATGCTTTCATGAATGATTTGTTGATGATAAACTTCAGTATTTTGATACCTTTCATATCACCAAATGAATTGAAATGTTGAAATTATTTGCATAATTTTGGTTGTTGAATATGATTCCATGATTAAGCCTTTTGTTGAAAGTCCCATTAAGTTGGACAGATTGGTAAGATAATCGATTATCTTATATAGGTAATCGATTATCTTGATAAGTTCACCAAAATTTTGCAAAACAGAAGCTTAACATAATCCATTATGTTTTAAAGATAATCGATTATCTTATATGTAACGTTTAGATAATCGATTATTGTAAATAAATAATCGATTATTTCATTTGTTCATCAAATATTTATGAAACAGAACCATAAGATAATCAATTATTGTATTTGGATAATCGATTATGTTATATGTCCGCCAAATTCCAGAAAGCCGGCATAATCGATTATCCCTTTAGGATAATCGATTATCCTGGACCAGTAAGCCTGCATTCGATTATCAACAAGATAATCGATTATCCTGGTATTTCCAGTAAAATTGGAAATTTCAGAGAGCCAGAATAATCGATTATCAGGACCAGATAATCGATTATCTAGCAATAAATTGCACAAACATTTTATTTTCTGGCAATTTAAGGAAGACATAATGTAAACTTAATTAATGAAACGTTTTTTCATCATCAAAGAAACGTTTTTCTTAAGATTAATGGACACATAATGCAAGATTAATGTTGTAACATTAATGTTTTGTCCATTATTATTCAGATTTTTACATTATAAACATGTAAATTTCTGTTGAGATTCAACATATGGCTTAAAGAACTAATTAATTTTGCATATAATATTTTACATTAGTCAATTGAAATATTATGTTACCAAAGTAACATCTTTTGTGTTGATTGATTGATTTTTAAAATATAAGATGACTGTGTATGTTAGTATTCATGCGTTTAACACCGGCCCAAAGGAAGGTTGTTATTTCGCAGGAATTCGAGCATGCTTGTGGTGATAAATATGTGACAATTATTAAGTTTTCCATGTGAATATTAAGTCGGCCCAAAGGAAGGCTTGATATTTGACAGGAGTTTATTGTCAATATCTGATTACTACACCAAGAGTACCACTTACAAATTGATTTTCTGTCCAAAGACAAAAATCAATGTTGTGCTAGGTATCTTGTAATGGGATTTGCCTATTTTGAATCTGTATACTAAAGTTAAAATTCAAATAATTGTCCGCATGTGTTAAGTTGTCCTTGTTCTATTTTCAGTGAATTCTTCAGCTGCTACAATATCTGTGAACATTAACAACATCCCTGTGCTTAACGGCATAAATTTTAAGGAATGGAAAGAGAACATTATGATAGTTCTCGGTTGCATGGATCTAGAAGCACTTCGGATTGAGAAACCTACTTCTCTTGAGGATACATCTTCTTATGATGACAAGAAGGAGATGGAGAAGTGGGAACGCTCAAATCACATGAGTCTTATGATCATGAAACGTGCAATTCCAGAATCTTTTAGGGGCACTATGACTGAAGAAAACAATGCCAATGTTTTCCTTGAGGACCTTGAAAAGCGTTTTGCTCAAAACGAAAAGGCGGAAACTAGTACTCTTTTGAGTAAACTTGTTTCCATGAGGTATAAAGGTAAAGGAAACATAAGGGAGTACATTTTAGAAATGTCTCATATTGCTTCGAAACTAAAGTCACTCAAGTTGGAATTACCTGAGGAACTGCTTGTGTACTTAGTTTTGATCTCTCTCCCTGCACACTTTAATCAGTTTAAGGTCAGTTACAACTGTCTAAAGGAGAAATGGACTCTTAATGAGCTCATTTCACATTGTGTGCAAGAGGAAGAGAGAATAAAGCAAGATAAGACAGAAAGTGCTCATTTGGCATCCTCTTCTAAAGACAACAAGAAGAGGAAAAATAAGGAAGTTGCGGTCTCAAGGCCCTAGAAGAAGCAACACAAGGAAACTAAGGTTGAAACTATAGAATCAGGTTGCTTTTTCTGTAAGGGGACTAATCACATGAAGAAAGATTGTACCAAATACCACGTTTGGCGTGCGAAAAAGGGTATATATCTTGCTCTTGTTTGTTCTGAAGTTAATTTAATTTCGGTACCTAAAGATACTTGGTGGGTAGATTCTGCTGCTACTACTCACATAAGTATATCTATGCAGGGTTGCCTGAATTGCCGAAAACCAAGTGATGGTGAAAGATACATCTATGTTGGTGACGGCAAAAGGGTTGAAGTTGAGGCTATTGGAAAATTTAGGCTATTATTTAAGACTGGTTTTTATTTGGATTTGAATGAGACTTTTGTTGTACCGTCTTTTAGACGGAATTTAATTTCTGTTCCCAAATTGGACATATCCGGTTATTATTGTTCATTTGGTGACAATAATGTGAGTCTTTTTCAAGGTTCAAATCTTATCGGTACTGGTCTTTTATCAGCAGATGATAGCCTATATTTGGTTGACATAATAACCTCACATAATGAAACTTTGCATACAAGTTCTAGTGGTACCAAAAGAAAATTATCTAATGAGAATTCTTTATCACCCTGGCACAAGCGTTTAGGTCACATATCTAAATAAAGAATTCAGAAACTCGTGTCAGATGGAATTCTTGATTCTCTTGATTCCTCAAATTCGGATATTTGCATTGAGTGTATCAAGGGTAAACAGACAAACAAGACGAGATTAGGTACCCAGAGAGCTTCGGATGTCTTAGAATTAATACATACGGATATTTGTGGGCCATTCCCTACACCTTGTAGAAATGGTCAACAATATTTTATCACATTTAGAGACGATTACTCTCGTTATGGATACCTATATCTTATTCATGAGAAGTCCCAATCTATAGATGTGTTCAAATCATATAAGGCCGAAGTTGAAAATCAACTAAGCAAAAGGATTAAAACCGTTAGATCTGACCGTGGTGGTGAATACTATGGTAGATATGATGGTTCAGGTGAACAACGTCCAGGGCCATTTGCTAAATTCCTAGATGAGTGTGGGATCGTTCCTCAGTACACCATGCCAGGCAGTCCTACTATGAATGGTGTATCTGTGAGACGAAATCGGACCCTAAAGGACATGGTGAGAAGTATGATTTGTCATACTACTTTGCCAGACTCACTCTGGGGAGAAGCATTGAAAACCGCAACATATATACTTAATAGGGTTCCAACTAAAGCTACAATCAAAACCCCATATGAACTATGGACTGGACATATGCCCAGTATAAAGCACTTACACATTTGGGGTTGTCCAGCTGAGGCAAGGCCTTACAGGCCAAATGAAAAGAAACTGGATTCTAATACGGTTAGTAGCTATTTTGTTGGATACTCTGAAAGATCCAGGGGGTATATGTTCTATGATCCCACTTCTAGAACTATTTTTGAGACGGGTAATGCTCGGTTCTTTGAGGATATTGAGTTTGGGGAGTGGGGAGATAAAGTTAGAGATTTTGTCTTTGAGGAAGAACATGTGTCTTTGCCTCTAGTTGTTGATCTTGATCAGGGTGTTCTCATTCCTGATACGGATCACACAACTCCAGTTCAAGACAATCTTGATGATGTCCCTAATCAAGTTCCTGATATTATTAATGAAAATCAAACTCAACAACCTCAAGAATCTGAAGTGCCATTAAGGAGATCCACTAGAGAGAGGAGAAGTGCAATTCCGGACGATTATGTTGTATTTCTCCAAGAACAAGAAAGTGACATTGGACTTGAGGAAGATGATCCAATCAACTTCCGTCAAGCCATGAAAGGTTCTAACCCTCAAAAGTGGATTGATGCAATGAATGATGAGATGAAGTCTATGAGCGATAACGGCGTTTGGGAGCTTGTTACATTGCCCGAAGGTGTTAAACCAATTGGTTGTAAATGGATATTTAAAACCAAGAGGGATTCAGAGGGCAATGTCATTAAGTATAAAGCTAGCCTTGTCGCAAAGGGCTACACTCAAAAGGAAGGCATTGATTATAAAGAGACTTTCTCTCCGGTTTCATCGAAAGACTCTTTTAGGACAATAATGGCACTAGTAGCACATTTTGATCTTGAACTTCATCAGATGGATGTTAAGACATCATTTCTCAATGGTGACATTGAGGAATCAATTTATATGGTGCAACCTGAAAACTTTATTTCGGGAGACTCAAAGAAAAGGGTTTGCAAATTAAAGAAATCCATCTATGGGCTCAAGCAAGCTTCCCGTCATTGGTATCACAAGTTTCATGAGGTCATTACATCTTTTGGTTATGAACCAAATATTGCTGATGACTGTACATACCATAAGTTCAGTGGGAGCACACATATTTTTCTGGTTTTATATGTCGATGACATACTGCTTGCCAGTAATGATATAGTATTATTGCGCGAAACTAAGAAATTTCTTTCAAAGAAATTTGAAATGAAAGATCTTGGTGATTTCTCTTTTGTATTAGGAATTCAGATACATCGAGATCGCTCCAAAGGTGTTCTTGGTCTGTCACAAAAGGGCTATATCAATAAGGTTCCTAAAAGATTTGGCATGCAGGATTGTAAACCAGGCGACACCCTTGTTGCTATGGGAGACAAGTTCAGTCTCAAACAGTGCCCAAAGAATAATTTTGAAACCATGAAAATGGAGAAGACACCTTATGCTTCGGCTGTAGGTAGTCTGATGTATGCTCAGGTATGCACACGACCTGATATCGCATACATTGTTGGGATGCTGGGCAGATATCTCAGCAATCCGGGAATGGACCATTGGAAGGCAGCTAAAAGGGTCATGCGGTACTTACAGAGAACAAAGGATTACATGCTCACATATCGGAGATCGGACCAACTTGAGATCATCGGGTACACCGACTCTGATTTTGCTGGATGTCAAGATAGTCTGAAGTCTACATCAGGCTATGTCTACATGCTTGCTGGCGGTGCTATCTCTTGGAGAAGCATCAAGCAAACTCTTACGGCCACTTCCACCATGGAAGCGGAATTCATGGCGTGTTATGAGGCATCCAATGAGGGATTATGGCTGCGAAATTTTGTTAGTGGACTGCGCATAGTAGACAGCATTAAAAAACCACTCAGGCTATTATGTGACAACAGATCAGCAATCCTTTATGCTAACAATAACAGTAGCTTGACGAAGGCAAAGCATATGGACGTCAAGTTTCGGGTTGTTAAAGAAAGAGTACAAAATGGAAAATTGTGCATAGAGCACATCAGTAAAAACTCCATGATTGCGGATCCGCTTACTAAGGGATTGCCACCCAAAGTATTTCATGAGTATATTGCTCGCATGGGTGTCAAATCAGTTGAGGATTATGAGTTTTAGTGGGAGTTTGTGTTATACAATTATGTATTGTCCAGTACATTCGGTAATTCAGTGTTTAAGGTTTTATCTGCAGATATTCAGTCTTAATGTTTTATGTACTCTTATGGTTTATGATTGATCTCAATAAAGTGAACCAGTTGGAAATAGAAATTCTATTTCAGACCACACTTTATGTTATTTCCATGCTACACACCTATACTTGATCCATGTCGTTGGTTATATTGATATACGTGATCAATGTTGGGTCTAGTTACGCGAGAGTAACTAAGATCTCTTAGGTCCTATGTTGATATGATTGATGGACCGGATTGTTCATGACAATTTTATTTTGATAGCAATACTGAGCTCATAAAGTTATAATGTAACATATAATACTAAGGTCTGTACATATGCATGAGTATATCGTCCAAGTGGGAGATTGTTAGATATATGGACTTATACTACATACATATGGACAATATATGGATGAATTATATGTTATGTGCTATCTTTTGGTTTGGCCTAAATTAGTGGTCTTTTGGACATTATTATTAAGGAGGCCAATACATTGTCATATAAAGTATAGGGTATAATTTCTTGTGTAGATACCCATAAAGAGTAACCTTATTTAATGATGGGCTAACTAAGGTTTCATACATGTAACTAAGGTTACATTCTTGTGACCTTTGAGTTTTCTTAAGTTACATTATAATAAGGGGGTTATGGTTCCCACAAGAATGCAAGACATTCTCTTCTTCTTCTTCCCATTGAGAGAGAGAGCAAAACTTGTTCTTGCATATCAAGTGGAAAGCCAAACCTTGGACAATCTTCAAGCCGGATCAAGGAGCTTCCACCTATGGATTCAGGTACGCTTCCGCTTATGTTATAGTTCCAAATAATTCGATATGAAGGCTTTAGTTTTATAATCGGATTTATTCCAACAAGGCTGAGATTGTTCGGCATGTTAAGAGGAGAAACACAGATGACCCAGTCAGGAGGCGTGAAAGGTTAGTATTGGAGGGAGAGGGTAAGAGAAAGCGTAGAGGTAGGCCAAAGAAGTCTTGGGGAGAGGTGATCAGGCGAGACATAACGGAGCTTGAGCTATACGAGGACATGAACCTAGATAAGAGGGTGTGAAGGTTGGGGATTAGGTAGTCGTGTGTTTCCCTTTGTCTTCATTAGTTTGTTACTGTTAGTGTTAGTATGGTTCTCTTTTATCCTAAGTTTGCTATTTTCACATATCTTGTTTTGTTATTAGTTGTCACCAGTACTTCCTTAGTTTGATATCAATCCTTATTTCATATTCTCTATTGCTATCAAGCCTCGAATTTAGTTTCTCTAATTATATTGTCTTGCTATTACTTGTTATCGGTACTTCTTTCATATTCTTTATTGCTATTTTCAATTTAGTTTTCTAAATATATTGTCTTGTTATGAATTTCTATTAGCACTTCTTTCATCTTCTTTAACCGAGGATCTATCGAAAACAGTCTTTTTGTCCTGCTAAGGTAGGAGTAAGGCTGCGTACATTCTACCCTCCTCAGACCCCACTTGTGAGATTTTTACTGGATTGTTTGTTGAGTTCAACCTTTAAATTTCTTATAACTGACTGAGTGTATTTTGAAATTGTGGGTTTCATAATTTGATATTTGTTAAAATTTTAATGGGTTTTTACAGGTATATCTATGTGCTCTGTCAAAAAGTTAGAGTTCGATTGAATGAACATCTGAAGGTGTTGCAAGCTGGAACAAACACCATCAAAATAAAAATTAATTCTTAGATTTAAGTGCTTACTCGTATTTTAGTGTATTCTGAAGTTAGCGTGACTTGTTTTGTACTCCTGACATCCTTTAGGGTTTGTGTTGTACGCTTACGCCCCTCCATCTCTATGCAGCAACGTTCCCAAGTTCTTTTTCTTGAAGGGAATCAAATTGTTGAAATGATAAAAGACAATACAGCTGTTGCAAGGTCAAGTAAAATCAGATTTGCTGACTCTAATGTAAATGAATCCTTGTCCGAAGATGAGGAGGAAAAGGAGTTAGAGGAGGAGCTTGCTAATGTGACTTTTGAGGAATTGCATAGAGCACAGTCTGATGGGTCGAATACAGTGTATAGGAAGTTCAATTCGGAAGGAAAAATTGGCCGAGCAAACAAGAACAGGCCAGTGGAGATGAGTAGCAAGAAGCCAGAGAGCATATTTAGGGAAATCATCCAAGTTCCTAAAAAAGTTACTCGTGACCCTCACTTTGAGTCTTTATGCGGTCAGCTCAACGAAGAAGGGTTCAAGAAGAGATATAGTTTTCTTTATGAGGATGATTATATTGGGAAAAATTATATTTAAATATAAAGGAGACGTGTCAAGATACGTAGACTGATCAAATAGTCAAAGAATTACAACTAGCCAAGAGACACGAGTTGCAACAGGTACGAGCAAATGGCAGAGGAAAAGGCATGTGCAGTTATTCAAATAACTCAATGCCCCTACCTATTTAAGTCATTTATATCCAAGGATCAAAAGGAATGAATCTGGCAATAAAAAAGAGTGCAGATAAGACATTTAATAGGCATTAAATGTGGAATACGTTAGAGAATTTATATTAAATGTAATGATTATGTAATGTAGCATTTAATGTCTTTAATTACTCATAATAGCCTTATTATGATTTGGGCAAAACGTATATCTCCAAGATATATATAAAAGGGAGACATCTGATCAACTGTAGGGACAAGAAATACTATTGGAATATACGTGGGTTTACTTGTTTTTCTTGAATACTCTCTTGCTACCTAAATTATTTCCTTTTATACATTCTTTTAGTTATCAGTAACCCGTGTTCTTCTATATTCTAGATTTAACTAAAATTTTATTTCTTGGTTAAACAAATTGATTCCGTTACCGGAAATATGATAATCTATTTTCTTTCACCTAACTTTTCCTGTTACATCAACTATGTCGAACAACAATGACAAAACTCGAGGAAACCAAGAAAATCAGCAAAATTAGAGAGATCCACAAAATATTAACACTCCAATTCCTACTCCACAAGGCTCGCTCCGACAATATCGTGAGGGTACTCCTGATAGATCTCAAATAAACGAGCATGCTCAATTTGAGAATGTTGAAGCTGTCGATGACGCTTTGCAGGAAATAATTGCTGCTCAGGTCAATAAAGCTGTTGATGCATTTGTTAACCGGTTAGCTGTTGCAACACCCACACCGAATCCAAATAATAATACTTTGGAAAACCCTCATTCCGGACTTGTTAACTCAGGCAGCGGTGGAACTCCCAGTGATTCACAAGAGAGAGAACCAGGTAATGTAGTTAATTCGAATTTACAGATTTTAGTACTAACCTCGAAGAAACAGCTCAAGGAGAAAAGTTAGCGCATAGAACAAATACCTGGGGTGCCACCCATAATCAAGGGGGTAGATATAGATCGATATTCGCAACAACCTTGGAAGCCAAGTGTTGCCCCTCTTCCAATTCCAAAAAAGTTCAAAATACCTGATATTCCAAAATATGATGGAACGACAGATCCACAAGACCACATGATTGCATTCACGACGAGAATAAAAGGCAACAATTTGACTAAGCAGGAGATTGAATATGTATTAGTCAAGAAATTTGGCGAAACACTCACTAAAGGAGCGCTAACATGGTATCTCTTTTACCCAAAAATTCTATAAATTCTTTTGCTGAGCTTGCAGGTTCTTTCATCAAAGCACACTCGAGAGCTCAAAAAGTGGAAAAAAGAATGAAAGATATTTTCAAGATCAAGCAAGGGAACTCAGAATTGCTTAGAGAATTTGTGGACAAATTTCAACGTGAAAGAATGACATTGCTACGTGTACCTGAAAACTGGGTAGCTATAGCTTTCACGAACAATTTGAATGAAAAAAGCTCGAAAGCTACAAGGAGACTCAACGAAAGCCTTCGAGAATTCCCAGCTACAATGTGGAATGATATTTATAACAGGTATAGCACGAAGCTGAGGATTGAGGAAGATACTGTTCCACGATTTCAAAAAGAAGAAAAGGTAAGTTCAAGACGTGTAGAGACCAAAAAAAGATTCGGTAAAAACAGATACGAGCCTTACATGGGACCTGCTGGAAAGGACTCACGGTCAAAGCAAGATAACCAAAGGTAGGATCAGAGATCAAGAAATAATTGGGTTCTTCATCAAGATTCAGGAACAAGCGAAACAACTACGAGTCACGAGATGATGATAGAAATTTAAAAGCAAGATTCGGTGGTTATAACTTCAACTTCAGCACCTCCGAGCTCGTAGCTGTTTTTAGAAGCATGGGGAATAAGGTTCGATGACCAAATGAATGAGATCAAATCCAAATAGGCGCAACCCTGATCATTGGTGCGAGTTTCATAATGACCACAAACATAAAAAAATAGACTGCAGATTTTTACAAAGTGAAGTTGATCATTTATTGAAACAAGGATATCTTACTGAGTTGTTCAGTGAGAAGGGCAAGCAAGCTTACATGAAGAACATGCAAGAGCCTCCAAAACAACCTTCTCCCAAAAGAACTGTCAACGTTATAAGTAGGGGTGACGACATCAATTGTATATCATATACGGCAGCTATCAAGATTTCCAAAATAGCAATTACCCAAGGGACACATGTGTGGCATGTCTTAGAGGAAGAAAACATTATATTCAATGATGTAGATGTAGATGTAGATAGTGTATTAATACCTCATAACGATGCACTGGTAATATCTTTAATTGTATATGATACTAATGTGAAATACGTTTTGATTGATCTAGGTAGCTCCATGAACATTATTTTGCTAAGAGTATTGCGTGAGATGCAAGCCGAAGATAAAGTAATACCAAAGGCCCATACTCTATCTAGATTTGATAATTCCAGTGTTGTCACGAAAGGAGAGGTAACACTCACCACATTCGCCAAAAGTGTTGTCAAAGATACAAAGTTCTAGGTAGTAGATATGGAGATGTCTTACAACATGATCTTGGGAGACCACAGATCCACGAAATGGATGCACTTCCTTCAACTTTGCATCAAGTTATTAAATCTCCGTTGCCATGGGGAATCTGTCAAATTCGTGGATATCAACACACATCCAAGGCGATCAACTCCATTGTAGATACAAGCATAAGAAATGAAGGTAAGTACCAACTACAGAAGGCAGTTAAGGTCACAACAACACAAACCTCAACTGAGCAAGGGCATATATATATAGATTCAAGGGCGGATACCATTCAAGAGCAAAAAGAGAATGAGGAATTAGAGTCTGTCGTGTTATTTTCTCAATGGCCTGATAAGAAAGTCTATGTTGGGGCCAATCTTAGCCAAGGTATGGACTGCTTTGCTTGGTCCCATTATGATGTAACAAGGATACCACCAGAGGTGATGATTCATAAACTAAATGAAAATCTATCATATCCTCCTATCAAGCAAAAGAAAAAAAAAGCAAGGAACTTTCAAGAATCGTGTGATTCAAGAAGAAGTCCAAAAATTGCTAAAAATTAGTTCCTTTCGTGAGGTAAACTATCCTAATTGGTTAGCTAATATTGTTGTAGTCCAAAAGAAGAATGGTAAGTGGAGAGTTTGTGTAGATTACACTGATCTTAATAAAGCTTGCCCTAAAGATTCTTTTCCACTACCACACATATCAATTGATTGATGCGACTGCAGGTCATGAGCTATTAAGTTTTATAGATGCATATACAGGTTATAATCAGATTAAAATGGATCCAGGAGATGAAGAAAAAACTTCATTCATAACAAACAGGGGAACTTATTGTTATAAAGTAATGCCCTTTGGTCTAAAGAATGTAGATGTAATGTATCGGGAGTTAGTTACCAAAATGTTTCAAGAGCATTTTGGAAAAACCATGGAAGTATATACAGATGATATGCTTGTTAAAACTCAGTATTCACAGGATCACATATCATATTTATCTGACACATTTGCAATTTTACGCAAATTTAATATGAAGTTAAATTCCGAGAAATGTGCATTTAGAATTGCATCAGGTAAGTTTTTGGGTTTTCTTATTCCTAACCGTGGTATTGAAGTAAATCCTGCACAGATTAAGGCCATTGAAGAAATCCCCGATATCTTTCCCGATAAGAAAGAAGTTCAAAGATTAACATGGAGAATTGTAGCCTTGAGGAGATTCATTTCTAAGTCATCAGAGAAGTGATTTAAATTCTTCTTGGCCCTTAAAAAGCAGGATCAATTTGAATGGAAAGAAGAAATGTCAACATGCACTCAGGAATTTGAAAACGTACTTATCAAATCCACCTTTTCTGGCAAAACTAAAGGCAGGGGAAAGACTTCTTATGTACCTTGCTGTTTCGGAAGTAGCGGTAAATGATGTATTGGTCTGGGAGGAGCAAGGTAAACAATCCCCCATCTATTATGTTAGTAAATCTTTGTTAGATGTGAAGACGCGATATCCTTAGTTAGAAAAACATACACTTGCATTAATCATGGCATTTAGGAAGTTAAGACCTTACTTTCAGTGTCATCCTATTGCTGTAGTAACTGCCTACCCTCTACGTAATATATTACATAAACATGAGTTATCAGGTAGATTGGCTAAGTGGGCTATAAAGTTAAGTGAATACGAAAACATACCAACCTAGGACTGCTATAGAATCGCAAGTATTAGCTGATTTCGTGGCTGATTTTATCCAAGGCATGCAATTAGAAGCAGAGAAAGAATTATAGGTGTTCAATGGATCTAACTCAGGAACTTGGACTCTATTTGCTGATGGTTCACGTAACGTAAAAAGATACAGGTTTAGGGATTATTTTGGTACCACTTACAGGTGAAACCATTCGACAAGCTATTAAATGTAACTCTATAACTAACAATGGAGCGAAGTATGAGGCTGTAATTGCAGGTCTAGAATTGGCACGAGAACTTGGCATAAATCAGATTATAATCAAGAGTGATTTGCAACTCGTGGTTAATCAAATGATGTCGACTTAAACAACCAGGGAAGCGAGGATGCAACTGTATTTAGAAAAGTTATGGGAATTGATAAAGGAATTTCAAACCTGGGAAGTTACACAAATAAGAAGGGATGAAAATGTTGAAGCGGACTCTTTAGCTAATCTCGCATCTGCAACTGATGTGGCAAGTGATGTAAACGACCAATTTGTTTAACCAAAAAATGAAATTTTAGTAAAAGCTAGAATTTAGAAGAACATGGGTTACTGATAATCAAATGAATGTATACAAGAAAATAATTAAGGTAGGAAGAGAGTATTCAAGAAAAACAAGTAAACAAAAGTATATTCTAATAGTATTTCGTGTCCCTACAATTGATCAGATGTCTCACTTTTACATATATCTTGGAGATATACGTTTTTCCCAAATCATAATGATGCTATTATGAATAATTGAAGATATTGAATGCTACGTTACATAATCATTATATTTAATAGAAATTTCCTAATGTATTCCACATTTAATGCCTATTAAATGCCGTATATGCACTCTTTTCTATTGTCAGATTCATTTCTTTTGATCATCGGATATAAATGACTTAAATAGGTATGGGTGCTGAGTTATTTGAATAATTGCATGTGCCTCTTCCTCTGCCATTTGCTCGTATCTGTTGCATCTCGTGCCTCTTGGCTAGTTGTAATTCTTTGACCATTTGTTAGTTTACGTTTTTTTGACACGTCTCCTTTATATTAAATACAAATTTTCCCAATACAAATAGTTTCCCACTTTCAATTTATTCATCAGTTGAATATTTGGGAAGTGCATTTCATTAAAAGAGAATTTTTGTCACCATTAATGCTATGAAAAAATTGACACTTCAATTGTCGCTTCCATTTAATGCTCGGTACATGCATTATTTTCCATTGGTTTTGCAGTTTTGCAGCCCTTTTAAGGCTTTTTTATGGCTTCACTATTCACGAAGTGCCAGTTATCATTATTATGGTTCTTCCATCACTGCACTTTTACCTTTGGCGATTGCTTATCAATATAAATATTACCTCTTTCATTGTCTTTTACCACATAAAGCTTTACTCAACACTTAGTTCCTCAGATCTTTGTTTACTTCTCTCTTCCTCATAGCATTCCTCTTTGTTATGTCTTCACCAAACCCTAACCCTAGGAGAGTTACCATTGTTGATTCTTTCCCTAATGCACCCACTAGGAGTAGAAGGGGAGGTAGGATTCGTAGCTTAGGATCTACTCGTGGTGGTTCTTCAATGCCTTCTTCTAGCTCTGGTCCTTCTTCTAGAACCAGAGGTTCCCTTTCTCAGAAATCTTTCTTCTAGGGGTAAAAAACCTTCCAAACCATTGCATGAGCCCTTAGTAGAGGAGATAGTCCCTACTGAACTTTCTTTTTACCGTGATAAGGAATCTCTTAGGAATCAGGTTTCTACTTTAGATTATGCTGATGCTTATCCCACTCAAATTATAGAAATTTTGATTCCTATAGTTCGTAAAGATTGCATTGGAGTAATGATTTCCTATTATTATTCCTAATCCAAATAAGAGAATTACCTCTTATTTGACTGGGTTCTCTTTTGTTTATACATACCCTTTCACCTTAAGGTTCAGCCAGCTATTGACCCAGTTATTCTTTAATTTTGTCGTTCTTTAATGTCTGTTTGGGTAAAATTGGCCCAATCGTATGGAGAGTTGTTGCATGTTTGAGGCATTTAGCCAATACAACTGGTAGTCCTTTTACCTTCCCTCACCTGATTCACCTTTACTCCCCGAGGCTTTTTCGCAATGGCGATTTTACTTTAGTAGCTAGGAGTAAGAGGGTTTTGGTGAGCCCTGAAGATAACAAAGGCCATGGCTGGTATGTCCGATTTGTTGTTGCCCCCACCATAGCTTTAGTGGGTGAAGATAATGTTCCCTTCCCTGACAAGTGGAATTTTTTTCATGTAAGTCTTTTATCTTTCTCGTGACTTTTCCTTTAAGTCAATCACCTTTTCTAATTTTGCCTCTTTCTCGTACCTCTTTTTTTAGATACCATGAGAGTTGTGGAGGATGTTCCCAATTTCTGAGGTTGGGTAGATAAATTGCTGAAGATTGCACCAAAGGATGGTAGGTCTTGGAAAACACTTTCTAACTGTTATTGTTGGAAAGTAAAGACTCATGGTAAGAGTTTTTATTTCATCTTTCACGCATATATATAAAGAATATATATATATATATATATATATATATATATATATATATATATATATATATATATATATATATTCTTTATATATATATTTTCTTTATCGCTTTAACTCTCATCCTTCTTTTTATCAGAAGTTGCTATTCTAGGAGTTACTGCTGAAGCAGTTGCGGCCTCTCGGGTCTCTTCAGGAACCCGTACTCCTTCGGGGACCCGTATCTCTTTAGGAAGAGCCCGCGAAATAGTCTTGGGTTATTTTTCTGCAAAAAGGAAAGCTGTTGAAGAGGAAGAATCTGAAGAAGAAGAAGAAGAATCTGAAGAAGAGGAAGATGGGGGATCCCGGGTGACAAGGCCATGAGCTAGGAGACGCATTGTCTTTGATGACGAAGCTGAAGTTTCCCCTCGTTTTCTAGTTCTCTTACTGAACCTGCTGAAACTCCAGTAATAATTCCTGACGATGATGTCCCTCCTCATGATACTCCTGAGTGTATTGATCATCTTTTTGTTAGTGGTTTTGGTAGTGGAAATTTAGGGCCTGTTTTTTATGAAATACCCTTATTTTGATTTTCAACTCTCGTGCTTGTGATTCCTTCCTTACCAGCCCCAGCTGTTTCTGTTCCTTCTTCTACTATTTTTACTTCTTCTACCGTCCTCCTTTGACAATTCCCCTCCTATCGTTCATCATACGGAAGGGGGCTCTTCAGGTAGAAGTGCTGCTATGAAGAGGGTAACTATGGAGTTCCTACTGATAACAGCCTTTTTAAGAAGCCCGGGTAGGCAGATGTATGGCTGGAGCCTTTAATTGGCCTAGTGAAAAAGCAAAGCTAGAGAGCCATAGTTCCCTGACTCTAATGAATGATATCGTGCATGCCACCTTGAAGTTATTTTCCTCCTCTCCTTTCTTTACTTTGTAAAATTTTTTATCTTTGGGATTCTTATTTTCCTTCCTCTCTTTTTTAGGCCAATCTTATCAGTACAGAAATGATGAACAAAATCCCTTTCTTGGAGAAGGTAGCACATGACTCAGAGAAGATAGCATGCGATTCTCAGTTCGAGGCGGTCAATTGGAAGGAACAATTTGAGATTGCACAAATTGATATGGAAGATTTACAAGAGAGCAAGAGTATCTTAGAGCATCAGGTATGGGTTTTAACTTCAGAGTTAGCGATTGCAAAAGCTTCCTAAAGCCAAGCAGAAAAAGAGAAAGAACGTCTCGAAATCCTCCTTCTCAGAGCAACTTTCTAAGGCCAATGAGAGAACAGAGGTTGAAGGTTCTCTTAAGTCAAAACGAAGTTTATGCAGGGGAGCTCGTGCAAAGCTTAACTCAAGAACAAGAAGACCTTCGAGTCTCCAATGATAAATTGTGTGCTTTAGAGAGCTCCTATGCCTCTCTTCAAGCTTCTTATAACTCTGCTTGGCTGAAAATGAAGAGCTAAAGAAAGATATTGCTGATTGGGTAAAGGATTATGAGATCTTTGAAGAGAAATCTACTGTTGAGGTAAGTTGGGCTTTTCATAATTCACGTCGTGATACCCTAATTGAAGCTAGCCAAGAAAACTTCAACTTGGAGTCAGAGTTAGCTACGATCAATGAAACCATTGAAAGAGCTCAGCAACCTCAGGACTTCCTTTCTCCTATGGCTGAAGCTTCCGTGAACGTTGAAGTTGATTCCGGTATCGCGACTCTTTCAAGCCCAATCGAGCCTATTGCCGAAAGCCAAGTTGAACCTGCAAATGCTGATGCACCTACCCAAATTAAGCCCGTTGCTATTGATGCTTCTGCTTTAGTTCCACAAACTTCTCAGTGACCAGCTTTAATGACTTTGTTTTTGTTTTTATTTTGGAAAATTGTAATCAAACCCTAAGCTTCATTTGAGGGTTGATTTTTGAAATGCAAGTCCCCAAGTCTTTTTATGGGGTGATTTGTATAAATCATTTCATAGTTTTATGACTAAGTTTGTGCTTAGTCTTAAGTTTTATTTTATATATTGAAAAGTTTTTCATGTTATTTTTTCAAACTTCCGATACATTTATTCTTGCCTTTATTTTTAAGGACTTACAGAATAACTTTGCATTTTTGTTCTTTGGAAATGCTTATGTTAATCTCATGACTAATTAATTTAAACATGAGTTTTATAAAAGAGGGCCATTTTATATTTCGACACTTAATGAAGAAGACGTCTCAACTTCATAGGGGTGTTATCATATGGTTAAAGAAATATTAACACAAATGTTTCTTTGAAATAACTTTGAAAAGTTTTGATAATACTTGACAAGTTTTGGATAATACTTTATATATATTTGAATTACATCTATAAATTTTTCGTAACTGTTTTTCTTATAACATATTATTACAAAAGAAGAATAATAGACATGTGGTTTTTCTTTATAACCTGTTTTAGTACATAAACTTTACCCTAACTATAGCGAGGTTTTTCTTTGGCCTTAGCTCATGGCTCCATCTTGTGACTTTGTGACTTCTTTATACACATGTTTGTGTATATTATGTAGTCCCCCAAGTATTTGAGTGTTGAAGTATGAAGCATCGAGCACTTGATAGTTTCTCTCATTTGGTCCTTTTCCTAAAAAGGAAAAACATACGAGACTCAGAGGTGCGATTATAGATGAAGACTGCTTAACCCGTTTGAGTTTCTATTAGAATAGTTGTAACCCTAGGCCAGGAAATTTAGGTTATTTCATGTGCCTTACAGGTCGTGAATCATCATTTAGTACGGGTTAGCTTTTTGCCTATCATCTAAAATCGTTAGTAAAATTTTATAAATTCAAAAATTAAATTTAAAATAATGATACTGACCGTGGGTATTCTTTAGAAATAGTATCTCTTCAAATGAAAAACATTCCAATGTGAAGGTAGTATCTTGCCATCCATTGTCGCCTGTTCATATGCTCCCTATCAGATACGCCCCAAAACGACGTCGTTTTGGGGCACATGCCATCCATTGTCGTCATTTTGAATAAAAGTGTCTGAATCCTTTAGCAAACCCTAGAGACAAGGTCTTTCCTCCTCGTACCTCCGCCTCTCCACTCCTCGCTGCCAGCCAGAAATTGCCGCCATCGCCGGCAATGTTCCAAACCGTCCAAAATTAACACTGTTGGTCCCCCTGACCTCTTCTACACAAATCCTAGCCCATCATCCCTCAAATGTTGGCCTAACTTCTCGAATATTCAAAAGTATGGACGCCGCCTCTGGCGCCCACGGCGGCGCCACCACCCAAAACAACCCCAACTTTACACCACAACTCCATCTCCACACTCTCAAGCCATATTTACCATTATCTTCCACCAAATCTCAGCCAGTTCTTTCGAATTCCAAATCGAAAGTCTGGCTCAAGTTTTAACTCATCCCAAATTCGACCACAATCATATAGTAGACTCTCCTGACTTCCCTCTTCCTAATTCCTTAATAAATTTCCCTCAAATCACCACAAATTTCGAGCTAATGTCAACCTTGGTTCCAGATTTTTCCGATTGAGGGATTCGAAGTGCTGAGACGTTTTGAGACCATGCATGGGTGAGTCAAGACCGCCATTTATGGTCCAAAGAATAGGTATCCTTTCTTTGCTATAGGTTTTAAATTTTCTTTGTTTACCCTTTTCTTTAATTTACTTTTTTCCAAAATCCATGTCTACATACTCAGTATTCTAGGTTAGTTCAAAATTTCAGATTATTCGTTCTTTTCGTAGTTTGATTATTCCTTTGTTTTAGTTGATCCAAATTTGTGCATAATTGACCTTGCGATTGCTTCTGAGTTTTTGTTTTAGTTAGTCCTGTTTTGATTTTGATTAATTTGGTTTTGCGTTTCTTGATGTTAGTTTAATTTAGCTTCAAAATTTGTCTATATATGTGTTTCATTAATTTTAATCTTTATTAATTCCTTATGGTTAATGATTAGTTGATGTTAGTTTGTGATAATTTTGTTTGCTTTGATCTTGGGTAAAACAAGTAGTGTAGTTTCAGTCTCTTTTAAATCTAGTAGTTAGTTTATTATATCATTTCAGCTCAAGTTAATTAGGATTTATTCACAAAACTATAGTGTAATTGGTTAGGATAGGTAATTGAGGGGAAAGGATAAGGGTAATATAGGTATTTGGATAATGGAATCTTGCAGTAAACCCCTGGAACCTTCTAGTTGGAGGTTCAAGAAATCGAATTCTGGTAATATGATGTTAAGATTTGAGGCACAAATCAGAAAATGAGGGACTAAGTAAATAATTCTAAAAATAAGAATAGGGACTAAGGGAGTTTTTGAATCCTAGGAAAATTTTCACAAGTTTCAGATCTCAAAATTTCCCAAAATAATTCCCATAAATCTGAACCTCTAAAACTCCCAGAAATTCTGAAGTCTAAGAAATCCTAAAAAAAAATTCCTAAACTTTTTTTTAGAAAATCCCATAAGCTCAGAATTATGAAATCTTACTGTTCTATTTGAATAATTCCTCAGTTATTTTCAACCTATAGCCATTAATTTGAGCCATGAAGAGAAAATAATATGAAATACTCTGTAATTAAGGTATTGGAGTTGGGCAAGTTTTGGATAGGTCCAATTTAGGTTGAATTTGGATTTCAAACAAGTTTGTTTTAGTTCATTTTGGGTGTTAATTGCTGAAAGTTCTTCTTCGGATTATTTAATAATCAATTCCTGGGTATTTTCAAGAGTGACTACTGCTGGTGTGTGTTTAATTGCTGGAGGTTTGAACTATTGCTGACTTTCTCCTTGTTTTATTACAAATTCCAGGTATTTATCCTACTCAGGGGATCTGGAAATGCATAACTATATGTACGCATAGTCACACTTTTGATAATGAAGGCATATTCATTTTGTGCTAGTGTTGTAGCTGTAAATGCTGCTAGTTTAGTGATACTCAGAACACTCAATGGATTTGTGTTGTAATAAATAAACACTTGGACTGTGCTGGACTATTTTGAATCATTTGGACTGTTCAATTTCGAATTATTTTGAATTTCAGTAGGGTGAAACATGGTAGTCAGTAATGGTATATTGCTTGATCCTCATGTTTAATTCAATAATAGAGGTACCATGTGTACATATATGTCGAGTTTAAATTTGAGTTTCAGCATATTGATTCACAAGTTAAAAAACCACATTATCTGGAGTTTACCCTGTCAAACGTCTTTGGAATGTTAAAATGACAAAAATACAAAATGATTTTAAACGGCTGTAACATGGTGATTTGTGGAATGCTACCCTTGATCCATGATTAAATTGTAGTTTTAAGTTTCTAGGCTCAAACTAAAGGCCCAAACCGTTGTAGTTGAGATGCACATGAAAAACATACTCCCTGGGCTTGCTTCTTTTAATAATGAGCCCAATTGTAGAAATCAACCAACAAAACATACTGAGAATATGCAAGCTGAAAGTGTTTTGATTGAATACAATGATGCAATGTTTTCAATGGTAGGTCACCAATATGCTACTGAGTTAGGGTGTCTTCTTTTATTATTAGAGACAACACATAATAGAAAACCTTAGTTTAATTGCCCTTTAAAATAATAAAACGAGGTGCGCCGCGCCAAATAGAATTCACAAATTGTGTGGTCCTCATTAAATATGCATATTAAAATACTTAGAGATTCGGGACATGCCGTTTAGCAAAATCACGGCTTCCCGTAGAGATAATAACACGTTAGTCGCTTTTAGGCGCGTCTTTAATAATTTTATCTTCCTAGGTACGGGTGCACATTTATCTGACCCAAATCTAAATCTCGATGAAGTCGAAATATGTCAAAAACTACGTACGCATTTATGTGACGTGGTTCGTCACATGTTTTAGCGGCATCGTAAATTTCCTTAAAAAACGTTAAAAGCGGTATAAGTAATTAAAATTGCATTTTTATGATGAACATGTGTAAAATTAGAATTTTAGCCATTTATAATATATTAAGCCATCGTGCTAGAACCACGGGATCCGGGGGTGCCTAACACCTTGTCTCGGGTCAACAGAATTCCTTACTTAGAATTTCTGGTTCGCAGACTCCATTTGGGCAGTAAAAAAATTTTCTCGATTTGGGATTCTAAATAAACTGGTGACTTGGGACACCAAAATCTAAACCTATCCCAAGTGGAGACTCTAAATAAATAAATAATCCCATTTCAAATAATATCACTTTAATTGAAAAAATTCCCTTATACGTTTATCCTTCGGGTAGCATGTAAAAAGGAGGTGTGACAGGGACTATCTCCTCCACTAAGGGCTAACAGATATTGTTGTGAAAGGGAACCTCTAGTTCTAAAAAAAGGACCAGAGCTAGAAGAAGGCATTGAAGAACCACGACGAGTAGATCCTAAGCTACGAAGCCTATCTCCCATTCTACTCCTAATGGGGACATTAGGGAAAGAATCAACAATGAAAATTCTCCTAATATTAGGGTTTGGTGAAGACATGGCGAAGATGAATACTATGAGGAAGAGAGAAGTAAACAAACATTTGAGGAATTAAGTGTTCAGTAAAGTTTTATTTGGTAAAAGACAATGAAAGAGGTAATATTTATATTGATAAGCAACCACCAAAGGTAAAAGTGCAACGATGGAAGAACCATAATAATGATAACTCAGCACCCGTACATATTTAAGATTATATCTGAGTATCAAAAGGAATGAATCTGATAATATAAAAAAGTGCAGATACGATATTTAATAGGCATTAAATGTGGAATACGTTAGGGAATTTGTATTGAATGTAATGATTATGTAATGTAACAGTCAATGTCTTTAATTACTCATAATAGCTTCATTATGATTTGAGCAAAACGTATATATTCAAAATATATATAAAAGGGAGACATCTGATCGATTGTATGGACACAAAATACTATTGGAATATACTTGGGTTTACTTGTTTTTCTTGAATACTCTCTTGCTAAAATTATTTCTTTTTATATATTTTTTTGATTATCAGTAACCCGTGTTATTCTAAAATTTACCTTTGACTAAAATTCCATTTTTTGGTTAAACAATGATGTTCCAGCAGAAAAAGAGGATCTGAAGAAACAAATGAGGAAATTAAATGATGAAGAAGAGGTTAACGAACTGAAAAATCGCATTGCTTGAATTGACAAACAGTTGAAATCAGTGAAGCACAATGAGAGAGAGAATCTTTCTGAGAACAAGAAGAAAGAGAGAGAAGCTGCTAAGCAAGGGAAACAACCTTATTACCTCAAAAAATCTGAAATTCGGAAGCGCAAACCTGTAGAGAAATACAAGGAACTCAAGGCATCTGACAAACTAGAAGCATACATTGAGAAGAAAAGGCGCAAGAATGCTTCGAAAGACCAAAGATACTTGCCATATCATCGTCCTGGCGAGCAAGAGAAGTAGTGAAATAGCATGCTTGCATGCTGTGGCAAAATTTGTTTACTTGGGTTTCTTCTCACAAGTATGTAGAGCTTTTTCTTGATAGGATGACCATGGGCCCCCTCATTCAAGATACAGAGATACTGGGGAGAGGCTGCTTTGTTACTTCAATTCTTGTTAAGGTGCAGCCAGCTATGGCCTATATATGCCTTTGGTATAGCTAACTTGGTGCTATAGGAGATGTATTGAGAGCCTGGACCGAAATCATTTATTTATTGTGGATGATTTTTCTCCTCCTCAATATTAGCGTCCCTGATGGTGCAGTTGGCAGTTCTTTTTAAAGTTGGATATTCTGAATTTGAGTAGCACTGGCAACGACAGTGCTCTCTGATATTGAAGATGACGTTGAAAAGAATGGAAGCTAGCTTATGAGGTGATGATTGCCCAAGCCATATAAGGAGACCAAGGACCTCAATTTCTTCCGATGTGGGACAACTCAACACCCCCTCACGCCCAGATCTCTGGAGCGTGGACAACATAAATGGGGGCCCAACATCGGTAACAATAATTGGGTTGGGCCTGGCTCTAATACCATGAAAACAATGGACCTTGGGCCTAACTCAACCCCAAAAGCTAGCTTATGAGGTGAGGATTGCCCAAGCCATATAAGGAGACCAATGACCTCAATTCCTTCCGATGTGGGACAACTCAAAAAAGTAGCAAATTTATCTCCTTGACTTGGCTCTTTTAAAGCATTTTACTATTTTGACGAAGGTTGTTTTGTATACTCTTTCTACATACTGATTAAAAGTGTACAGTACCTTATTTTGTGGGTTGCTGTTGTTTATGTATTTTATTATCTTGATTCAATTTCATATTGAATTAGCATTGGTCGCTTGTAGTTGACCAAGTAAAATTTTTGCACTTCAAACCCAGAGTCTACTCTTCTGTTACGTATCTGCAGGACTTTACCTGATCATTGATTAGAGAAGATAATGCAAGTATTCTTCTTAATGCTTGCTGATACAATGACATGCTGCTAGTCAAAGATGATTTTGAACTTCTTTTCTTCCCCAACAATTTCAATGTTAACCACCTTTCAATTTTTACGAATTATCAGTGAAGGCTGAGCACCCTTGCATCTTTGACATGACCTCTTTTGGAGAACTTTTTTATTCTGGTTCGTAAACTAAATTAAGAATAGGAAATGAAAAATGAAATGTCTCTACTTGGTTCTACGACAAGATAATATTGGAAGATAATTAACTGTGGTGGTGGGATGGTGATATCAAATGAAGGAAACAACCATGTTAAGATATAATTATGCAAAGCACAAAATGCACTTCATGAATACATTTTGCGATTGCAGTTAGTTAATGGTTGGAGCAACGTAATGTTAGTTATTTAAGTGGTCAAAACACATCCTTAGGATTATACACCTATCTTATTTTGGGAACTTCCCCAAAATTCAAAGTACTGTATTTTGGATTCGACCTCATTTTTGCACCATCTTAACGTAGCAATCCTAAGAGCATTTACACTTTGCTCGGTAGTTTGTAGGCTCTGAGTTAAATTTATATGTTTCGGCGCGAGTTTTTGGAAACCGAAAATTCATTCAGTTTGATTTAAGGTACGTTTCGTCGTTTCGATGTTGTTATGCGTGATTTGAAGTCTTGAATAAGTCCGTATTATGTTATGAGATATTAGTATGTTCGTACCGGGTTCCAAGGGACTCGCGTGAGTTTCGGATATGTTTGAGTTGTGCTGCGTTCATTTTTTTTACGTTTCGATGTTGTTTCTTCACGCATAAATGGTACCATATTGAACTAATGAGCTCCGACTTTTATTTTTATTGAAGCATTAGATCTATATCGTAATTACGGAGCCGCAACAAAAAGAATCGTCGAATTTGGACATCGTATGAGGATGTTATGGTCATTTTACTAAGAACTGGATTGCTAGATTTTTCAGATTAATTACGAAATTGCCATTGATTTCGTATTTAAAACTCTACACTATTTCCGAATATTGAAACCAATATATCTCCTTCAATAAAAGGTCAAATGAAGTGATTAAAAAAGCTAACTTGACTGAAATTTAATAAGGAATCCAGTAGAGGCATCAAAAGCAAATTTTGGAATCGTTTTGCATGCAAAACGAGGCAGAACAGCCGGACAAAAATACTTAATAAGGTTCGTATCATATTTTGAGTTGAAAAACTCGGATTTAGATAATTTTTGGGGATGATTTTCACCATATTGATTAGAATAAGTGTTCTGTACTTGATTTTGATTATTTCATGAATTCATCTTCGTTTTTGGCATTTGATTGATGATTTCAAAGTAAAATTTGGGGGTTTTATCTAAACTTAATAAAATGATTCTTTTTAGTTTTGAACATCGATTCAGAATCAGATTTGAGTGAAACTAATAGACACGTAACTGAACGTATTGTCGGATTTTGTGAGCTTTGTCGAGTTCCGAAGTGTGCCCGGTTTTGAAATTTTGGTCGATTTTCGAACTTTAATTAAATACTCAACCTTTATCGATTGGTATTGTTTCCTTTGGCATTATTTGATGTATTTGAGTTGCTCTTGGCAAGTTTTGAGCTGGTCGAAGATCGGTATGCGCGAGGTGTCATTTTTGGAGCATCGTTTGGCTTGCTGGGTATTGGATTTAGCTTTGTTCGAGGTAAATAATACTTCTAAACATGGTGTTGAGGTATGAAATCTCAACTTACATATTATGTGCTTGGTGTTGAGGTAACACATATGCTAGGTGATGGGCTTGTGGGCATGCACCATGTGAATTGCGACTCCGCTTTTTTTGTGGCACTGTGTAGTTACCTGATCTTACCTATAACCATGAAATTTCTACGCACTTGAGTTATTAAGTTGTGATCCATGTTAGAAATCATGTCTAGGCTACATACTTATCCTGTTGGGACCTAATGAGGTTATTTATGCTATTGAGTTATCTGCTTTAATTGCTTTATATACTCAGTCATACGCATTCATATGCATGTCATATCTCAGTCACTGTTACCATTTATTGACACATTATACCATTATTTTGGGCTAGTTTCATGGCATTGTGAGCCCGAGAGATTGGAGTATTGATGACTGAGTGAGACCGAGAGCCTGATTATGAGTGACATTTATGGGACCGATCTGCATGCTGCAGCGATTGTACTGATTTATGATAGCGATTGGGCTGAAGGAGCCCCTCCGGAGTTTGCACACACCCCTAGTGAGTCCGGTTGATTATATTGAGGGATGGATCTTCCCTGGACATGGATCTTGTCCGAAACATTTATATACCTGGGGATGGATCTTCCCCACGGGCTGGATTTGGTCCTACTCAGTACTGGGTGACTGATGGTCAGTCGATATATATATTCTGGGATGGATCTTTCATGGGCTAGACTAGCCATATACAATACTGAGTGATTGAGCATGATAAGTAGAAAGTGTGACACAGTGATATTGAGTACTCTGAGAGTGTGGGTACATGAGTTCATCTCTTAGATACATTGCATTGATATGCACGTATGACATATAGAGATAGCGATGCATTGTTATCATACTATACGCTATCACGGCATTCGGACTTCTCACACATATTGACATATGGGAATAGAGAGGTATTTTATACTTGCTATGTAGAAAGAAAATAAAACATCTCATTTATTGTTGAAATGATTTTTGGGAAAAATTACAGTTTTTAAACTTACTCGTATTTCGACGACTTCGGTAAAAGAATTTGGGTTTTCTATGATATACTTGAAAAGCGGAACTATTTTTCGGGAAACTATGAAATAGCCGAGCATTTTACTCTGACTTACTTCTTTTATCTTGATTTACGTTGTTATGAACTGTTATTGGCTATTGGTGTTAGACACGACCTTTGTTCCAGCTCGTCACTACTTTCAGCCTAAGGTAAGGTTTGTTACTTATTTTGTACATATAGTCGGTTGTACTCATACTACACTTCTGCACCTTATGTGCATATGTTGGATGTTGATATTACTATGGACGGGAGCTAGAATTGAAGATGTACCTGCATTCCGGTTATACCTGCCTCTTGTTCATGATTACCTTAGATTTATAAAATTCTGTTTATGTATATTTCCAACATATGATGTATTTATTTCATACCAACTTTGTAAATTTTAATCAAAGAAGCTTATGATTTGTACTACCAGTCATTAGGGAATGTATAAGATTCAAATATTTTTTTTTACTTAATTGTCTTACTAATTTTCATTGGAATTGAATAGTTATTAATTGGTTTACCTAGCAGGTTGGATTAGGTGCCATCACGTCTAGTTGGATTTTTGATCGTGACACTTAATTTGGTCTGAATCTCGTTGTTTAGATGATTTTAGTATAATATGGTTCTATCACTTTATCTCTTTTCAAAATGACGTATCACGTACGTTGTCTCTCTTTCCTAATTTAAAAATACACAACTGTTATGTTTTAATTGCAAATTCTCAAACTTTAATTTATTATGTCAAGTTTATTCCGAGTAAAAATTGCTGAAATATTATGGGTAGAAAACACTCTCTCAAGCGTGCAAGACATATTCATCCAATCTCACATTACCACAAATTTCTGATTTTTCTATAGATATTAAAAATCAGTTTATTACAATGACGAAGTCTTATATGAAAGATGCTCCAAGTGCGCATGCAATTGAAGAATCATCTTGGGCAAGTGGAGCACAATCAATTAGTTTGAGACAAACACGTTCACAAAGGGATGAGGCACGAGATACTATCGGTTCTTCAAATTCTAAACAACAACACACTGATGTTTTTCAAACTGATCCAAAAAGACCCTTAAGTGGTCATAAAAATGGAAATTAGCTTCAAATGAACGCACTTTCAAAGTGCTAAGGAACACGAAATTAGCAGTTCTCCAAGTGCCAAGGAACCAGAACTTGTTGTTTATCAAAATAATTTCACGCCTACAAAAAAAGACGAAGGTTTGTGAATCCGGTATTCATCAGAGAAATTATGCCGAATCCCCTTCAAAGGTAAATTTTGGTACACCTTATTTATTAATAGTTACTTTGTGTAATGTATATCCATATATATATATATATATATATATATATATATATATATATATATATATATATATATATATATATATATATATATATATATATATATATATATATATATATATATATATATATATATATATATATATATATATATATATATATATATATATATATATATATATATATATATATATAATATATATGTATTTAAATGTAGCTTAGTGAAAGTGATAGGCCAAAACTTGGCATTGACTTCAATTCTGAGATTGTTAGCAATTTGAGAATAAATAGACAACTTGAGCTTTAGGTCAACTTGTTTCGACTATTTTTGTTGGATTTGTCTAGTATAAAATTGCAATCGCAGTTGATATACTCTTTGTTAGCAATGGAGATTGAAAAGGGGAATGGGGCTGAAATGTTTTTTCTCATCAATGGGATTAAACTACGTTTTGGTTTGTCTAAATTTAATTTATTGAGCGGATTAAAATGTACTGATGTTGTACAACTCCCTAATCAATCTACGGGAAAGAATAATCATTTAATTGAAAAGTAATTTACCTTTGTGTTACTAAAAAAACACCTTTTGGATTATTTTTTCACAAAAAGATTTGAGTCCGGCAAAGATGCCGTTAAGATAACAGTGCTATTTGTGATAAACTCGTTCCTTTTTTCTATTAAGAACGTAAAATTGGGTGATAGGAAGTACTTTCACTTGGTTGAGGAAGGTGAGTACAACAATTATCTATGGGGAGTAGATGAGTAAATCGTAAGAATAATATCAGGTATTTTGGATAAACAACGGCAATATTATTGAGTTTTGGGATTTCTTTTTGCCATTTAGATATGGTTTTGTGAATATTTGCATAATTCTGTCATTGAATGCATCTCTACAAATTCTTAGATGGAAGGTTACACGGCAGCTAAAGTTTGAGGAGTTGCCTAAGAAAGTGTATGGTTTACCTTCTAAGAAGGTATATTAATTTTCTTTGTTTTGCCTTGTATTGACAATTAATTTTGCTATATATAAATAAATTTATTGAATGTATATTTGCGTAGTTGAATTTGAGAAATATAGCTCTAGAGAACTTGGAAAATGACATGGTGGATAATGTTGATAAAAAACACCTTGGAGGAGAAGGAAACTGCTAATGATGTTGTCTATGCTATTAAAAATGCAAAGTAAAGCTGATAATGATTTGGAGAAGCAGATGATGGAGAATATTCATAAAAAAAAGGTCATGCCTCTGTTAACCCTCCAGCTGAAGAAATAAAAGAACATTCTAAAGTTAAGGAAGCAAATAATGACATTGTCGATACATCAAAAATAAAAAGTAAAGCTGCAAATAATTTGAAGAAGAAGGTTGTGGAGAATGTTCATGACAATCATCAATGTATAGGGAACGCTTCTATCGACCCTCCACCTAAATGTTTGTGACTGGGATGTTCAGTTTAAGATTTTGACAGATGGCTAAGTGAAATTGAAGAAAGAAATATTATTATTGAAGAAACATACAAGGATGAACTAGTGGATTTAAAAAATTATAAATTTGTGGAGGTGTTTAATGCCATTGATTCAATTAAGAAGTGTAATTTAAAGGTATACTAGTACTTATTGTGTGTATTGTTTTTCTGTTTTTTTTGGTCGTTCTAAAGCTAATAATATTTTATTTGAAATTTCTGAAACCAACACAATAGAGATGTGAAAAAAGAAGAAGATAGTGATGGTGATAGGAACTAGAATACAATCAATAAAAACAAAGAAGATATACTAGTATACTGTACGTTATGCTGGAAGTCTGGTATCCAAAGGGATATTTTTCAATTTTATATACTAGATGAGTATAATTTAGTGGATGAGTAAAATATATTATACTTTGATCATAGGTATACTATTAAACTGTATATTATGCTGGAAAATTTGGTGTCTCAAGGCATGTTGTCCAATTTTGGATGAGCATAATTTAATATATAAGTATAATATATTGTACTTTTTATTATGGTTTTCCGTTGTAATCCAATATTTATTGTTGGATATTTATTATTTCTCATAACATGAAGTCCACAATAATGTGCTAGTTGTATATTCAAAATTTTTTTAATATTTATTTTTTCTTGACATCTTGATATATTTTTATTTAGCACCTAGGTTAGTTGGTGTTGGAATTCCGAATAATGATAAGTGGTTAGAAATGTGTGACTCAAAGGCTCGTAAATTAACAACCGAGCTTAGTAAACAAACAACAACTGAAAATATTCTATCTTGTCAGATGCCTAAATAGATGTTTCGGCTGTTCAAGCTTATGAGGTTTTAGATGACTCTACTCAAGAATAAAAAAATTAGTTGTACCTCGTGTTATTGTGAAAGGGGATCACCCTTTTAAAACGTCAATTACAAAAGAAGTTTCTCTATTAATTACTGTTGAGTTCTTGAAATAGACTTAATTGGAACTCGCTAATGTTATAGATCTACTTATGTTTTGATTGTATTTTCTTTTTAATGATAGTTTGAACTATCCTATTTATATATTTATTAATTTTTGTTAGCAAGAAGGTGTAAAAAAAAGAAGGATAATATAGTGGAGCAACAATTTAATCTTGGAATTGCATTTATAGCTGAGAGAAGATGATTTTTTGAACTTCACAATGCTGGTATAGATAACAATGAGACGGAATGTCAACAAACATTATTTTTTTATTTGTTTTAGTTTGACAGGTGTGTGTGTATGTTCCATTGGTATTTTTTTTAGCATATTGATATTATATTATATTACATCCGGAAGAAAGCTAAATACGAAAAAGTGAGTATGACAACTACTGACAGTTATTAAGTGTACAATAAATCAATCATAATTAGCAAAAAATGTAAAAAAAGAAGAAGAAGAAGAGATAATTGACTTGACAGAGAAATTAAAAGAGATGTGCTTGACAGAAAAACTTCCCCAATACACCTTAACGCAGCTAGGGGTGTTCAAAACCGATCCGAAACCGAAAACTAATCCAAACCGAAGCTTAACGGCTTATTGGTAACGGCTTAACGGTTTAATGAATGGGGAACGTATTGAATTTTTTTTATTAACGGCTTATCGGTTTGGGGATGGATTATTCAATTTTCTTAACGGCTAATCCGTTAACCCGTTAAGAATATAATATATATATATACATATATATATATACATATATATATATATATATATATATATATATATATATATATATATATATATATATATATATATATATATATATATATATATATATATATATATATATATATATATATATATATATATAATATTTAGTGATAGAATTGAGTTGTCTAATACATATATGGTTCTATGTGTGTCATGGAAAAAGAAGAATTGAAAGGTTGGTTATGATTAGAGGAACGACACCCCATGAAATAAATTTGTGCATTTTGGATGATTGCTTGTGGAAAATGGAGAACGATAGTTATTTATAGAAGAGGAGTGTAGAGAGTAGAATTTACCAGAGCACTTCAGTTTTTAAAAGTTCATTGTGGGAGCTGAATGGAAATTTGCGCGACAGATTTTTTTGGTTATATCCGAAGCTTATGAGTACACATGTAGTGTGGCCTCTCACAGAAGATAAGTTCTGTTTTATTTTTTTCGATACTGAACTAGTAGTGAATTTATCTATTTTATAATCTACATGTTGATGGCGATTGTTTCATTAGCTACATCATATTGCCTCTAAAATATTATTTTTTTATGGCAATTCATTATTTCTAAAACGAGGAGAATAAGAGATATTTAGTGAACATGTATGTTAGGCCGATAAACCGCCCATTAACCGTCCTATAAGAGCTAACCCGATACCAATCCGCCCGATATCTTATCGGGTGGCTAACGGATTAATACATTTAAAAGTCGATAACCGTTAAGCCAAACCGTTAAGACTAAAAGCCGCTCAATCCGTCCGATGAACACCCGTGCACGGAGCTACTTGGAACTCCAAGGATTCTCAAATACCCTAGTTTGCTACAGCTGTCTCTCTCTCTCTCTTAATACACCTTAACCCAGCTACTTGGGACTCCTCTGCACGCCCTCGATGGCTTACGGCGGGGATATACCGGAAATATGGTGCGCCGACCGACTGATAGCTCCTCGGAATCCAAAGCGACGGAATGGACCAGATTTTTCCAAAGCTTCAAGCCCTAACTGTATGTCTTAATTTTACCAGAAACTGTAGTCATCTGATAGTGCAATCCCTTTTTCTATTCTTCTGATTTGTATTTTTCCGGCTAGATTTTGCGGCATTTAAGAGATTTGAGAATACAACTATACAATCGGAGGTATCTATCTCTGTAATGTGGAATTATTCATTATAATTTTTTGTTTATTATTTTTGACTGAGAATACCCAGGCTCATCTAATTAATTTTACTTCTTTCAGACATTTCATTTTCGAATTTTTGAGACTCTTCAAGGTATGTGTCTTATTTTCTGTCGAAAAATTCTTGTCATTTTATTTTTTCTGAAAATGAGATTTTAATTTTTGATGTTACTGTTTAAATCTGAAAATAAGTATAATCTAGTTATTTGTTCACTTTAAGAAAGGTTGAATTTAACAGTGTACGTTTGCCTTTTACTTCACCAGCTACTTATAAAAAGTAGCTTGACTGCATGTTAAAGGTGTTTGAATGGGTGTTGAAGGCGAGATAGAATTTAAAGGTGCTATTTTTCATTTGACTTACTCTCCCCGTTCATTCATGTGGTCGTGTTCAAGGATAACAATATTATTTCATCTAGCCTAATTTTGTATCTCGTATCTGTTGCTTCTAGTAACCTTCTCAATTAGTAAGAGTTAAAGTATTGGCTATTAGAAACTCAACCTCTGTTCATAATAGTATTGAGTAAATGTAAAAGCATTATACCGTTGCATCAGTTTTCAATAATATGATCCACTAAAATGATTGCACAACTTTTACCTATTTCTTAGATTAATGGTAAGTGCAAGTCCAATAATCAACTGTAACCTCTGTTGCAAATTTATGTATATTTGCTTTTACATTACGTAATGATATCTTTCAGTGGTGAAGCCATAGCTAAGGCTAAGATTTCACTTGAGGTATGTGTTTAATGTGTTGGACTTACTTATTTTACATTCTGTCTTGAGTATCAAGAAGTTCGTATGCATTGTTTCAGATTTGTGAGGTAGAACCATGAAAAAAGTTAAAGCCCATAACTTCGTCACTGTTTTTTGCTTTTCTGCTACAAATTGCTAACAAATAAAATCATATCTCTGTATTGGTTAGTTATAAACGAGGGGATGCCTAGATGTGAATGGGTTTGATGTAAGCAAATCCGTCAGTAAATTGAAGGCGGACATGATGAGTTCATAAATGAAGCAGGTATGGCAGCTGCAATTTGTGAGCATGTGATTTTTGCTTAGCTTAAATTATATAAATTCTTAAAATTAGGATTTTTCTTTTATCTGTGTGATTTTTAGAATTTAATTGCATAATTGTGTGTTTGTTTGCATTTTGAGTGTATTTTAATTCACAAAAGTAACAAAATAGTCACTTTACATTTTTGTTTAGTTTTTCTTTTCAATTAGGATTTAGTTAATTTTAGGAAAATTAATTAGTTTAATTTTGGTTTAAATCAGGTCTAGTAGTTTAAAATTTTGTATTTAACAAAATCTAAAAATGAAAAAAAAAAACTGAGAAAAAGAGGTGAAAATTAAAAGAATTAGAAGTCTTAAATAAAGTACCCAATTTTTTGGGCCAGCCCAAGTCTTTGAACCCCTGAACCCGTTCAAAATCACTCAAACCCGGCCTAAAATCACCCAAGTCCGGTCCAGTCCTCCTCCCGTATAAAACGACGTTGTTTTGCCTCCAATTAATCTCAGTTGTCTAGGATTGTTGATCGAACGAACCAGAAGTTAGGGTCCTTTGATATATTATTGTCGGACTTGCCCTACCCCCCTAAGTCGTCTCTCTCTCACCCCCACTCTCATCAGAAACGACCACCACCACCCTCCGCTGTCCGCCGCCGGCCAGAAATTGCCTCTGCCGGCGGCGATTCTCCAAATGACCCTAAATTTACACCACAGGCTCCTCTCCTTCTCCTCTTTCCAAATCTACAATCCTTTGCCCTCAAATCTTACCCAAATCCTTTTAAAATCAAAAGAAGCGGCCAAACCCTAAAACCCTCCAAATCCAACCAAAATCACACCCCGTGGCCTTTTCGACCTCCCTTTCCCAAAACCTAAACCAAAACCCTTCAAATCCAGTTTGAACTTGTCGAATTTTAGATCTAGGGTTCTGGCAAAGTTGGAGTTGCAAATTCAACGGGTTGTCAACTTTCAAATGGTTCCAAAATGATATTATGTGTCTGTTTGTTAAAGAACATACATAATATTATTTAGGGGTCATATTTGAAGTCAGTCAAGTAAAATCAAATCCGAGTTTAAAGGTCAAGATTCAAGCCTAGTCGGTAAGTCCTAGTGTTTTCCTTTTGTTTCTTTCTTCTCCTTCTTTCATTAGGTTCAGGCTAGGGTTCCGATTCAAACCCAGAACTACTTCTTTAGTTTGTTCCCTATTTGTTTTAGGTCTATTTAGTTTCCGTTAATGCATGTTTTAAATTTTGTTTCCTGCTTACTTGCTTAGTTTGATTAGTTTAGTTTGATAATTTGATTAGTATGTTTGCCTGTTGTTTGGTTTTTCTTTTGTTCGCTAGTGTTCGATTTTTCTTTTCTTCATACTGTTTTGTGTAATTTTGTCCATTTCTTAGTTTTGGTTTGACTGATGACAGATAGTAGTAATTCAGTTAGTTAATTCAGATTTAAGGGTTTTGTTATAATTGAATTTAGGTATAGTTGAATGATTTGCAGTTTTGTCAATTGATCATGGTTTAGTTTAAAAGGGATAGGTTAGTAATTAATGGGGCATTTGAGATGATGTTTTAGAAATTTGTTGGGGAAAGTATCTTTGTAACTGATTTCAGAAGGTTCTAGTAGGGATCTTTGTGAAATTTCTTGGTTCAAGACGTATTTTAGTAACGTTGCAAATCTTCTTAAAATAATAATAAAAGCGGCTAAAAGTTAAATTTGGCATATAGGTATCAATGCATTAAAATCAGATAATCAAGCCAAATATAACAGTTGAGCGACCGTGCTAGAACCACGGAACTCGGGAATGCCTAACACCTTCGCGCGGGTTAACAGAATCCTTACCCGCATTTCTGGTTCGCAGATTGTATACAGAGTCAAACTTTCCTCGATTTGGGATTTAAACCGATGACTTGGGACACCATTAAATTTCCCAAGTGGAGACTCTAACAACAACAACCCAGTATAATCCCACTTAGTGGGGTCTGAGGAGGGTAGTGTGTACGCAGACTTACCCCTACCCTTAGATAGAGAGGCTGTTTCCAAATAGACCCCCGACATACTTCCCTTCAAGAACTTCCCACCTTGCTCTTGGGGAGATTCGAACTCACAACCGCTCGGTTGGAAGTGGAGGTTGCTTACCATCAGAGCAACCTATCTTGTTCAAGTGGAGACTCTAAAATTTCTAAATAAATAAATCTCGTTTCGATTGTCCTTTAATTAGAAAAACTCCCTTACCTACGTCCTTCACGGGTATAGTGTTAAAAAGGAGGTGTGACACAAATGAAGATAAAGAAACTCACTTATATCAAATAGACCCTGCTCAAGTAATAATTTAATGCTTTGTAACAACTAGATTGCTTGATTTCTTTTTACACTCTTTTGGATTGAGATAAGTGTTTGGTGTTTGATACTGCATTAAAATAAGTTGCAGGACTTCCATTATCAATTTTGGTTCTTAATTGGTCTATTGCTGTCTGCTACATTGAAAACACAATACGAAGAATACATAGGTTAATGAAGTTGAAAATGTATGAAACTGATAAGAGTATATTTGGTCTCCTCAATTATAGGTTGTGCTCGTGTATTTCAAACCATATCAAAAGTATGATTAAAATTATGACTCTTGTTTCACAGGTACATGAATGTGGAAATTCTTCGGGGATAAATTTATTAGACAATGCGACTACATTACAATTATTCTTGTATTACGATTAGACTTTCATTTTGGATAGATTTTATTTTATTTATGTATTTTAACCAGAGGGGTTGCTCTGATGGTAAGCAACCCCCACTTCCAACCGAGAGGTTGTGAGTTCGAGTCTTGCCAAGAACAAGGTGGGAAGTTCTTGGAGGGAAGGATGCCGGGGGTCTATTTGGAAACAACCTCTCTATTTCAGGGTAGAGGCAAGGTCTGCGTACATACTACCCTCCCCAGACCCCACTATGTTAAATTATACTGGGTTGTTGTTGTTGGAGTTTGTAATGAGATAATATCTTAAATATAGTATAAACGTTTTAGAATTATATGATCATGAATGATATTTTTTTGGACTGTTTTGGTTGTATTAAGTTCTAGTTGATAGTATTTTGTTATTGAAAACCATCTGGAAATCACTTTTTGTTTTTGCCTAGAAATTCATAATTTCCGACTGAGTTCGGTCGGAAAACTAAAATTAAAAAAAAAAAAAATCCAATAGATTTCGGTCCAAAATTTAAAAATTTTAAAAAAAATATTTAATAATTTCCGACAGACTTCGGTCGAAAAATAAAATTTGACTAGCAGTCAATGCATTAAATTTTCTGATCGATTTCAGTCGGAAATTTCAAGCAATATTTTCCGACCAATTTCGGTCGGAAATTTTCGACCAATTGTGGTCGGTTTACCTTTGCGATCATTATTTTTCTGTCAAATTAAAAACAGTCAGAAGTTGATAGAAAAAGTTAATTTTTGACCGATTTCAGTCGGAAATTCTGGATGGAAATCACCTGATTTCTAGTATTGATGTCTCTATGAGATCCGCAAGTCATGATGTTGTTTTCTTCTTCTTTTTGTCTATAGTATAGTTATCTCCCAAAATATAGTATTAATATTACTTTAGTTTCTTTTCTTCTTTTTTTGTCTATAGTGTAGTTATCTTATATAATATTATATTATATTTATCACATTGATAAAAAAAATTACGTTAATAAAACGTTAGCCACGTATTTACAATACATACCTTGAATTTTACTGTAAAATACATTATTTATCAATATGAAATTTTAGCAGTTTAATTTAAATTTATAAAATATTATTATTTTTAAATAAAGTAGTCTTTCTTTCTATTTTTATAAGGGTTTTGTATTTTTTATAAATTTTAATATTGTCTAAGTAAAAGATAAAATTTAAAATGCACACCTAAAAATATTTTTGGGGCCCCAAAATTTGGGAGAAATTAAAAAATGGCCAGATTTACAAGTGGCCATTTAAAAATAGCCACAGTTTCAAAAGTAATCGAAATTTAACCACTTTTTATGTAAAGGTAAATTTGAACAAAAATACTGTTTAAAATTTGAAAAGATACCTTAGTATAATATAGTAGAACTCCAGTACCAGTATATTATATTGAAACTTTCTGGGTGTTGGAGTTCCAGCATAATATGCGAGAAGTTTATACACAGGTACATCGATCTCCAGTATATTATACTGAAAATTTCCGTGTTACAGTAAAATAGTGGCTATTTTTTAATGAGTTTGCAGACTATTTTTAAATGATCAATCCAAAAAAATAACTAGCCTATACTATTTTTAGCCTAAATTTAGGGAGCTAAAACAAAGGCTTTACTAGCCTTTCTTTGAGGCTTGAGCCAGTCAATAAGTATGTTCGTACTTAAATATTCTGCGATTTGCAGGGGTACATTTTGGGCGACGGCTAAGAAGTCAGCTGGCCTGGGGACTACAATGCATTTCCCTACAGGTGCTAACTATTATGCAGAACTTTATGGGTTTTCTACGGAGTTCTCTCTCCAGCTAGTTTGCTAATTATAACTCGGTGTGTTCACCCTAGTCATTACGGCTTTACTTATCTCATTTATATATGCTCCTCTCGATAAAAAGGTAAATTAACCAGCTCTTTTATATACACTTTTCTCCTTAATAGAATATCTGTCTGTCTCCAAGTTAAAGTTTGTAAATTCTGTACAAGGGAAAAATATTAACATGGGATTAAAAGACCAAATGATAAGTTTCCAGCACAATAAAGCTTAAAATTATCAAAATTGAGGATCAACGTAACCTTGTACGTTACTTTGTTTTGTAAATTTCTTAAAAGTAGTCGTTCTCCTTGTACTATTTTCCCTATCATTAGACACTTGATTTGCAACATCTGAGAGGTTCATGTTCAATTTTAACTACATTATGTAGTGATGGGAAAACAATATTATTTTTAAGAGCTTTAACATAAATAACTCTAGTAACTCATATATACGTGAGTCCGTTAGTAGGTGTAGTGAAGAAGCTTATTCAAGAACTCCCATGTTAGCTTGTATTTGAATAGTATGTTAATATCGATCGTCCAATATTGGTACAATGTAATTTCAAAGTTAATTAAATTCTTCTCCGAACGCATGACTGTAAAAAAAAAAAAAAAGAAGAAGATAAGAGATACTTGTTAGGTGTTTGTCTAAATTTTTTTTTTATCATAATTGATTTTTCTTTCTTATTAAGGAAACAATAACACATTTATCATTATTGAGTTTTTTCCCTAGAAGAATAAACAATTCTTTCGTATTTGACTAGTCCATTCTCATATAGGAAAAGGTTTGGAGTTCTATAAATTGAAGATTTGTCTTTCTCATTCAGCAACATCCACAATGTAGCCACTGGGAGCTTGAGAGTCGTGTTTAGGGGGAGAACTTTATAGGACAAGTGTTAGTGTGTCACTTGTGTTTGCCTCTTTGTGAGGTTATTTCTCAATAATTTAAACTTTTTTTATTTAGTGGATTGTTCATTTCCGCCTTAGATGTAGGTCACTTGACCAAACCACGTTAAATGTTTGTGTTTCTTTTGGTAGATTTCTCTTTTGTTGTCTGTTTATCATCGTTGAAGGTTTGTTTTACTAGCTTCCGCATGCGCTAACAAGCGGTATCAGAGCGAGGTTCAAGATAGGTTCATCTTGGCAGATTCAGTTCTAGCCGCAATATATTTGACGATAATCGTAATTTTTGTCTGAGAATTTGACCCGTGTGTTACGCACGATGAGACAAACATTGTGGTGGAGATTTGGAGATGCGACCTGTTGAAGGCTATGTGAAGAAGGTGAATCAAGTTTATTTTGTCGGAAAATTCAGGCCAAGGGGAAGAATTGTTAGGTGTTTATCCAGATTTTCTTACCATAATTAGTTTTCCTATCTCATGAAGGAAAAGACAACATATTTATCATTATTGGGTTCCTATAAGGAAAAAATAATTATTCCATATTTGTCTACTGCCTTTCTTGTAGAAAAAGATTTGAAATTCTATAAATTTAAGATTTGTCCTTGTCATTCAGAAGCATCCACAATGTAGCTATAGGGGCTTGAAAGTCGTGCTTAGGGGGACAACTTTACGTAATAAGTGTTAGTGTGTCACTTGTGTTTGTTTTTTCGTGAGGTTATTCTCTCAATATTTTGTACTCTCTTTTATTTAGTGGATTGCTCATCTCAAAAGTGGATGTAGGTCAGTTGACCGAATCCATTAAATGTTTGTATCTCTTTTAGTAGATTTCTTTTTTGTTGTCTGATTTATCATCGTTGATGGTTTGCTTTACTAGCTTCCGCGTGACACCTGACTTTTTCGGTCTTAATAGTACTACTATAAAAATACAAATTTATTACGTCAATTTCTCACACAAATATTATTGGCAGTTTACACACTGAAATAAAAAAAAATAGTGCGAAATAGGAGAGTTTTATTATTTTTTCTTTTTAAAAAACCTTTACTGTGGACTACCAATTAGCCCACATTTAGTCTTAATACTCTTAAGAGATGCAATATTATTCACTTTGGACTCCACACAATTTTCTCCAAAGTCCTCATCTTATTAATAATATTCTTACACATTATATGTAGCTTTTTCAACCTTTTCAATTATTAATATAGAACTTTATTCGAAAACTAATAATAAACATATTTGATGATGATATTTCAGGTGGAGGCATTCATATCGGTAAGCATGATAAACATAGTTTTCCGAGGAGGAGCAATGGCTTTGAGCCTTGTTGTGTTCCATGGAAATGCCAGGAATACTTTTTTATATAGTTAAAAGGCCCGATTTTACTATTTGATAGAGACCAATAAACGCATCGAAGGTTGGTTTCGCAATGGATCAGACTAAAGCACGAGGATAAGATAGCGAGTTCGAAAAACGAGACATTTGTCGAGATCAAGGCCTGTAGCAATTGAGAATAAATAGCGAAGACTTCGAGCGAAGTGCAATAACAGAAAGATGAGATATCCGCAATTGGTCGAAGATCATAGCGGAAATCTCGAAACAGATCAAATCAAGGACGGTTGTGTAAGCTAATCGTGAGATTTACTTCTGTAATAGAATCGTACCATAGATAGAATTTGATAATAGGCCAAATCTATGTAGTTTGACGATTGTTTATGCTCCCGCTTGATTATGTTTCAATGTCATAATATAGTTAAATGAGGAAAAATGCGCTCTAATTGTGAATTTTACATGTTGCAGGACGGGGAGCTTATATAAAGCCTTAAAGTTGTGATTGGAGCCACATTAGAACAAGAAAGACCCCTCAGAGCTGAGTACGTGTGAAGACTAGACAAAGAATCGAAGAAATAAAGGTCTGGACTAACGCGTCCACTAGCGCGCCCACTAGTGCGATCGCGCCCACTAGCGCGATCGCGCTAGTCCAGCCGGCTGAGGCAGAATGTTAGGAAACTAGTGCGGCCAATAGCGCGACCGCGCTAGTCCCAGTTCCGAAAATAAAAGTTTTAGGGGTAAAATTGAAAGTCTGGGGGTAAATTCACTTAACCTATATAAATTCAAGCTCGCCCAAGGATCAAGTATGAAGGCTTTCATAGTTTTGTGCGAGAAAAAGAGAGGCAAGAGGCAAGGAGGAGATTTCTACATCCAGTTCTTGTTTTCTTCCTTTTGTTTTTACTATTTGTGATGAAATTAAATCCTATTGATATGAAAACCATTATGAGTGGCCAAAAACTACTATTCTAGGGTCGTGGGTGAAACATGAATGTTGTTGTTTGAAGTTTAACTTGGCGAAGTTGATTTTATCATATTGGGTTGCTTATTTATTCTGTTTTTAATTATTTTGCTGTGTAGCTAACAAAAAAATACTATCTACGAATCTAGAGTTGAACTCAAAAGTGGGAACTCTACATTACATATAGAATTAAATAGAGCAAGTTTTTGAACCTGAGATCGGGGAATGAATTCGTATTTAGGATAGACATATATCTTGCTTGGTTGAAATACATGAATTATAGATGCATTCTTGTTAACCTTAATTCCATAGATATATAGGCATTAAGTTAGCTTGACTAGGCGAGTAAGGACTCGACAGCTCCTTATGAGTAATGTCAACCCTGTCAATCAACAATCCAGATAAATCAACTAGTCATTTTAAGCCATGAACACAACACGATTGTTATCTAATCCGTGACCCTGGAATATTCTCTTTCAACTTATTGTCATTCGAAATTGTTATTCGTTTAGTTGATTTTTCTAGTTATTGCATTATTTGATATTTTTAGTTTGTGATAAATCTCTTGAATGGATAAGTTAATTGAGTTTGAATCAGTCAATAGTTAATAATAAGTCTTCGTGGGAACGATACTCTACTCACTATTTTATTACTTGACGATCACGTGCACTTGTGTAGGTGTCTTTGGTCGCAACAGAATTCCTTTACTATATAAAGAGGGTTCTAATCATTTTGTAGGCTTCTGACATTGTTCTCACGTATCAAAGCAATATAAACACTTTCTCCTTAGCTTATATTCTCTTGTTCATCAGCTTGTCATATTCTTTACTGTTCTTGCACCAATCAGTTCGAGGGCATTCAAGCTCGAGGGCTGAACTATGTTGTGACACTGATTTGTTTTATTTTATTATTAATTTCTATTACTGATCTTTACATTCATCAATTGATATTAAGTGAAATCATGTGTCCTTAAAATCATACTGTAAATTTAATTGGTATCCAGTGTTCAGGATAAACAACTTTCCTTGGCTTTTCACGTGCAGTTGTTACTATCTGCATGTATGCATCCCCTCTTTCTGTCATGGTAAAGTTAAGAAGTACATACTTCTATAATGTTTTTTATTCATAAAAGTATTTCTGAGTTATTTGCTCCTGTAAGTCTTAATTAAATTATGACCATCTTCCTCTACTTCAATTTTGTCATTGTTCTTCCCTTTACCTTTTATATATTCTTCAATTTATCAGATAACAGTAATAAGGACGAAGAGTGTGGAATATATGCCATTTCTCCTCTCATTTTTCCTGCTACTGAATGCTGGGGCTTGGTTTGCATTTGCTATGTTCCTCCAAGATTCTTATCTCATTGTAAGTACTTACGAACCTCATACTAGTTATATATTACGAACCTCATATTAGTTATATAAGATTCCAGTTATATATATGGTTAGTATTTTAGCATTTCAATATTAAAATAAAATATATCATAATTCATATTACTTCATGATGCCGAATATAGTCATAACTCCTATAACTTCTACTGCTCCATGACGTAGAAAATGATCATTACACTTTTGTAACTCTTCTCCCATGTTCTAATATTAATTACACACTAATTATCCTATGTTCTCCATGATTTCATAACTTATTACCCCACTTTCTGCCAATTTAAATCAAGGAAAAATTCATATACCTATAAATAGGAGTCATTCATCCCTAATGTGGTGTGAAAAAATTGCAGTGTTTTTCAAAATGAGGTTAAAGATGTGAAAAAAGGAGAAGAGGGTTCTCATTGTTGTTGAAGGAAGGTATTCATTTTGGTGGAGCTTTGGACTCAACAATTTATCTAGAGTTTATTCGAATCATACGACGTGATCGGGCATTACTGCTGGACCAGTGAAGACTTTGCTGCAATGTGCTTGAATCTTCTTAAAGAGAGCGAGATATCTACGCCTCAACATGAAAATATTTAATTTGATTTTTTTCATTTTATTTTTTAGATGTAATTATATTTTCACCAACATATATTGTGGATATAAAAATAATTAATGCTTATTAAAGGAAAATTTATTTGAAATCAGTGTACCTGATCGTGTAAATATTTTTTTACACCTTCAATAGCTTCCTTAGTTGTGTCACTCCAGACAATTTGTAAGTTATACAACTTGTTATAACAAGTTACTACCATCACATTAATAGCTTGTTTGGATGCTTGTTACCTATCGTTTTATATTATATTATTTTATGAATATAATATTTAAATTAATAGTATTATTTATAATAGTTAAATAACATTTTGTTGTGTAGTTTGAATATATCGTACTGTAATATAAATGATAAACTTACTAAATATTTTTAATTATTTAAATGTTAAATTTATCAAAAATTATACATAAAAATAATTTAAAAAAACCCTTTTCAACTAATTATTCACCAAATATGTCTTATAAAGAAAGAAACAAGAACTGACAGAACAAAAGAACACAGAATATGAGTTAAAGAGTATTAGAATTGAAGTTAAAATGACATTAGGAGAAAAAACGAAACAAAGAATGCAAAACTTATACCTTTAACGTTGGAGTTGAAAATGGGAGAAGTTTTGGAGAAAAAAAAGATGAAGACGAAGCAAGTTATAGTTTGGAGATTTGAAGCTAAACTTAAAAAAGGTAAAATAGAATTATGGAGTAATAAGTTAGGATATAATTAAAAAAAAAAAAGAAAATAGTCCCACCACACCAAATCAGTTGTTTAAAAAAAGGGACTTTTGCTATTTCGGAACAATGAATTTAACAATACAATACAACTAATTTTAATAAAATAATCAAAATAAATGATTACAATCCATGGTTATTAAATGGAGTACATGTAATAACTTAAAACTTATATATCAGGCTGTTAACGACACTCTTGTTTCAAAAAATGAGGTGCCAAATGTGGTTGGACTAGCTTCAGGGTCAGCGCAGCTCATCATCTATAAGAGGAAACCTTCACCATTGAACTCAGTAGAAATGGTTGATTATAGTGTAGATATTCACTCAGTTAAGGCAGCCGAGGAATTTAACATGGAAGTACATAGCACAAAAGAATCGAAAAGCAAAAGCATATCGGAGCCAGCATTATCAAAGAGTTGCAGTTTTCACCAAATAATGACAACACTCTCATCCAATCAATCTAAATCTCACTCTGGTTATCTTTCGGCCACATGACAATAATCAATACGTTGGAGCAGTAGTGAATATTAGGGACGTAGTAGATATGCCCTAGATCCAAAATCATATTTGATAACTTGAACATATTTTTGTGAATGTCATTTGATATAAAATATATGGCATTTGATATTCTATCATTATTATTAATTGTTTGATTAATATGATAAGGTCCTTGATTAAATTTTGAGTTTTATCATCGTGATAGAGATCATGATAATGAGAGCAAAGTCTTTTACAATTTAATCTAAATTTGTTCTTGATCGTAGGATTATTAATTTGGACATTTGTAATCCGGTTAGATCAATATTTATGTGATCGTCTTTATCGGATAAAGATTAGTTGATCTCATTAACTAAATCACATAGATAGATGATGCATATAGAGATATGTTCATTGAACCGACTCATTGGATAATTCATAATGGTTAGAATTACCATAATTGTCAATAGGATATTTTCTTGAAGAATGTGATGTAACCGTTTCCTTTGACTTGAGATCGTCATAATAATTGACAAGTTATTTATTATGCTTTGATACTAGACATCTATGGCCCTAGGGCAATAGTTGAAAGGATATTGGGTACGATTAAATACTTGTAGAATTAGTGATTGATCAAGACGGAATCTGTCAACTCTTGGTAATGAGTTTAAGCTCCATGTTGTCATGAATTATAAACGACCAAACTAAGACCTTGGCCAGGGCAATTGAATGAAAGAAGAAATGAGTTTCTTAGGTCATTCAATGGTCGATTATTTTTGACGTGAACACATAGTTGATCGCCTATTAGGATTTGACATTTGAGCCATATCCTAGGGTGATCCAGAGCTATAAGGACAGAAGAAATTACTACATCATTCTTCTACTGGTTCTTGAGAGTAAATTGTATACTTCATGCTATCCGGTCGTTAAGGAGTGTTGCTAGACGCTACCCTTGATTAGTATATTGATATGATCAATTTACTAACGGTTTAGTATTGAACTTATGGGGTCGCACACTAACGAGTGTTCTGATCTTTGCTAAAGGATTAATTAACTTATTATTTGATAATTAAATTAAAGAATTTAATTAGTCAAATAAATTTAGTTATTAGTCCAAATGAAATATTATTATATTATTTTGCTAGCACAAAGATTATAATTAATATTGTGAATAAATTGAAGTTTCCATTTGGAATAGAAATTAAATAATAACTCATGGTTGAAATATATAAGATATATATAATTAATATTATTTTATATAATAGATGTATATAAAATATAACATTAATAAAGGCTTGTTAATAAATCTAATTTTAAATTGAATTATTAATGTGTAATTGAAGTTTTATCCTATTTGGAATGGGATTAATATTTTAATAGAAAAATATTATATTAATATAAAGAGTTTATGAATTTGAATTCAATTGAGAATTGGATATACAAAGTCTAATGAAACTTTGGCATTCCTCACGTTAACAGAGAAGGAAAAGTCGGATTTTCCATACAAAAATTCCTTAAAGTTTATTTTTGGAATAATCTTTTACCCTAAGTAAATTATTACCTCAACCAAATAGGAAAAGGGTTTGTAGATGATGCTATATAGGTGATGGAGAAAATTTGCAAAGTTTTTAGGTATTAATTTTTCTTGAGAAGAAAACCTACTTTGTGAAAGTGGGAGTGCAATACAAATCCAAGAGAGAAAATACAATTACAAGAAAAGTGTTTCTTGTTCTTCTAATTTGAGTTGAGATTTTTTGAGAAAAATTTCAATACAATATTCTTCGTTCAATTTGTTCGCGGGTTTCATTGATCAAAGAGTTGATAGCAAGGATCGGTCTCGGTGTGGATACGCATAGAGTCTTCGCACTATCGAAGAAAATTTTGAAAAAGAAACTTTCTTCACCAGGTACGTCTTAGATCCAATATTTGACACGTAAATAAATTTTAAACATGAAAAAATCTACCTAGGATTGTTATTGTCTTCCGCTGCGTGTTACGAACACCTATACACAATCTTACAGTGGTATCAGAGCCGTGGTTTATTGTGTCTAAAGTTTATTTACGAAATATTTTAAAATTATATTTGAAGAGTTCACACCATAATAGATGTGCCTTGTGCAATAGTCAAATCGTTTAAATGCTGATATTATTTTATTGTGGATAAAATATGCATTCATATAACCATTGAGATCGTTCATAACTTGAATTTGAAATTTTTTATTAGATACAATGGGAATCTATAATAGGTTACATGATTCTATTGTTATTTTAATTGTTATTAGTTCATGAGATGTTAATTAATAATAATATTCTAGCATGAATTCTTTTTATGTGATATATAAGATAAATATGTTAGAGGATGTTGAATTTTGTTTTATGCCATGTGCTTGTTCATTACATAATTTTGAATTATTTATTATATATGATGTAAATTAATTTGGGACTAAGCATGTAGACAACTTAAACTAAATTCACATGCTATAAAAGATTCGATCTTCGTGTTATTAAAAATTATTTTTGTAACAATTCCCTCTTACTAAAATTTGAGTTCATAAATAATAAAATATAAGATATTTTATTATAGAGCTATCCATCAAGGTAATTAATTTTACTTATTTCTTGTTTATAATGAGCGGCCTGACTACCAGGAGACTTATAGTTCGAGAATATGTTAAAATTATTTATTGCATTAGATGTATGGATTAAAAAAATTATTCAATTTTACACTAAGCGTCTGGACTACTCGGGGGAGTATAGAATTTAATAAGTTCTTTGCTATCATGATGGTTGAACTCAACTATGCCAATGGGATCGACCTGACTACCAGGGGACTATATGACATAGAGCTGTTTAAGGAAATTGTATGGGGATACAATTGGTAAGAGAACCTACCTTTAAAATATATGTGAGAAACGACCTGACATTCAAGGGGCTCATACATATTGTTAAAGGATTCCTTTACTCCACTAAAAGAAATAAAGATTTCGTAAACTATAACAAGGGTAAATAGTTTAAATTAATGAGTGGAAATATTATTTAGATAAAAGACCATGTCTTTATGATATATGCAAATATGTTCTTATATTACTGCTTTTTCTTTTCTATATTTTAGATTTCTCAATATGTCTGCTATACCACTGCGCGAAATACTTGAGACCAACAAGTTGGTAGGACCAAACTTTGATAATTGGTACAGAAATTTGAGAATTGTTCTCATGCATGAAAAGCTTATTGATGTGATCGATAAGCCCGCCAAGGAAGTCCCAGATGTAAATGATGATGATGCTACCAAGATTTATCAAAAATACTTGGAAGAATGTCTTACTACCAAATGCATCATTCTCGCTTCTATGAATTCTGAAATGCAGAGGAAACATCAAGATATGGATACAACTGCAATTATTGAGCATCTTAAGAAGATGTTTGGTACACAAAGCAGGACAGCTAGATACCAACTATCTAAGGCTTTATTTGGATCCAAATTGACTGGAAACTCACCAGTTGGACCCTATGTCAATCATATGATTGATCTTATTGAAGAACTTGAGAAGTTGGGGTGCAAACTGGGTAAAGAGCTTTCTCAAGATTTGATCTTGCTGTCACTATCAGAATCCTTTTCACAATTTGTTATTAATTTTAATATGAATCAAAAGGATTGTGATCTTCATGAGATGCTTAACATGTTGATTGATTATGAGAATCAACTTGCATCTGAGAAGAAGAAAGGAACTATCATGTTGGTTGGAAACTCTTCTAAGAAGAAGGGTAAGTGTAAAAGTAAACCCAAGAAAAAGCCTACTGCGCGCAAGGGTGGTGTGACCAAACCCAAAGGCAAAGAAGGCAAAGGTGACCAATCTGATGCTGTATGTTTCCGTTGTAAGAAAATAGGACATTGGAAGAGAAATTGCCAAGAGTATCTTGCAACTTTAAAGGACAAGAAACAAGGTAAGACTTTAATGAAAAATGTTTTCAAGGTTTCTTTAACTACTACTAATTCTTCATTGTGGGTATTAGATACTGCCAGTGGTTATAACATCTGCAATATGTTGCAGGGGTTCCAGATAAGTAGAAAGTTGAAGAAAGGAGAAATTAATCTACAAGTTGTAAATGGTGTAAAAGTTGCGGCCGTAGCTGTAGGATCAATTTCATTAATAATGCCTACAGGAAAAGTACTTATGTTGGATGATTGTTATTACGTTCCTAATTTTGTTTCGAACATAATTTCAGCTTCTATGTTAGACAAACGTGGTTTTCGCATTAATATAGGCAATGGTATTTGCTCTATTTATTATAGTGATAATTTATATGTGAATGGCTATCTCCAATATAATGTTTATGTCTTATCTAGTGTGAATGCTAATTCGATTATGCATGTTTCAAGTCTTAAGAGGAAAAGAGATGATCATGTAAATCAAACATACCTTTGGCATTGTAGGCTTGGTCATATTGGAGAGAAAAATGATTTTGAATCATATCCAACTTGTGAATCTTGTCTCAAAGGAAAAATGACCAAATCTCTATTTACTGGAAGTGGAGGAGGAGCTTCTGAATTATTGGGACTAATTCATACAGATGTTTGTGTGCCCATGAAAATTCAAGCTAGAGGTAGATATTCTTACTTCATCACCTTCACTGCTGATATGTCAAGATATGGATTTGTATATCTTATGAAACACAAGTCTGAATCTTTTGAAATGTTCAAAAGATTCCGTAGTAAAGATGAGAAGCAGACTGGTAAAAGTATCAAAGTACTAAGGTCTGATCGAGGTGGAGAATATCTTAGTGAAGATTTTACGAGATATCTCAAAGAGAATGGGATTCTCTCACAGTGGACACATCCAGGAACACTACAACACAATGGTGTGTCTGAAAGGAGAAATATAACCTTATCAGATATGGTGAGATCTATGATGGGGTTTACTGATCTTCCAATAAATTTATGGGGATATGCTTTGGAAGCAGCAACATACTTACTTAATTAAGTTCCCACTAAGTCAGTCTCTACAGCACCATATGAGATATGGAAAGGATGTAAGCCTAACCTTAAACATATTAAGGTTTGGGATTGTCCAGCTTATGTTAAGAGACTACAATCTGATAAACTTGACTCAAGATCTGATAAGTGTAGGTTCATAGGGTATCCTAAGGAAACAATGAGATATTATTTCTATCACCCTTCTGACCATAAAGTATTTGTGGCTAGAGGAGTAACCTTTTTGGAAAGGGAATTCCTTTCGGAAGGAAACTATAATGAAGAAATAGAACTTGATGAAGATCAAGAAACTAATGAACCAACACAATATAAAGATCATGAGACCAAAGTTGAAGAACCTTGTGTGTACAAAAAGGTTAGTGGGAGCACAATTATATTTTTAATGTTCTATGTTGATGATATATTGCTCATAGGGAATGACGTACCGGTATTGCAAAATACCAAGATTTGGCTATCTGAACAGTTTTCCATGAAAGACTTGGGAGAAGCAGCTTATATATTAGGAATAAAGATCTATAGAGATAGATCTAGAAATCTGCTTGGACTTTCCCAGTCTTTGTACATTGATACTATCTTAAAGAGGTATAACATGGATAGTTCCAAAAGTGGCTATCTACCGATAGGCACTGGAATTTCTCTCAGTAGGGAGGATTGACCTAAAACACCTGAAGAGAGAATGCATGAGTAGGATCCCATACGCTAGTGCAGTGGGAGCTATCATGTATACCATGACATGTACACGTCCTGATGTGGCTTATGCACTTGGAGTGACTAGCCGATATCAGGCAAATCCTGGTGAGGAACATTGGAATGTGGTGAAGACCATTCTTAAGTACTTAAGAAGGACTAAAGACCAATTCCTCGTCTATGGGGATTCTGAGTTGTAACTTGAAGGTTATACTGATGCAAGTTTCTCTTCAGATAGGGATGATAGCAAATCTATTTCTGGTTATGTATTCACCTTAAATGGTAGTGCAGTGAGTTGGAAAAGTTCCAAACAAGCTACAGTAGCTGATTCAGTGACTGAAGCAGAATATATAGCAGCTAGTGAAGCTGCTAAGGAAGCTGTATGGATGAAAACGTCCATAACTGAACTTGGTGTGGTTCCTTCAATGGAAGGTGCAGTTCCATTGTTGTGTGACAATACTGGAGCCATTGCTCAAGCAAAGGAACCAAGATCACACCAAGAGTCCAAACACGTTCTGCGAAGGTATCACTTGATAAGAGAGTCATTGAACGTGGATATGTCGAGATTCAAAAGGTTGATGGAAAGGAAAATGCTGCAGACCCATTCACTAAAGCTCTTGGCGCAAAGGAGTTTGACAAGCATATGGAAATTGGTGATGAAGTACAAGAGCGATTGGCTCTAGTGCAAGTGGGAGATTGTTAGGGATATAGAAGATATGTCCTAGATCCAATATCATATTTGATAACTTGAACATAATTTTGTGAATGTCATTTGATATAAAATATATGGCATTTGATATTCTTTTATCATTATTATTAATTGTTTGATTAATATGATAAGGTCCTTGATTAAATTTTGAGTTTTGTCATCGTGATAGATATCATGATAATAAGAGCAAAGTCTTTTACAATTTAATCTAAATTTGTTCTTGATCGTAGGATTATTAATTTGGACATTAGTAATCCGGTTAGATCAATATTTATGTGATCATATTTATCGGATATAGATTAGTTGATCTCATTAACTAAATCACATAGATAGATGATGCATATAGAGATATGATCATTGAAGCGACTCATTGGATAATTCCTAATTGTTAGAATTACCATAATTGTCAATAGGATATTTTCTTGAAGAATGTGATGTAACCGTTTCCTTTGACTTGAGGTCGTCATAGTAATTGACAAGTTATTTATTGTGCTTTGATACTAGACACCTATGGCCCTAGGGCGACAGTTGAAAGGATATTGGGTACGTTTAAATACTTGTAGAGTTAGTGATTGATCAAGACGGAATCTATCAACTCTTGGTAATGAGTTTAAGCTCCATGTTGTCATGAATTAAAAACGACCAAACTAAGACTTTGGCCACGGCAATTGAATGAAAGAAGAAATGAGTTTCTTAGGTCATTCAATGGTCGATTATTTTTGATGTGAACACATAGTTGATCACCTATTAGGATTTGACATTTGAACCATATCTTAGGGTGATCCAAAGCTATAAGGACAGAAGGAATTACTACATTATTCTTCTACTGGTTCTTGAGAGTAAATTGTATACTTCATGCTATCCGGTCGTTAAGGAGTGTTGCTAGACGCCACCCTTGATTAGTATATTGATATGATCAATTTACTACCGGTTTAGTATTGAACCTATGGGGTCGCACACTAACGAGTGTTCTGATCTTTGCTAAAAGATTAATTAACTTATTATTTGATAATTAAATTAAAGAATTTAATTAGTCAAATAAATTTAGTTATTAGTCCAAATAAAATATTATTATATTCTTTGCTAGCACAAAGATTATAAATTGAAGTTTCTATTTGGAATAGAAATTAAATAATATCTCTTGGTTGAAATATATGTGATATATATAATTAATATTATTTTATATAATAGATGTATATAATATATAATATTAATAAAGGCTTGTTAATAAATCTAATTTTGAATTGGATTATTAATGTGTAATTGAAGTTTTATCCTATTTGGAATGGGATTTAATATTTTAATAGGAAAATATTATATTAATATAAAGAGTTTATGAATTTGAATCCAATTGAGAATTGAATATACAAAGTCTAATGAAACTTTGGCATTCCTCACGTTAACAGAGAAGGAAAATTCGGATTTTCCATACAAAAATTCCTTATAGTTTATTTTTGGAATAAACTTTTATCCGAAGTAAATTATTACATCAACCAAATAGGAAAAGGGTTTGTAGGTGATGCTATATAGGTGATGGAGAAAATTTGCAATTTTTAGGTTTTAATTTTTCTTGAGAAGAAACCTACTTTGTGAAAGTGGGAGTGCAATACAAAGCCAAGAGAGAAAATACAATTACAAGAAAAGTGTTTCTTGTTCTTCTAGTTTGAGTTGGGATTTTTTGCGAAAAATTTCAACACAATATTCTTTGTTCAATTTGTTCGCGGGTTTCATTGATCAAAGAGTTGATAGCAAGGATCGGTCTCGGTGTGGATACGCATAGAGTCTTCGCACTATCGAAGAAATTTTGAAAAAGAAACTTTCTTCACCAGGTACGTCTTAGATCCGACCTTTGACACATAAATAAATTTTAAACATAAAAAAATCTACCTAAAATTGTTATTGTCTTTCGCTGCATGTTACGAACACCTATATACAATCCTACAGTGGAGACCAAATTTTTTCAGTAAAGAAATTTAACACCTAATACACATATATAAAAAAAAATTAACCTTACTTCCATCCACCTAGCTCTGCCCCTGCACAAGAGAACGTATTGCCGTGCCATACCAGTTGTAACCCAATATCATTCATTACCACTAAATCTAAAACAAGATTCAAAACAGTGCTGTCTTTTTCTTATCTAGGCTAATTTCTGTCTGCAGCTATTTGATCGATATTCATTTAGTTTCCAGATTGCCTTCCTTCATGCTTCGAAATTGATTGGAACAAAAATGTCTATTATAGTATTTTTCTTATCTTTCCCCTTTTCATTCTGAAATCTCATGAATTGTCAAGCTGTGCCTAAAACATTCTCGAAAATATTTATGCTTCTGAAGAGGAAAGAAAATAGAAAAATAAAAAGAATTTCCTAGTTTATAACCGACAAACAGAACAGGCTATAGTTTTCTATTATTATTTATATTTCATTTATTTTATTATATAGAAAAGATAAGTTGGTCGATCAAGGGTAAAATTATTATTTTATTTTATTTTTTCTCTTTCTTTTTCTATTTCTGTTGGTTGATCAAGAGCAAATCTCTTATTTTTAGTTCCCCAAAATAATAATACTGTGGTTGTTTCATTTGATTTCTCTTCATGGTCTTTCAAGTTCAGGTAATTTTTTCTCTCAATTTTTGCTTTAATCTTCTTCTAGTTCTTTTCAAATTTCTCAATTTCATGGCTGAAATTCATTATTGTTTTTCTACTATGTTCTTATTCATCTATTCATCTCCTTCCTTTTGTTTCTCTCTTTCATTATTAAAATACTCCTTTTGCATAATCTCTTTATTTTTCTTCAGATTTTCAAAGATTACTTCTTTTTTCCAGTTCTTTACATCTTCTCGGCTGCTGTTTTAATTTCAGGTATGAGTTGTCTCAATTTTTGCCCACTTCTAATTTTCTCTTCAGCCTTCCAAATTTCATTGCTGGAATTCATGGCTGATGTCTTTAATAGAGAAAGAGGTAAAGTTTCGAAAGGTTTGCTATGCGTAAAATGTAGTTGGGAGATTGGGGTAGAAACGATGAACAAAAAAATTATAGTAGTAATTTCATTTGTTTTGACTGCTTTTTTAATTTTATTTTTTCGTTTCTATTGATTAGAAAGGTAATTTTTTGTTTACACCATCTCCCTCGAATTCTTTCATGTACTTTTCTCTATTACTATCTTTAATAAAAGCTTCTATCGATTGATCCAAATTTTTTAATTATAGATGAGCATGTTTTCGAAATATTCTGCTTCTTATGATCACATCATTTATTTTGAAATGAGTATATTTTAATTGATGTTACTTCACTGTTTTTTGACCAAAGAGTAATTGTCTAGGTAGAGAGAGGAGTCAATGTTGCTTTATCTCCTTTTTTTCACACCATAAGAAAGAAATTTAGATTCGTAATCAATTTCCATGCTCAACAAGATACACCAATCTTGGAATGTTTTGCTTTCAATCTTATAGATTTCCTGGTAGAGCTTACTCTAAGTGTTAGATGAGAACACTGATGGAGCTTACTTTAAGTCTCGGTTGAAAACTCTTATTGTATGTATTCATACGGTCATTTGACAATGAAGTATTTACAGTTACATATAAGTTTAAATTTTACCTCATCAAAATTGATATTTTCTTCAAGAAACATAACTGAGGAAGTTTTCATTGAAAACTTTTGCATTACTTAATTAGTTTAACTATTCAGCAAACAAATTTGGCTGTTATTGTGAATTTTTGGGTGATGAGTGAATCATGAATGACGGTTTCTGGATTGTTGATCTCTTTTGATATGATAAATTTATAATATGGGTAGCAGAATCTTTTAACTTTTTTCTTGCTACAATTGTTACATATTATTTTAAACATGTATTATTAGGAAGATTTGTCAAGAATATTAAATTGAATTTCTTATTGCTTCTTAGGAAAGAAGAATATAAGAGTGCGAATATCATCCATGCCTATCATTTCCTTGAAATTGACTTCTAAGGCATGTACCGAGTTTTACAACCAGTATGAATAGATCTTTGACTTTTATTATTTTAAGTTATTGCAAATTTACTTGTACGCAAACAGTTGTGGAAAAAAAATCTACCTAATAATCCTTTGTGACTTTCACCTCTTATTTGTGAGACTGACAATTCCTTTTAATTTAGATAGATTGTAGAAAAACAATGCAACATACCTTCTTATTACTAATGCACACCTTTAAAGAAAATAATACTTCTTATTTTCTTTTTAATATATGTGTATACCACCATTTAGAACTATATTGTGTCTTGCTATTATGAGACAGATAATTTAGTGACTGTCAATAATTTTTCATGTAATTGAGGTTAGTTGTTGAACTACTAAGAGTTGGCTTGATTTTTTCGTTTCAAATATTTTTGGGTAGTTTAGAAGATAACATTTGTGACCAGGCTCAACTGAAGAGCAATGTCTTACCGTCGAGTCATTAAGAAGAAGCCTGCCAGATTATTATGCTTCAACTACTTTATTCCATTTGACCTGTTTGATTTTTGGCACTAAGATTCAATTAACATTTTGGTCATCTAATATAGTTGATGTAGCATATCAGGGTTAGCTAATTCAATGTGGCCTCCACTCCTACAGCCACTGTATAATTTAATTCTGCTGCACGGGGTTCTATATTTTCATTTGCTTTAGATACTTTCCCCAATTTTATACTTTTTGTTCTTATCCTTCTACTCAGATTGATACAATCTCCAGATTAACTACTCATCTTTCTAGCCAGATCTTGTGAAATATTCTCTTCCCTCTCTTACTGCTAATTCTTTAATATAAGGTTTTCTTTGTTTCTAAGGGTATGCTTTGTTCTTTGATTTTTCGTTGTAGGTTGTCGGTTACACTTCTAGATTTTGATTATTATCTTTTAATTTCCTATTCAAATAGAGAAAATCCTCAGATTGTTCCTGCAGAGTGTAAGTACTTTAGAAAGTTGTTGAATGAGAGTATTAAGGTAGTACCTCTTAAATAGTATGCAAGAGTCTGAGATTTTAAGATCATTAAGATGATGAATAGGTGGCTTTATTATTTAATCATTTTACAGCTTAATGGAAGAAAAAGAAGAAAAAAAAAGGAAAGAATTTATTCCCATCAGCTCTCACCTTAGATATATTGAATTTTGCATCTCCTTTAATATGAGTGAATGATGCTAGCAACTACTTCCTGTATTTGATGGTGTGGGCAGTAGACTCTGATATAACTGATAATTACTTTTGTGCAATATTGATTGCTTGATGGATATGAGACAATATTTTAAAGGTTCTCTTTTAATTGTGATTTCCTTTAAAAATATGGAGAATAATTAAATCATTATAATGCATCCAAGGGAATGCTGTTAGAACTTGATATTCTTACTTTATTCGTAGGATCTTATAGATTTACAATGGGAAAAGATATTGCTTTCTATATTTGGTGTTTCAAGAGTTTTTCGAAAATAATTCTTGGAGAAGTTTGTGGAAACATTTTGTAAGAATGTTTCTGGGAACAATTCTTGTTTCGATGATTGTTATTGTAAAAATATTTTTGAAAAATGAACTATATTTGATTGGATAGGATTATTAAAGAGCGTGAAAATTGAAAAGCGACCTATCAGTTAGATGAACTTTTAATCAAAATGATAAATTCTAATCGCATGTGCGCCAGCAGTTAAAGTTTGCATACAACTTCAACTGGATTGACTATTAGCATCTTTACTTACCTACTCACTAGATTTTTGACCATATTATGTTGCATATTTGGAAGGACCTACCAACTATTCCGTCAAAAGTTTGTTGCAGTTGATATGTCTTTTGGAGGATAAGAGAAGACAAATCAAACTCCAGCTAACACAACAAGAAGTTCTCGGTTATTCAGATCTCAAAAAGACGCGAGCTCGGATGGGAGCTAACAGGAGTTACAGAGAACTACTACTTGAACTGCTTTATAAATCTACTTGATAATTTTTACATAGAGCCTGATTGAAATTTGTAAGTTATTAAATTCTTTTACGTTGTAATGTATTCATGAGGTGAGTTCTCATCAAATACTTATATATACTTTGTTTCTTGCCCAAATTGAACGCCATTTTTATTAACTTTTTAATGTGAACTATTGATCTCTCCTTAAATTTGTTGCATCCTTTTCATATGCATGATGGCTTTGTTTCTTATCAAACTTCTAACACCAGGGCCTATGAAATAAGAGTTGATAGGGCTGCTTTTACAGACGATAATAAATCGTTGACAGAAAATCTATGCACCATGTTGGTTCTATTATCTTTTAAATGACTTGTGTCTCCATCCTTTTATATACTGATTAACCAAGTTATGTTTATTCGAGAAACTATTCCTTTTTTTTTCCTTTGGTTGCTCATATGCTGGTATTTGGTTTGTTATAAAGCTTTTGATAGTTCGGCTTCTTCATTCTTCCTAGATAAATGAATAGTGTAGCCTTGAGGATTACAATTTTCTTCCCTCATATGTATCTCTAATTTCTTTTTTAAAATAAAAAATAGTATTATATATGCATTTGGAAGGAAGAGAATTTGTTCTTCCAGATGTATTTCTAAGGGGATTTGCCATTTTGAATTATCGCTCTCGGTTACTTTGAGTTCTACTAGAGCTTGCATTACTCATTAGGATTAGCATCTTATGCTTATTAGTATGGACTTGCTACTATTTTAGAAGGTAGCTTGCATTCAAGATTAAAAGGTGAATGTAATCTATAACTGATTTAACATTTTTTAGCTCCTCATAATTGAGGGCGCTAAAATATTCCATATTAAAGCTCCTGAGTTATGCTTGTCAAAGTCTTGCACCAAATGCAAATGCTTTGACCATTAGTGATAAAAAAAAACTTTTTGTATCTGTTAATACAAGCTCACAGCCGGTAACTCAAAAGAACCTGCTGGTCTTGATTATGTCCTTAAGTTAGACGGACTTTCAAATGTACTGTTTGTGTTACTATCTGCTCCTTGGGGTTCTGATATGCACTATTAAAGAGACGATGGATATCTATTAATGTACTGCAAAAGAATATAAGGGATTATATACTTTTTTGGTATATGTTTGATTTCAATGCTGCCCTATTATTACTTACATTCTGTGTTAGATGGCATAGAAACAGAGAGATATGCATAACTGAAAAGGAAAATCAAGTCGTATCTACAGGTAACAACTTTTAGCAATGTCAGAAATCCAGGATTTGTGGTCAGTGGGTTTTTGGATCAACTCCAGCAGGTTTTCTCAAGTTTCCACTTTTGATAGGATGTCTTATCCTAAAATTATTGTAAGGAATAGTTAGAAGGGAACAAATTTTTGTATGCTTGAATTCACATGTTATGAAATTGCTTCTTTTGTTTCTATATGTTAAATTGGCTATTTAGTGATGAGACCGTTCTCCACTTTTGTGCTTGTATATTACTAGGCTTTCTGTTCAAGAATTTATTGTTATTTACACGTCTCACTTATACATCTCAGGTAGTTGTGTTAAAGTTTAACATACTGGCGCATGTCTCGATCCTAATTTTGTTTGAGTAATTTAAAAGTGGAACTCTTTTGGAGAACAAGCCGATACAAATGTCATTTGTACGGTTGGAAATGAGAGCAAACTTCATTATTCTTAAATTCACAGGTTGTGAAATTGTATTATATACTCGGATGTAATATGTAGTTTTCTATGTCGTACTCTAAACTGTGCTTATGTGTGTGGTATTATGGTTGTTCTGAAATATTTACTGCTGTCTAGACTTAAATTTCAATATGTCTTCGTTGGATGCAACTAAAGGCTAAGAGAAATTATTGGGCCCGTGCAAAGAGTCATCTAGTTAGGTATTATTGCTAAAAGGGGAGAATGATTACTATAGTTTTAAATAATATACGTAATTCATGAGACGATATCATTTTGTTGCTAATAGAACTGGGATACAACAGAGAGAATGAAGGCAACGAGCCTAATCCCCTCTAACCACGTACACTAATACATTAATGGAGTAACCTTAATTACCAAACACGCGGAAAGAAAGATGAAAATATTAGTAGTAACTTATATATGCGCATTGACGATACTTTAGTAAAAAGAGTAATTAGCTTATGGGCATCGGAAATCCCAGGGACGATTCTTTCCACAGTTGTTGAAGAGCAAGCTTAGGGCGTCAAGAGGGAGAATAGTGGTGCTGTTTGATTTAATGGCATCGCAAAGGCAATAAGCCAAATCAGCACCAACAATGCCTTGAATGAGAGCGCAACATTGGGTCTTAGCTTGACTTCCCAAATTAAGGTGCACCAAATCACTTAAGAAGTCAGCACACACTTCGTATTTGGATGAACCTGTAGGACATTTACCTGTAACTGTTGGGTAATAAGTAATGGAACTAACCATTGTGAAAAATAGAATATTTAAAGTGAGAAAAAGGGCAATGGAGGAGGATGCAGCAACTAATTTATCCATTTCCACACTTAATAGCACTTTTGATATGGTCAAGTGAGAACCTTGCTTTGCTTATATAAGGAGAATAATTATTAGGAACTGAACTACCTTAACGACCATTCTTTGTTTGATATTTGAATGTTAGGGAAACCATTTCTATCAAGAATTGCCAAGATCTTTGCACTACCGGAAACTTATTTTGATCAAAGTTCTACTAAACGATGGAAACATGCATATCAATCATAACCTTTATTCTTTTTCTGTTTTACACCCTTTTGGCAAAGTTTGATTTCTCTCAGAACAGAAACCACAGTATCCATTGTAGAGTCCTGTTAATCTCATACTCTCTCCTTTATGTTTATGAGTTTGAGCTTCTAATTGTTGCCTGAAGAATTTGGTTTGCCAAATTTGTATATTGTTAAAGGAAAATTAATACTACATCAACTATGCTCTTTCTTCTTTTTGAGCTTAAGATAATCATTTGAATTAGTTTAATGATGTCGTCCCTGAACCGTCGTGCACGAATCTTAATCCCCTTTATAATCATAATAATAATAATAATACTTTAAAAAGTATTAGCAAGCAAATACATTCTATTGCTATAATTATTTTTATGTTCATTCTATGATCATTATACTGTTGGACATAATTGGGTTTAGGTTTGAGGGGATTTGGCGTGACATGATAATTACATCCAACAATTGGCATAAAAAAGTCTACCGTTTTAGGATTTGACATATAGTAGCCTAAAGTTATTCTCTCTCTTCTAATGGTTCAACCACCATCCTAAAAATAAGCCCCATCAAAATTACTTTCCTTAATAGCAAAAAATATTTAAAACCCTCTCTCTTCTCTCATAAATACCATCATTCTAGAAATTAGGTTCTATTTTCTGCGGGTATCTGAAAAACTCTTAAATATTTTTTATAATTATTTTTCGAGTTTTTTTTGGAAAACTTACATAAATATCCCAAATAAATCTCAACTTACCAGCATCTAGCCATTAGTCATAAACTTACCAAAATTAGCCAAACACATACAAAAATAAAAAAACCAAATAAATAAGGATCTTTCTCTCAAAGAATCAAATGCAAAATCTCCTTCCATATTTTTAAGCGTAATTAGCAATATTAGATGCAATATGAAAAAGAAATTTCATGGATGAGGTAGCAAATAAGGTGATAAAATACAAAAAAATTATACCATATTCTAAAAATCTAAGAAAAAAACCTTTTCAATGAGTATAGTTGAAATTCATTGAAAACATATAGATAAGTCAATATCCAAAATTTGAGGACGATTGAAGTTGATTTGGACTGGTTTTGCATCAAAATTCGTAATTAAATCGAGTTCAAAAATTCTTCCGTGACACATGTATCAAACGTATATCACACATGTATCTCACACACAAGTATACATGTGATATACAATTGATATAGATATGATACATATGTGATACGCAAATGATACACAGTGTGATACACATATCATTTTTTTCATGTTTAGTTTTTACTTCGAATTTTCAATTCAAACTAACTCAAAACTTCACCAAATCAACCCCAAACTGAGATTCAAGCTCTTTATAATGTATCCAATCTATTCTAATAACACCCACTAAAAAGAAAGCAAAAAATTGACTTTTTTTGCTACAAATATCAAATTGGATAGGGTGTAAAAGACGAGGAAGGTTGGGAATGTTCTATCTTATTAAGAAGAGTTTGCTAACGTGCACGGGTATCATAAAAATTCCGGCCACCACCGCCATAACGCCTTCGGCGACCTTAGTCACACCAAGCACGACTGTACCAGCGGATGCAAAACCACTAACCTTTAGAAGTTCCCTTCCAATTCGATTCCAAACCATAAGTGAAGATCCAGTTGAGGATGGAGCTAATGGCAAACAAAACGTAGCTGTGAAACGAGAGGCAAAAAGAACAGGTGAAGAAGTTCCTCGCCGGCTCTAATTTTCTGACTTAGCTAAAAGTACCGCACAAGCTCCATCCATGGTTCAGGAACTGCACCAATGGAACTGGAACCAATGGAACAGAAACTAGTTGAACAAATTAACAGAAGCGAGGAGAAGCCATAAATGAGGAATTGGAGTGTCCAAATGGGGAAAGCTCTCACCTACATTTCACCAGATCTGCATGGGGATACAATTGTAGTAACAATTGAATAGGAAGACATAAAAAAACAACATAATTATTGGACTACTGCACTCATTGGGTACGTATTAGGTGAAAAACCATATTTTAAATCTATGGAGAATTATGTTGCGAATGTCTGAGATTTTGTTGATACTCCAAAGATATTGTACCACGATGAGGGTTACTACATATTTAGATCTGATTCAACTAAGGATAGAGACAAAATCATGCAATCAGGACCTTATACTTTTCATAATAAGCCATTTATATTGAAGAATTGATCGCTTGATTTTGTGTTTAATACGGATTGTTTGAATGTCATTCCAATTTGGGTAAGATTTCCAAACCTTCCTGTGGGATTTTGGTCAGCTGAGGCCTTAAGAAAAATGGCAAGTGGTATAGGCAAACCAATATACATAGATCTATATACTGCTGAGATGGATAGAATTTCATATGCAAGAGTCCTTGTGGAGGCAGACATCTCCCATCCTTTGCCAAATGATATTCAGTTTCGCACTCCAGTAGGAGTAATTCATCAAAATATAGAATACGACTGGAAGCCTACGTTTTGTATGGATTGTGCAAAGGTTGGGCATACTACAGAAGATTGTAGACAGAACAAGGAAAAGGGAGACGCCGGAGAATTTGTAGAACAGAACAAAAAAGGAGAAGAGGCAAAAGAAGAAAAAAAGTGGAAACTAAATGGGTAGCAAAAGAGATGCATGAACCAAAAATTGGGGAAGATGAGAATGCAAATGTGACTGATGAAAGTGCAGTAGAAGAACAAAAGAAAGCCAGGCAACTAGATAATATTGAATTCCCACCACTCTCAGCAATAAGGTGTGAGAGGAATTATGACAAGAGAACTATAGTGGCTACAAGAGATGAACCAAGCTGTTATACTAGAAAATCAATACCAGAAATAGAATTGATGTCCTGAACCAAAATGGTACTGCAAATGAAACTGGGCAGGGTGGAAAATTTGCCTTACACCTCAATGATTCTCATCACTTGGAACATTAGAGGGCTGAATAAGCCCTTTAAACAGAAGGAGTTGATGCTCTTTCTGAAGAAGTATAAGGTAGAGGTAATGGGGTTAGTTGAGATAAGGGTAAAAGAGAATAAGGCAAAAAGAATAACTATGAAAAATAGTAAAGATTGGAACTTGGAAAATACAGTTTAACTATGACTGTGCATATAATGGACGAATTTGGTTATTGTGGAGGCCTCATGTTCATATCCAGATTTTGAAGGTTAATGCACAGTATATTCACTGTGAAGTGGAAGACCATGCTAGACAGAAGAAATGGCTTTTCACGGTGGTATATGATTATAATGAATGGAACTCTAGACAGCAATTATGGGAGAATCTTAATGGTCTAGGAGCCAATATTACTGATTACTGGTTGATTAGTGGTGATTTCAACAATGTCTTGCATTCAGATGATAGAATAGGAGCCCATATAACCCATGTAGAGATACAAGGGTTCCAAGAATTCTTAAACAAAATGCAGCTTACTCCCTTGAAAAGCATAGGATATACGTGGTGCAATAAAAGGGATGAGAATGTGAGGGTGTATAGCAAAATAGATTGGGCGTTTGGAAATTTCAGCTGGATGATGAACAATGGGAATACTGAGGCAGAATACCTAAATCCGGGAGTATCTGATCACTACCCTATATTGATGAATTGTAGAACAGGCATCATTCAACAACAGTTACATCTTTGGCCATTCAGATTGTACCATACTGTCCTTCACCATCCTGACTTCACAAAGATAGTGGAAGAAGTATAGATGCAAAATGAGTGTGTCCCAGGAAAGTCAAGAACATGATATAATCTTAGAAAGCTCAAAGTGGCTTTAAAAGACCTGAACAGCTATATGGCAGCTTACCAGCAAAAACTGAGTCAAGCAAAACAGAAGTTAGAGCTGGTGCAACATCAACTGTCTGCTCAGCCTCTAAGATAGGAATACATTGAAAAAGAAAAGGAAGCATTTTTATAAGTGGAAAATGGAGTAATATTGAGGAACAGGTGATGAGACAGAAGTATAGAGCTACTTGGATTCAATATGGAGATGCCAACACCAAGTATTTCCATGCTCAATGGAAAATGTATACTAACAATAATACTATAGTCTCTATTCACAATGATGCGGGTACCAAAATAACATATCCTAAACAGGTGGAGGGGCAATTTCTGAGATTCTTTATGACACTAATGGGAGAATCTCCACCAGTACACCCATGCCCAGATGCTGAGGTAATTAAAAAAGACCTTGTTTAACAAGGACACAACAACTGGAGATGATTAAGCCAATCACAGAGGAAGAGATAAATGTGTCTATTAAAAGCATGCCAATTGACAAAGCTCCACGAGTTGATGGTTTTCCAGTTGAATTCTACACAAGTCAACGGGAGGTGATCAAAGCAGATGTGATTGATGATGTCTTGAACTTCTTTGAGACAAGAAAGCTACCAAAGGCCATAAATAGTACTGCTATTACTCTTATTCCTAAAGTTCCTAGCCCTATTCAGGTTAAGGACTTTCGGCCAATAGCATGTTGCACTACTATTTACAATATCATCACCAAGATTATACTAGGAGATTAAAAGCAGTAATGAAACTACTTAGTAGGAGACTCTCAATCAATATTCGTTGAAGGCAGGAAAATTACTGATAACATCATATTCACTCATGAACTTTTCAAAGGCTATTCTAGGAAAGACATATCTGCAAGATGTATTCTCAAGGTAGATTTGAGGAAGGCCTATGATACATTGGATTGGTTCTATTTGAAAAGGATATTGATAGGACTGGGATTTCCACACAAATTTGTATGCTGGATTATGGAATGTATAACAACTGTATCTTACTCTCTGACTTTAAATGGAGGTCTTACAAAACCATTTGAAGGAAAGAGGGGGATAAGGCATGGTGATCCTATTCCACCCTACTTATTTGTGATAGCTATGGAGTACTTACAAAGGGAACTTAGTCTGCTGGAAACAAATAAAGAGTTCCACTTTTATCCAAGATGCAAAAAACTAGGAGTGATGCATGTGTGCTTTGCAGATGATTTATTGATGTTCTGTAGAGCTGACTTAACGTCAGTTAAACTACTGCAGAATGCTTTCTTGAAATTCTCAATAGCATCAGGACTACAAGAAAAGCTCAGTAATATTGCATGTACATCTGAGAGGATTAATGTTCTTATATTGCAGGAGATGGGTTATACTGAAGGCAACTTACCATTTAAATATTTAGGGGTTCCATTAGCTCCCAAAAAACTATCAAATCATCAGTGTTGGCCATTAGTTGAGAAAATTATTGCAAGAATCAGCTGCTGGACCTTAGTAACTATTATCATATGATGGAAGATTGCAACTCATCACGTCATTAATATTTGGAATGCAGTCTGACTGGGCTCAGGTGTTTTTACTACAAAAAAAGATCAGCAAAATGATAGAGGCTGTGTGCAGAACTTACCTATGGATTGGGCAGGCTAACATCTCTAGGAGAGCTTTGGTAACATGGGATAGAGTTTGCTTACCACAAACAATGGGAGGATTAAATGTGATAAATTTGTGCAACTGGAACAAAGCTGCAATAATGAAGCATCATGGGCAATCAAAAAGAAGAAAGACTATTTGTGGATTAGATGGTCCATACCTACTACATAAAAAATAAGAGCATTGACATTATGCCTATACCTAGAGTGCAGCTTGGGTTGTAAGGAAGATCATTGAGTAAAGGAAGTTCATATTGAATATACCAACTCTACAAGGAAATGTGCAAGAACGGTTGGAATCTCTGCAAAGCACAAGTGGCAAATTCAGTATTAAGAAGCTTTATAACTTGCAAACTCCTTAGGGACAGAAGGTATCCTGGAAAAGTTTGATATTACACCCTCACATACATCAGGACACATGTTTAACATGTGGCTGGCTATCCAAAGAAGATTACCAACTGTGGGTCGATTGCAGAAAATAGGAATTCAAGTGAACTTAATGTGTGTTTTCTGTGGTCAGGCAGAAGAGCTATTGGAACATCTATTCTTTGAATGCTCATACACAAGTTCTATCTGGAAGAGACTGATAAATTGGATGGGAATTCAAAGACAGATTCAACCTTGGGCGGAGCAGCTACAATGGAAGACTTATCATGCCAGAAAGAAGAAAGGGATTGACAACATCATTTCAACTATTTTTGGCATGTTACTGCACAGTAAATGGAGGGACAGGAATGCAATCAGATTTCAAAATGGATGCACCTCAGCAGAGCAGATATGCAGAGAGATCACCCCATGCATCCATATCAAGAACCATATACACAACAATTGGAAGGACTATATGGAAGATTTAGATAGATATCCATAACTTCTTATGTATAATTCTGTTATATTAGACTTTTGCTAGTAGCATATGTATAGGATCTGAACATTATAGCTCACTAGTATTGTGCATAGGAAGATATCTTTGAGTTATAGAAGCTAAGTATAGTCTAAGAAGAGATAAGGAGCTGGTCGGCAGACCCTATTATGTAAAAAACAGATTTGATGAATGAAAATGGTAGTTTATCAAAACAAAAAACTAATTGGCTAATATTAGTAATTTTTTATGAATTGGCCATTTTTATAATGAGCTATTTATAAATGGACATAGCTAGTAGTTTTTCTTAATCTGTATATCCAAGTATATAAAACACAATAATAATTATATTATTTCTATATCACAATATATAACATAATAATAATAATGTGTATATCAAAAAGTATATTAAAATTTTATTTTCCTTCTTTTATAACACATTTCAGATTGAAAACTTAAGTTGAAGACGACTTTACATGTGTATCCCCTATTATGTCCCGTGTATATCTATACGTACATCGATGATATCTCACGTATAGCATGTGTATATGTGTATATCCATGAAAAATTATGTTATGTATATTATATACAATGTGATATACATGGTTGTCCATACTTGTATATACGATATATAAAATGATATACACAGACGTTTGTATAATATACATTAATGTACACGATATACAACATACACATATCGTAATTGGATTTTTATGTTTGATTTTTTACCTGAAACCAATCTAAATCACTTATAATCTTGATCAAATTTGATATATAGCCTTGTTTAGGTATTTTCAACAAATTTTAATCATACCTACTCATTCAACCAAACCAAAAAAAAGAGAAGAAAAATAATGTTGAAATATATATTTTCTCTCTTAGTTTTTGCTTCTGATTTTCTCTGATATGAGATCAACCTTACCTTTTCATTCTACTGATTTTTTTGCATAATTTGCAAGAATTTTTAATTAACTATGAGAGCGAAAGAGAAGAGATAGAAGAAGAAATACAAAAAGAGCGGGGTGGGGGAGAGAGGTGAAGTAGTAAACAAGAAGAGAAGTGAGCGGTGGGGTGGGGGGAGATGGTTAGGCTCCAATTATTTGAGAGAGAATATATAAGAGAGTAATTTTTTTTAGGAAAGCTATATAATACCAATTATTTGGGCTGTCTTTACCAAACCTAATATAAAGCTTTAAAAAGGTGTTAATTCTTGTTATGTGTTGTCAGCTGATGCCATTTTATCAAGTTTTGTTTTGAGTTAAGGAAAGAAACTGACTGGTCAATGGGCCTGTTTTCTTGGGTTCGTTGCTTTTACTAGGCCTAATGTTATTAGGGAAATTTTCACAAGACATTATCTTTTAATAGTAATTAGTCATCTATAAATATCATTATATATTACGGCTTATAGATATATTTTATGTGGTTATAAGATGTATTTGATATATTTAAACTATTGTATTCATGAATACAACAACAAAAATATGCGTGAGTTAGGGAAGTCCAGCTAATTAGTTGTTGTATTCGAGTGTATTCGACTATATTCACGGCGTGAAATAGGGGATTGCACTGTTTTTAAAATAGAAAGTGAATCAATTAACATAATAGATCCTAATATAACTCATAGAAATCTTCGGAGAAATTATATAATACATCTGAATACATAAATTATATTAATTAAAAAATATATGAATACATTCATGGCATATAGAGAGACAGTGAATACAACAAAATACATAGAATACAGCAGGATATATTGAAATACAATGAAAAAGAGAAAGTGGATACAATAAAATACATGGAATACAATGAGATATATTGAATTACAATGCAAAAGAAAAAGACAATGACTACAATGAAATACATGAAAATACATTGAAATATATTAACACAAAATCAAGTTGCTCAGCCCCAAACTCTGCCATCTTTGTTCAAGAACAAACCCTGATTTTCGGTGAATCCGTCGTGGCAATATTTGAAGATACAATACACGACACCTTTGAGATTTGAAGGTACAATACGCGACATCTTTTTTTATTACCTGCTACCCAATATTGCTTGAATTATACGAGGGAGCAGTGGATGTATGATAGCCAAACAAGTGATTTCCAAATGAGGGACTCTGATTGAACTCCTGTCATTTTGCTTGCCTACTTCGGCACTTGTACATTCACAAAAGTGCTGATTAAGATATTTTTTATAGCCTTTGTACATAGAGTTTTCTAAACCTGCAGAAGCACCAAGACCAGCATCACAAATAATATCTCTAACACTTCTATGATTTGCAGAAGCAGCCATTCTATAAAGATTCTCGCAGGAAATTCTGTAAATTTTTTTGCCCAAGAATATAAATACCAATGAAATTAAAAGGGTATTTTTTTCAATAAGTGAATGAAAATAAAGAAAAAAGAAAACTATAGCGAGAATTAGGAAAAACTCAGGTGTGTTACATTATACAATGTTACCTTTTTGGGGTTTCAGATCGATGGGCTTAGAGATGGACCAGTCCACTGACGTGATTAGCGGTTGTGATTTCAGGCTACATATTAACTCAGTACTAGATATGAATGCTGAAGTGGGCTTTGCATAAATTCGATGGAAGGAGGAGGAGATAGGAAATTTTAATGGGATAGGGGAAGAAAATGAGATGTATCAAAATAGAGAGAGGTAGAAAATAGTGTAATTGATTAGCGTATTTAGTAGCTTAGGCTAGGAGGTAACCAAAATTAAATATTTTACTACAAATCTTAAAAGGTATTTATAAAATATAATTTTTTTAAAATCGTATTTATTTAAAATAAATAAGGTGTTAACCTTTACTATAGGAGGTAAAAATTCCATGTTATTAATAGGACCATATGTATCCAAGTCCATTATAATCGAATGGTCGATTATGAACACATGTGGCTATTCGAGTGAAGCATCAGTGGGTCCAAATTAGAGTTAACAACTCCAGCCCAAGAATAAGAAGGAAAATTAAGGTGAAAATAGCACGGGCTAGCTAGTTTTCGGACTTAACCTTATAAACTCACTTGAACTATTTATTTTTTTATATTAGTTGGCAACTTGTCAATTCCATAATATATCAACAGGAATCCAAATATACCAGTACTTATCGACCCTATTAACCCAGTGATAAAACAGGAAGGTTCAAATTAAGGAGGAGTAGGTTGAAAAAGTAATCTAGTATGTGAAAGTGAAAGTTCATTGTAGGTGTGGGTCGCGACTCCATCAGACAATCAACATGAATTTCCTAGAAGGCTATAACAATTGAGGTTAATATGTCCATCTCCTAGTTATGAGTATATTGTTCATGTTTTGCACATGTTATTCATCATTAGATATTTTTGTGTCTTACCACCGGATATTTATACCAAATTATATTAACTCACTATGGTTAATTAATCTAATTAGATGAGAGTGCTATTAAGAGTTAAAATAGTTAATGAGAGTATATTAGTCATTACATATGCATACACGTGAGAGGCATGTGTATAGCAGTTGGTTTGGTTAAATATTGTTCTCTTGTAATTGAGCTGAGCTTAGAACAAAGATGAAAATTTCTCTCCTCTTCTTCTCTATTCTGCACTTCTCTGAATTTTCTAAAATCTAAGGTTTGATCCTACATGCAATTTCAATTATATCATGGTATCAGAGCGGGTCATTGATATTGAGTTGAAATTTTGCGGAATCTGAACATCGAGCACTGATTTAAAGCTTTAATTTCATCAGCCATGGGGGAAATGGGATCTCTACCAATCGATAACAATCATCTTATGTTTTTAGAATCTACAGACACACCTGGAGTAGCTCTGCATGATATCAAGCTCACCGGACCGGAAAATTATGGTTTGTGGAGTAGATCGATACGGATGGAACTTTTGATGAAGAACAAGCTAGGTTTCATAGAGGGAACTTACTTGAAAAGCTCTTACAAAGGAGAATTGGCGAATCAATCGGAAAGGTGTAATGCTATTGTTCTTTCATGGATACGACATACAATATCAGCAGAATTGCAGCCGAGCATCATTTATGCTTCAAATGCAAAAACAGTATGGAAGGAACTCAATGAGAGGTTTGATAAATCTAATCTCACTCGTCTTTACCTTCCGTGGACACAAATTGGATCATTAAAACAAGGTACTGACTCATTAACAACATCTTATACGAAAATGAAAGATCTCTAGGATGAAGTTAACCTATTAGTTCCGGACTTGGTTGTGATTGTGAAGAAACCAGACCTTTCATTTTCCAATTTAAGAACCTGCATTTATTACAATTCCTAGTTGGGCTTAATGAAAGCTATAGTCAGATGAGAAGTCAAATATTTCTTAGGACACCAGTTTTGACTATAAATCAAGCCTATTCTTTGGTTATTCAAGAAGAAAGTTAGTGTGAATTGTGTGTACTTGAGATAAATAGGGAACCTTTAACCATGATGGCAGGGCAGAATCAAGGATATAATGGTAAGAAGAGTGGGATTGTTTGCGAGCACTGTGGATATAAGGGACACCTCAAGCAAAACACTTACAAGATTATAGGATATCCTCCTAATTTCAAAAGCAAGAAGAAACAACAAGGACAGTGAAATAGAACTTATACTAACATGGTGGTAGAAGAAAATACAAGCTCATCTCAAGGCCAACAGATGTGACAACTATTCACTAAAGACCAATATAAGCATATATTGGAGCTTCTAAACAAAACACCTGGAGGTGATTGTCATACACTAATGGCAGGTATAACTACCTTGTTATCTAATGCATCTTTATGTGAATGGGTAGTAAACACATGAGCATCTCACCATATCATATGTGATAAAGAAATTCTATCTAACATAGAGAACATTGAGCAACACATGAATCATAAAGTGCAGGTTCCAACAGGTAGCAAATGTTCACTAACACACAAAGGAAAAACTTCAATCTTACAGGAATATGAACTAAAAGATGCGTTATATGTTCTAGATTTTAAGTTCAATCTACTATCAGTTTCAAAACTGACCAAGGAGCTACTATGCTATGCTCTATTCTTCCCTGATTTCTATGTATTGTAGGGCCTTTAAAATGGGAATGTGATGGGGATTGATAGAGAGAAGTGGGTTTTATATTCTAAAATGGAGAGACAAGCCAGTAGCAGCATTAGTCACCAAAAACATCGATGGATGCAGTCTTTGGCATATGAAATTAGGACATCCATCAACAATGGCAATGAAACATAATAGTAGATAGTTTCTAGCATGATTGTGAAGTTTTCCTTTTGGATAGATTGAAGTTTCCTCTCGGTAGCTGTAAAACTGAGTGTATTTTTCAGCTTATTCACCTTGATGTATGGGGTCCTCAAAAGATGCCTATACATGATAGAAAATACTATTTTCTTACAATACTGGATGATTTTAGTAGATACACTTGAGTATGCTTACTACAGTATAAATGTGAAGTTGTAACACTGTTGCAAGATTTTCTCATAATGGTAAAGACTCAGTTTGGCATGAATGTAAAAATGCTAAGATCTGATAATGGGAGAGTTTTTCAATACCAGTTGTAATGAATTTTTGACATCCTTAGGCATTGTGCATCAAAGTAGTTTTCCATATACACCCCAACAGAATGGAGTGGTGGAAAGAATGCACATACACATACTTGAAGTGGCTAGGGCATTGCAATTTTAGAGTTCTGTTTCTAGTAGATTTTGGGGAGATAGCATAAAGACAGTTGTTTACCTGATCAACAGATGGCCTACCTCCATACTACAAGGAAGATCCCCTTATGAAGCTTTGTATAATAAATCACATGCTATTAGTCACTTAAAAGTGTTTGGATGCTTGTGTTTTTCTAGCAATTTGCCAAAATGTGATAAGTTTGTAAGGAGAGCAAGAAAGTCAGTTCGAGTAGGTTACTTAGAAGTTCAAAAGCTATATAGGTTATTTGACTTGGAAACTAAAGCTATTTTTGTAAGCAGAGATGTTAGCTTTAGAGAACATGTTTTCCCTTTTAAAGAAAGTACAACCACTCCACAAGATCCATTTCCTACACAAGCATCTATAACACCATGTCTTCATCCCTCATTGCCTATATCCTCAAACCCTCACATTCCACCTACATACAATACACCAACCACTACTACATAAATCCCACACCTTGACCACGCAAATCAAAACACAGAACCAACAACATTGGAACATGGTGAGCAGGATATCTGTACTGACTTAGTTCCAAACATTGAGTCAGAGGTACATGCTACTCCTGACAATAGTATACATGTGGTTAGAAGTGATCAAGAGCTTAAAAAGACTACAATGACATCTAAACCCCCAGTTTGGTTGAAAGACTACCAAACTACTAAGGAAATCTCTGGGAAATGCTTATATCCATTGACTAACTCCCTCACTTATGCTAATCTCACAGCAAGTTATCAAGCATACATGCATGCCTTTTCAGCTGAAGTTGAACCTACTAGCTTTCAGCAGGCTTTCATTGACAACAGATGGATTGCAGCTATGTAACATGAGATTCAGGCTCTTGAAGATAATCAAATTTGGGAGATACAAGTAGGAAAGCAAGCTAGTGGCTCCAAGTGGGTATACAAGATCAAATACGAGGCTAGTGGAGAGGTAGAAAAATACAAAGCGAGACTAGTTGCTAAAGGCTATAATCAAAAGAAAGGGTTGAATTACCATAACACATTCTCACCTGTAGCAAAGTTGGTTATAGTCAGGACCACTATCAACATAACAGCTGCCAAAGGTTGGTCTCTATTTCAAATGGATGTCAATAATGCCTTCTCAGGGGGATATCTATGAAGAGGTTTATATGCAGCTACCTCAAGGATTTCATAAATAGAGAGATTTGAAAGTGTGCAGGCTTATGAAATCCCTCTATGGTCTTAAACAAACATCTAGATAATGGAACATAAAGCTCATTGATGCACTTGTTGAGAATGGTTACAAACAAAGTTCTTTTGATAACTCCCTATTCACAAAGTAGCAAGAAGGAGAAATAGCCATCATATTGGTGTATGTAGATGATTTAATGATCATTGAAAGCTACTCTAACTTAGTCAATGATGCCAAGAAGGTCCTACACAGCATGTTCAAGGTTAAAGACTTAGGCAAGGTGAGGTACTTTCTGGGAATTGAGGTGTCAAGGTCAAAGAAAGGAATCTTACTCAATCAAGTAAAATATGCCTTAGAATTAATTTCAGAGGTAGGCTTGAGTGGTGCAAAACTAGCTGCAACTCCTATAGAGTTGAATTAAAAATTGACAACTGTGAAGTATGATACATGTGTCGGGAAAACAGGAGATTTAGAGCTGGAAGATAATTCAGCTTATCAAAGATTAATAGGAAGACCGATGTACTTAACAATTACCATACATGACATAAGTTTTGCAATTCAAACTTTGAGTCAGTTCATGCAGAGGCCCAAAGAGTCACATATGGAGGCAACATTGAGAATAGTTAGATATATCAAAGGGTGACCAGGCATAGGATTACTAATAGAGGCAGGACCTATTGACCAACTAGTGGTTTATTGTGATTCAGACTGGGCATCATGCCTTAATACCAAAAAATATGTGACAAGATATATTGCTAAATTGGAAAATTCTTTGATATCTTGGAAATCAAGCAGGATTTCAGCAGAAGTTGAATACAGAAGTATGGTTGTTGCAACTGCTGAGATTACATAGTTAACAGGATTGTTGGAAGACTTAGGAGTTAAAGTAACTAGGCCTATTACATTATTTTGTGACAATAAAGTTGCAATACAAATAGCTGAAATCCAATATTTCATGAGCGGATAAAGCACATTAAAATAGATTGCCGATTTGTTAGAGAGAAAATCAAGACATGACTCATTACCTCATGTCATATTCCCTTTTCCTTACAACTAGCATATCTTCTAACAAAAGGACTGACTGCAACACAACATTTCTTCCTAGTCTCCAAGCTTGGTGTGTTAAACATCTTCCACCCTCTAGCTTGAGGGGGAGTATTGAGAGTTAAATAGTTAATGAGGGTATATTAGTCATTACACATGCACACATGTGAGAGGCACGTGTATAGCAGTTATTTTGGTTAAATATTGTTCTCTTATAATCGAGCTGAGCTCAGAACAAAAATAAAAAGTTCTCTCTTTTTCTTCTCCATTCTGCACTTCTCTGAATTTTCTAGAATCTAAGGTTTGATCCTACATGTAATTTCAATTTTATCAAATGCAAATATTTTACCATAGTTAATGATTGAAGTCTATATGCAAAACATATGTCATGTATCTATTGGTTTGGTATAAACATCTAACTACTTCCCCTTTTCTTTTCTTTTTTTCTTTTTTTGATTTCTCAAAATAGTACATAATAACTTTATATAAATTAAGATATTAATACTGTCTTTTTAATAGAATTGAAAAAAGTGTTTACCAACACTTGTTTACCAAACATTTCAAGAGCTTTGCACTTTTATCCAAATGTATAATTGCTTATTTATAAAATAAAGTCCAGCACACCTTTGAACCTAAATATCTATGATCACCTCCATCCTCACCATCTTTTTGTAGACAACTTCGACTTACACCCTAGTCTAGCTCGGAATAGGCATAAACACCCTATTTGGGGGTGGTAAATGAACGGATCGAGTCGAATATAGGACAAGTCAAAAACGGGTATTAAAAAAAGGATAAGGTATTTGATTCGATCCGTATTTAATACAGATAAAAAATGGATTAACCGGTGGATAACATATGTAATCGTATTACCTGTGGCTTTTTGAATGTGATAACCTTTTAGTTCTTAGAGAATTCCTAGTCTCCCAAACTTAAGGAGCCCCCAATTTGAGATTTTACAGACGTAAAAAGTTAAACCCATTAGTTATACATTGGTTATCCATATTCTAAACTAATAATATTGTTCTTATCCATATTTGACTCGTTTTTAAAAAAATCGTAATCCAATCCATTTTTTAATGAATAATATGAGCAGTTAACTATTTTCTTTTAACCATTTTTCCACCACTCTTTAAGGATAGTAGATTTATGTATAATAATTATTAATAATGACCCTGACCATTTGCTTCTTTAATACATACGTATAATGACCAGTAGCAGTGCGCTAAGTGTCCTTATCATATAATTAAGTAGAAGCAATAAGGATATAGAGTATGGAGTGTGGAATACATGCCAGTTCTCTTCATTTTTACTGTTGGGTGAACATAGCAATAAATATCTAGCTCCTTGACAATTTGTTGAATGATTGAAGCTCCAAATGTCTTTTGAAATTTCTCTACACCTCTTGACAATTTCGCCATCGTGTCCTCTGCAATATAGTATTTAACTTTACACTCCCTATTAGGAAATATTGTAAATATCTTTTGTGTATCTTTTTATTATTGGTAGAATATTCTCTTATTAATTGTACAATCCTATAATTGGTAGGTTTTGATTTTCCTTCATAATTGTACAATCCTATAGTTGGTAGGTTTTTAGGTTTTTATTTCTCTGTACTCAATATATACTTTGGTAAGCAATACAAGTAACTCACTTCTCCAAAACTCTCTACATGGTATCAAAGCCAGTGGCTTATCGCCAAACAAACCCTAAATACATACTACCCGCTGCCACCGTAGCTCCTCTCATCGGAGCCCGTCGCCGCCGCCGCTGTACTAATCGGCAGCCCTCTTTTTCTCGACGTCATTCAGTGCCTCCTCTCCTTGCCTCGCGCTCATGGCCGCCACGACGTCAACCGCGCCTCTCCAGCCGATTGCCAGAAATGCATCGGCTCAAATCCCACTCAAATTGGACTCCACTAATTACCTGGCGTGGAAATTTCAATTTCGAACCCTCCTTACGGGTTACGATCTCCTCGGCTTCTTGGACGGATCGAAGCCATGCCCACCGGCCACTATCGTCGACAACGACGTGACTTCCCCCAATCCAGCATATCCTTACTGGATTCGCCAGGACAACCTTATTCTCAGTGCCATCATCTCGTCGATCACACCGACGATCATCTCCTTCATTGCCACTGCGGAAACCTCTAAAGAGGCCTGTGACATCCTCGCGCGCACATACGGTACCGCTTCTCGTGGTCGTATCATGGCTCTCAAACAGCAGCTCCACAATCCGGTAAAAGGTTCTAAATCTATTACTGACTTTATGCACGGTATTCGCGTGATTGTGGATGAATTATCTCTCCTGGGTGTTACCGTTGATTCTGAGGATCTTGTCATAAAGGTTCTAAATGGTCTTGATGACCCGTATATGGAACTCTCTCATGCCATCCAAGCCCGTGAGTCTCCCATCTCTTTTGCTGAATTACATGACAAGCTGTTAAGCATGGAGGCTCAGATTACTGCTCGTGTGGCGGCCACCTCCGTCACATCCGACTCGGCTCCGTCGGCTGCCTTCGTCGCCGGACAGCAGCCAGTCCGTCACCGATTCGATAGCCGCGGGCGCGGCCGCATCAGCCGCGGGTCAGTCTCCGGTCGCGGTGGTTACTCCAGCAATGGTCAATCTCGCGGGTACAATGGGAAGTGCCAAGTCTGCAGTGAATTTGTCCACTCCGCGCGCCGCTGCCCATCCTATCCCGTCTCCGGCGCCAACCAGCCGCCTTGCGGTGGACCATTGCCGCGGCCAGCTTATGCTTCGCCGCCCTATCCAGCTGCTCACACAGCCCATCACTCTCCGATGATTCCCTCTGCATCCGACTGGATCCTGGACTCTGGTGCCTCTCATCACATAACCTCTGATCTTGCCAACATGTCTCTTCACAGTCCTTACACTGGCTTCGACAATGTGGTTATTGGTAACTGTGAAGGTTTGACAATTACTCATACTGGACAACTTAACAGTCATTCCTCTCTTTTATTACCTGGGGCTCTCTGTGTTCCACATATGCGTAAAAATTTGATCTCTGTTGCCCAATTATGTCGTCACAATAATGTTAACGTTGTTCTTTCTGATACTGATTTTCAGGTGAAGGATCGCCGCACGTGGGCAACGCTCGTTCGCGGCCCACTTAGGGGCAACACCTACTACTGGCCGGCGGCTCCCACTCTCCCATCTGCCCTCACGGCACAAAAGCTCTCTGCGTCATTGTGGCATTCTCGGTTTGGTCACCCGTCAGCTAAAACCATCCGTCATTTAGTATCGTCTAGCAGTATAGCGTCCAGTAATGTGTCTGATCTTGCCTGTGTATCTTGCAAACTTCATAATGTCATAAGTTACCTTTTTCTGAGTCAAGTCTGTCTTCTACTGCTCCCCTGGAGCTTATTTTCTCCGATGTATGGACCTCTCCGATTATTTCTAATGAAGGGTTTAAATATTATGTCATCTTTGTTGATCATATCTCTAAGTATGTTTGGTTTTTTCCTTTACGCCGTAAATCTGATGTCTCACAAACCTTCCCCATTTTTAAATCCATTGTAGAGAAATATTTCTCTGCTAAAATCATTAATCTGTATACTGACAATGGGGGTGAATTTCTCGCTTTACGCTCTTTTCTTGCCTCTCATGGCATCTCCCATCTTACGTCACCTCCTCATACTCCTCAGCACAATGGCTATGCTGAACGCCGTCACCATCATATTGTCGATACTGGTCTCACTCTCCTTCATCATGCCTCTATACCTCTCATTTACTGGCCTTATGCCTTTGCAACAGCAGTCTACCTCATTAATCGTCTTCCCAAGACAAATCTCTCGATGCGCTCCTCCTTTGAGTCTCTCTTCCAGAAACACCCCAACCTTGCCAAATTACGTGTCTTCGGCTGTCAATGCTTCCCTTGGCTTCGGCCCTACACCTCACACAAAATGGAACCCAGATCTCGTGCCTGTGTCCTCTTCGGCTACTTTACTACTCAAAGCGCCATCTCTGCTTTGATCCCTCAACGTCTAAAATCTTCGTCTCGCGTCATGTCACCTTCCATGAAGATGTCTTCTCGTTCTCCAAAATGTCTAACCCCGAGTCTCCCCCTGTACCCATTCCGGTCTCCCTAGAAGTCCTTCCGCTGCCGCCACCAGTACCTGCCGTTGCTCCCACCAGCGATCCTTCACCGAACGCACTCTCGGCGCCACCTCCCGCGCCACCAACGCCCCTTCCGGCACCGCCAGCGGCCCCTGCCGCCGCTACACCCATTATGCCGCCACCTACATCCTCTCAGGGTGGTCATCATATGCAGACACGCAGCAAAAATAACATCTTTATGCCCAACAAGAAGCTGTCACCTCTCCTGCTGTTACTGAACCTCAGACCCTGTCCAGTGCTATGTCTGATGAGCGTTGGCGCGCTACTATGTCATCAGAGTTTGATGCTCTGCTACGGAATGGCACTTGGGATCTTGTCCAGCCTGATTCCTCGCAGAATGTTGTGGGTTGCAAGTGGGTTATCGCATCAAACGCAAGCCTGACGGCACTGTGGATAAGTTCAAAGCCCGGCTTGTTGCAAAGGGCTTTCATCAGCGTCCAGGTGTGGATTTCTAGGAGACTTTCAGTCCGGTTGTTAAGCCGGCAACTCTGCGTTTGGTTCTCAGTATTGCTGTATCCAAGGGCTGGCCTCTTCGTCAAATGGATGTGAACAATGCCTTTCTCCACGGAAGGCTTACAGAGGATGTTTATATGGCACAACCACCGGGCTTTGTTGACAAAGCCTATCCATCTTATGTCTGTAAGTTACAGAAAGCTATTTATGGTCTCAAACAGGCACCCCGGGCATGGTACAGTGCGCTCCGCCAAAGCCTTCTGACCATGGGTTTCGTCAACACTACCTCTGACACTTCGCTCTTCGTCTTTCAGCACTCTGGTATTACGGCCTATTTTTTGGTGTATGTTGATGATCTCATATTGACTGGTAATGACGCGTGACTTTGGCGTCTGGCTGCGTCCTTCATCTGCTATACCTCTGCATTGTTTCTCTGATGCTGATTGGGGTGGAAACTGTGATGACCGCTCCTCAACTGGTGCCTATGTTATTTTTCTAGGGCCAAATCCTATTTCATGGAACTCCAAAAAGCAGCGTTCCGTTGCACGATCATCTACTGAGGCTGAGTATCGTGCCATTGCTTTGCTGCCGCTGAAGTACGTTGGCTTCATTCCCTGCTGCGCGAGCTTCATGTCCCTCTTCCGGCTGCTCCTGTCATTTACAGTGACAACATTGGCGCCACTTATCTCTGTGCCAACCCTGTGTTTCATTCTCGCATGAAACACATCTCCATTGATTATCACTTTGTTCGTCAATTGGTCCAGAATGGGTCCCTTCGTGTTGCTCACGTATCCTCTGCTGATCAGCTTGCTGATGCTCTCACCAAGCACTTATCTCGTCCTCGGCTTCTTCTGCTGATGTCCAAAATTGGCGTGTCCTCCGGCCCTCCATCTTGAGGGGGCGTATTAGGAAATATTGTAAATATCTTTTGTGTATCTTTTTATTATTGGTAGAATATTCTCTCATTAATTGTACAATCCTATAGTTGGTAGGTTTTGATTTTCCTTCATTACTGTACAATCCTATAGTTGGTAGGTTTTGATTTCTCTATACTCAATATATACTTTGGTAAGCAATACAAGAAACTCACTTCTCCAAAACTCTCTACACTCCCAACAATATATGACATGTTTGAAACAATAATAACTATACTTTTACTATTTTTTTGAAAACTTACACAAATATTTTAAATACATTTTAACTTACCAACCTTTAGCTATTAGTTATAGACTTACCAAAACTAGCCAACAAAAATTAAAAAACTAAATAATATGGTTCTTTCTATCAAAGAATCACATGCAAAAATCACCTTCTATATTTTAAGCGTGATTAGCAACACTAAATATAAGATGGAAAGGAAATTTCATAGACAGAGTAGCAAATAAGGTGATAAAATACAAAATATACAATATTTCAAAAATTTAAACAAAAAGGGAATTGTTTCAGTGGGTATAAATGAAATTCATTGAAAATATATAGATAAGTTAATATACAAAATTTGATGAAAATTGAGGTGATTTAGACTGGTTTTGTATCAAAATACGTAATTAAACCGAGTTCGAAAAAGTCCTCTGCGACACATGTATCAAACATGTATCAGGCATGTATCTCACACACAAGTATACATGGATATACATATGATACACAGTTGATACATGTGTGATACACAAATGATATACAGTGTGATACACATATAATTTTTTTTCTTGTTCAGCTTTTACTTCGAATTATCAATTCAAACAACCTCAAAACTTTACCAAATTATCTCAAAACTGTTATTCAAGCTCCTTAAGTTGTGCCCAATCTATTCTAATAACACCCACTCAAAACAAAGTAAAAATTTAATATTTTTTTGCTACAAATAGTTAAAAGACTAATATTAATAATATTTTATCAATTAATTAATTTTATAATGAGCTATTTATAAATGGACGTAACCTGCAATTCCCCAATAAAAAGCTAGTATAAGACATGATTCATCTGTCCAACTATTTGGGTTGGATAGGCGTAATTGGATGATGCAGCAAATAAATCTCAAAGCAAAGTAGCAATATCATGTTCAAATGACATAGACAGAGAGAATATAGTTCACTTTAGAGAAGGTTCGAAAATATATCGTCATTTTTTATCTTAGGTTACTTTCTGTCTGCCAATTTAGTTACCAAAGTCAACTAAGGAATTCAGAACCACCTTTCCTTGTTCAAAAAAGGTCACCAAACGTCACAAAATCGATAACAGTAGTTGCACGTCTACGTTCTAAGAATAGGAATTCATCATTTAATTCAATTATATATTGCTCTAAAGGTTATCCAATTCTTTATACAAATTAAGATCACGATTGAGCGTAGTGGAATCAGGAACGGTTGAAACTATTCTACTTTTAATCGCAAAATCGAATCTGATTTTTTGTTAATAATTAATATTTTGATTAAAAATATGTTTATTCAAGCTTCTGAAATCAACTTATTTTGAAAAATATTTTTCAAAAAAGTAATTTTGATGAAAGATAGCTTATAGTTGGCTAATCAATAATTCAATATGAAGAATACTTTTGAGCATCAAGTGTTTGACCAAATTTTTAAAAACTATTTCTAAGTGTATTTATCTTAAAAGCCTTTTCAAAACAGTACTTTTGAGTTTCTGCTTCTCAAAAACTACTTTTACTTCTTTCTTTCAAGAAGTTTGGCCAAAAACATAAATTTTTAAAAAATATATTTTTTTATTGAAAAAAAAATGTTCGACCTTGACAAGCTTAACCAAACCAGCTATAAGTGTACTTTACTTTCTTAATAGATCTATTTTGATGTGAGTATAAATTATATAGCTGAACAGTAAATATTGAATACCATATAGTCTTAAAGAGCACGAAAGTTTCAAATAAATTTCAAAATCTCAAATCCATCAACATGAATTATGCCTAGAATTAGGGAAGTACAGAGAAAATCGACAAACTATACCAATTCGATAATTCAAGTTAAATTGACAAAAATATTTCGACTATAGTTTGGTTTGGTGTTGAAAAAAAAAACTCAACCATAAGTGATTTAGTTTGGTTTTAATTAAAGAAAGTCAAACTGAAATCAAATCAACTTGACATTACATATTTAGAAATTTAAGATTTTATATATATATATATATATATATATATATATATATATATATCACACATACTCTCGCACACACTTATTGTGATATAATTTATAAATATTTCTTAAACTTTTTCCTAATTTTATCTTTTGATATTTCAAGATTGAACTTAGAACTTTTGAATGTACCAATAAGTTTTATAGCCACTAATATTAGTAACTTAAATAATGCTAACAAAAGCCCAAAACAAAATCAGATCAATACTAATGCTAATAAAAGACATCCAATTCAATACTACGAATGACAATATATTAAATATCTTTTTTTTTGTAATAATTTAGTTAAAAATGCACAACCTATTTTTATTTTTTCTTTAGCGTTTAGTCATGTAATTAATACTCCCTTATTAGTCTACTTATTTTATCATCACTTGGTACTTTTAGATTATGTTTATTTTTATTATGAATTTTTAATTTGAAATATTTATATTACATAATTTATTGTCTTTATTGTTGAATATTTTAGGATAATACCATGACACATTTCATATTTTGTATTATTTTCTTGGAAAATACCTTATATAGTTGCATCTTACTAGGATTAGCGAAATATTTTAAGCACAAGTTATATATTTTGTGCTACGAAGATTTAACCCGAAAAAACAAAAAACCCTAAAACTCGAAAAAAATCGAGATTGAAAAGTTCGAATATTATTTATTGGTTTGGTCTTTATATTTAATACTCGGTGCAATTTATTTGATTTAATAATTTTAAAATTCAAATCAACCCGATCTATGTACATTCATGTCTAGAATTATGAGCCTACCCTAACAAATAACAACCATTAATTCTTTGTTTGAGAATTAGGGAAAACATAATTATCAATAATTGCGAAGATGGAGATTACTTGCAACTCATGGTGCTTAGGTACATTTATGGGAAAGAAGCCAAGTTAGTGGCTGTAACTGGGCTGTAGATAGGTCGAATTGGTTCGGATTTTACAATTACCAAACCAAACCAATTGTGTCAGATTATTAAATCTAAAGACCAAACCAAACCAATAAAACTCGGGTTTTTCTCTCTCGATTTTTTCGGATTTTCTCGGGTTTTTTGGTTATTCGAGTTTTTTTTAATTTTTTTCGATAGAATCTTCGTAGAATAAAACATATAAATTATGCTCAAAATATTTCGACTCTCAACGAGAGCACAAAGTGGCCATGGAGTATCTACAAAGAGAATTTGTGCAAATGATGATAAGGAAAGAGTTCAAATTCCATACTAGATGCAAGAAGTTGGGTGTAGCACATGTTTGCTTCGCGGATGATCTTCTTATGTTCTGTAAGGAAATATCCAGTCTGTAATCTTACTGAAGCAGACTTTCCAGAATTTTTCTAAAGCTTCTGGACTTCAAGCAAATGCTGACAAAAGTGTTGTGTACATAGTAGGGGTAACACACTGGCAGAAGGAGGAGATCTTACAGGCATTAGGCTTCCCTGAAGGCAGGCTTCCATTTAAATACTTGGGGATGCCTCTAGACTCAAAGAAATTGACCATTGCTCAATGTTGGCCATTGGTGGAGAAAATCACACAGAAAATAAGTTGTTGGTCATCAAGGCTTCTCTCCTATGCTGGTCGACTTCAGCTGATTAAATCAGTTCTATTTGGTATTCAAGCCTACTGGTCCCAAATATTTCTACTGCCTAAAAAAATTCTGAGGATGATTGAAGCAATATACAGATCATACCTTTGGACAGGTTCAGCAACAGTATCAAGGAAAGCACTGGTTGCCTGGGAAACACTCTGTATGCCATACAGTACAGGGGATTTAAATGTGTTGAACCTGATTAAGTGGAATAAGGCTGCTGTTGTAAAGCATCTATGGGCACTGACTAAGAAGAAAAATAGTCTGTGGATTAAATGGGTGCATACATTTTATATTAAAAATTGATGTATTGATGACATGCCAGTGCTTAAGTCTGCTGCTTGGGCAATAAGGAAAATATTTGAGTCGAGAGAGTTGATCAATGGCATTGCAACTCTTCACGGTAACCTAGACAGTCGACTGCTTCAGCTTCAGAAGGGCGATTCATTCAGCATCAAGAAGCTATACAGACATCAACACCCTCAATACAGTAAAGTCCAATGGAAGGCCATCATGCTGCAGACTCAATTACATCCCAGGTACAAATTTATTTTGTGGCTGGCTCTGCACAAGAGATTAGCAACTGTGGACAGACTCTAGGAACTCAATATCCTGATTCCACAGGACTGTATTTTCTGTGGAATGTATCGTGAAATTTTTGATCATCTGTACTTTGCTTGCTTGAAGACTAAAGAAATTTGGAATCGACTCCTAGGCTGGTTGGGCTATAAGCGTCCCATTTCTGACTGGAAGGAGGAATATCACTGGGTTAGTAAGCTGGCAAGAAGTAGAATTGGAGTAGCAGAAATCACTGCCTGTCTGTTTGGGATCCTGGTGATAGTGATATGGAGATAGCGTAATAAAATGAGATTCCAGGGAGGTAATTTGTTGAGCGATAATGTTTGTAAGGAAATAGTAGTCCATCTCCACTCAAGAGGGGCTTCAACTCATAAATGGAGGGTTGTTCTACAAAGTTTAAATCATTACCCCTAGGCTACTCTTGGGACAGAATTGTCACATTTATTATCAAATAGTGATATTGTAATTCTGTTTAAAGGGATAATAGGTGTAGTGACTGTATAGCATATAGAATAGATGGTCAGCATCTATGTTTGTACTTGTACATTTTTTTGACGGAATGAAATAGAAACTCTGTTTATTAAAAAAAAACTATATAAAGCATTTTCTAAGAAAATAATACAAAATATGAGATATGTCATGGCATTGTCCTAAAATATTCAACAATAAAGACCATAAAATTATGTAATATAAATATTGCTAATTAAAAATTTATAATAAAAAAATATAATCTAAGAGTACTAAGTCATGTTAAAATAAGTAGACTAATAAGGGAGTATTAAATACATGCCTAAACGTTTAAAAAAAAAAAATAGGTTATGCATTTTATCTAAATTATTGCAAAACAAAAAATAGATGTTCAATACATTCCCGTTCGTAGCATTGAATTAAATGTCTTTGTTATCATTAGTATTGATTTGATTTTGGTTTGGGCTTTTATTAGCACTATTTAATTTACTAATGTTAATGTCTATAAAACTTATTGGAACATTGAAAAGTTCTAAATAATACCTCAAAAAATAAAATTATGAAATCTTTAAAAAATATTTATAAATTACATCACAATAAATATATTTATATAACTAAAATTTCTATATATGTAATGTCGGGTTGGTTTAGTTTCGATTTGACTTTCTTTAGTTAAAACCAAATTAAACCAGTTATTGTCGGATTTTTTTTCTAACATCAAACCAAATCAAACCAACTCATAATCAGGTTTTTTTTCTCGAATTAACTCGAATTATCGAATTTGTACGATTTGTCGGTTTCCTTTATATACCCATAGATTTAACATTCACCTTTGTTTTTTCAATCAAAAGTTGTACTAAACGACGGAAGTCCCATCAATCATGCCTGTCTAATCTTTTTTTCCTATTTTCACCCCTTTCAACTTTGAAACTTTTGTGGGTTTGATTGCCTTAGAACAGAAATTAACCACGTGGAATGTATACAATCCTTTCAATTATCTCATAATCCTGTCACGTTCCGAGTTATCTCCTAAATATGACTGACACCCAACTAATATTATTTGTCAGATGAACTTCGAATTCAAAATCAAAATATAATTCTTTTAGATTAAAATTACGTAAATAAGTATAAAAAAATTATCACCACTTTTGTATAGCATTGTAATTGCATCGTTATTGTATAGCACCACTTTTTATGGCGTTATACATTATTTTTCTGACAATTATATGTATAGCACCATAAAAAGTAGCGTTATACTCAAATTTTACTAACACCATACATAATGCCAATAAAAGTGGCGCTATACCCTTAATAAAAAAAAATGATCCCCCGTCTTCTTCTCCACCACTATTTTACTATTCATCTTCTTGGTCCCACCATTTCTCACAATTCTATCCGAATTATTTTAAATTTTTGTTTTTAGTCCCCCGACATATAAAACTTGAAGAACATAGGTCCCACATTCGAGTAGATCTTCGTGTGATTGTTGATTCACGTTTTCGGAGCTAAAGTTTCAATCCACTTGCTTTTCAAAAATTCTAAATCTAGGTATTTTGATTTATTTTAAGTTAAAACTTTTATAATAATGCATATTACTTGATTTATTCATGATCTATTTCCGTTTGTGTTTTTTTTTGCGCAACTAACATGTTAAATTTATCCGAATTTAATTTCAGTGTTGTATATAAAAATATAAATCTGTCAAATAAATTTGTCCGCTAATATTCTCATTTATATATATGTGTTTTCATACCGTTTTGTGTTTTATTTGTAATTAAATTTATTTGTTGTTTATGTTTAGTTTAGATTATTTTTTAGCGTAGTAAAATCTAGACCTTTTTAGCATAGTAAAACGTAGATCCTTTTAGCGTAATAAAATATAGAGCCTTTTAGCATAGTAATGTGTAGTATTTTAGGTTAGAATTCCTTTTGTCTAAGTATGTTATAATGGTATTTCGATCCTAAAAAATATCGATCTTGGAACCCATACGTAAGTAATTTATACAATTAACATATTAAAAAAATATGAATTTCTATTATAAAAGAAATACATAATTATTAATGACAGTTTAGTACCACTGAGCCTCAAAAATATGGAGCCCGGAACTCATGAGTAAGTAATTTATACAATTAAGTTATCAAAAAATATGAATTTCTAATATAAAAAAATACATAGTTATTAATGATAGTTTGCTGCCACTGGGCCTCAAAAATATCGAGTCCGGAACCCATGTGTAAGTAATTTATACAATTAAGTTATCAAACAATATAAATTTTTATTTTAAAAAAAATACATAATTATTAATGATAGTTTGGTGCCACTGAGCCTAAAAAATATCAAGTCCGGAACTCATGGGTAAGTAATTTGTACAATTAAGTTATTAAAAATATGAATTTCAATTATAAAAAATAAGTAATTATTAATGATAGTTTGGTGCCACTGAACCTCAAAATATCGAGCCTGGAACCCATGGGTAAGTAATTTGTGTAATTTAATTATTAAAAAATATGAATTTTAATTATAAAAAAGATCATAATTATTAATGATATCTTGGTGATACTGGGCTTCAAAAATAACGAGTCTGGAACCCATGAGTAAGTAATTTGTCCAATTAAGTTATCAAAAAAAATATGAATTTCAATTATAAAAAAATACATAATTATTAATGATAGTTTGGTGCCACTGGCCTCAAAAATATCGAGCCCGGAATCCATGGCTAAGTAATTTATACAATTAAGTTATCAAAAAATATGAATTTCAATTATAAAAAAATACATAATTATTAATGATAATTTGGTGCTACTGGGCCTCAAAAATATCGAGCCTCGAACTCATGGGTAAGTAATTTGTACAATTAAGTTATTAAAAAATATGAATTTCAATTATAAAAAACACATAATTATTAATAATAGTTCGGTGCCATTGGATCTAAAAAATATCGAGCCCGGAACCCATGGGTAAGTAATTTTTACAGTTAAGTTATTAAAAAATATGAATTTCAATTATAAAAAAAATACATAATTATTAATGATAATTTGTACAATTAAGTTATTAAAAATTATGATTTTGTAGTTGACGCATGGATGCGCCTATACATCCCGGCCCTCGGATGTCGGATCTATTTGTCCTATAGCCCAAACATATATCCGAGTATATATGGGAGGGACAGTTGCTGATGCAGACTTCCCTTGCCAGGAGAGTGGATCTACTTTGGGAGTTTTTGAGTCCTCACCGCATTCTACATCCCCACGTGATCCATTACTTGGAGGAGATGTGATTTTACAGGATTTTTAGGATTGGCCGGATACAGCTCGACTAATGCTTTGATCACGACCTTGATTGAGCGGTGGCGACCGGAGACGCACACTTTCCATATGCCTATTAGCGAGGCCACCATACACTCCAGGACGTAGAGATTTTATATGATCTGTCCGCTGATGGCTCACCTGTGTTACTACATGCGACCATGAGATATTATCCGTGGGAGGCATATTGGGATATGCTGCACATGCTCACTGGTTTCATGCCGGAGGACCATGAGGTAGTTGTCATACCTCATTTTGGCATTACTACACCCCGGAAAGGATACAATAAATAGAGTTTTTTCCAATTTAAGTGACAATCGAAACGGAATTAATTATTAAAAAATCAGAGTCGTCAATTGGGATAATTTTATGGTGTCCCAAGTCACCGGTTTAAAATCCCGAATCGAGGAGAGAAAGACTCTGTTATTATAGTCAGCGAATCAGAAATTCGGGTAAGAAATTTTGTTAACCCGGGAAAAGGTGTTAGGCACTCCCGAATTTTGTGGTTCTATCACGGTCGCTTTTATCCTACTTGGCTTGTTTAATTACTAAGGACCTATGTGCATTTACCTCTTTACCGTTTTTAATTATGAAAATCATCTTGACACGGGTTACGCGTACGTATACCCGCTTGTTTGGCGTGTCAAAAATCATGTCACGCGAACGTTTCCACAATTAATAACGCTTAATTATTTTTTAGAAAGTTTGGGCAAAAGTTGCGCTAACACATACTCCAGTTTTTATTTTTATAAGTATAATTGTGTTACGCGGACGTATACATAATCACACTAGTAATTTTTAACGGCCCTAAAGGATTTTCTACGAAATATTATATTTTTATCTAACCTACGAAATTACTAAAGGCCATATGTGATTCAATGAACTTGCGTAAACTAAAAATAATAAAAACTTGAAGCCTATTTTATTATTAAGAAAATATTAGTCGAAGTTGCGTGAACGCTTACTTCAAATTAATTTAGAATCATGGTCGTGTTACCCAAACGTATACCAACCACAATTGTATTATAAACGACCCGATAGGTTTTTCTACTAATATTCATCTTTAATGTCTAGAAATTACTAAAAGACCATATGTGATTTTTATGAACTTATTAAATATATAAGCGTTAATACAAATTCAATACTCCAAAAATATACATAATTAACACAAATGAAAATTGAAGTTTACCACTCTTCTTGTGAATTATGGAAAGCATGGTATAAATTATTTTCTCGATGCTCATTCGCCGATGGTGATAAATTTAAATCAAGGAGAACTCTTTCATCCGGAACCTGTCTGGCAAAAACTGATCCAGAATAACCACCCGATGACTGAGGGTTATCTCTACTTCGCACAACCTCGTTTTTTGGAACGTCTTCGACCTTCACGTACATCTCCAACATTGTGATTACAAGAAATTCCCGAAATTCGTCCGGAGTCCTCAGGAAATCACTCAAAGTGTCATCATCGTCGATGTTAAACTCCGAGTAAAAATCAACCCCTTGTGGCGTAACGGATACAGATATCTTCCGGTTACTTTAAGTATCATTGAACGTTTTCTCACACTCATTTTTTTGCATAACAACGATATCAATGTTTCGTACTCCATTGTAAGTGGCAATTTAACATTACACATAGCAGGTAAACTGTAGCCCACAGAGTTATTCTCCATCACAACCTCACCCCCCAATGTATTGATGCTCTTATTCTACTCTCTTCAGACATAATGAAAAAATGCTGGAGAATTTAACAACAATAGAATCCAACAAGAGTTAAAATTTTTTTTTGAATGAAATACGCGATTCTAACCTGTTTATATAGGAAATGGCTAGCCGGAAAGTTATTTTTTTTTATGTATATAGCGCCACAAAAGTTGGCTTTATACGCTTTTGAATTATTGAACCCATAAACTATTGGTGGGGCCCAAAAAAGGATATATAGCGCCACTTTTTCTGGCGCTATACATATTGTCAGAAACATTATGGTATAACGCCACAAAAGTGGCGCTATACAGTAACGGTGCAGTTACCGTTAGAGTATATCGCCACTTTTTGTGGCGTTATATATAGTTTGATAACTTTTTTTATAATTATTTACATAGTTTCAGTCTAAAAAGAACCACATTTTGGTTCCGGATTCGACGAGCCCCTTTCTCTAATGTTTAACTATTTATATAAACAATAAGAGAAGAAAATGGGGGCCTAATAGTATTATTAATAATTTAAGAGGAAACGATTATCGCCCAATACCTTAGTCAATCGATAGAAAAACCAACAAACACTCAAATAATAAAACTCCAGTTCAAATCCCACACTAAGACCATGGAGCATCTAACAGAATAACATGAGTTTATTAGCGGGTATGCAACCCCAAAGAAAAAGGAAATAACTAACATGAGCTAGGTAAGTCTGAAACGAAAGCCTCAAACGAACAATGCGGTAGCTCATCTCAGCAGTAAGATCCACTCAAACAAACTCGTCAGCCACTAGCTCTATGTTCCGTAATAGTATCTGCAAAGAGATATAGGTAAGGAGTGAGTTATACGTAAATATAACTCAGTTAGATCCTCGACCCGCTACTTTAAATACCTCTGGAACAAGTGTTGGAAAATACAAACAGCTACAACACGAATGATATAGTAAATATGATAATTAGACTATAGCTCATTATATGTGTATCAATAGAGTTATTACGGATTAACCAACAAGGATACCCACTAAGGACTTATCATAAATGCAGTGAAAGAAATTTACCAACACACCACAAGTCCACAACGGCACCACAATACCTCAAATATATAATATAGCATACACAATGCTTGGGTGATGTACAAAGGCATACACAATGCCCCAGCATCATGCCGCACATCTGTATCAAACTCAACATCATGGCACACAGCCGTATCAAAATCAACATCATGGCGCACAACCGTATTGAACTCAACATCATGGAGCACAGCCGTATCAAACTCAATATCATGACGCACAACCGTATCAAACTATAAAACTCAACCTTATAGCGCACAACCCTATCACACTATCAAATAACTTATAAAATAATATATATTTTTATTTTATAAAATAATATATTTGCGGCTAGTCTAAGACCATCGACTGCCAAGCGCATGCTTGTCCTAACACATGGACCAGACAAAGAAAACACACTTTCAAAATGAATTTTAAAAAAGCAAGTATCAAAGCTTAAGATCTCACTTACCTCTCTAACGGGAAATTTTTCAACCTTGCGACTTCTAGAATACCAACCAAACAACCCCAACGGCCTCAATCTATAGCCAAAAAAATATTAATTAACAATATCAATTATGTTATTCGGGGATAAATATCAATATCCCTAACTTTCAGGCTTAGAACTAACTCTTAATATTCTATTTATCAAACACAATTTTTTTTTTTTGCTAAGAGCATATTCCAACATCTCAATCTAAACTTAATTTCTAACATGTATATCCAATATTCTAACATAGTCTGAAAATATTAATCCAAAATATGTGTACATAAATTACGGTCAAATTTGGAACCATATTAAGAAACGATGCAACAGTAGCTTTGATAACTCACACAATGGCTTAAACCTAAATTTCTTAGAAATGCTTGCTGTCATAATTGCAGTATGATCACTTCCAATTATGCTATAGTCATTGATACCTATTATCATTATTACTAGTTGGCCAAATTCAATAAAGGAAGATATACAAAATTTAGTAGTACCTGAACTTAGGGGGATTCTCTTTTCCTTGTTAGTCAATCAGAGAAACAGCAAATAATTTGCTCCAGAGTAGACTCTTAAAAGTGTTATTATTGGGGGAACTTAATTCCAAGCTTCTTCGTCTTTTATTTCACTGCCGTCACCCATTGTTCCTTTGTTTTGACTCTTTCCAATGAATAAAACCCTTGACACATATTTTCTCATCTTACACGTGAAATTTACAAGGTGGGGATTGGCCCACCAGCCTTTTTGTTTCGTTAATTAGGTACCCCAACCAAGTTAGATAATTTACCGACCACCATATATAATATAACATTTAGCACACTAGCAATTAATTAGTATATATATATATATATATATATATATATATCTGATCTATTGTCCATTTTCACTGAAACTAAAGCTTTGGTTCAACCTTTAATTTTTTTTAATCATATGTTTCTATTTCTTCCAACTATCGAAAATAATTTTTGAGTATTCATACATTAATTTGTCGCCAAAACTATAAGAATTTACACTATTTATGTTGTTAGATAGAAAGTCATGAGGAGCTATATGTCTCGAGCCTAAACTAATGAAATTAAATAACCTCCAGCATTCCTCATGCTATGTCTCCTCGCAACCATAAAATCTGTAGTTTCATTTTTTGTTACGATCCATATTCACATGCGTTAGTTTATGCCATACGTTAGTTAACATAAATTCAAAAAGGAACTATTCTTGAGATGATAATAAGTTAATCCTATTGATCTAAGTGATACAAGGGTGTATAAGGGTGATTAACAAGTATTAGAAGTTAAACGAATCAAGGATATTGTAACTCATATTTTCGGGTAAACCTATAGGTGATTAATACACCCAAGAGGTCATGTTTTAAGGTATTTGAATCATATAATATCCGTTTCATAGTCTTGAAGTCAAACGAGTTATGAAACAAAAGTCGACAAAAGTTGTCGCAACTTAGGTTCATGGTTGTACTTAAACTTTATGTCAAATGTCATTAAGCTTTTCTCCCAATTTACTTAGAATTATGGAGTGATATTACCACCAAATTGAAGATCTATGAGTTTAGTTTCTAACACATTAAACCTTTTATTGATACGATCTCGGAGTAGAGAGATATTCGCGTTTTTGCAAGACTGCGCCAAACACCTCTCTGTGGGGCCCACTTAAGGCGGTTTAAGACATTTGGATTTATATAGGACACCTCCAAGCCATTTTAAGTCGTTTATTTTCACTATTTTCAGACCTTAGAAACCTAGGAACACCTTCTAAAGGTTCTCTCAAGATTCAAGACCCAAACAAATGGCAAACAACACAAATCAAGTGTCAGAAATCTCTTGGCGCTGGTAAGTCTCTTGTTCTTCTTGTTGTTGCTCATTTTATGTTGTTTCAGCTCGTATGGGAGGTTGTATTAAAGGGTTTATATTCTGTAAATTCTCCCTCAAGTTCATAATATCAACCCTAGGTGATTTCAAGCCTTCTAAAGTGATTCTAGTTTCGCAAAACACTAAGTGATTGCTAGTTTCGCTTCCTTGTTGTTGTGGCAGCATTGGAGGGATATTTCGTGGAGAGTTAAGGTCAAATTGGAGTTTTGCTTTCTGTATAAAGGTATGGAACCTCTTAATCTATATGTATTTAATATTATCCAAGTTGCGGCTAAGCCATTGAAGCTAGAACTTGTGAAATATATATCGAAAGGCTTGGTATTAATGATATCGGTTGGTGGACTGTTTTGGGAGGTTCAATATAATTAACATTGATGCTGTTTGGGCTGTTTGGTTATTATTTTCACTTGTGGGAGGTCGTATAAATAGGGGAGGTTCTGTCCGTTTTCATCACAAAATAGGTTGTGGCCGGTACATAATAGTTATGACGCTTAAATGATAGCGGCAGTATCGTCTCTCTTATTGTAGACCAAGGAGTTGTGACAATTGCATAGCTTGAGATTGGGGCAGTATATACAAGGTATGTGAGGCTATCCCTTCCCTTCTTTTGCACGACTCCGGGCGTACATATTGTAATGAACGAGCTTCTAAGATACTCTACTCTTAGAAGCTAGCAGTACTTACATTGTTTCCCCTCTTATGGAACGATTGATGTGATGTTGCTTCTCTTATTCTTATGTTATCAATTTTGTTGGTACTTCCTGATTCTTATAAGGTTCATAGTGAAGAGTTAGTCCTAATAACGTATACAAAGGATACAGACCTTACGTCACTCCGAAAGGTCTAGAACGTGTTTCCATGAGTCGAGCATGCATTATATATATGTATCTATTTTACTCTATCGAGCCGCGCTATAGTCGGCCATGTACGACACCTACTGTGCAACCACTGATCAGTTGGGTTTTACCGAGCTCCACGTGGCCGGGTACGATTCTACCGAGCCTTATGATGGCTAGGTTCGTTTTTACCGAGCCTATTACGGCCGGGTACGATGTGATGATGATGATGATGCCCACAGAAGCATATGTTTTAACAGTTTATGTATTTTATACATATGTATCATGCACTTCATGTCAGTAGCCCTCACAGGTACTCATATGTTGCAGGTTTTATATTCTCTATCCTTGCTTATTTTACTGTTCATATTCATGGTTCACCGCCTTACATACTCAGTACTTTATTGGTACTGGCGGCCTTTTGTTTGTGGACGCTGCATGTCGTGCTGCAGGTCCTGATAGACAGGCAGGTGCAGCTCCCCCACCACAGTAGGCTGTCCAGTTCAGCGGTGATTGGCGAGAAACCTTCTCCGGACTTTCCGTGGTCTTGGTATGCATTTTTGTTATAGACATTATGGGTATGTCGGGGTCCTATTCCGGCTATTTTGCAGAACTCATGTTCCTTTAGAGGCTCATAGACATGTGTCGACTCATGTATAGTTTGGTATGCGTTGTCGGCTGGTTTTTGTTATATAGTCTTTCATGGTATCGTGGTAGATCTACCTTATATATAGTTTGTTGATTGTCTGGCCACCCCATGTTATGTATTTTTATGCCATCATCTTTTATTGTTGGTTGTCCGTGATCCATGAATACCATTAATATTGATCTCGTTGACCCTAACAGATAATAATGAAGGTTAGGTATAATGTATGTTGGTGCGCGGCAAGTATGGCCGGGTGCTAGTCATGACCCTCCAGTTTGGGTCGTGACAAACTTGGTATCAGAGCCGGTCTGTCCTAGGGATTATCTATGAGCTGTGTCTAGTAGAGTCTTGATTATGGATGATAGTGCGCTACATTTATAATCAGGAGGCTACAATACATCTAGGGTTGTTACCTTCTTCCTGAATCTAGATCGTGCGTAGAGTGGAGTCCTAAGTGTTCGTCTCTAATATTTACCTTGTTTTCTTTTAGCAATGCCTTCGACTAGGAAGCAAACAATTAGTAGACTACTTGATACAGCTGCGGGAGAGGGTACCAGTCAGGTGCACGAAGCCAGAGTAGGCCAAAGTGAAGCTCAAAGTGAGATGTCGTCTCATACCTCTTCTACTCCTTCTCCTCCAGAGGATATTAGGAGGAACCTAACACCCCCAGTGCCTCTGTTTGGCACTACAGACCAGGATATGCGGAGTGCTTTACAGTTATTGACTAGTTTGGTAGCTGCTCAGGCGCAGAGGCAGAATATAAGTGCTGCTGATAAACCAGTTAGTACGAGAGTCCGTGATTTTGTTAATTTAAACCCTCCAGTGTTTACCGGATCGGACCCCAAGGAGGACCCACAGACTTTTATTGACCAGGTTCATCGTACATTACGGGTTATGCATGTTAGTGATATAGAGGTAGTAGAGTTGGCTTCTTATCGGCTACGGGATTTAGCGGTTCTCTGGTATGATAGTTGCGAGAGATCCAGGGGTCCGAACGCTCCTCCAACTGTGTGGAAGGAATTTTCTGAGGCCTTTCTTCGTCACTACTTTCCAGTTAAGATAAGACAAGCTAGAGCTGATAAGTTCTTGAACCTTAGACAAGGTAATATGAGTGTGCGAGAGTACAGTATACAGTTTGATTCTTTAGCATGGTATGCTCCCTATATGGTAGCCGAGATGAGTGATAGGGTGCATTTGTTCGTGAATGGGTGTGGACCACATCTGATAAATGAGTTCACGACAACCTCCTCGGTGGATGGCATGGATATTTCCCATATTCAGGCTTATGCCCAGACCCTAGAGGATCGTAAGCGCCAGCAGAGGGCAGATAGGGAGAAGGATAGGGGCCATCATAAGAGGGCGAGATTTGCAAGGTATCCCGATGACTTTAGAGGCAGCGTCAGGCCCCAGTCTTCGAGGAGTTCGGCGCCACCTGTAGCTAGTGCTCCTCCACATTTTCAGAGGCCTCGATATGATTTATCCTATTCTGGTCCAGGTCAGAGTTTGCGGGCATCTAGCTCGCAACATCACAGGGATACTAGTCAGACGAGACTCCCAATACCACATTGTGATCAGTGCGGTAATGCCCACTTTGGACGGTGCCATCAAGGTTCTGATTTGGTTATTCTTGCGGATCATATGATGCGGGATTTCCCTAACAGAGGAGGTGAGGGTATGGCTCAGCCGATAGGATCTGTGTTGGGTTCTTCCTCATCAGTTTGACCTCCAACACGGGGTTTTCAGCAGTCGATAGGTCATGGTAGAGGTAGAGGCGCAGGGCCGAGTTTGAGTGGTGCTCAAAGTCGAACCTATGCTCTAGTTGGTCGACAAGATCTTGAGTCATCTCCAGATGTTATTACAGGTATATTGTCTGTGTTTTCTTATGATATATACGCGTTGATTGATTCGGGATCCACATGATCATATGTTACACCCTTTTGGCTAATCAATTTGGTATTGAACCTGAATTGATAAGTAACCCCTTGCTGTATCTACTCCAATAGGAGATTCTGTGATTTCTAAAAGAGTAAATAGCGGTTGCACTGTGATGATTTTTAGTCGTCAAACCTCGGCAAATTTATTTGAGTTAGAAATGGTTGATTTCGATGTAATAATAGGGATGGACTGGTTGTCCTCATTCTATGCAAATGTTGATTGTCGTACGAAGATTGTTAGGTTTCAATTTCCTGGTGAACCCGTCATTGAATGGAAGGGTAACATTGCTACACGGAAAGGTAGGTTTATTTCCTATCTTAAGGCAAGGAAAATGATCTCAAAAGGTTACATTTATCATCTCGTTTGCGTTAGGGAAGTGGAAGTGAAGCCGCATACTCTACAATAAATCCCCGTGGTCAGTGAATTTCAAGATGTTTTCCCAGATGAACTCCCAGGCCTTCCTCCTGAAAGGGAGATTGAGTTTAGCATTAATGTGTTTCCTGACACTCAACCGATCTCTATACCTCCATACATAATGGATCCGGCAGAGTTGCGAGAGTTGAAGGCCCAGTTGAAGGACTTGCTGCATAAGGGCTTCATTAGGCCTAGCACTTCACCTTGGGGTGCGCAATTCTATTAGTGCAGAAGAAAGACGAGTCGTTACGGATGTGTATTGACTATAGACAGTTGAATAAGTTTACTATAAAGAACAAGTATCCACTTCCAAGAATTGACGACTTGTTTGACCAACTCCAGGGTGCCAAATATTTATCCAAGATTGCCTTACGTTCAGGGTATCATCAGGTGAGGGTTAAGGAGAAGGATATTCCAAAGACGACATTCTGGACAAGGTATGAGCACTTTGAGTTCTTGGTGATGTCGTTCGGGCTAACAAATTCACCAGCAAAGTTTATGGATCTCATGAACACAGTATTCATGCCCTATCTTGATGCGTTCGTGATTGTATTCACTGATGACATTCTGGTGTATTCTCATTCAGAGGCGGAACATGCGATCCACTTGCGGATTGTGTTACAGATGCTTCAGGATCGTAAGTTATATGCTAAACTCTCAAAATGTGAATTCTGGCTGAACTCAGTAGCATTTCTTGGCCATGTCATATCTGACGAGGGTATCAGTGTCGACACTCAGAAGATCGATGGAGTAAAGAATTGGCCGAGATCTACAACACCATCAGAAGTCCGTAGCTTCCTTGGGCTAGCAGGATATTATAGGCGGTTTATAGAAGGGTTTTCCTCTATATCATTACCTTTGACTAAGTTAACACAGAAAGGTACCAAGTTCCAGTGGTTTGACACTTGCAAACGTAGTTTTCAGGAGCTGAAGAATCGATTGACATCCGCACTAGTGCTCACTCTCCCTGAAGGAACAAAAGGATATGTGGTGTATTGTGATGCCTTAGGTATAGTTTGGGGTGCGTATTGATGCAAAATGGAAAGATTATTTCTTATGCATCAAGACAATTGAAGAAGCATGAAAAGAATTACCCGACCCATGATTTGGAGTTGGCTGTAGTAATATATGCATTGAAGATATGGCATCACTACTTATATGGCGTCCATGTGACATTTACACAGATCATAAGAGTTTACAATACATCTTCAAGCAGAAAGAGTTGAATTTGAGGCAGCATAGGTGGCTTCAATTATTGAAAGACTACGACGTCGAGATATTGTATCATCCCGGTAAGGCCAATGTTGTGGCAGACGCTCTCAGCCGTAAGTTAGTGGGAAGCTTAGTACATATTGAGGCAGATAGATGGGGGTTGACTAAAGAGCTTCATCAACTAGCGAATATGAGAATCAGATTATTAGACTCTGATGATGGAGGTGTTACAGTACATAATACATCCGAATCATCTTTGGTAGCCGAGGTAAAGGCACGACTATATGAAGATCCTATCTTAGTACGATTGAGAGAGAGCATTCAACAGTGTAAAATTACAGTTTTTGACATCGGATGAGATGGGACACTGAGATACCAAGGCCGATTATGTGTGTGGCAGGGTTGCGAGAAAAGATTATGAGTGAGATTCATCAATCCCGATATTCTATCCATCCCTCGACAAATATGTATCATGATGTCAAGGAGCAGTATTGGTGGTATAACATGAAGAATTCTATTACAGAATTTGTAGCCCAGTGTCCCAATTGTCAACAAGTAAAGATTGAACATTAGAAACCCGGTGGATTGCTTCAGATATAGAGAGTCGGTCCTGGAAATGGGAGGTGATTAATATGGACTTCGTTATTGGATTACCTCAGTCTTATCATAAGTTTGATTCCATCTGGGTGATTGGTGATCAACTTACAAAATGTGCCTATTTTCTGCTAGTTAAGACAACTTATGCGGCTGAAGATTATGCAAAGTTGTATATCAAGGAAATTGTTAGGCTTCATGGTGTTCCGGTATCTATTATATCAAACTGAGGAGCTCAATTTACGGCTAATTTTTGGAGGTCTTTTTAGAGGGGTTTAGGCACACAAGTGAATCTCAGCACTGCATTTCATCCCCAGATAGATGGACATGCTGAACGTACTATTCAGACACTGAAAGATATGTTACGAGCATGTGATCTAGATTTTAAGGGAAATTGGGATGACCATCTTCCACTCATAGAGTTTGCCTACAATAATAGCTACCATTCTAGTATTAAAATGGCCCCATATGAGGCACTATACGGGAGAAGATGTAGATCACCAGTTGGATGGTTTGAAGTCGGTAAAGTAGAATTATATGGGCCAGATTTGATTCGCCAAGCCATTAAAAAGGTGAAGCTGATACAGGAACAATTGAGAACGGCACAAAGCAGGCAAAAGTCTTATTCCGATGTCCGACGTCGGGATTTGGAGTTTGGGTTTGGTGATTGAGTTTTCCTGAGGATATCACCAATGAAGGGTGTTAGGCGTTTTGGGAAGAAAGGTAAACTGATTCCAAGGTATATCGGTCAGTGTAAAATTCTTCAACGAATTAGAAAAGTTTCTTATGAGTTGGAATTGCCATCCGAATTGGAAATTCTCCACCCGGTATTCCATGTATCTATGTTGAGAAAATGTATTGGAGACCCTTCTCGAGTTGTTCCTATCAAAGATTTACAAGTTACAGAAGATCTATCATATGAAGAAGTGCCAGTGGCTATATTAGATCGATAAGTCCGCAAGCTGAGAACAAAAGATGTAGCTTCCGTCAAAGTATTGTGGAGGAACAATAATATAGAAGAAATGACATGGGAAGCGGAAGAAGAGATGAAGTCTAAATACCCTTACCTATTCCAAAATGATGATAACAAGGATTGTGGTATAACACAGGATACATTGGAAAGGTGAAATGGCTATATGAGGTAAGCAATAACTTGAAAACACTCTTCCTTAATACAAAATGGTGATATGCAAATAATCACATTTCCATAATGCTTTGTGTAGCTTTGTGAGGCCATATGTTGCACTTAACTGCTTACAAATTTTGCTAGTGACCATTTCCGTTGGAATCCACGATGACTTCGACTCCCCATAAACCCTTACATTCGAGGACAAATGTTCCTAAGGGGAGAGGGAGGGTGTTATAACCCATATCCACATGCGTTTGTTCATGCCATACCTTAGTTAATATAAATCCAAGAAGGAAATATCCTTGAGATGATAAGAAGTTAATCCTATTGATCTAAGTGATACAAGGCTGTGTAAGGGTGATTACCAAGTATTAGAAGTTAAAGGAATCAAGGATGTTGTGACTCATATTTTCGGATAAACCTATAGGTGATTAATACACCCAAGAGGTCATGTTTTAAGGTATTGGAATCATATAATATCCGTTTCATAGTCTTTAAGTCAAACCAGTTTTGAAACAAAAGTTGATTTCATGGTTGTACTTAAACTTTAGGTCAAATGTCATTAAGCTTTTATCCCAATTTTCGTAAAATTATGGATTGATCTTACCACAAAGTTGAAGATCTATGAGCCTAGTTTCTAACTCATTAAACCTTTTATCAATACGATCTCGGAGTAGAGAGATACTTGCATTTTCGCGAGACTGCGCCAAACACCTCTCTGTGGGGCCCACTTAAGGCGGTTTAAGACATTTGGATTTATATAGGACACCTCCAACCCGTTTTAAGTCATTTCTTTTTACTATTTAGACCTTATAACCCTAGGAAACCTTCTCAAGGTTCTCTCAAGATTCAATACCCAAACAAAGGGCAAACAACACAAATCAAGTGTCGGAAATCTCGTGGCACTAGTAAGTCTCTTGTTCTTCTTGTTGTTGCTCATTTTTATGTTGTTTCAGCTGGTGTGGGAGGTTGTTTTAGAGGGTTTATGTTCTGTAAACACTCCCTCAAGTTCGTAATATCAACCCTAGGTGATTTCAAGCCTTCTAAAGTGATTCTAGTTCCGAAAAACACTAAGTGATTGCTAGTTTCGCTTCCTTGTTGATATGGGAGCGTTGGAGGGATATTTCGTGGAGAATTAAGGTCAAATTGGAGTTTTACTTTCTGTATAAAGGTAAGAAACATCTTAATCTATATGTATTTAAGATTATCCAAGTTACGTCTAAGTTATTGAAGCTAGAACTTGTGAAATATATATTGAAAGGCTAGGTAGTAATGTTATCTGTTTGTGGACTGTTTTGGGAGGTTCAATGTGATTAATATTGATTTTATTTGGGCTGTTTGGTTATTCTTTTCACTTGTGGGAGGTCATATAAATAGGGAAGGTGATGTCCGTTTCATCACAAAATAGGTTGTGGCCGGTACATAATAGTTATGACAATGAAATAATAACGATAGTATCGTCTCTCTTATTGTAGACTAAGGGGTTGTGATAATTGCATAGCTTGAGATTGGGGCAGTATATACAAGTTATCTGAGGCTATACCTTCCCTTTTTTTGCACGACTCCGGGTGTAGATATTGTAATGAACGAGCTTCCAAGATACTCTACTCTTAGAAGCTAGCAGTACTTACATTGTTTCCCCTCTTATGGAACGGTTGATGTGATGTTGCTTCTCTTATTCTTATGTTATCAATGTTTTTGGTACTTCCTGATTCTTATAAGGTTCATAGTGAAGAGTTAGTTACAGTGTCGAACATGTATTATATATATGTATCTATTTTACTCTATCGAGCCGTGCTATAGTCGTCCGGGTACGGCACCTACTGTGCAACCAGTGATCAGTTGGGTTTTACCGAGCTCTACGTGGCCGGGTACGATTTTACCGAGCCTTATGATGTCCGGGTACGTTTTTACCGAGCCTATTACGGCCGGGTACGATATGATGATGATGATACCCACAGGGTGTATGTCTTAACAGTTGATGTATTTATATATATGTATCATGCATTTCATGTCAGTAGCCCTCAGTGGTACTCAGATGTTACTAGTTGTATATTCTTTATCCCTGCTTATATTACTGTTCGTATTCATGGTTCCTTACCTTACATACTCAGTACTTTATTCATAGTGACGTCCTTTTGTTTGTGGATGCTGCATGTCGTGCTGCAGGTCTTGATAGACAGGCAGGTGCAGCTCCCCCACCACAGTAGGCTGTCCAGTTCAGTGTTGATTGGCGAGATCCTTTCTCCGGACTTGCCGTGGTCTTGGTATGCATTTTTGTTATAGACATTATGGGTATGTTGGGGACCTTTTCCAGCTATGTTGCAGAGCTCATGTTCCTTTAGAGTCTTATAGACAGGTGTCGACTCATGTATGGTTTGGTATGCGTTGTTGGTTGTTTTTGTTGTATAGTCTTTCATGGTATCGTGGTAGCTCGTACCTTATATATAGTTTCTTAATTGTATGGCACCCCATGTTATGTATGTTTATGCCATCATCTTTTATTGTTGGTTGTCCGTGATCCATGGATACCATTAACATTGATCTCGTTGGCCCTAACAGATAATAATGAAGGTTAAGTAAAATGTATGTTGGTGCATGGCAAGTATGGCGGGGTGCTAGTCATGACCCTCCATTTTGGGTCGTGACATTTTTACTAGTACATATGTTTCCATATGAATTATGGGAAAGTCATTTAACTATAATTCTACATGGTAATTGCATTCTTCTTTGAGGAGTTAATATGACGTTGATTCACAAATTTTATTGTATATGTTTGTGTAAATATATTCTTTTGATAGAATTCTCTTTGAAAACAATTAAAAGTAAATATTAATTTGGGATGAAAATTAAAGTTTAAAACTAACATAATTCTACACCCAGATTTACTTTCTAACATAATCGCGACAATAATGTAGGATATAGACCGAACTTAAAGTTTTGGGTGCGCAACATGACTTCAGTAGGCTCATATCTTAATATATACACTTTTCTGACCTTACACGTGGCATTTAATGTAGATATGTAACGACTCAACGGGATCATCACTTATTTTCTTGCCTATTCTATACTTTCGAAGCTTTAGAAACCTTATCTGGGGCGCCTCGATTTGCTTGTGCAGTCCGGGCGCGTAGCCGGAAAGCTTAAATATGAATTATGTGAGAAAAATGCTAAATTTTAATATTAAGTTGAATAAATTTGACTTCGGTCAATATTTCGGGTAAACGAACCCGGATTTGTGATTTGACGGTCATAGAGGGTCCATACGAAAATATGAAACTTGAGCGTATACCCGGAATCGAATTCCGAGGTCCCAAGCCCGAGAAATGAATTTTTGTGTGAAATTATTTTTTAAAAATAATTAAGGAAATTTGAATTGAAATTTGATTAAAAGATTATGGTATCGGGCCCATATTTTGGTTCCGGTGCCCGGTACTAGTCTTATATATGATTTAAGTGCTTTCTATAAAGTTTGGTTGAAAACGGACGTCGTTTGACGTGTTTCGGACTTAAAATGGGAATTTGATGTTTTATGAAAATTTAGAGGAAATCATGACTTTGAGGTTCGATTCGATGTATATGATGTTAATTTTATGACTTGATTGCGCGAGTAAGTCTGTAGGATATTTTTGAGGATGTGAGTTTTGGATAGGTGTCGGATTTCCTTCTTAAATTTGTAAAAGATCTGGTATTTTGCTTCTGTGATCTTCGCATTTGCGAAGATTAGCCTCGCAATTGCGAGCTTTGATTCGCAAATGCGAAGCCTGGGACCTGGGCATAGGATCGCAAATGCGATCCATTTTCTCGCAAATACAAACAAGAGAATTCTGGCACTGATGGCAAATGCGATCTTTGTGCTCGCAAATGCAAGTTTAGGCACATCGCAAATGCGATCTTAAGTTCGAAAATGCGAGAACTGGCAAATTATTAAGTGCGAACCTAGCTTTGCATTTCTCACATTCGGTCAGGGTTCGCAATTGTGAACCCCAGTTCGCAATTGCGACATCAGAGACCCAACAATTTTTATACTTAGTCGTTGTCCCACCATTTTTCACCATTCTTTCAAGACCCAAACCCTATTGGCAATTTTTCAAGGACAAAACTTCTTTCAAATCATTTGTAAGTCGATTTTTACTTAATTCCTTCCATCATTTACATCATTTAACATATTTTACATTTAAATTCAATGGTTTTAATGGGTAAAATTGGGGGTTTGGGTAGAACCTAGGTTTTCAAAAGAATTGGGGATTTGGACCTCAATTTGAGATCCGATTTCAAAATACGACATATATTTGGGTTCGTGGGGGAATGGGTAACCGAATTTTGGTTCGAACCTCGGGTTTTGACCACGTTGGCATGAGGGAAATTTTGGTTATTTTACCTAAATTTGCGGCTTAGCTTTAAATTGAATAATAGAATCAGTTGGTTGAGATGTTATTTATGAGATGTAATTGAAATGAATAATTTTGGGCCATTTGGAGACGGATACTCGTGGCAAACGTGTGGTTTCAAGTTGAATTGGAGCCGGTTTGAGGTAAGTATCTTGCCTAACTTCTCCTTAGGAATTGAGCCTTCTTTGTTTCTTGTATTTCCCTGCACGTGAGGTGACGAGTGCATGCTCGGATCTATTTGTGAACAATTTGTCCCTATTAGGCTCTTAGATCCTTGTAATCACCGAATATGAGGTTGTTCTTGGTGCAATTGAGTTTCCTGCTATTAGTTTCACCTCTACATGTCTTACTTGGAATTTATTTGCCCAGTATGGTTTTTCTTGCTGCCTAATCGACTTTTACTTGATTAACTATACAATTATCATTCCTAACTGCTCGTCTTTATTTGGAAAGTATTATTTCTGTCTCTCGTGTAATTAATTGGTCTTAATTGGAAAGAAGTTAGATATTCTGTGTTTAGTTGATAATTCCTTAATTGTAATTATTTGGTTCATGTTAACTTCCTTATTGTTGAACTGAGTATTATGGAGTCGTTGTTTCTTATCATTTATTCCCCGTTGAGCTGTTCTTGTTGCACTTAGTATATCTCTTTTACAGTTATTCCTTGTGAGTTAGTTGTACTGCCTTTTTGGTGAACGGAAATACCTGAGTGATTCTCTTAATTCATTCCTGTATATATTATTTTTGTTGTTGTTACACTTGATATTGTGGTGCACGAGGTTTATGCCGTGCTACTGTTGATATTGTGGTGCACGAGGTTTATGCCGTGCTACTATTGATATTATGGTGCACGAGGTTTCTGCCGTGCTATTGTGTATATTGTGATGCACGAGGTTCCTGCTGTGCGATTTTTGTTGAGGGTTTGCATGAGGTCTTTGCCATGCTACTATTGTTATTGATATATATTGCATATGCAGCGAAATAGGGCGTGATATGTTCATATGCTTATATGTGGGTTGTGCATGTGGTGAAATAAAGTGAGAAATGCTATGATGCACGTGTGGTGAAATAAAGCGGTACTTATTATGTTATTAATTGCACACGTGGCGAAACAAGGTGGACTATGCCAGTGGTTGATTGTAATGAATTATGATGGCATGTGGAGTCATTTCTATTTTGTTATTATTGTGATTGTGGGCTGCTTACCTGTATGAGCTTTATTGCTCGAAAGTTGTGAGGAAACATCGTACGTGCGGGCCGTTCTCCTATTCATGTTTACTAGTTGCTAGAATTCTTGTTATAATACTTGCCCAAGCATACATGTAGTTGTATACTCCCGTTAGAGGTAAATTGCTCATGTTTTTGCTAAGGAGGGAGGTACGTCCTCGTTTATCCATTATACATTTGAGAGTGGCCATAGTTAGCCGGTTAGTGGTCAGCATGACTGAGGGACTGATGGGGCACATGATGCCAAGTGTTAGATTTCAGATGCTGGGTTTTTGTCAGTTGTGGATTGTCCGAGACTTGGTAAAATTGTGGAAATGTGAATAAGACCGTATGTGAACATCCTTATAGGATATGAGTTATGGACTTGATTTTCCCTTGCTGTGTTGTGACCTTAGGATTTGGATTGTGATTTGCCATCGTTATGCATCATCATTTATTATTTTCTCATCGTTACTTGTTGTTCCTTTCCCTTATTGTGAATTGTAGCATTATTGGTCATTTCGTGCAGTCATTACATATTTATATATCACTCCCGTTGTTCCTATGATTATACTTTTTATTGACCGGTAGGTTTCTTGATTGTTCCTCGTCACTACTCCACCGAGGTTAGACTTGATACTTACTGGGTAGTGCCATGGTGTGCTCATGCTACTCTTCTGTACATTTTTTTGTTTTGCAGATACAAGTACTCCTACTCAGTTCTGTCAGCCTTGGAAGGAGGCGTACCGGTAGAGACTTCGAGGTATATCTGTTATGTCCGTAGACCGAGGAGTCCTTTTCTAGCTTTCTGTAATAAGTACAGCTCTTTTAGTATTTCTCCTTTTTATAAGATATTCTTGAGTCAGAGCCTCATATGTATTCCTTGGCTTGTGATTTGTGAGGTTTCGAGTTTTTGGGTGTTATAGTAGACTTCTACATTTATTTTTAGTTGTATATGCCGAGCGGAAGTTATATACAAATTTCTTTTAGTTGTTCAGTTTTAATTAATTATTTTGCAAGTTGTGTATTTTTCCGCATTATTAGGCTTACCTAGTTATAGGAACTAGGTTCCATCACGAAGGGCGAACTTGGGTCGTGACAAGCTGGTATTAGATCTCTAGGTTTATAGGAGTCAAAGATCACAAGCTGGTTTATTAGAGTCTTTTGGATCGGTACGGAGACATCTGTACTTATCTGCGAGAGGCGATGTAACTGTTAGGAAAATTCCATTTTATTTGATTTCCCTGTCATGCGAGATTTGACATTCATAATCCTAAACTTCTATCTTCTACTCTTTCACAGATGGCGAGGACACGTACTACGCGAGGTGATCAGGCACATGCGCCCCTTGCTGTAGCCGTCGGATGTCGGGGCGGGGGTAGAGTTTGAGGACGCGCACGTGGTGCAGCGAGAGCACCTGCGCGAGCGGCCGCCGAGGTACCATCAGCAGATCCATCCGGAGTCCAGGCACCTGACACGCCTACAACTACCACTACTCCAGCCCTTCAGTTGACTTTGGCACAGTTCATGAGCATGTACACCACTTTGGCTCAGGCAGGATTGCTTCCCCTCGCCGCAGCCACATCGCAGGCCGGGGGAGGACCACAGACTCCTGCCGCCCGCACTCTTGAGAAGCGAGCGCATTTTGAGAAGGTCCTTGAGATTATTCCTGCACCGCTTGTAGCACCAATTCAGCCTGAGGTCATGGAAGCGGCTTCCGAGCAGGAGCTGATGAGACTATTGAGGTTCAAGAAGTATGATCCTTTGATATTTAGTGGATTAGCATCGGACGATGCCTTAGGGTTTCTTGATGAGTGTTACCGCATTGTTTGTACTATGGGTATCTCTGGATCGAGCCTTGGTTTCTTTCAGTACTTTCCAGCTTCGAGGAGTTGCCTATGATTGGTGGCACACTTATGAGTTAGACAGCCCATACGAGGTAGCTTCACTAACTTAGGCCTAGTTTTCATATATGTTTCTGAGAGAGTTTATCCCTCAGAGCCTCAGAGATGCATGGTGCGCGGAGTTTGAGCATTTGCGCCAGGGTGCTATGACCATCTCAGGGTATGCTGTCCGTTACACCAGTTTGGCTAGACATGCCCCAGCCTTGGTTTCTACTGTTCACGAGAAGGTTCGCTGGTTCATTGAGGGGCTTATTCCCAGCATCAGGTCCAGTATAGCTCGCGAGTTGGAGATGGATAACCCATATCAGCAGGTGGTGAACATTGCTAGGAGGATAAAAGGTATACATGTTAGAAAGAGGGAGAGCATGCAGGGTTATGCGAGGGAGAGGAGACGAGAGAAGGAGAGAGAGTTTGAGTAGGCGAGGAGGCCTCGTAGACTGGGGATATACACTGGTCCTTATTTTGGAGGCAAGGTGCGTCATGGTAGAGGTTTTGCGGGTCAGCCAGTTCAGTTCGCACTTCAGGCTTTGCATGGTGACTCAGGTGTTCATGGATCTCGGAGTACTTGTACCGCACAGCTCCCATTGCCTTGTCAGCAGAGAGGGTGCTTTAAGTGTGGAGATACTAGCCATATGGTGAGAGATTGTCACTACGAACCGATGTGTCAAGGCGAGGTATTCAAGCAGGTAGATGGCGCCCATGAGGGGGAGCCCCGGCTCGTTGATGTGTTTCATATATTAGGTTTGAGGCATGTGCGCCAGCTAATGTCATTCAGGTACGAATTCAGCTTGTTATAGAGGGCATTATCTGTATTTCATCACAGTTCTGCTTATCGGGATGAGTTCCCTTATATGTTGTTCCATTGTGGGTGCATTTCATGATTGTACTCTATTTGCGTGATTAATCTGTTGGGAGGCTATATGAGTGATACCCGTGTCTATCGTCTGTTTTTAGCTGATATTGAGGGTTATGAGACTAGTAGTAAATTCCTGTTGTCCGTTTCGATAGGTTTGATGTGATTTCGGGGTATCCTTGGTTACAAGCTGTGATTTCTATGCTCCTCCGGTGTGGGAGCCAGTCTGTGTTGTGAGTGGTGGATGGAATTGATCTGGTGAGAATCTCCAGAGGGGTTGATGTGTACCCTACTTGTGATTTAGTGTTGAGGGTGGAACCTTCGTGATTTCAGGTGATTTGGTAGGCTGAGACCGGGCTGTGTACCGCGGTGAGAGTTATATCAGTATAAGATCCTTGTGTGTCTTTTATAAGTTTCATTCCTTCTTGTTATATGTTTTTAGATTAGTGTTTTAGAAGAATTTGTGCTAGTTTGACTTGTTTGATAGTTCCCTTATGTGTTTTTTCCCTTCCCGTATTCATCCATCTTCGTTGCATGCTTCTTGAGTTCTAGTTTGTGGGGTGCGTGCCTATTGGTATTAGTTGTGAATTGGTTATTTTGGCAGATTGATCTGGGAGAGGCTTGGTTGTTGTGTACAGATTTGGTTCAGGAGGCCTTGGACAAGGTCAAGATCATTCAGGGTAGGCTTCATTATGCTCAGTCTAGGAAAAAGAGTTATGTAGGCCGCAAGATTCAAAATGTGGCATTTATGGTTGGTGAGCGGGTATTGCTCCGAGTAACTCCTATGAAAGGCGTGATGAGATTTGGAAAGAAGGGAAAGCTTAGCCCTAGGTTCATTGGTCCATTAGAGACTCTTGATCGAGTGGGAGAGGTGGCTTATAGACTTGCATTGCCACCCAGCTTATCAGCCGTACATCCAGTTTTTCATGTATCCATGCTCCGGAGGTATCACGGCGACCCCAACCCACATGTTAGATGTCAGCACTATTTAGTTGGATAAAGACTTGTCTTATGAGAAGGAACCGATAGCTATTCTATACCGGCAGGTTTGCAGTTGAGGTCCAAGAGTTTTCCTTCTATTCGCGTCCAGTGGAGAGGTCAGCCTCCTGTGGCATCGACCTAAGAGTCCGAGTCTCATATGCAGAACCGTTATCCTCATATTTTTCCCGACTCACGTACATCCTTCCTTTGTCCGTTCGAGGACGAACAATTATTTAAGTGGTGGAGGATATGACAACCCAACGGGGTCATCACTTATTTTCTTGCCTATTCTTTACTTTCGAGGCCTTGGATACCACATCTAGAGTTGCCCCAATTTGAGTGCGCTCTCCGGGCGCGTAGCCGGAAAGCTTAAATATGAATTCTGTGAGGAAAATGTGAAAATTTGATATTAAGTTGAATAAATTTGACTTCGGTCAACATTTTGGGTAAACGGGCCTGAACCCATGATTTGACAGTCCCAGAGGGTCCGTACGAAAATATGGGACTTGGGCGTATGCCCGGAATCGAATTCCGAGGTCTCAAGGCAAAGAATGAATTATTGTATGAAATTATTTTTGAAAATAATTAAGAAAATTGGAATTGAAATTTGGTTAAAAGATTATGGTATCGGGCCCGTATTTTGGTTCCGGTTCCCGGTACAAGTCATATATATGGTTTAAGCGCTTTCTGTAAAGTTTGGTTGAAACGGACGTCGTTTGACGTGTTTCGGACATAAAATGAAAATTTAATTTTTTATGAAAATTTGGAGAAAATCACGAGTTTTGAGGTTTGATTCGATGTATATGATGTTAATTTGAAGATTTGATCGCACGAGTAAGTCTGTAGGATATTTTTGAGGTTGTGTGCATATTTGGTTTGGAGCCTCGAGGGCTCGGTGAGTTTTGGATAGGTGCCGGATTTCGTATTTGAACTCGTAAAAAAATCTGGTGTTCTGCTTCTGTGATCTTCGCATTTGCGAAGATAATCCTCGCAAATGCGAGCTTTGAGTCGCAAATGGAAAGCCTGGAACCTGGGCATAGGATCGCAAATGCGATCCATTTTCTCGCAAATGCGAACAAAAAAATTCTAGCACTGATCGCAAATGCGATCCTTGTGCTCGCAATTGCGAGTTTAGGCATATCGCAAATGCGATCCTTGTGCTCGCAATTGCGAGAACTGGCAAATAAGTGAGGGTTCGCAAATGCGAACCCAGCTTCGCATTTCCCACATTTGGTCGGGGTTCGCAATTGCCAACCCGAGTTCGCAATTGCGACATCAGAGACCCAACAATTTTTATACTTAGTCGTTTTTCTACTATTTTTCACCATTCCTTCAAGGTCCAAACACTATAGGCGATTTTTCAAGGAGAAAACTTCTTCCAAATTATTTGTAAGTCAATTTTTACTTAATCCCTTCAATCATTTACATTATTTAACATGTTTTCCATTTAACTTCAATGATTTTCATGTGTAAAATTGGGAGTTTTGGGCAGAACCTAGGTTTTCAAAAGAATTGGGGATTTGGACCTCAATTTGAGGTCCGATTTCAAGATAAGTCATATATTTGGGTTCGTGGGGAAATGTGTAACTGGATTTTGGTTCGAACCTCGGGTTTTGACCACGTTGTCTTGAGGGGCATTTTGGTTATTTTAACTAAATTTGTGTCTTAGCTTTAAATTGAATAATATAATCAGTTGTTTGAGATGTTATTTATGATATGTAATTGAAATGTAGATTTGGGCCATGTGGAGTCGGATACTCGTGGCAAACATGTGGTTTCAAGTTTAATTGAAGCCGATTTGAGGTAAGTATCTTGCCTAAGCTTGTGTGGGGGACTTCCACTTAGGAATTGAGTCTTCTTTGTTGCTTGTATTTCCTTGCACGTGAGGTGATCAGTGTGTGCTCGGATCTATTTGTGAACAATTTGTCCCTTTTAGGCTTCTATATCATTGTAATCACCGAATATGAGGTTGTTCTTGGTACAATTGAGCTCCCTGTTATTAATTTCACCTTTATATGTATTACTCGGAATTTATTTGCCCGGTTTGGTTTGTTCTTGTTGCCTAATCGACTTTTACTTGATTAACTATGGACACTTACCCTTCTATTGTCACAGTATCATTCCTAACTGCTCGTCTTTATTTGAAAAGTATTATTTCTGTCTCTCGTATAATTAATTGGTCTTAATTGGAACGAAGTTAGATATTCTGTGTTTAGTTGATACTTCCGTAATTGTAATTATTTGGTTCATGTTAACTTCCTTGTTGTTGAACTGAGTATTATGGAATCGTTGTTTCTTATCATTTATTCCTTATTAAGCTGTCCTTGTTGCACTTAGTATTTCTTTGTTACAGTTATTCCTTGTGAGTTAGTTGTATAGCCTTTTTGGTGAACGAAAATACCTGAGTGATTCTCTTTTATATATTATTTTTGTTGCTGCTTTACTTGATATTGTGGTGCACGAGGTTTCTGCCGTGTTGCTGTTGATATTATGGTGCACGAGGTTTCTGCCATGCTACTATTGATATTATGGTGCACGAGATTTTTTCCGTGCTACTATTGATATTTTGATGCGCGAGGTTTCTGCCGTGCGATTTTTGTTGAAGGTTTGCATGAGGTCTTTACCGTGTCTCCCTTGCTATTGATATATATTGCACATGCAGCAAAATAAGGTAGGATATTTTCATATGCTTATATATGGGTTGCGCATATGGAGAAATAAGGTGGGAAATACTATGATGCACGCGTGGCGAAATAAGACGGTACTTATTATGTTATTAATTGCACACGTGGCGAAACAAGGTGGGCTATGTCAGAGGTTGATTGTAATGAATTGTGATGGCCTGTGGAGGAATTTCTATGTTGTTAACTTGTTATTATTGTGATTTTGGGTTACTTACATGTATGAGCTTTATCGCTCAGAAGTTGTGAGGAAACATCGTACGTGCGGTCCGTTCTCCTATTCATGTTTACTAGTTGGTAGAATTCTTGTTAGAACATTGGCACAAGCATACACGTAGTTGTATACTTCCGTTAGAGGTAAATTGCTCCTGTTTTTGCTAAGGAGGGAGGTACACCCTTATTGATCCATTATACATTTGAGAGTGGCCATAGTTAGCCGGTTAGTGGTCAGGATGACTGAGGGACTGATGGGGCACATGATGCCAAGTGTTAGATTTCAGATACTGGGTTGTTGTGAGTTGTGGATTGTCCGAGACTTGGTAAAATTGTGGAAATGTGAATAAGACCGTATGTGAACATCCTTATAGGATATGAGTTATGGACTTGATTTTCCCTTGCTGTGTTGTGACCTTAGGATTTGGATTGTGATTTGCCGTCGTTATGCATCATCATTTATTATTTTCTCATCGTTACTTGTTGTTCCTTTCCCTTATTGTGAATCCTTTTTTGAGCCTATTTTTAAGGAACTCGAAAAAAAAATTGGAAAATTCAAAAAGAAATATTTTATGTAGCATTATTGGTCATTTCGTGCAGTCATTACATATTTATATATCACTCCCGTTGTTCCTATGATTATACTTTTTATTGACCGGTAGGTTTCTTGACTGGTCCGCGTCACTACTCCACCGAGTTTAGTCTTGATACTTTCTGCGCACCGCCGTGGTATGATCATGCTACTCTTCTGCACATTTTGTTGTTGTGCAGATACAGGTACTCCCACTCAGTTCTGTCAGCCTTGGAAGGAGGCGTATCGGTAGAGACTTCGAGGTATATCTGCTACGGCCCCAGACCGATGAGTCCCTTTTCAGCTTTCTGTAATAAGTACAGCTCTTTCAGTATTTCTCCTTTGTATATATATTTTTGAGTTAGAGCCTCGTATGTATCCCTTAGCTTGTGATTTGTGAGATTCCGAGTTTTAGGGTCTTGTAGTAGACTTCCGCATTTATTTTGAGTTGTATATGCCGAGCGGTAGTTATACACAGATTTCTTTTAGTTGTTCAGTTTTAATTAATTATTCCGCAAGTTGTGTTGTTTCTCGCATGGTTAGGCTTACCTAATTATAGGAACTAGGTGCCGTCACGATATTTTCACGGAGGGCGAACAGGGATCGTGACATTGTGTTTACCTAATTCAATTACGATGGCCTAGTCCTGTTTTACACTATTCACGTATGCATTGAAGATCATGAAAAGAAAAAAAACACATGCATGCAGTGAAGATACAGTCAGTGTCATGCATGCATAGATGGTAATACGTTCTCATATTAAGAAACTCTTCCTCACTTGTGCTTACTATCACATCAGACTTGTCATTCTCATTCTATTCAACGTCCCGAATCCAAATCTCACTAAGAGACATCATAATTACCCCCGTCAAGATCAAATTCAATCGAAAGTGGGGACGTAGAAAGATTGTTTTTCTTTTCTGTAGACCAATGTTGATGGTAATGGCAGAGGCAGATGTAATATGGTTTTCTGGGTTTGGTTGAACCATTAATAATTTTGATATAAACGTGTCCGAAAATTATACTCAAATTTTAAACTCAGAATTATATATACATATACAATGAGTTTTACAGTGATGACATAAAACTTATACTCATCAAATTTAAGTTCAAAATTCACCTAGATAATGGATGTCGGACGGGAGGATCGGTGCTATAGTATTACATGGGACGAAGTAAATTAAATAACTTGCCAGCGATTGTATTGAAAATTCTATTAAATAACTATATATAAAGACTTGACATAGTAATTAAAACGAATTATTGAGTTTAATAATAAATTCAGAACCCCGATAGAAGTTTAAATTTTAAGTTTGGACCAATCGGCCACCGAATGTAGTAAGAACTACCTACAACAACAGAGGCCAACGTGTCCTAATATTGAATAGTGAATACCCACTATATATTTGGGACCTTTTGAATCAGCAGCAGCAACTTCTGGGTTTTGCGCCAGCATTTATGTTTTCCATCTACTACTGTTTCTTTCACTTTTGTCCCCACTCTATTGTCTATAGTCTATCCTCATCCACTGCTTTTTATTTCCCCTCTTTCTCCTTCACGTAACTCTTGATATATACCCTTGTATTTTGATCTTTGTTTGCCCATCTTCTACTTCTTCCATGGCTAACTTCAGCTTCATCCTCGCCATAATTGGTAAGTTTCATTATTAAATCTTTAAAACTACACAAAGTGGAACTTTCACAATTAATTAAATTTTTAGTTTATTAATTAATATGCAAAAAGAAAAGAAAGAAATCAATGTTTTTGCCTAATAAATATAGTGGTAAATGATCTTTAATTTACACCCATGTTTCTGCAGGGAATGTCATCTCCATACTTATGTTTGCTGCCCCAATGCAAGTCTTGGATTTTCCTAGCTCGTAGTACTAATTTCGTTGGTTACACTGATCATTACATAAAATAAAATAAAAAAAGTACATTATCTGTTGTATATAATAAGCCTACGTTTACGTAGTACGGAGTAGTAGTATGTTTTTTTTCATCCTACTATTGGAATTAAGTAATATGGTACCCCCTAATATTATTTTTTTAAAGAATTCTCAAAACAAAGATTTGCACCTTATAATAAGAAGCCAACTTATAATCAACGCATGTTAAAGTAGAAACTTGTGATGATTATAATTAAAAGGCATTTGGTTAATGTATTTTTCATTGTTTATTCACAAGGATTTTGAATTATTATTTCAGAAAAACGTTCAAAAGGATAATCAAGAAGAAATCAACAGAGGATTTTAAAGGGATTCCATATATTACAACACTATTGAGCACAAGTTTGTGGACATTTTATGGGTTGCTAAAGCCTGGAGGTTTGCTTGTGGTCACAGTCAATGGCACTGGTGCCATCTTACACATGGTTTATGTCACTCTTTTCCTTATCTATGCCCCCAATACTCTTAAGGTACTATTAAACTTTTAACGTCAAAATTAAACTAGTCGGTTTATTTTGAAGGAAATAAAAAGTTGATTTACTTGGTGTCTTTGTATTTTCCATTAAGCTGGTGGAAATAATAGATATAGCTTTCCTTGGGGCTGTAATAGCAATCACTTTACTAGCTGTGCATGGAAATACTCGGCTCACATTGGTCGGACTTTTAGCTGCTGGTTTGAACATAGTCATGTATGCAGATCAGCTACGGTAATTTCTTATCCCTTTTTTCTTTTTCTTTTTCCTTTGTTTTGTTGCATTTAACTCAATATAAGGAATTTTATGTGCTATTAATGTATTTTAACCTGTTATAGCATATAATATCTCTTCCTTTCTTTAATTTCTTCCTTTTTTTCTTTTAATGCAATTTATAATTGTTTAATTAGACTGCTCTGCTTGGCGTACAGAGAACTGTGATAAAAATGAAGAGTGTGGAGTACATGCCATTTTTCCTTTCCTTCTTCCAGTTCCTTAACGGAGTCTTATGCAGTCCTTGTAAAAGATTATTATATTGGAGTAAGTTCTCTTCTTCTTCTTTTCGATTTTCCTTTCTTTGAATTCTCACTTACTTTGATCCAGGTCTGGAAAATATTTGGTGTACCATGAGCTATACTAGATGTGAATGAATAAATTTCAATACAATACACACCAAGTAATAGCAAAAGAATGTATAGTTTTTGTATATTTTGTATATATATATATTATACATTATTTATGTTATATCCAAATTTTATACACTTTTTTCGCTGATAAATGTAAATAGTTTCTGGCGTAGGCTAAAAATGATAATATCCCCTCCTTCAAAGCCACTAACGAGTTGGTTCACTATTATTTCTTTCTCATCAATGTAATATTTATTGAAATATTATCAAATTTTTGTATAAAATTCGATTGTTTTCTTCAATGTCCGATTCTAGGTGCCAAATGGGATAGGATTTTTATTGGGCTCGGCCCAACTGATCCTGTACTTCATGTACTACAAGTCAACCCCAACAAAATCCACAGATGAAAAGGAAGAAAAGGAAGGCTCGGCCCATTTAGTGAGAGGAGGAATCCTAATGAATGATCTTGATGGAGCCCATGAGAATGACAAAAATAATCTAAATCTTCACAAAGGGAAAAGCCTTCCAAAGCCATCTTTAGCTCGTCAGTATAGCGAGAAACTAGTGAAGACTCTCTCTATTAGCTCGTCTTCTTTGGGCTCACACAATGAAGATCATATTGAGAAAGGCCTAAAAGATGCCCACTAAATTTCAGAATTTTAGGATATAGGCCGGCCTTACGTATAAGAAAACAGTATTATCGGGGAATTACCAGCTATGTCCGTTTATAAGTAGCTCATTATAAAAATTGGCCAATTGATAAAATATTACTAATATTAGCCAAATTAGCCAATTAGCTATTTGTAGCCAAAAAATATTAAATTTTTGCTTTGTTTTGAGTGGGTGTTATTAGAATAAATTGGGCACAAATTAAGGAGCTTGAATATCAGTTTCGGGATGATTTGGTAAAGTTTTGAGGTAGTTTGAATTGAAAATTCGAAGTAAAAGTTGAGCGTGAAAAAAAATGATATATGTATCACACTATGTATCATTTGTGTATCACACATGTATCAATTGTGTATAACATGTATATCCATGTATACTTGTGTGTGAGATACATGCCTGATACATGTTTGATATATGTGTCGCAGAGAACCTTTCCGAACTCGATTTAATTACGAATTTTGATACAAAACCACTCCAAATCACCTCCAATCTTCCTCAAATTTTGTATATTGACTTATCTATATATTTTCAATGAATTTCAACTATACCCATTGAAAAAATTCCCTTTTTGTTTAGATTTTTGGAATATTGTATAGATTTTTGTATTTCATCACTTTATTTGCTACCCCGTCTATGAAATTTCCTTTCCATCTTGTATCTAATGTTGCTAATCACGCTTAAAAATATGGAAGGTGATTTTTGCATGTGAGTCTTTGATTGAAAGAACCATATTATCTAGTTTTACAATTTTTGTTGGCTAGTTTTAATAAGTCTATGACTAATGGCTAGAGCTTGGTAAGTTAAGATTTATCTGGGACATTTGTGTAAATTTTCCATTTTTATCTTCCTATACTATATAAAATTTTGTTACCCTCCCTAATTACAGTTTAACTTAATTATATCACTTATATACAAATAAGTTTCAAGTGAGTATCCATTCATAATAGAAATTGAATAAGAAATATCACTTATTTACACATCCCTTTGTGTACCCCCCCCCCCCCCCCCCCCAACTCTCTCTCCTCTCTCTAACTCTCATTCTCTATTTCTTCCCCTACTTTTTCTTCCTTTGATGTTCTCTTTTTTATGCATTCTTGTTGTATAGAATTTTAATGGAATTCATCAATGGATTTCAATCGTTTTACTGTAGAGTTTTAACTTAGCAATTTTCTTTCATGTTGCACCAATTGATATTCGAATTAAAATTGCCAATAAATACATTTTGAAGGTGTTTGATTTTTCATATTGATAGTCATTAAAAAACTTCGAAGCTTTGAATTCAAATTTAGGTTCTCAAAAATTATTATTTGTTTGGATTAGGTATTATTGCAAATAATTGAGAATATTTTTTGAAGTTTATATCTCAATTTTGAGTGTGTTTGGTAAAGATTAGACTTGAGTTTGACCAAATTTCAGATTGAAAATCGAAGAATAAGAAGAAGAAGAAGAACACATGACATATAATATACTTATGAAATTTGTATTAAAGTTATATTATAATTGCATAGAAATCGTATTTTAAGTTGTATTACATTGTAGTTATATATTTTTTAATTTAAAGATTGTATGAAAGTTGAAAAATAGTTGTACAATCTATAAATCATTGCAAGAAATTTGTATTTAAGTTATGAATACCAGCTTTTTACATAAAGTTATTGATATATATAAAAATTGTATTAAGAGAGGAAGTTTTGGTTGGAATTTAAGAGAGAAAGAAGAACATACGACATACAAAATATATAAAAATCAGATACAAAACACATACAAAAGATATATTGTATAAAATTTGTATGAAATTGTATCGAAATGTATGATATTGTAGATATATTTAATTGGGTAAAAATAATATATGAAAGTAATAAATAAATTATAAATATATTGTATATAATATAATTAGTTGTATAAAATTTATTTTTAATTTATATATTGTTGTTGATGTATCAAATTTGTACGAAATTTATTTTTTAATTTGTAGATGTGTTAATTTGTACAAAAGAATTAAATTTACAAGTACCTTGTTAATACTCCTATTTAATAGTACTAGTTAAAAGGCCTAATTCCTTAAAAATAGTCAGTTAATATCACCCTAATTAATAGTGATGAAAAGAATTAATTTGAGAGATTAAACTTTCTTTCTCTTATATCGTTGCCATCTCTATGCGGCAGGAATTAAAGTGATTTGTTGGACGAATAAAATGAATTGGCCAAGAATGAATAAGTTATTCAGAACCTAAAGGTTTTCAATCTCTCTTGTATTTGTATATGTAGTAGCATTTTTTTGTTGACCTTTTACGCTTATAAAAAGAGGACAGGAGAGTAAATAAGAAAATGATATAATTAAATCGCTTAATTTAAGGTACTAATAATGAATAGTATATGAAAAAAGGACAGAAAAAAGGACAGAAAAAAGGAAAAGTTTATAATTTAATCTATCTAATTTGAGGCACTAATAATGGATTGTATATAAATTGTAAGCAAACCTTATTTAGGACCGATAATTTCCAAAATTGGGACAAGTTTAGTAATAAAATTTTATATAGTGTATAGGAAAGAAAAAAACTTAAAATGTTATAAAATTAATTAGTTGAAGCACTAAATCTAAGCTTGCATCGTTTCTTTATATAAATAGCACGGGCTAGCCAGTTTTCGGATTTGTCATTCAAAAATAGCCAGCGTTTGAAAAGTCATTGAAAATAGCCATATTTTGCTTCGACATGAATAGTTCCAACATAATATACTGGAGATCGGTGCACCTGTGTATGAACTTCCAGCATATTATGCTAGAACTCCAACATGCGAAAAGTTCCAGTATAATTTACTAGATATTGGAGCACCAATGCTCTATTCTCCAGTATATTATGTGTGACGACCCAAAGTGTCATCATCTATTTTTAATTAATTATGTGCTTCCGGGCCTTGAAAACTTCATTTAGAGCTTTATCGATTTGCATCAATCTGGGCGCATAACCGGAAAGCTTCAATATGAATTCTGTGAAAAATGTTAAGTTTTGATGTTAAAATGAGTAAATGGACTTCGGTCTATTTTGGAAAAATGGACCCGTATCCATAATTTGACGATCCCGAAGGGTCCGTAGAATAATATGGGACTTGGGCATATGTCCGGAATCGAATTTCGAGGTCCCAAACCCGAGAATGAGTTTGTATGTAAAATTATTTTCTGAAAATGTTTAAGAAAAATTAAAATAATATTTGATTAGAACATGTTGGTAGTGGGCCCGTAGTTTAGTTCAGGCGCCCGGTACAGGTCTTATATATATAGTAAGATGTTTCTATAAAGTTTGGTCAAAATCGGACGTCGTTTGACGTGTTTCAAACTTAAAGCTCTAGATTTGAAACATGTTGAAGTTTTGGAAAAATTTATGATTTTGAAGTTATTTAGGCGATTTGATCGCATGAATAGGTTCGTATGATGTTGTTGAGTTAGTTCATGTGCTTGGTTAGGAGCCCCGAGGGCTCGGGTGTGATTCGGATGTGTTTCGGGATAGTTTTAGACTTAGAATAATTGCAGAAAAAACAGTTCTAGTATTCTGAATTTTGTTCTATGCGTTCGCATGGGTCATTCCGCGATCGCATAGTGTAAGTTTTCAGGTGTCCTGTTAGTTCTATGCAATCGCATAATTTCCCCCCGATCACGTAAAGTAACCACCCTTTGTTCTATGTGATCGCATTCATTCTCTGCGATCACAATGCATAAAAGCCAACCCTAGAAATGGCACCCGACCCTTTCCGCGATTGCAATGGCCAACTTCCTTTTCACTATACGATAGCATCACCTTCTTCGCGATTGCATAGAGCATTTTTGTCCAGTTAACTTTTTTTAAGACTTCAGAAAACAGTAGCTACGGGATTCATAAGAAATTTCTTAAAACCTCTTCTCCTACAAGCTTTTAGGCGACCATTGAAGCGATTCTTCACCAAAACCTCTTGGGTTAGTTATCCTTAACCTATTTTCTTCCATTTCCTTCAACATCTATTGAAATCCCATGCCTAAAACATGTGATTAAGGGTAGAAAATTTGGTATTTGGGTAGAGTTAGGGCTTTTTTATATTTTTTGATTTAGATATCGTTTTGGGTCGAATTAGAAAACAAATTATATATTTGGGCTCGTGAGTGAATGGGGGATTTAATTTTGGCCCGAACCTCGTATTTTGACCAAGCGAGCCCGGGGTCAATTTTTTGAGTTTTTGGAGAAAATGATGGAAAAGCTAAAATTAAATATTAGGATTGGATTATTTAGCATTTATTGGTGTTATGAAGTCATTTATGTATAGATACAATTGACTTGGAGCTGAATTCGAAAAAAGCGGTTGTTGAGGATTGAGTTGGCCGTAGAAGTTTGAGGTAAGTGTTTGGTCTAACCTTAGCTTGAGGGATTAGGAGTTGTGTCCTATTTGCTATTTGTTTCTTGTTGGGTACGACGTATAGGTATGGTGACAAATATCTATATATTGGTGTCGAGCATGACCGTGAGTCTTTAAATTGTGAATATCTTGATTTCGTTGTATCTCTCATGCCATGGTGATGATTCCTATATGTTGTGTAATATTGTTGAAAGAACTGTGACTTATGAACGTTGAGGAGCGATGGCTCCAGTTGTGTAATGAATTGTGAAAGTATAAGTGATAACTAAAACTCTAGAGCATTGGCTCGGGTTGTGAAGTGAACTACGAAGTAAAAGTGAGAAAGCGAAGAGATTATTACATTGCCCTCTTGCCGGTCTATTTTTGAGTTATAGTTCTATTGCAGTTTGTTCTTAGTTGATATTACGGATGCTTAGGTTAATGATTCTTTGTGTTGGGTAGGAATTATGGTTATAGCTGAGGTAGTTAGGTGTCAGAATGAGTTTGGTTATAGCGGGGGTAGTTAAGTATGGAAACGAGTTTGATTATAGCCGAGATATTTAGATGTTGTAATAGGTTGAGTTATAGTGAGGTGGATTGATGTTGGATTTAGAGTTCGTTATAGCTGTTTCTTTCTTGCTGAGACGTATTTTCTTATGCTATCGAATTCCCCCCGAGTTAGCATAGACCTTATTAATTCCTTGTCGGGACTCTAGTTATTATTGTAAATATTATATATAGATCCAGTTGCACACCGCAACAATATTATATATGGATCAGATTGCACACCTTAATAATATTACATATGGATCGGGTTGTACGCTGCAACAATATTATATATGGACCGGTTGCATGCTGCAACAATATTATAAATATGGACCAGTTTGCACGCCGCAATAATATTATATATGGGAGCGGGTGGTACACCTACCACGAGATATAATGAAATGGGAGCGGGTGGTACGCCTACCAAGAGATACGAGAAATGGGAGCGAGTGGTACGCCTACCACGAGATATAATAAAATGGGATCGGGTGATACACGTACCATGAGATATGAGAAATGGGAGTGGGTGGTACGCCTACCACGGGATATAATGAAATGGAAGCGGGTGGTACGCCTACCACGAGATATGAGAAATGGTATCGGGTTGCACGCTTGCAACGAGATGAAATTGAAAGTGGAAATTGCCTTTATTCTCTTTATCCGTGTTAGAAGTTAAATTACAGTTTCCTTATTATTCTTTGATATCCTGGTTATCTGCCACCCCCGCAAAATATTTTCCTTCCCTAGTTTTAATTGTTTATTGCATGTTTACTTTTCCGCCATATATTATATAACTGCACAGATTTATCTGGAGTCTGGTTCTAGCCTCGTCACTACCTCGCCGGGGTTAGGCAAGACACTCACCAGCATATGGGGTCGATTGTGCTGATACTTCACTTTGTGCTCTTTTGTGCAGATTTAGGTACCGGACAACAGCAGTAGTTCGGGACCCTGCCTTCAGTCCACCAAGACCTCGAGGTAGCCTTGCAGATGTTCGCATGCCCGACGTCTCCTCTATCTTATTTTATATCCTTTCATCTTATGTATTCGAGACAAACAGTGTTTATTTCTTTCGAACTGTTGTATATAACACTCTTAATGGTATGTGAATATTGTGACACCGGGTTCTGGTTAGAAGCATGTGTTGGTCTTCAGGATATTTGGTTTTATAATTAATTAAGACTTCTACTAAATTTTATATTTCGCTGTTATTTAATTATTTGTTCCCTTTTAATTCAATTGGTTAAACCTAAAGCTAGAAAAGCCATCATGATCCCCGATGGTAGGAAATTCAGATCGTGACAAATTGGTATCAGAGCTCTAGGTTGCATAGGTCTTACAACTGACGAACAAGCTCGGTAGAGTCTGAGGGCGGAGACGTCTATATTTATTCCAGAGGCTATAGAGTTAGGAACATTTCACACTTGTTCTTTCTTGTCGTGCAGTTTTGTTTCTCAATGCTAAGTTGATACCTCTACTCTTGTCCTTTCGCGAATGGCAAAGTCATGTACCGCTTCTTCAGCCGAGCAGCAACACAAAATGGTGATAGATTAGCTACGTCTTTGGAGGCTTTGCGAAGGTTGGATAGGTTCCACCAAGCTCTTCAGTATTACTTCATGCGGTGCATCTTCTAAGGATCCCCAATATTTTCTAGACGACTATCATGAGGTTCTCAGGAACATGGGGATCGTGGAGACCAATGGGGTCGATTTTAAACTTCCGCTTGTCTGGATCCGCCAAGACCTGTTGGAGAGACGATTGTTTGAGTAGATCAGTTAGGTAATCAACTTTGACTTGAGGATAGTTCACGCAACTATTTCTGGTGAAGTTTCTCCCCATCATTCAGAGAGAGGCATATCAGAGGCAGTTTGAGTGTCTCTAGCAGGGTTCTATGGTTGTCACTCAGTATGAGATCAGATTCACTGACTTGGCCCGTCTTGCTCTTATCATACTTCCCACTGTAAGCGAGAGTGGGGAGGTTTATTGAGGGACTCGTTCAGCCCGCTCAGTTAGTTGGAGGTGGAGGTAAAAGTATTGCAGGAGGAGGTGCAAGTTCTATTCTAGTTTGTGATAGAAGTGCTTCAGTGTTTTTTGATCTAGGGTCTACATAATCATATGTGTAATATTATTTCGCTCGTATTTGCTCATACATAGTGATTCTTCGAGTGACCATGTCTATGTGTCTATACTGGTGGGTGATTCTATTGTGGTGGATTGCGTCCATTATTCATGTATAGTGGTTATTGGAGGTCTAGAGCCTCGTGCAGATTCGCTTATTGTGAACATGGTCGATTTTGATGTCATATTAGGGATGGACTAGTTATCACCTTACCACACTATCTTGGACGGTCATACCAAGACCGTGACCTTAGCTTTATCCGGTTTTCCTCCTTTAGAGTGGAGAGATACTCATGGTCATTCTACCCGTAGTGTTATCTCGTATGTGAAGACTCGTTGTATGGCCGAGAAGGGGTGTTGGGCCTAATTGGCATATGTTCATGATTCTAGTGCTGAGGTTCCTTTTTTTAATTCTGTGCCCGTCGTTCATGAATTTCCTGAGGGATTCCTTTCAGATATGTTGGGTATGCCACCCGACAAGGATATTTGCTTTGCATTGATTTGGCTTCGGGCACTCAGCCCATTCCTATCCCGTTGTATCGTATGGCCCCGCCGGAGTTGAAGGAGTTAAAGGAACAGTTGCAGAATTTGCTTAAGAAAGGTTTCATTAGACCTAGTGTTTCACCTTGGGGTGCATCGGTGTTGTTTGTTAAGAAGAAGGACGGATCAATGAGAATGCGTATTGATTACTGGCAGTTGAACAAGGTAACAATCAAGAATAAGTATCCACTACCGAGGATTGATGATTTGCTCGACCAGCTTCAGGGTGCCAAGATATTTTCCAAGATGAACTTGAGATATGGCTGCCATCAGTTGAGGATTAGGACATCCGATGTCCTAAGACAGCTTTCCGCACTCGGTACGGGCATTATGAGTTCTTGGTTATGTTATTCGGGTTGACAAATGCCCCAGCAGCTTTTATAGACTTGATGAGCTGAGTGTTCACACCTTTTTTGGACTCGTTTGTGATAGTCTTCATTGATGATATATTGATATATTCCCGCTGCCAAGAGGAACACGAGCAACACCTTAAAGTGCTTCTTCAAACTCTGAGGGATAGTCAGTTATATGCAATATTCTCCAAGTGTGAATTCTGGGTGGGTTCAGTTGCATTTCTGGGTCATGTGTATCAACCGAGGGTATTCAGGTGGACCCAAAGAAGGTTGAGGCAGTCAAGAACTGGCCTAGACCAGCAACAGCTATAGAGATTTAGAGTTTCTTGGGATTGGCAAGCTACTATTGTTGGTTCATGGAGGGATTTTCATCTATTGCAGCCCCAATTACCAGGTTGACCCAGAAGGGTGCCCAGTTCAGATGGTCGGATGAGTGTGAGGTGAGCTTTCAGAAGCTCAAGACAGCTCTGATTATGCCACCAGTGTTGGTTTTGCCCACAGGTTCAGGGCCTTATGCAACTTGTTATGATGCTTCTCGTATTGGGCTTGGTGTAGTGTTGATGCAAGATGGAAAAATCATTGCCTATGATTCGAGGCAGTTGAAGATTCATGAGGAGAACTATCAGGTTCATGATTTGGAGTTGGCATCCATAGTTCACGCAATGAATATTTGGAGGCATTATTTATATGGCTAGGCATGTGAGATGTTCACGGATCACAAATGTCTTCAGTATCTGTTCAAGCAAAAGGAGTTGAATTTGAGGCAGAGAAGGTGGTTGGATATGTTGAAGTATTATGATATCACCATTTTATATCGTTCGGAAAAGGCCAATATGGTGGCCGTTGCTTTGAGTAGGAAGTCAGCACATTTCATTCTTGTGGCAGTCTCCTATTTTTCTGAGAGATTTGCTGAGCTCTACATTCTGGAGATTGTTCGCCTTCATGGTGTTCCCTTATCTATCATTTTGGACCAGGGTACGCAGTTTACCTTATACTTCTGGGGAGCAGTTCAGCGAGAGTTGGGCACACGAGTCGAGTGCACAACATTTCATCCCCAAACGGACGGTCAGTCCGAGCGGACTATTCAGATTTTGGAGGATATGCTTCGTGCTTGTGTTATTGACTTTGGAGGTTCATGGGATCAGTTTTTGCCTTTTGCAGAGTTTGCCTACAACAACAGCTACCAGTCGAGTATCCAGATAGCTCCTTGTGAGGCTTTATATAGTAGGTGATGTCAATCTCCGGTCGGAGGGTTTGAGCCGGAAGAGGCTCGGTTGTTGGGTACAGATCTGGTCCAGGAGGACTTGGACAAGGTCAAGATCATTCAGGATAGGTTTCGTACGGCTCAACCCAGGCAAAAGAGTTATGCAGACCGCAAGGTTCGAGATGTGGCTTTTATGGTATGTGAGCGGGTATTTCTCCAAGTGTTGCCTATGAAGGGCGTAATGAGATTTGGGAAGAAGGGCAAGCTTAGCCCTAGGTTCATTGGCCCATTTGAGATTCTTGATCGAGTGGGAGAGGTGGCTTATAGACTTGCATTGCCGCCGAGCTTGTCAGCTGTGCATCCAGTGTTTCATGTGTCCATGCTTCGGAGGTATCACAACGATCCATCCCATGTGTTAGATTTCAGCACTGTCCAGTTGGGAAAGAACTTGTCTTATGAGGAGGAGCCGGTAGCTATTCTAGACTGGCAAGTTCGTCAGTTGAGATCCAAGAGTTTCCCTTTTGTTCGTGTTAAGTGGAGAGGTCAGCCTCCTGAGGCATCGACTTGGGAGTCCGAGTCTGATATGCAGAGCCGTTATCCTCATCTTTCCCCCCACACGTGTACTTCCTTCTTCTGTCCGTTCGAGGACAAACGGTTGTTTTAGAGGTGGAGAATGTGATGAACCAAAGGGTCATCACATGTTTTTAATTAATTTTGTGCTTTCGAGGCCTGAAGACCTTATTTAAAGCTGCCTTGATTTGCATGCACCGTCTGGGCACGTAATTGGAAAGCTTAAATATGAAATTCTGTGAAAAAGGCTAAGTTTTGATGTTAAAATGAATAAATTTGACTTCGGTCAATATTTTGAAAAATGGACCCGAACCTATGATTTGACGGTCTAGGAGGGTCCATAGAAAAATTGGGGACTTGGGCGTATGCCCGGAATCGAATTCCGAGGTCCCAAGGCCGAAAAATAAATTTTTCTATAAAATTATTTTCTGAAAATGTTTAAGGAAAATTAAAATGATATTTGATTAGAACATGTTGGTATCGGGCTGGTATTTTGGTTTCGGCACCTGGTACATGTCTTATATATATAATAAGATGTTTTTGTAAAGTTATATTAAAATCGAACATCATTTGATGTGTTTCGGACTTAAAGTTCTAAATTTTAAACATGATGAAGTTTTGGAAAATTTCATGATTTTGAGGTTATTTAGGCGGTTTGATCACACGGATAAGTTCGTATGATGTTGTTAAGTTAGTTCATGTGTTTGGTTAGGAGCTCCGAGGGCTCGGGTGTGATTCAGATTCGTTTCGGGATGGTTTTAGACTTAGAATAGTTGCAGAAACAGCAGTTCTGGTATTCCGAGATTTTGTTCTATGCGATCGAATAGGCCATTCCACGATCGCAGTAAGTTTCCAGGTGTCCTATTAGTTCTATGCGATCGTATACTTTTCCCCGCAATTGCATATAGTAACCACCCTTTATTCTATGTGATCTCATTCTTCCTCTGCGAACGCAATGCATAAACGCCAACACTGGAAAAGGAGTCCGTTTCTTCTATGCGTTCGCAATACCTTGTCCACGATTGCAATGGCCAACTTCCATTTCACTATGCAATCGCATGACCTTCTTCGCGATCGCATAGAGCATTTTTGCCCAGTTAATTATTTTAAAACTTCAGAAAACAGTAGCTACGGGATTCATAAGAAATTTCACAAAACCTCTTCTTCTAAAAGCTCTTAGGCAACCATTGAAGTGATTCTTCACCAAAACCTTTTGGGTTAGTAATCCTTAACCTATTTTCTTCCATTTCCTTCAACATCTATTGAAATTCTAGGCCTAAAACAAGTGATTAAGGGTAGAAAATTTGGTATTTGGGTAGAGTTAGGGCTTTTGATTTTTCTTGATTTAGACCTCGTTTTGGGGTAGAATTTGAAAATAAATTATATATTTGAGCTTGTGGGTGAATTGGGGATTTGATTTGGTCCGAACCTCGTGTTTTGACCAAGCGTGCCCAGGGTCGATTTTTGAGTTTTTAGGAAAAATGTTGAGAAAGCTAAAATTAAATATTGGTATTGGATTATTTAGCATTTATTGATGTTATGAAGTCATTTATATATAGATACAATTTATTTGGAGCCGAATTAGAAAGGAAATGCGGTTGTTAATGATTGAGTTGGCCGTAGAAGTTCGAGGTAAGTTTTTTGTCTAACCTTAGCTTGGGGGTTAGGAGTTGTGTCCTATTTGCTATTTGTTTCTTATTGAGTACGGCATATAGCCATGGAGACGAATATCTATACGTTGGTGTCGAGCATGACCGTGAGTCTTTAAATTGTGAATATCTTGATTTCGTTGTATCTTTCATGCCTTGATGATGATTCCTATTTGTTGTGTAAAGTTGTGAAAAGAATTGTGACTTATGAAAATTGAAGAGTAATGGCTCCAGTTATGTAACGAATTATGAAAGTTTAAGTGATACTTAAAACTCTAGAGCATTGGCTCGGGTTGTGAACTGAACTGTGAAGTAAAAGTGAGAAAGCGAAGAGATCATTATACTGCCCCCTTGTCGGTCTATTATTGAGTGTTGGTTCCCTAGCATTGTATTCTTAGTTGATGTTACAGACGCTTAGGTTAATGTTTCTTTGTGTTGGGTAGGGATTATGGTTATAGCTGAGGTAGTTAGGTGTCAGAATGAGTTTGGTTATAGTAGGGGTAGTTAAGTATGGTAACGAGTTTGATTATAGCTGAGGTAGTTAGATGTTGTAATAGGTTGAGTTATAGTAAGGTGGCTAGATGTTGGATTTAGAGTTAGTTATAGTTGTTTCTTCCTTGCCGAAACGTATTTTCTTATGCTATCGAATTCCCCTCCGAGTTATAGACCTTATTAATTCCTTGTCGGGACTCTCGTTATTATTGTAAATATCATATAAGGATCAGGTTGCACACCGTAAAAATATTATATATGAATTGGGTAGTACGCCGCAACAATATTATATATGGATCAAGTTGCACGCTGCAACAATGTTATATATGGAAGCAAGTGGTACTCCTAGCACAAGATATAATAAGTTGAGAACGGGTGGTACGCCTACCACGAGATACCAGAAATGGGAGCAGGTGGTACGCCTACCACGAGATAATATAAAATGGGAGCGGGTGGTACACCTAACACGAGATATGAGAAATGGGAGCGGGTGGCATGCCTATAACGAGATATAATAAAATTGAAATGGGTGGTACGCCTACAAAGATATATGAGAAATGAGAGCGGGTGGCATGCCTAATACGAGATATAATAAAATGGAAGCGGGTGGTATGCCTACCACGAGATATGAGAAATGGGATTGCAACAAGTTGAAATTGAAAGTGAAAGTTGCCTTTATTTCTCTCTACCCGTGTTAGAAGTTAAAGTGAAAGTTGCCACCCCGCAACATGTTTCCCTTCCCCATTTTTAATTTCTTATTACATGTTTACTTTCCTCCATATATTATATAATTGTACAAGTTTATCTGGAGTGTAGTTCTAAACTCACTACCTCATCGGGGTTACGCCAGACACTTACCAGCACATGGGGTCGGTTGTAGTGATTCTTCACTCTGTGCTCTTTTGCACATATCCAGGTACCGGACATCAGCAGTAGTTCAGGAGCCAGCCTTTAGTCCACCGAGACCCCGACAGAGCCTTGCAGACAATTGCAGACCCGACATCTCCTCTATCTTATTTTATATCATGTCATCTCATGTGTTCTAGACAAAGAATGTTTCTTTCTTTCGAAGTGTTGTATGTAGCACTCTTAGTAGTCCGTAAATGTTGTGACACACAGGTTCTGGTTAGAGGCATGTGTTGGTCTTCATGATATTTGGTTTTATAATTAATTATGACTTCTGCAAAATTTCATATTCCACTGTCATTTAATTATTTGTTCCCTATTAATTCAATTGGATAAAAGTGAGCTACTAGGAAAGAGGCTAATGGTTTCAAAGTTCATGGCTTGCACATCTTTCACGAGTAGGCGCCATCACGATCCCGATGATGGAAAATCCGGGTTGTGACATTATAATGGACTGATATATTATACTGGACTATATTTTTGAATTTTAAATATTAGTTTCGTTCAAATTTATCTATACATGACAAGTGACTAATTTCTATTACTTTTGAAACTATGACTTTTTTGAATGACCATCTGTAAATTTGCCTATTTTTGAATTTCTCCCCTTTTTTCTCTTGGTAGTTGGTGTCTTGAAAGAAGATTATACACAATTAAAGTTGATGTCATGTCTATTTGACCCAAAATTATGATTTAGGTTTAAAAAAATTTGAGTTTTGATAAAATATAGTTAATCTTAACAAATATTAATATCCAAAAAATGATGACAACACTATAATATTCAATGATTCAAAAATAAAGATAACATCTAATAGTAATAAATAGCAAAAAATGGTATTTAAGTAAATAAAGGCGAGTTAGTCACGAGATTAGAGTGAGATTCTTTAGTATTGTTTATAACAATGATAAATGATTGATGAATCTCTGAATATTAAGGTTCTCCTTGGATCGTGAGAGAAAGTTAGGCAAGAAATTTTCAGGAAAAATGTATATTTTTGTATGTGTATAATAATTATGTCTATTTCTATTTATAAGGAAACATATACCAAAAATCCTAATAGTACATATGCAGAGAATATTCACTGGAATATTTTATTTAGAGTCTTATCCTAAAACTAGTCGTTATTACTTTATTTAAGATGAATGTTTGTCTTTGACCTTGATCTATGCTGATTCCTTGACCTTGTTCTTCATTTCTTGTGAGACTACTTTGATCTTAAGCATACCTTTTGTCGAAGTTATACTGGTGACATATGGCAGTCCTTGAAGGCTCTCTTAATGCTAATATGATTTAATAATAACTAAGATTATTTGTCACCCATACATTATCGTGTGACAAAAATTTTCTAGAGGATAAAATAGTGTTCATAGGATGTACTTGAAAATTTTCCTGAATAATTTTATTTTTCAAGAACAAGTAGCAAAGACTTTCCCATAATATTTTGTCACATATTTTTTACTGCGATAAGATAATATATGAATAATTTGGAATTTGTGGCCAAATAGAACTAAAAATGATACTACTTTATTTTTTGTTGGGAAAACTTGGTAATCAAATTTTTGTTACAAAGTTTGTGTTTTTATCATTAATATGTATGTAAAAGTTACTCAGGAATACAAGTACTAAATGCAAACCTTGTCAAAGAAAATGAATAATCCATGATGAATACAAGGTCTTACACGACAAATCTATAGCTAAAACTTGATTTTTCTTGTACCTTCTAACACAGCACGTATGAGTTCTTCAATTATAAAATGTAAAAAATCAACAACTATCAAGTATTCTCTTTGTTCATTTTTATTTGTTGACTTTGAACTTTGTACATCTTTTAAGAAATAATAAATAAAATACATAATTTATAATAATACTCATATTAATTAGTGTATAATCTTAATAGATTTAAAGAGAAATAAATTAACTTAAATAACCACACACCCAACTACTTAAAATAAAAATAATTGATGAAAGTATAATATATGCATAACTTGTATATTTTATATGCATAATTATGTATAGTCTATGTATATGGCTGTAAAAATTGAACATGAATATGACCGACTATTTGTATAAAGAATTAAAATCCCTTTGAAAAATAATTTGGAATGAGTAATTGATACTAAAAACAAAATAAAAAATAAATTATTTTTTTCTTGATATTCAAAAAGTGATGAGTAAAAATAAAAATTTATTTTTAAAATATGTGATGTAAACAGAGGAATACATAATATCCAAATGTTAGAACTTCTCGACTTTCACAATGGAGAATTAATTATCAGGAAAATAATACTCCTGAAAGATAGATGCCTGAAAGAGAAATATGAGAGGCTCTTACGCTGTTGTTTTCAGTATGATAAATTTGTGTTTCTCTCCATTATTTTAAGCAATCCACTAGGCGGAGCGTAGGGCTATTTTTTATTATAAAAATCAAATACTAAATACATTGTTAGGAGGTCTTAGTCTATAAGAATAATAAAATTTGGCAATTACATTATACCTACTACCAACATTGAGTAATGGACTCAACTTTGGTATCATACATTGTTTGCTAACTACACTAGTCAAAAAATGAGTACCACAACCAGTGTTCCTATTAAAGTTTTTTACTGTCTCTTCGCTGGTGATGATTTCTTCAACTCTTTGATGTATTCTTGTCATTTTTATTGTCCAAATGCTGCAACAATTGCCATTCCTCTCCATGAATCCTACAATTATGTACTCGTTTCCCAGATTTGTCATTTTTCTGCCCAAAGATGTCCTCCTATTTGTCTACCAGCTTCCTTTCTTCTCTCATTTATGTTTGCCCTCTTGTTGTTGTTGGTTGTTTTCTTCTCCTGAATTCCTTCTATGTATATGCTGCTGTGATATGGAGTAGTGATCCTAGTCCCTTGTGTTCTATGCTTGTCCAAAAGTATTAGCCAAAAATGCCATGTGAATTGTATTTTCCAGATTAGTTCCAAACATGATTGTTTGAGCTCATTTACGTGATTGATTCTGTGTTGCTGATTGGCCTTTTTATGTGGAGTGATCCCTGGAATAAAGTACTGTGGGGCTGCGTTTGGCTTTTGTTCCAAAGTGCAACTACATTGCCCATAAATATCGGCCAAAAATTGGTACCCGCTTAAAAATGTATATACCTCCGGGTCTTGTATTTGCTCTATCCTTTCAATACTGTTGTAGTTATGTTCACCCATGTTTCACTTACACTGGGCTGAGTACTATGTACTAATACCTCCAGTTGCAAGTTCCTCATAAAATGAAGCATATCCACATCAGTCATATTTCCTGCAACAAAGAAGAAACTATCAGTCAAAACAAAGAACACTCTGTCCTCCTCCTGCAGGATTTCGTGATAATGATCTCCTCTGTTAACTTCGTGCACAACATTGTGATTTGTCCTCCAATATGCCTGATTCCCTATATGTTGTCCTCTCTTTCCATTGTTTTGTTGCATGTGTCGGATCCACAGTTATATCATCCAGTTTATTATCAACAGTTCAACTGTCCACAAGTTGTGCTCAGTTGTGAACCCATCTTTTTCAATGCTTTCCTTGTGACTTGCATGTTGTTTTTGTACCTCTATGAATGTTATGATGATCTACACTAGTGGATTAAAGTGCCATATTGGATTAGGCTGCAATTTTCTCCTCTTTGCTTCTAAGCTAAATACTTCTACCTTCCTTCCACTGGATTGGGTGCAAGGCACCAATACCCCCAATAGGAATTCCAGCACAAAATAGTGCGTAGATGCCTCATTTGCTGTCATCAATTTTTGCTGCTCACTTCGTTTAGACTTTCTTAGCAGCTTTGTTTTTTGTTTTTTGTTTTTTCCTTGCCTTTTCACATCATCATCTCCAAACTGCCCACTTCTCTCTCTGGGCAGTACTCTTTTTAGTCCCTTATTGCTTGCTCCTACTTGAATATTTGATGCTGCCCAATTCGTTTAGACATTCAGGGCCAAATTATTCAGATTTCTTCTTGTTTTTGGATCTTTCTTTTATTTAACAATTGCACATTGCTTGCTGAGGATTCCATCTGTTATACCACTGCCTAGTTGCAAGTTCCTTTCATTGGATTGAATGTCAAACATTAATACCACCAATTGAAAATCCCTGAAAACATAGGACAGTAGTACCTCTCTAGTACCTGCAAAAAATAAAAAGAGGTTAGTGAAAAAAATGATCACCATGTTCTCCTCTATACAGATTTGAACATGGTGACTAACAAATGAATCTTCCATTTCCTTTGTTTATTCTCCTTCCCTTTTTAGTTCCTTGGAACTTTTATTCTTAGATGTGGACATTGAAGCTTATCTTCATTCACAATCCTCCTGTTATGAACATCAAGTTCCCAAAAATCGTGACACTCAATGTTGCCCCTATCAAGAGCTTAATTAGCCAGGTGATCTGCAAGTTTTTTGCCTTCTCTAAAGATGTGTGATATTCCGAAATTACACCAATCTACAAGACTCTTGATCTCCTCCAGAAACTCCACAATATTCCAGGGTGGCTTCCACAGACCATCAATGATGTTTTTAAGCAACATTGAGTCAGTTTGTAGCCAGATGTTAGTAAAATTCATGGCTTTGCACATTCTCAATGCCTCCACTACTGCAGCCGCCTCTGCTTCATTATTTGAACCCTCCCTAATTTCTCTTCGTTCAGCATACTTTATGTTTCCATTTTCATCTCTCAAGCATACTCCAATTGCACTTCTCCCCGGATTCCCTCTAGATACCCCATCAGTGTTAGCTTTAATCCAGCCCTCCCTAGGTAATTCCCATATAATTTTCTCATATTTCAACCTAGGAGTATAATTTTCTAGCATAGCTAACAGGTTCTGCCATCTATGTGGAGCAGCAAGTCCAGGTTTCCTGAGTTTTACCAAGGCTTGAAAGTGTAGATGATACCTAGTATATGACCCTAATAAATTATACAACATCTCCATATTTAACTGATTTCCTCCTCTTCCATAGTTCCCAAACAATACATGCTGGCAAGGCTTGCATAATTGGTTTAATTCTTGGTAGCACTGGTGCAGTCCAACATTTGGTGATAGCTTGATGTAAGGTCAAAGAGTCGACTGCAATACCTGCCCTCCTTAAAAAATGAATTCCACACACTCCTTGCTGCATTTGATGTGAAAAAAAAGTGGACTAGAGACTCTTCTTTTGGTTCTGCACAACACCAACATTTTGATGGCATACAATATCCTAATCTGCGCATGAAGTCATCTAGAGGCAATTTTTCTTTCCACATCTTCCACATAGAAAAACAAATCTTAAATGGTAAACCTTTCACCCAAATCATCTTGTAAGCTACCCTTGAATTTTCTCTTCTTCTAATGTACACCCAAGCCGACTTAACTGAGAAATAACCTTTAGATTCAAGCATCCAGTATGGGGAGTCTAAAACATTAGCCTCCCTCTGTGGTCTAATATTCTGCAGTATGTGATGTGCTAAGTCTTCAGGTAAAAGCTCCATAAGCCTCTCCATATTCCACACTCCAATTTCTACCTCTTCATACACATTGAAGATGTCTTCATCGATCCTAAAATCTGGAGGGACCTGGAAATATAGTGCCCCTAGTTCAGTCCAGTGATCAAACCAAAACATTGTTGATCCCATCTTAAGCTTCCATACTATTTGGTTCTCAGTCAAATCTCTACATTCAAGCATCTTTCTCCACACGTGTGATCTGCCCCTCCATGGCACAATGACTGCATTTAGTTTTTTGCAATACTTTTGGCTCATAAAAGAGCTCCATAGACTGAGATTTGTTCGAAAATTCCACCACAATTTGCAAACCTATGCCTCATTCCTCATATGGCATGCAAAGCGTGGTCCAAAATGCCAGTGTCTGGTATTTCATCCTACATTACTACTCCAGAAAAATTTTGCAAATATTTTGTGCAATATATTGATCACATAGCTAGGTGGATTAACAACTGATAAGAGATGTATGGGCATGCTTTGTTATACATTTGCAATCAGTACAGTCCTGCCCCTATCAATAAAAGCTTGCCTTTCCATCCCTGCAACTTGTTCATGACCTTAGAGATTAATCCCTGATAGTAGTCCAATCTTCTTCTTGCATAGAAGATAGGACAGCCTAAATACGTGAATGGAAATGCTTGCCTCCCTATGCCTGTAATCCCTTCCACTTTACTAATCACCTCACTATCAGTCAAATGGTGCATGTAAATGGATGATTTGTGTTTGTTCACCAACTGTCCAGATGCAAGTTTATAAGCATGTAACACCTCCATCACTAATCTTAGAGAAGTAGCATCCGATGAGCAAAAGATGATGTATCATCAGCATATGAGAGGTGATTTATTTTTGGACTCCATTTTGGTAAACGAAAGCCACAGAAATACATATTCGAATGAAGAGAATTCAACCCTTGAGACAATGCTTCTGCAGCTAATATAAACAAGGTAGGTGACAAAGGATCACCTTGCTTTACTCCCCTTGACGACTTAAAAAAACCATGTGGCTATCCATTTACCAAGATAGAGTACCAGTTATTTCCTACCAGATCAAAGATCATCGCAATGAAGCCTTCTGCAAATCCCAACTTTCTCAACATTTTGGTTAGAAACGACCATGATAATCTGTCATGGGCTTTTGCCATATCCAATTTAATCACCACGTTTGGCCCTGCTTTTGTTCTGAGTATGATATCTATTATGATCTCTTGTGTTAGCAACACATTCTCTACTATGCTTCTTTCTTTGACAAAGCATGCTTGCTATTCTGAAATCAAGTTTGGTAGCATATCAACTAGCTTCTCATGAATTACCCTCGAAAATATCTTATTGGCAAAATCGCTAACACTGATTGGCCTCATATCTGCAAATGCAGTGACTTTTTTATTCTTTGGTAATAACACAATATTAGTGTGTGTAACACACTTAGGCAGCTGTTGTCCACAGAAAAATGCTTTGACCATTTCAAACGCATCATCTCTTATAATTTCCCAGCAGATGTGGTAGAATGCACCTATGTAGTCATCTGGTCCACCTGCTGAATCTGCATTTAGTCCCATAACTGCTTGTTTTACTTCCTCTTTAGTAGTCACATCCATCGGCTTCTCATTCTGCTCACTATCTATCATAGTAGGTACATAATTCAAGATTTCAAATGCAGTAGGAACTACACTCTCAGAAAACTGCTCTTTGTAGAAGTTAACTGCCTCCTCTGCTATTAAGTTATCCTCCTCTATCCAGTATACATGACTGTTTTTAATTCTTGTTATCTTCCTCCTCCCGGTTACTTGGGCATGCAAATTTTTTGTATTTCTATCCCCATCCTTAAACCACATTATACCTGATTTTTGCCTCCAAAACTCTTCTTCTAATGCCAGATATTTTATCATCTCTGCCTGAACATTTTGCAATCTTTGCCGATTCATCTGAGTAGGAGACACTTCAAACTGTCTTTCATGCGCCAGAACAACTTCTTCTAGGCTTGATATCTTATGAAAAATATCTCCAAATGTAGCTCGACTCCAAATAGATAATGCTTTTTCAACTTTTTTAGTTTGTAATTGAAATTTACGAAGGGATTAGCACTAAAGTCTGCATTCCAGTTTTCCTTAACTACCTCCTTGAATGTAGCATATTTCACCCAAAAGTTAAGAAATCCGAAAGGTTTCGTAACATGAGGAGATTCAATGTCACATTTCAGAAGCAGAGGACAATGATCAGAGTCAATCTTTGATAAATGAGTCACCTCCAGGCCAGGGAAAGTTTGTCGCTACTCCATGTTACCAAAAATCCTATATAGCCTCTTAAAGGTGCAATCTTCCTCAGACCTACCATTCCACCATGTATAAATTCTCCATTTGAAGCCTATGTCAGACAAGTTGCACTTATTTATGCAGTGCCTATAGTCGCCGACTTCGTTTAATGAAACAGGCAGTCCACCAAATTTCTCCTCTTTATCCCATATGACATTAAAATCACCTCCAACAAGCCATGGGATGGTCATATCAGATGCCATTATATACAAAGAATCTCACAGCTCAATTCTTTCAATGTGATCACATTTGGCATACACAAGTGTTAGAGTGGGCTCAACATGTGTTTCAGTGTGAAATAATCTTAGAGTCAACAATTGTGTCATGTTGTACAAAATAGTAACATCAAAGGCTTCATCAATAAATGCCCATTTTGTTGGACACATTCACCACAGCCTGAGCCAAGCCTATTCTTGCTCTATATTTATCCATTTTGTTAGATTGTTGCATAAGTTCTAGAATCCCAGTGAATTCAAAGTGGTGCTATCTATGCATTATAATCAATATTTCAAATGCTTCCATAGTATTCACAGACCTCACATTCAAAATTATAGCATCCATTAATTATTTTGATTTTTAGAAAGTGTCCTCCTTGTTTGCACTCCACCTACAGGGGCAGTTAAAGTTTCTCTTATCTGCTTCTTTCTACCTTTAGCTGCAGACTTTACCTGGTCATTTGTCTTGGTGAAATAACTCCTTGTTTGGCTATATTGAGGAAGCTGTGCAATGGAGTCCTCGTCCATGTCTCTACCTGCTAGTTTTGCATGTTCATCTTGTTTACCAATCTCCCTAGACTCATGTAAATCAATGGTGTTTGGCTCCTGAACAGTGGGAACAATAGTTTGCTCATTCTGAATATTGGGCAGTAGCTGTGTAGGTTTTAGTGAAACAGTGATTTCTGCAGTTTCCTCCTGGATCAAATTTTGCTGCTTGTCTGCTATTCCTTTCTCCTCTTCATTAATCATGACATTACCATATGCATTCTGTATAGTCCCTCCTGAATCTATTATATTAATGTCCCCCTCTTTAGCCACTACAGTTTCTGCATTAGCTTCTTGGCTGTTGTTCATAGCTTCCTTCTCATTGATCACAGCTACCACACTTGAACTCTGTCCCTCTACAGACATATTTTTGGTCTTTGCTGCACCATTTACACTTTGCTCTTTCTCATCTACTTCATTACCACCCTTCGCTTCATCACTTTGCATTATATCGGGAATTTGAGCATCTTCTGCTACTTCTTCAATCTAATTAGCCCATAGCTTCCCTCCTGACCATTTTACCTTTTCATTATTCTTGAGAGCTTCAAAGTCTGAATCCTCTACAAACTCTGAATCTTCCCCGTGCTCCTTGTCATTGTTGTTCTCCTCTTCCCTCCTTGTCCCAATATCAACAACATTCACATTGTTTGCATTTTTTCCATTTCCACTTCCACTCTAGTGTCTTGAGATGGTATATCTTGACATGAAGTATTAATACCTACAACATTATTAGCAAATGCTCTCTGAACCCATGCAACAGTTGATTCTTTAACACATTGCTGCTCATTCCTCCTATCTTCTTGTACCCCATGCCTAGTTAGACTAGGACTACCCACTGGAACTACAGACATTAGAGTATCTACTTGATTCAGCTATTTTGACTTGGCATTCCCAGTTGCAGGGCTTGAGTCCATACTTGCTGAATTCAATTTAGTACATTCAGTTATCTTGTCATTCCCATTTGATGTGGGATTAGAAGCAGGTGTTGCAGGATTCAACATTACATCAATTTTAACTTGTTCAGTCTTCTCCTCCACCCAGCTATCTGATTGTTTTCATTACCCTCACTGGTCTCAACTTCCAAAACTTTGAACTTGCTGATTATTCTTTTAAACAGGAACAATTTCCTTCCCAATTTTTGCTACAATTTTTGATTGTTTCTCTTTCCCTTGCATTCTCCTGTCCCTTACCTCCTTCCATTGTGATCCTACATTCCCCACAACCTTGCCACTTGAATGAATATTCAAAGGAGCATTGTTTTTACCTTTGTCTTTATTCCCATTCACCATATTATCAGCAACAGCCTGCTTCTCCGCCTTCCTATCAGACATGAGTTCAGGATGAATCCTCTAACATTCTAACATCTCATGGCCTTGTAATTTGCATTATTTACAATACTTAGGTAGGTATTCATAGTTAATGTTTACCCATTCAGTTCTAACATCACTGGTAGACTCATTAACAATGTCCATACGTACCTTTTTAGGAAGACCAGATAAAAGATCAACTAGAACCTTAACACGAGCACAACTAGGTCTAGTCTTGTTCACAGTTGCTTGATCTAGTTGCAAAGGTTTACCAACTGCTGAGGCTGATGAAAACAAAGCCATCAACTTTGGATTTTCCTCTCTTACCTTAAACTTTGCGTCATAAATCAAAGTTCTCAACTGATATTCATCACCATGCTTGTCCTTAACATAAAAAACTCCTTTTGACATAAAATCAACATAGCCTTTCCATAATGTAAATCTTATTAGAATGTGTCTATCACGTAGATATCCAATGAGACACTCACTTTTGATTCCACATTGGAGAGGAACAACACAACACAATTCGTTGAAATGTGGCCAACCATAGGAGAATTTACACACAACTGCATACTGCAGTCCTTTAATAACATACATTTGATCGACTTCAGCTTCTGTAAACAGATTGTAGGTTGTCCTTGAAAAATTTGGGCTCGACGCATAGGTATTGATTCAACTGCTGAAGCATGATCATGCATGGAAGAACTTTGCGACGTGGACTTCAAAGCTTGCGCATAATCCATATGTTTTTGAACATTTAATGGATTTGTTGAAGACTGGAGATTGATTGGGGGGGGGGGGGGGTTAGGGGGTTGGGGATGCAGCCCAGCCATTGTTGGTAGCATCACCGGCCGGATTGGCCATGGCTGCTCACAAAGAGTTTGTGCAATTTTTTCTTCTCTTGATCACCTGTCGCCAGAGCTCGTCAAGGGTGATTTTTTTGGGGTTTCTCTCCATTTACCCCTTAAGGTTCACATTGTTTAGGAACACCAAGAAAACCACAGCCGCTACAGCCGCTGTCATAGCCTTTGCCGGTGACGACCCGACCCGTCATCACGTCCGTTACTGCCCTGGTTTTCTCATTTTCTGCTTCTTTATACTTCATTATCATTGTTGGGAGTGAACTAGTTGATTTGGATTGGTTTTAGTAGGAAATGAGGCACGTAGTCTCTTTAAGGAAGGTTTATTTTGAAAAAGTCAACTGGGCATTGACTTATGTGCTAGGAGGATCGGATGTGAATTTCAATGATTCAGTTAGCTTTGGGGGATGATTTGTGACTTAAGAGTGTGATTAGAAGTGATTTTAGAGGTCCGGTGTAGAATTAGGCTTGAATTGGCGAAGTTAGTATTTTGGCAAATTCCGGTTGTTAGGTGAGATTTGATCCGATGATCGAAACGGAATTCCAATGTTTCAGTAGATTTGTTTGGCGATTTGGGATGTGTGTGCAAACTTTAAGGTCATTCGGAAGTGTTTTGGTTGGGTTTTTAATCGAATGCGTGTTTCAGAAGATTTAGAATAACTTAGGCTTGAATCCGATGTAATTAGATGGTTTTGGTGTTGTTCGATGTGTTTTGATGATTGGAGCAACGTTGAATGATGTGTTAGGATGTGTTGATGCTTTTGGTTAAGGTCCCGGGGGCCTCGAGGTGATTTCGGATGGTTACCGGGAAGTTTTGGTTTGTGAACTTAAGAAAAAAAAATTACAACTGCTTCTGGTATTTTTGCTTCTGCGGATATGGGACCGCAGAACCGATACCACAGAAGCGAGAGGTGAGCCGCAGAAGTGGCAGGTACCCAGGTGCAGATTTGGTAACCGCATTTGTGGTGTCGCAGGTGTGACAAGAGGATCACAGATGCGATATTCGATATTTTATGGGGGATCCGCAAATGCGAAGATATTTACGTAGAAGCGGGAGTCGCAGATGCAGCTAAGGAGCCGCATATGCGAAAATGACTGATCAGTATTATTTAATTTCTCCTTTGCGAAATTTTAAAGGGTTTCACCTTTTTCACCTTTATGTATTTAATTGAAATTCTTTATTATTATTATTATTATTATTATTATTATTATTACTATAATTTGAGCTGATTGCTATATTTGAGCTTCGTGCTAACTTATTGAATCCTTCAGGGATTGCTATTACTAGTTTCTTTCTATTTTTACGTATTTTTGAACTCAGTTCTGGCATTTAATACTATATTTCAAACTCAACATCTTTTCTCAAACGTGAAACTTATTCTACTGAAGTCTGACTGAACATTTATATAATATTTTGCCCGAGGGGCATATGTGGTTCTAGACTGAGCATGGGATCGGGCTGCGCGCTGCAACAGTATTATATTGTTATTTATATAAGGCCGAGGGCCTAGTTGATACCAGGAGATGGCTTATAGTGCGCTTGGGCCGTAAGGGGCCCCTCTCGGAGTCTGCACACCCCCAGTGAGGGCCGTTGACCATAAATAAAGGGAGCGGGTTGCATGCCGCAACGGGTATTAGAGAGTACAGAACTATATCTTGCATTGTATATTTGCATGTCACCTCTTACTTACTGTTGTAGTATTTCTATAATTGTTGTTATTGGCTTACTGACTGAATACTATTTGGTTCAAGTTGCTGTATTGATAGAATTACTGTGTGCCTATTTAAGATTTCTTATTCTCAACCTTTATTTATATTTATTACTCACTGGGTCGGAGTACTCACATTACTCGATGCACCTTGCGTGTAGATCCAGGTACATCTGAGGCTGAGTGAGGATTTCTCTACCGAGCAGTTTATTCTGGAGCATCAAGGTAGCTGCATGACGTCTGTAGTTCTAACCTTCCTTCTACCTTATTTGCTTTATTTTCGCATTTCTTTAGAACGATATGTAGTAGATTGTGACACCAGAATTTTTGGGCTGTGTAGTTATTTTTGTTACTTGGGATTCCACATATTTTTGTTTTATTGCAGACTTTCAGTATTATGATTTAGTAAACTATCTGTGTTAGTTAACTCATAAACTGTATAAATTTGTTAAGGTTGGTGAATTGGTCGGGCTTGCCTAGTAGTTTGTTGGGCGCCATCACGGCCGGGGTTGGGGTGGTGACAAGTTGGTATCAGAGCCTACGTTACTTGGTCTCGCGAGTCATGAGTCGATTTAGTAGAGTCTCGCGGATCGGTACACAGAGACCTCTGTAATTATCCTCGGGAGGCAACAAAAGCTTTAGGAAAACTTCACATTCTTGAAATTCTTGTCGTGCAGCTATGGTTAACTGAGAACTAAACTTCTATTATATTCTATTCTCTCAAAGACGAGCCATCGGACGTGGGGACGACCACCAGTACAACCTACTGAGGCCACCAGAGGCCGTGAATACGGTCGTGGTTGTGGTAGAGATGGAGCAGCCATGGCAGCGCCTCCTGATCCGCCAGTTGCCCTAGCTCAGGATCAGGATTTAGCGGCAGACACACCAGCAACACTAGTTCAGGCACCAGCTGTGTCTATCATGATTCCGGGTCTTCAGGAGACGTTGGCAAAGATATTATCAGTCTGTACAAGACTGGCTCAGGCAGTTTCAGTTACCACCGCAGCAGTAGCTTTTTTATAGGTCGGGGGAGGCAATCAGACCCGCGCTGCTCGCACACCTGAGTAGGTGGTGCAGGGACTACAGACACCAGAGGCACCTCCAGCTCAACAGGTTGCACTAGTTATAGGCTTCGTGGTTCTAGCTATGACGGACGATGAGCAACGTCGTCTCGATAGGTTCGGTAGGCTCCATCCTCTAACATTAAGTGGTGCTGAGGGCGAGGATACTCAGGGTTTTCTTGACATGTGTTAGTGTATGCTCCGGACGGTAGGGATACTTGAGTCGAGTGGTGTGGCATTTACTACCTTTCAGTTTAGTGGGGCTGCACTTACTTGGTGGGAGGACTTTGAGAGGCGTAGGCCTGTCGGTGCAGCACTTCTAACTTGGTAGCAGTTCTCCGCTCTTTTTTCTAGAGAAGTATATACCTCAGTCCCGCAGAGAGGAGCTGCGTAGGCAGTTTGAGTGGTTGATACAGGGGGATATGACAGTGACTCAGTACGAGATAAGGTTTTCACAGTTGGCCCGCCATGCTATTTGGATGGTTCTTTCAGATCATGAGAGAATTAGGAGATTTAGGGATGGCCTTAACTACTATCTCCGTATTTTGATGACTAGAGAGAGAAAGTATTGGGTGATACGTTTGAGGAGGTGGTAGATATTGTTCGTGATATCGAGGCAGTTCGCCGTAGAGAGCGAGAGGAGAGGGAGGCCAAGAGGCCTCGGGGATCGGGCAGTTACAGTGGTGCTCCTTCGAGGAGCCAGTTCCAGCATGGTAGAGGTCATTCTTTCAGGCCTGCTCAGTCGGCTTGTCTAGAGTATCGTGGGGGATCTTCAGGCCGTGGTTATCATGGGACCCAGCAGCGCCAGTCTTCACTCAGCGCCCTCCCTGCTAAGAGATCATCTCAGGGTTCTTCTGTGCCGAGTGCATCTGCTGGTCACTCTGGTGCGAGGGGTTCCCTTCAGTCCCCATCTCCAGCACATGGCAACTGTTATGAGTGTGGAGAGTTTGGTCACTTGAGGAGGCAGTGCCCTCGACTTCGTGGAAAACAACATCAACAGAGGAGTCAGCCCTCGACTTCTGCTCCAGCTACTTCATCACCTGCCCAGCTAGCTAAGGGTGGAGATCAGGCAGCCAAGGGTCGCCCCAGAGGTGGAGACCGATCAGGCGGTGGCCAGGCACGTTTCTATGCTATGCCGGGCAGGACAAATGCCATTACTTCATACGTTATCATCACATGTATTATTTCAGTCTTCCATAAAGACGCCTCAGTATTATTTGATCCCGGTTCCACCTATTCATATGGGTCTTCATACTTTTCTCGTTATGTGAGTATCCCCTGGGAGTCCTTATGTTCATGTGTCTACCTCAGTGGGTGATAGTATTGTTGTGGACCGTGTGTACCGGTCATGTGTTGTGATTTTTGGGGATCTGGAGACCCGAGTTAACTTATTGCTATTGAGCACGTTGGACTTTGACATTATCTTGAGCATGGATTGGTTATCTTTGTGCCATCCTATTTTAGACTGTCATGCTAAGATAGTCACTTTGGCTATACCGCGGATCGAGTGGCGTGGTGTGACTGATTATGTCCCTAGTAGAGTTAATTCTTTCTTGAAGGCCCAGCGTATGGTAGGGAAGGGTTGTCGTTCCCATTTGGCGTTTGTGAGGGATGTGGGAGCTAAGACTCCTAGCATTGACTCTGTTCTAGTCGTGAGGGATTTTTTTGATGTATTTCCTACTTACCTGCCGGGCATGCCACTGGACAAGGACATTGATTTTGGTATTGACCTGGTGCTGTGCACTCATCCCATCTCTATTTTGCCATATCGTATGGCACCAGCGGAGTTGAAAGAATTGAAGGAGAAGCTTCAAGATCTCCTACATAAAGGATTCATTCGGCCTTGTATGTCACCTTGGGTGCGCCAGTACTGTTTGTGAAGACGAAAGATGGCACAATGAGAATGTGCATCGATTATAGGCAATTGAACAAAGTAACAGTGAAGAACAAGTATCCCTGCCTCGCATTGATGATTTGTTTGACCAACTTCAGGGAGCAAGTGTGTTCTCTAAGATTGGTCTCTGTTCGGTTAATCACAAGTTGAAGATCAGGGATTCAGATATTCATAAGACTACTTTCAGGACTAGATATGGTCACTATAAGTTTCTTGTTATGTCTTTCGGGCTGACAAATTCCCCAACAGCGTTCATGCATTTGATGAACAGTGTGTTTCGGTCTTATCTGGATTCATTTGTCATCATGTTCATTGATGATATCCTGGTATACTCGCGTAGTCAGGAGAAGCACGCTCAATATTTGCGAGTCATATTGCAGAGATTGAGGGAGGAGAAGCTTTATGCAAAGTTCTCCAAGTGTGAGTTTTGGCTCAGCTTAGTGGCTTTCTTGGGGCACGTGGTGTCAAGCGAGGTTAGATTGACCCAAAGAAGATAGAGGCGGTGCAGAGTTGGCCTAGACCGTCCTCAGCTACGGAGATTCGTAGTTTTCTTGGGATGGCAGGCTATTATCGTAGGTTTGTTCAAGGTTTTTCCTCTATTGCATCTCCATTGGCCAAGTTGACTCAGAAGGGTGTTTCATTTGTGTGGTCGGACGAGTGTGAGGTGAGCTTCCAGAAACTCAAGACAACTTTGACCACAACTCCACTACTGGTTTTGGCGTCAGCTTTAGGTTCTTATACGATATATTGTGATGATTCTAGAGTTGGGATAGGTTGTGTATTGATGCAGGGGGTAGAGTTATCGCTTATGCTTCCCGTTAGTTGAAGCCCTATGAGCAGAACTACCCTGTTCATGATTTGGACTTAGCTTCTATAGTTCATGCCTTGAAGATTTGGAGGCACTACCTACATGGCATATCTTGTAAGGTATTCACCGATCATTGCATTCTTCAGCATCTGTTTAAGCAGAAGGATCTTAATCTGAGGCAGCAGAGCGGCTAGAGTTACTGAAGGATTATGATATTACTATTTTGTATCACTTGGGGAAGGCCAATGTAGTGGCCGATGCTTTGAGTGGAAAGGCGGTGAGTATGAGGAGCTTGGAATACATTCCACTTGAGGAGGGGCCATTTGCAGTTGATGTTCAGGCCTTGGCCAATCGATTTGTGAGACTAGATATTTCAGAGCCAAGTCGGATGTTGGCTTCTGTGGTCTCTCGGTCTTCCTTGTATGACCGCATCAGAGAGTGTTAGTATGAGGATCTGCATTGCTTTTCCTTATGGATAGGGTTCAGCATGATAATGCCAGGGATGTGACCGTCGGCGATGATGGTGTGTTGAGGATGCAGGGCCGGATTTGCGTGCCCAACGTGGATGGGCTTCGGGAGTTGATATTGGAGGAGGCCCATAGCTTGCGGTATTCCATCTAACCGGGTGCCGCGAAGATGTATCGGGATCTTAGACAGCACTATTTGTGGCGGAGGATGAAGAGAGATATTATGGAGTATGTGGCCGGTGTCTCAATTGTCAGCAGGTGAAATATGAGCATCAGAGAACCGGTGGCTTGCACCAGTAGATGGTTATTCCCACTGGAAGTGGGAGAGGATCACTATAGATTTTGTTACCGGACTCCCATGGACTTTGAAGAAATTCGATGCTATTTGGGTGATTGTTGACAGGCTGACCAAGTCTGCGCACTTCATTACGGTTTGTACTACTTATTCTTTAGAGCAGTTGGCAGAAATTTATATTCGGGAGATTGTTCGATATCATGGTGTCCCAGTTTCCATCATATCAAATCGGGGCACTCAGTTTTGGTAGACAATTCAGCGTGAGTTGGGTACTCAAGAACAGTTGAGCACGACCTTTCACCCTCAGACGGACAAACAGTCCAAGTGCACCATTCAGATATTAGAGGATATGCTACGCGCCTGTGTTATTGATTTTGAAGGGTCATGGGATCGGTTTCTACTGCTTGCAGAGTTTTCCTATAACAACAACTATCAGTCCACTATTCCGATGGCACTGTATGAGGCCTTGTATGGGAAGCAATGTAGATCTCCGGTTGGTTGGTTCGAGCTCGGCAAGGCTAGATTGTTGGGGGCAGATTTGGTTCAGGATGCATTGGAGAAGGTACAGGTGATTAAGGAGAGACTCCGTATAGAGCAGCCGATGCAGAAAAGTTATGCGGACAGGATGGTCCGAGATGTATCCTATATGATTGACGCGAAGGTCTTGCTGAAGGTTTCACCCATAAAAGGTGTTATGATATTCAGAAATAAAGGAAAATTGAGTTTGCGGTTCATTGGACCTTTTGAGGTGCTTTGGAGGATTGGGGAGGTGGCTTATGAGCTTGCCTTGCCACTCAGCTTGTCGAGCGTGCATCCAGTTTTTCATGTTTCTATGCTTTGGAAGTATGTAGGAGACCCGTCCCATGTCTTGCTTTCAGCATAGTTCAATTGTAGGATGATTTGGCTAATGATATAGAGCCAACAACCATTTTGGATCGTCAGGTTCAGAGGTTGAGGTCAAAGGATGCTGCTTCATTGAATGTGCAGTGGAGAGGTCTGCCCGTGGAAGAGGCTACTTGGAAGACCGAGCGGGAGATGCGGAGCAGATATCCCCACCTGTTTGAGGCTTCAGGTATGTTTCTTGACTCGCTCAAGGATGAGCGTTTGTTTAATTTAGGAAGGATGTGAGGATCCTACCCGTTGTCACGTGAGTTACCACCCCATTTTCCCTATTTTATGCTTCTTTATGCTTCATTATCAGTGTTGGGTGTGAACTAGTTGATTTGGATTGGTTTTAGTAGGAAATGAGACACTTAGTCTCTTTAAGGAAGGTTTATTTTGGAAAAGTCAACCGGGCATAACTAGGAGGCTCGAATGTGAATTTCGATGATTCGGTTAGCTTCAGGGGATGATTTGTGACTTAGGAGTGTGATCGAAATTGATTTTGGAGGTCCGGTGTAGAATTAGGCATGAATTGGTGAATTTAGTATTTTGGCAAATTCTGGTTGTTAGGTGAGATTTTGATCCGAGGGTCAAAATAGAATTTTGAGAGTTGATGTAGCTTCATTTGGTGATTTGGGATGTGTGTGCAAAATTTCAGGTCATTCGAAAGTGTTTTGGTTGGATTTTTGATCGACTACGTGTTTCAGAATATTTAGAAGAACTTAGGCTTGAATCCGATGTAATTTGATGGTTCTGGTGTTGTTGGATGTGTTTTGATGATTGCAGCAAGTTTGAATGATGTGTTAGGATGCATTGATGCTTTTGGTTGAGGTCCCGGGGGCCTCGGGGTGATTTCAGATGGTTAGCGGGAAGTTTTGGTTTGTGAACTTAAGACAAAAAAATTGCAGCTGCTTCTAGTATTTTTGCTTCTGCGAAATTGGGACCACAGAAGCGGTACTACAGAAGCGAGAGGTGAGCCGCAGAAGGGACAGGTACCGCAGGTGCGGATTTGGTGACTACATCTGCGGAGTCGCATATGCGACAGAAGGACTGCAGATGCGGTATTCGAGATTTCATGTGGGATCCGCAAATGCGAAGATATTTCAGTAGAAGCGGGAGTCGCAGATGCAGCTTAGGAGCCGCGGATGCGGAAATAACAGGTCAGTATTATTTAATTTCTCCTTAGCGAAATTTTAAAGGGTTTCATTTCACTACGGACTTGGAGAATTTGGGCGAGTTGGAAGTGATCAATCAAGGGACTTCTTTGAGTTAAGGATTTCTGAGTCTAAAAGAGAATTCTAAGGTGTTATTACATGAATTTAGACTGAAAAACTAAGCAATTTAAGGTGTTAGAATGGGAGTTAGGGCTTGAACTTAAGAGAGTTAAGAATTGGGATTGAGAGGTCATTTGGACTCCAATTTTGGTAATCTTTATATGTATAGACTCGTGGCGAGATAAGGAATCCGTTGATGTTAAATTTTCTGGAATTCGAGCAGTCAGCATGGGGCTCGGGTTTTTCTAATTTCAAAATTTTTGCTATTTTTCAATTGTTTTCGATTGAGTACTATTCCTTTGGCATATTATGACGCATTTGTTGTGGCTTTGATAAAACTCGACGTGCGAGGAGGTCGACTTGAAAGACAAAAGCATAGCGAGCTAGGATTTTGGACGGCTTGAGGTGAGTAATAGATGTAAATGATTTCCTAAGGGTTTGAAATCATGTATTTGCACATCATAGTGCTATAATGAGGTGACTTGCACGCCGCCATAGCGAGCGTGGGGTAGAGCACCGTGGGGGATTGTGACTTTGTCCGTCCCGATAGATGAATACACTGTGTATTTAACTGAAATTCCTTATTATTATAATTTGAGCTGATTGTTATATTTGAGCTTCGTGCCAACTGATTAAATCCTTCAACAATTGTTATTACTTGTTTCTTACCATTTTTATGTCTTATTGAACTCAGTTCTGGCATTTAATACTATTTTTCGAACTCAGCCATCTTTTCTCAAACATGAAACTTAAATAATATTTCTAATGAAATCTGGGCTAAACATTTATATATTATTGTGCCCGAGGGGCTTATGTGATTCCGGACTGAGCATGGGATCGGGGTGCGCGCCGCAAAAGTATTATATTGATATTGATATGAGGACGAGGGCCTAGTTGATGCCACAAGATGGCTTACATTGTTGTTTGGCCGCAAGGGGCCCCTCCCGGAGTCTACACACCCCCAGTGAGCGCCGTCGATGATAAATAAAGGGAAGGGGCTGCACACCGCAGCGGGTACTAGAGAGTACCGGACTATTGCATATCATATTTGCATGTCACCTACTTACTTATCTGTTATAGTATTTCCATAATTGTTGTTATTGGCTTACTTACTGAATACTATCTGGTTTAGGTTACTGTATTAGAATTACTGTGTGCCTATTTAGGATTTCTTATTCTCAGCCTTTATTTATATTTATTACTCACTGGGTCAGCGTACTCACATTACTCCATGCACCTTGCGTGCAATCCAGGTACATCCGAGGTTGAGTGAGGATTTCTCTATCGAGCAGTTTATTCAGGAGCATCAAGGTAGCTGCATGATGTCCGCAATCCTGATCTTCCTCCTACCTTATTTGCTTTATTTCCGCATTTCTTTAGAACGATATGTAGTAGATTGATACTCAGATATTAGAGGCTCAGACTTGTGACACCGGATTCTTCGGGCTGTGTAGTTGTTTTTGAATCATGAACTGTATAAAATGGTCAAGATTGGTGAATTGGTCGGGCTTGCCTAGCAGTGTGTTGGGCGCCATCACGGCCGGGCACAGAATAGCGTTATCATTTTCGACAAACAAATTTCAATTTCCAAAAATGGGCACAAAATAGAATAAAGAAACTCACAAGTTCTCATTTTTTAAAGGCGAAATATTGATCATGAAAGCAAGCTTCTATTAAAATGGCAGCCATTTATTTCAAAAGCTTCTTCACGGTGAAACAATTAAAGATTTAATCTTTTAATTCTGGATCATTTAAACTTATCATTAAAACTTATGAGTCTTTCAAATTATTAAATAACAATCGCGGGTCTTTAAGATATAACAAAAAAACTCACTGGCTTTGAGGAAAATATGATACATAGTTATAATAGACGTTTAGTGGAGAGTGATTAACTCCGATGGGATGTACAGAAGAGAGCTATGGATGCAATTGAATCATTGGAAAGGAGGGTGACAGTTGAAGATGTTGCCGACAAGGCTGGCCTCAGTAGAGTGAAGCATAGATAGCTTTGCAAGCTTCGATTACTGATACTAATGGCTTTTCGGAGATAAAATTGCTAGTCCTTTTTATTTTTTTAGCGATGATAATGTTACTAATTTTGTATAATGTAACGTCAGTCTTTTTAATGATATAGGACCCACAAATCCATATGCCATATAACAAAGATCAAACATGTGACATGACATTTATGTTAGAGCGACTAGCGAATACATTTAGCAGAAAGTGTTTATTAGTATTCATTCCTTCAAGTTGAAGTGTCCAAATGAGAAAAATATAAGTTCATATATCGGCTTTATAAATCAATACAAGTTTAAGTGGCCAGAAAGTCATTACGCCTAAAATTTTCTCAGCTTCATTCTCTCCTTCCCATCGGTTGCCATTTTCTCGCCACTACTTTCATAAGCAATGGCTCAAAAGACAAAAGGTCACCACCAAAGAATATGGTGTAGTGGATGACATTACTTTTCCCTTTTAATTAAAAATTTCAGGTTTGAATCTTGGGTGTAAAATTTTTTTGGTAGGAAGCGTTTCCTCCGAATAAAGCCATACACTACGGAGTTCGAACATAATCGAGCTTCAACAGGTGTACTAGATATCGGGTGGGAAATAGAAAAAGACAAAAGGTCTTCTCCCTCGCAAGTCTTTCAACTTTTTATCTTCACAATCTTTTTTTTTCCTATTAGATTCATAACTCGGAACTTTAGTGGCATTTTGGACAAAAGAATTGTAAAATTTCAAAAAAGAATATTTTTAAAGTGAAAATGATATTTGAAAACTAGAGTTGATTTTGGACATGTACATAATTTTAGGTTATTTTTGAAATTTTGTGAGTGATCGGAGTGAACATTTTGAAAAACGACTTTTTGGAGCTTTTTAATTTTCGAAAACATTCAAAATTTATCTTCAAGCGAAAAGTAAAAATTATATATATGACCAAACATTAATTTTAAAATAAAAGTGAAAAAATTCTTATGTCCAAACCAGCTCTAGTTTTTTCAAGATTTTCTGTTTGTTTTCTATTTTCTGTTATTTCGTGATAAAGATTTTCAATATTGCACTTTTTTTTGGTGCAAATGTTTACGTTTTCTTGCAATTAAACCCCCGAATATGTAGGGGTGTCAATGGATATTCAAAAATCGATTAAACTGACTGAATCGTACAGTATCAAATCGATTTTTAGGTTTCTTTATAAGAAACTACATGTTTTTATATAAGTCTTTAATCGCACTAATAATTAGGGTAGGTTTATTATTTTATAAAAATAAACCGAAAAAATATCGAACCACCGAATAAATTTTGCATGTGAAAAATATATTTATCTAGTAAGTTAAAAAATAATAATGCATTAAATTTTTCTTTGAGCTTTGGAATTATGAAAACTATTACAAGCCAACAAGCAATTAAACTCAAAATACTAATTCCTAAAACCTATTATGCTACTTCTACTTAAACTAAGTTATTTCAAGTATCTTTAGCAAGACACAAAGTATTATAGCGATTCCGAATAGCAAACTACAATGTAGTGAATATGTTTCTTTTCATATAATTTAGATATATCTTTTTGCGTATTTAATCTTCTATTGACTTTATTCTAGAGTTCTAGCTTGATTACTATCTTTCTGCTTGTGTGATTTATATTTTTTTATTTTTGCTTTTTCTTTTACATAGTTGTAGAATAGTTGATGGATCTATACTCTAGTCATCTTTTTTTTAATTCGTCACCCTTTAAATAGTAAAAATATCTAAAGAGTTGTGCTAAGTCCTATAAAAGAACATATGTTATTGCATGCTACTTCTATTGGTGAATTTTATTTGATATTTACAAAAGTAACGAAAATAATCGAACCGTACCAATACCGAAGAGAAATCGATATGATTGGTACAGTTTCAAAAAATCTAATTTTAATTATACATAATAAAATAATCAAAAAAATTAATATAATATAAATTTTATAAAATAGTCGACTGAACCGAACCATATACACCCCTAAGAATATGATAGTATTGTGGATGAGCGGGTTTTGTTGGTTGACTTTGAAACGGTTATAGTTTTTTCGGCTCTTGATTTGTTATTCTTTTAGCTTTCTCTTCTTTGCTGATTACGCGCATGCTTTTTAACTTTTTATATTTTCCTTCTTCTAACTGCTTTGAATGATTGAAGTTGATGAATTGGTTGAATAGAATTACTACTTTTTATTTGATTTTAAAATATCATACAAGGAACTTTCATTTTGGAATTGATTGTCACAATCCGATATTTTTACTTTCGGAGCTGTGATGGTACCTAACATTTTACTTGCCTAGCAAACCAACGTTAAAAAATTCACAAAGTCCACTTCAACCAATTTTTAATAACATAATTAATTAAGCTAAACAGAGTTTACGAAATATTATAAAACCCGAAATACCTGAAACATTTAGGAGTTGGAGTCACAACTCACGAGCTACTACAATTTACTACATGCAGAGTCTGAAAGATAATGCATTGTTCTGAAGGAAAAAAAGTAAAATAACAGAATAAAGACTCCAGGGTCTGCAGACGTTAGCAGATCTATCTTGGTCTCCTGACAATCAAGTCCATCTGCTAAACTTGGGATCAACTTAATCCTGTACCAAAATCTGCACAGAAGTGCAGTGTAGTATCAATACAACTGACCTCATGTACTGGTAAGTGACGAGGCTAGGACAAGACACCACAAAATAAACCTGGACAGTATAACAATATATATGCAAATAACAATGATAAAGGAAACAAGACGGCTAATGTTGGGAGGGGGACATATTGAAAAGGGTTGGAGAAGGGGGGGGGGGGGGGATCATGAAATAAAGGATCACAACAGAATCTTGAACTTTGCTTGACTGATATAATTAGAACGGACAACACAAGTAATCACAGTAAAAGAAAGTACATGACATCACCCTTCGTGATTTTACTCTCATCCTTAACATATGAATCAAATAGGATTGGCACGGCATCATCCTTCGTGTATTAACTCTCTCATAACATGTCACGACATCACTCTTTGTACGTTAACACTCACAATATGGCACGACATCATTCTTCGTACATTAACACTCACAAAACATAACACCACATCACCCCTCGTGCATTAACACTCTCCTTCACCATAACAATGAGCAATACTAATAGGGAGATAGAAATGACATCAATAAGTCTTACATGAATGTTTGATTCCAAATATCAACCTCAACTTTGAGTCAATACTCAATCAAACCAAGGTTTGTAAATATGATAAAATTTCTCAAAATAACAAGTAACTAGTCTAAACATCGGTAATAAGATCAAAGAAGCAACAATTACAAGAAAAGTACTCACTCTGCATGCTATAACTCGACAACAACGCATATGTACTTGTCACCTCACCTATACGTTGTACCTAACATTCAAACACGTAACAACAACAACAACAACAACAACTACCCAGTATACTCCCACCAGGTGGGGTCTGGGGAGGGTAATATGTAGACGAGCCTTACCCCTGCCCGAAAGGGCAGAGAGGCTGCTTCCAATCGACCCTCGGCGAGTAGAGTAAAAAATAGTCAAATAAGACCTAATCCATCAAGCCAAGGTTAACCACAATACTTACCTCGCTCCAACGGCCAAACTCAAAGCTCAACCACAACTTTTCCCTTCAAATAAGCCTTCGGATTAATAGAACCTAGCAAATTATCAATCAAATGATTCAATTTTAGCCTTAGGAACTACTCACGATTGCAAAGAATTCAATTTAGGCCATTTTTAAAAAAGTCAACATATGTGCCCACTTGGTCCAAACTTGAAATTTGAACCAAAATTCGATTACCCATTCACCCTCAAGCCCGGATATACAATTGGTTTTGGAATCATACCTTAATTTGAGCTCTAAATTCGCAAATTCTGAAATCTCTAGTTTCCCCCCATAATTCCCAAATTCTCCATAAAAACATTAGATTTTAGGTTGACACCTTTCAAAATGAAATGAAATATTGAAAGAGACTAGTTTAGAATCACTCACCTATGATTGGGGAAAGAAAAGTTCTTTGGAAAATTATCTCTTGTGTTTTATGGTTTGAAAATTTGAAGAATGGGAGAAAAATTCCGTCTAAGTTTCTTTTCATCAGCTGCAAATGCAAAGCCCATAAATGAAAAGGAAGCATCGCAATGCGGATCTCTTCTCATCTATGCATAGTTCGCAAATGCGAGGAATTGTTCGCAGATGCGAACACTGACTGACTGTTTCACGAACCCAGTTCACCCTCTGTATACATGTCATGACATCACCTAGTCCCTACAATTAGGTAAGCCTAACAATGCAGAAAAAAATATGTAGAAAGTTTTAACTCAAAATCCAAATTCATCAAAATAAAACGTGGAATGTAAAATGCCACTCGGCACATACAACTCAATAATGCGGAAGTCTATAATATCACCCCAAAACCCGAAAACTCATGGGAACATAAGCTAACAGAATGTAATACTCAACTGTAACTCTAGAATGTCTAAAATAACAATACAAAAGGAAAGCTAACAGCTAAAGCTAGAATAAGATAGAGACTCCTGGTCTGGGAACGCGGCAGATGTACCTCGAAGTATCTGATAGATATCTCCCCCTCGAGAATAACACGCCTGGGTGGAGGTACCTGGATCTGCACATGAAAAACATGTGCAGAAGGGGCATGAGTACACTACAACGGTACTCAGTAAGTGCCAAACCTAACCTCTATGGGGTAGGGACGAAGCAGGTCAGGGCCCTATTGAGAATAAAAATAATAATAAATCTTGCAACAATATAAAATAAACAGGAATAACGAGTACAACTATGAAGTAAGACAGGTTATACAAGACAACAAATAACACATAGAAAATAAGGAAACACGAAGTACATGGCTTAATACCAGTACCAACAACGAGGATCTCCCAGGATACCGTCATGTAGTACTTTTCATCAACTGTCCAAGGATCTCCGAGGATACCGTCCAGTAGTCCATCATATGTGTATATCCGAAGGATCTCCCGGGATACCATCCTGTAGTCCAACTATCAATGCACGGGGATCTACCGGAATCCAATCCGTAGTCCTAATGTAAATGTGCATGGGGATCTATCAGGAATCTAACCCGTAGTCCTAAAATAAATATTCAGGGGGATCTACCAGGAATCTAACCTGTACTCCCAAAGTAAACAAGCAAACGGGGATGCTACCGGAATCCCACATCCATAGTCCAAATGTAAATATGCAGTCACAACGAGAAAATATTCAAAATATGGAGTACTAAAATACAAGGCAACAAATAATTCTAGTTTAACATATTTCACGTAGTACAAACAAGGCAACTTAAGCAAATAGGCAATTTAGATCAACTAAGCATTCTTTCCTAAACTAGCACATGCTATAATTGCAAATAGAATAAGCAGGTATGAAAGAAACTCAATTTAAATATTTAAGTGAAATCGAATTTTCAAAAATTAGCTCAAGTACGTGCTCGTCACCTCACGTACAGGGCATTCAACTACCAAATATCATATTCTAAGGGGAAGGTCCTCCACACAAGGTTAGACAATCCACTTACCTTGAACCGACTCAAAAATAAACTCAAAATCGCACTTTTGCCACGAGTATCCGACTCCAAATGGCCCAAATCTATTCAATTCAACTACATATAGTAGATAACATCTCAAGAAATTGATTCTATTATTTAATTCAAAGCTAAAGCACGAAATTAGGTAAAATGACCAAAACACTCCTCAGGCCAACGTCTCGGAATCGAAAAGTTTTTACATTTTCAAAACCCTCGTACTCTCACGAGTTTGACCATATAAAAATCTCTCAAATTGGAGGTCAAACACCCACTCAAAACTCAATAATTTGGTCTATGAAGTTTTACTCATTTTTCATTCAAAAATCCAAAATTAAGGAGGAACTCGTGATTATATTAGTTGGTTTTAAGCATAAGAGAGTAGAGAATCGTTACCCAGTAGTTGCCCTCGAAAGTCCCTTGAAATTTCTCCCGAGCTCCCAAGCATGTGTTTCGATAAAAATGGCTAACCCTTGGATTTTAAAATATTTATACCTATCCAGGTATTCAAATTATCGCGAACGCGGAGGAAGCCTCGCGTTCGCGAAGAAGGAAAAATGAAGGCTGCCAAAAATGCCCTTCGCGAATCGAGGAAGAGTCCGTGAATGCGAAGGCCTGGACTGGTGAAGTTATGCGAATGCGACAAGCGTAATGCAAACACGTATAATAAAAATAGGCATTTGTCCTCAGAGTCAAACAAAACTATGCGAACGCGATGCCTTAGACGCGATCGCGATTGAGGAAAACGTCAAGCTTCGCGAACGCGATGAGGAACTGGTCCTCTTCCAGAATTACTCTACGCGAACACATGGAGGAGGATGCGAACGCATAGAAGAAGAAGGTCAGAACTACGTGAACACGAGAGGAATGTCGCGAACACGAAGAAGGAAGTGGACCTGCAACTACTGTAGGATTTTCTGCAACTAGTCTCAAAACTTTCCGTTAGCCATCCGAAATCACCCCGAGGACCTCAGGACCTCAACCAAAAGTACCAATCCATATTAAAACCTCATCCAAACTTTTTCCATCCTTAAACCACGTAAAACAATGTCAGAAACTCAAATTAATAAATGATTCAAGCCTAAGAACTTCAAATTCTCTCAAACACGCTTTCGATAAAAAACCTAACCAAACCACGTCCGAATGACCTGAAATTTTGCACGCACATCCCACATGACATGAAAGAGATACTTCAACTTTGGGAAATTCATTCCGACCCTTGGATCAAAATCTCACCTATCAACCAGAAACTTCAAAAATTCAAACTTTGGCATATCAAGCCTAAATTGGCTACGAACCTCGAAAACACATTCCGAACACGCTCCCAACCCCAAAATCACCTAACGAAGCTAACAGAACCATCGAATTTCCATTTTGAGGCCGTCTTCACACTGTTCCGACTATAGGAAACTTTCCAACACTTAAGCTCTTAATTAGGGACTAAGTGCCCCAAAAGCTCCTCGAAGCTCAAAATCGAACGTCCCGGCAAATCAAATAAGCAGAAATAAACTTGAGGAAAGCAGTTAATAGGGGATCGGGGCATTAATTCTTAAGACGACCAGCTGGATCGTCACATTCTCCTACACTTAAATTTTCGTTCGTCATCGAACGACCATAAAGACATACCTGAAGTAGTGAAAAGGTGAGGGTAACTACTGCGTATATCCTGCTCGGTCTCCCAGGTCGCCTCCTCGGCTGGCTGACCCTGCCACTAAACCTTTACTGAAGCATGTTCTTTGACCTCAACTTCAAGATCTGCCTGTCCAATATAGCAACTGGCTCCTCCACATAAGATAGATTTTTATCAAGCTGGACTGAACTGAAATATAACACGTGCGACGGATCACCGTGATACCTCCGGAGCATCGAAACATGAAACACCGGATGAACCCTTGCCAGGCTAGGAGGTAAGGCAAGCTCATAAGCAACGTCCCCAACATGCCTCAATATCTCAAAAGGGCAAATGAACCTCGGACTAAACTTCCCTTTCTTCCCAAATCTCATGACGCTCTTCGTATGCAAAACTCGGAGCAGAACCCGCTCTCCAACCATAAAGGAAACATCACAAACCTTCCGGTCCGCATAGCTCTTCTGTCTAGACTGGGCTGTATGGAGTCTATCTTGAATTACCTTGACGTTCCTCAAGGCATCCTGAACCAAATCTATGCCCAATAGTTTGGCCTCGCCCGGCTCAAACCTACCTACCAGATATCTACACTGCCTACCATATAAGGCCATATATGGTGCCATATGAATGTTGGATTGGTAACTGTTGTTGTAAGAAAACTTTTCTAATAGCAATAACTGATCCCAAGACCCTCCAAACTTAATCACGCAAGTGCAAAGCATATCCTTAAGAATCTGAATAGTGCGCTCCGGCTGTTCGTCCGTCTGCGGGTGAAATGGTGTGCATAACTCCACTGAGTACCTAACTACTGCTGAACGGCCCTCCAGAACCATAATGTGAACTAAGTATCTTTGTCTGAAATAGTAGAAACTGGAATGCTACGCAGACGGACAATCTCTCGGATATAAATTCCCGCTAACCGCTCTGAAGAATAAGTGGTACATACAGGAATGAAATAAGTGGACTTTGTCAGCTGATCCACAATAACCCAGATAGCATCAAACTTCTTCAAGTTCCATAGGAGTCTAACTACAAAATCCATGGTGATCCGCTCCCACTTCTTTGGAATCTCTATCTGCTGAAGCAGCCCACCCGGTCTCTGGTGCTCGTACTTCACCTGCTGCGGTTGAGGCATTTGGCTAATATCCCACTATATCCTTCTTCATTCACCTCTACCAATAGTGTTACCTCAAGTCCTGATACATCTTCGCGGCACCTGGATGGATGGCATACCGCGAATTGTGGGCCTCCTCTAGAATCAGCTCCCGTAGCCCATCAACATTTGGGTACACAAACCCAACCCTGCATCCTCAATGCTCCATCCTCGCCAATGGTCATATCTCTGGCATCACCATGCTCAACCCTGTCCTTCAGGACAAGCAAATGAAGGTCATCATACTGCCACTCCCTGATACGATCAAATAATGAAGACCTAGAACCACGCAAGCTAGAACCCGAATGGGTTCCAAAAGATCCAATCTCACAAACTGGCTGGCTAAGACATGAACATCCATCGCCATAAGCCTCTTCGATACTGGTAGATATGCCAAACTCCCCAAACTCTCTGCCGGGCAAGGCATCAGCCACTACATTGGCCTTGCTCGGATGATATAAAATAGTGATGTCATAATCCTTCAACAACTCTAACCACCTCCGATAGTGCAAATTTAGATCCTTCTACTTGAACAAATGCTGCAAACTCCTATGATCAGTATAAATCTCACAAGGCATACCATATAGATAACGGCGCCAGATCTTTAGGGCGTGAACAATGGCAGCTAACTCAAGATCATGGACAAGATAATTCTTCTTGTGTATCTTTAACTGTCTAGATGCGTAGGAAATCACCCTATCGTCTTGCATCAATACTGCACCAAGGCCAACTCTCGAGGCATCATATTAGATGGTATAAGGCCTTGAACCTGTAGGCACCCCCAAAACTGGGTTTCTAGTCAAAGTTGTCTTGAGATTTTGAAAGCTCGCCTCACACTCCTCCGTCCATTGAAATGGAGCACCCTTCTGGGTCAATCTAGTCATAGGGGATGCAATCGACGAAAACCCCTCCAAAAAACGATGGTAGTAGCCCGCCAAGCCAAGGAAAGTACGAATCTCTGTAGCTGAGGACGGCCTGGGCCAACTTTGCACAGCCTCTACCTTCCACCTGAATTCCCTCACTCGATACCACGTGGCCTAAGAATGCCACTGAATCCAACCAGAACTCACATTTGGAGAACTTCGCATTTAACTTCTTCTCTTTCAGAGTCTGGAGCACTCTCCTCAGATGCTGCTCATAATCTTTCTGACTCCGAGAATACACTAGAATGTCATCAATAAAGACAATGACAAAAGAATTGATATACAACCCGAACACACTGTGCATCAAATGTATAAAAGCTGCTGGGGCATTGGTCAGCCCAAATGACATAACAAGGAACTCGTAATGACCATACCGAGTCCTGAAGGCAGTCTTCGGGATATCTGGCTCCCAAATCATTAAGTGAGCGCAAGTCAATCTTAGAGAACACTTGTGCACCCTGAAGCTGGTAAAATAGATCATCAATACGAGGCAAAGGATAAAGATTCTTCACTGTAACCTTGTTCAACTGACGATAATCGATGCACATATGCATAGAACCATCCTTTTTCTTCACAACCAAGACAGGAGCACCCCAAGGTGGAATACTGGGTCGAATAAAACCCTTATCAAGCAATTCCTGTAGCTGATCCTTCAGCTCCTCCAACTCATGAGGAGCCATATGATATGTAGGGATAGAAATGGGTTGAGTGCCTGGAAACAAGTCAATGCCAAAATCAATCTCTATCACGTGCCATGCCTGGAAGATCAGCTGGAAATACATCGAGATAATCCCGCACCACTAGGACTGAATCAACAGAAGGGGTATCAACATTGACATCTCTCACATAAGCTAAATACACGGCACACCCCTTCTCAACCATACGCTGAGCTTTAAGAAAAGAGATAACTCTGTTGGGAGTGTGACCTAAAGTACCACTCCACTCAACACGCGGTACACCTGGCATAGCCAGCATGACGGTTTTGGTGTGACAATCAAGAATAGAAAAATGGGGCGATAACCAGTCCATGCCTAAAATAATATCAAAATCCACCATACTGAGAAGCAATAAGTCTGCTGGTCTCAAAACCACGAATAGTAACCAAACATGACCGATAAACGTGGTCTACAATAAGTGAATCCCTCACGGGAGTAGAAACATAAATAGGGAAACATAAATAATCTCGCAATACACCCAAATGCGAAACAAAGTAAGAGGACACATAAGAGTAAGTAGAGCCAGGATCGAATAGAATCGATGCATCTGTGTGGTAAACAAATATAATACATGTGATAATAAAATCGTAGGCAACATCCTCGACATGAGCGGGAAGGGCATAATACCTGGCCTGGCCTCCCCCTCGAGGGAGATCTCTTCCTCCCCGGCCTCCACATCTAGTTGGCTAAGCGGGTGGGGTGGCACATGGAACTGTAACCATAGCTCGGGAACTCTGTGAGGCACGCTGTGGCTGAGAAGTTTGTGAAGATGCACCCCTCCCAAGTATGGGGCAATCCCTAACCATGTGGTGTGTGTCACCATACTCAAAACAATATCTGGAGGGACGTGGTGGCTGTGACTGGCTAGGGCCAGATCTGCTGGACTGACCTCTGAATGCACTCTACGCACTAAAACCTGGAGGTGCATAGTAAGGCTCCTGAGGCCTAGGAGGAGTTGGAGCTGGAGCACTGCTAGCTGCTGGAAGAGCTGAACGAATGGAGCGACCCATATAGCCCCTACCATGAGGACCTGTACGAGCACCAGAATAGTGGCCCGACTCTCGAGACCTCTTAGCATCCCTCTCCTCTCTCTCCCTAGCATGCACACCCCCGATCCTCCTAGAAACTCAGTACCTGCTGATAAGAAACATCCATCTCCAACTCACGAGCCATACTAGATCAGATGCTAGGAATAATCCCCTCAATGAACCGACGAACCTTCTCGCAAGCAGTAGAAGCCAAGGTCGGGGAATGCCTAGCCAAGCTGGTATAACGGACAACATACTCTGAAACAGTCATCTCCCCCTGGCACAAATGTTCAAAATTTACACGCCATGCATCCCTGAGGCTCTAAGGGACATACTCTCGCAGGAACAACTTTGAGAACTGAGCCTAAGTCAGGGAAGCAGCCTCATCTGGACTGTCTAACTCATAGGTGCACCACCACTCACAGGCGGCCCCTCGAAGCTGGAAGGTGGTGAAAGAAACCCCGTTGGATCTTGATATACCCATGGTACGGAGAATACGATAACACTCATCAAGAAAACCCAAAGCATTATGCGATGCTAGACCGCTGAATACAGGAGGCTTGTACTTCGTGAACCTCTCAAGCCTCAGCTACTCATCCTTGGAAGTTGTTGCTCTAACCCGGGGTTGATCTAGTATTGCAGGTGGTTCAGGAATAACCTTTGGGAACTGCTCAACATGCACTCGCTGCTCAGGAGTGCGGGCGATGAGAGTCTTTGCTCCTTCCCTAGCCTGAGATGTGGCTACAGCAAGGGGAAGCAACCCTGCCTAAGTCAAGGTGGTGTACATGCTCATGAACTATGCCAGAGTCTCCTAGAGAGCTGGAGTAGTGGTAGTAGTAGGCGTGTCAAGTGCCTGGACTCTAGCTGGACCTACTGGTGGTACCTCGGCGGCATACCGCGCAGGTGCTCTGGCTGCACCAAATTCACGTCCTCGGCCTCTACCCCGGCCCCGACCTCTGACGGATGCAGTAGGGGGCACGACTTCCTGATCACCTCGCATAACATGTGTCCTCACCATCTGTGAGAGAATAGAAGACATGATTTTAGTTGTGATATCAAAAACCTCGTACGACAAGGAAATCAAATGAAGTAAAATTTCCCTAACGGTTACATATCCTTTCGTAGATAAGTACAAACGTCTCTGTACCGATCAGCGAGACTCTAATAAACTTGCATATGTTCCGTGACTCCTATGAAGCTAAAACTCTGATACCAACTTGTTACGACCCCACTTCTCCCTCCGTGAACAAGTCATGACGGCACCTAGTCCCTACAACTAGGTAATCCTAACAATACAAAAAAAAAATCCGCAGAAAAATTTAATTCAAAACACAAATTCATCAGAATGAAATGCGGAAAATAAAATGTCACTCGGCACATACAACTCAATAATGCGGAAGTCTACAATATCACCCTAAAACCCAAAAACTCACGAGAACACAAGCTAACAGAATGTAATACGTAGCTCTAACTCCAGAATGTCTAAAATAACAGTACGAAAGGAAAGCTAACTGCTAAAGCTAGAATAAGATAGAGACTCCTGGTCTGCGGATGTGGCAGATGTACCTCAAAGTCTCTGCTAGACCTCTCCGCCTCGAGAATAACACGCCTGGGTGGAGGTACCTGGATCTGCACATGAAAAACATGTGTTGAAGGGGCATGAGTACACCACAATAGTACTCAGTAAGTGCAAAGCCTAACCTCGGTCGGTAGTGGCGAGGCCGGTCAGGGCCCTACTGAGAATAGACATAATAATAAATCTTGCAACAATATGAAATAAACAGGAATAACGAGTACATCGATGAAGTAAGAAATGTTACACAAGGCAACAAATACCACACAGAAAATAAGGCAACACGAAGTAGACGGCTCAATACCAGTACCAACAATGAGGATCTCCCAGGATACCGTCCTGTAGTCCTTTTCATCAACTGTCCATGGATCTCCCGGGATACCGTCTCGTAGTCCATCATATGTGTATATCCGAAGGATCTCCCAGAATTCGTCTCGTAGTCCAACTATTAATACGCGGGGCTTTATCGAAATCCGATCCGTAGTCCAAAGTAATCAAGCAAGGGGGAGTGGAGCTACTGAAATCCCACATCTGTAGTCTTAATATAAATACACAGTCACAACGAGAAAATATTCAGAATTTGGAGTACTAAAATACATGGCAATAGATAGTTCTAGTTAAACATGCTTCATGTAGTACAAATTAAGCAACTTAAGCAAATAGGCAATTTAGATCAACTAAGCATGCTTTCCTAAACTAGGCTATAATTGCAAATAGAAATAAGCACGTAAGAAAGAAACTCAATAATATTTAAGTGAAATCCGATTTTCAACAATTAGCTCAATTATGCGCTCGTCACCTCACGTACAGGGAATTCAACTACCAAATATCATATCCTAAGAACATGTTTCCCCACACAAGGTTAGACAAGTCACTTACCTTGAACTGGCTCCAAAATAAACTCGAAATTGCCCTTTTGCCATGAGTATTCGACTCCAAATGGCCCAAATCTATTCAATTCAATTACATATCGTAAATAATATCGCAAGCATCTGATTCTACTATTTAATTCAAAGCTAAGACGCGAAATTAGGTAAAATGACCAAAACACCCCTCAGGCCAACGTCTCAGAATTAGAAAGTTTTCACATTTTCAGAACCCTCGTACTCTCATGAGTCTAACCATATAAAAATCTCTCAAATCGGAGATAAAATACCCACTCAAAACTCAATAATTTGGTCTATGACGTTTTACCTATTTTTCAATCAAAAATCTGAAATTAAGGAGGAATTAGTGATTAGATTAGTGGGTTTTAAGCATAAGAGAGTAGAGAATCATTAACCATAGTTGCCCTAAAAAATCACTCAAAATTTCTCCCAAATCCGAGCTCCAAAGCTTGTGTTTTGATAAAAATGGCTAACCCTCGGATTTTGAAATGTTTATATCTATCCAGGTATTCAAAGCATTGCGAACGCGGAGGAATTCTCGCGTTCCCGAAGAAGGAAAAATGAAGGCTGCCAAAAATGCCCTTCGCGAACGCGAGGAAGAATCGACAAACGCGAAAGCTTGGACTGGTGAAGCTACGCGAATGCGACAAGGGTAATACGAACGCGAAGAGTTAAAATAAAGCTATGCGAACACGATGCCTTAGACGCGATCGCAATTGAGTAAAACGTGAAGCTTCGGAAACGCGATGAGGAAATGGTCTTCCTCCTGAATTATTCTATGGGAACACGTGGAGGAGGACGCGAACGCGTAGAAGAAGAAGGTCAGAGCTATGCGAACGCGAGAGGAACATCGCGAATGCGAAGAAGGAATTGGACATGCAACTGCTAAAGGATTTTATGAAACTCTTAAGTTTTAAAACTTCTCGTTAGCCATCCGAAATCACCCCGAGGCTCCCGGGACCTCAACCAGAAGTACCAACCCATCCTATAACCTCGTCCAAACTTGTTCCCATCCTTAAACCACGTAAGCTCTTAAAAAGATACTAACTCCTAAAGAAGAAAGGTACATTTTGTCTAAATTGCCCTTAATTAAATATGGAATAATATAGGTTTCACACATTGAGATATATCATAAGGATAAATTTTGAAAAAATAAAGTCAATCCCTTTTCGATTTTTTTAAGAAGGCACTATTTGGATTAAAATTAAACGATCAAAAAGTCACTTATTATAGATAGGAGGAAGTATTAAAGATTGCACGCATATCTCATGGACAATTTAACCCCCTTCCCCCCCTCCCCCTACCCTAATAATTTTATTGCTAAGTGTTTAGTAACTCCTTTTTATTAAAAAAACAAGAATCGTAAAGAACCGATCAACTGAGGATTTTGATAGCCTTCCATATATTTGTACACTCCTAAATTCAGCTTTGTGGACTTACTATGGACTTATAAAGCCAGGGAGCTATCTTGTGTCCACTGTCAATGGCTTCGGAGTCATCGTTGACATTATCTACGTTGCCTTGTTCCTTCTATTTGCTAATCCAAAAATGAGAATGAGTCTAGCTAATTAAGATACTTTATTTTTTCGACACATCAGCCGATGGAATTTACTATTTATTTTTCGTAACCGATATATATAGATTATATTGCAATTTTATATGATTATGTATATTATAAATAAATTATACATATATTACATATTTATCATTAATTTTTAGTTTATTTGGTTGAAGGTTAATTCTTATTTTTTTACGGTATCAAAATGCTGAAGTTAGATATATTACAATAAGGAAAATAAATTATTGCATTATGCGTTTTCGGATTTATTTGAATAAATTTTAGTTATACACACTAACAATGTACAGATTATGTTAACTATTAATGAATTTTAATCCGTGATACTTGTTAATATTTTAATTATTTTTCATCAAGATATATATTTGCATGTAATTACCTAATAAATGACTTGATTGTATAAATAAATAACATTGCATAGGACTTATATTTGTTGTAAATATACTAGCTAAATTGTCAGAACTATTTAAGTTAGGAGTGTTTCTTTTCTCTAAGGTTGTATTTTGATTTCAAAGTAAGTACTTATGTTTTAGTTTACTTTTGGAAGAATTTATTTTGTTTTCTTCGTTTAGTGGAAAACAAATGTGAGCATTTGGATTTTGTTTTGAAGAACTAGCTTTGAAAGGCCATTTGTTATGGAAAAGCTGATTTTGAGCGTACATGGATAAATTCCTACACTATTTTGAGGATTTCATGTATGTGAAATTTCTACTATGTTGAAATTGACACCACACATAATTAAGAAGAGAAAATTTTGTGGGAGCAGAAAATATTTAGAAGTCTTTGTCAATGTGCTATAATCATTAGGGTGCTGTCCATGTGCTACAGGTTTCTATTTCCAACTTGCATCTGTTGTCGGTTCGATTGGGGCCATATAAGTAGACGTACGTCTTGACAAGCATATAGTACTCTTTGTCATAGATTAATGTCCACTCACTTATGATGATAGTATACTTATATGTACTCAATCTAGTTATTAATGAGATAATTACATGAAAATTAGAATATGATAAAAATGATATTAGCAACTCTCTCTATTACAGGTTAAATAACAACAATAGTATAAGAACTCTTTATATTGCATTGTAAATCAGTAAATGTATATTGCTCAAATCCCCTAACCTTATTTACGAGGGTAAAGTTCTCCAGGTCATCTCCCCCTACTGTTTTTTTAATTTTTAATTTTTTTTTTGCATTTTTCTCTGTTGCGAACAACTCAATAATAAGTCGCAAATTAAGTGATGATATACAATAGTTATCGCTTTGTAGACTTAATAATAATAACCTCAAGATAAATGTTTATGGAAGGAAATTCTTTTACATATTGATTTTCATAAAGAAAATCATTATATATATATATATATATATATGCATGTCCTAGATATATGACTCATGCAAAATCTAATACTATCCTTTCATTTCTTTTTTGGCTTTTTTAATTTTTATTTTACAGAAAAAGACTGCCATCCTAGCTGGGGTTCTGAATGTGGGAATTTTAGCAGCAACCCTATTATATGCTCAGTTTATTTTACATAGAGAGACGAGAATTAATGTTATTGGTTTCCTTTCCACATGTTTAAACATCGTCATGTATAGCTCCCCTCTTGGTGTTATGGTAAGCCTCCTTTCCCCAAAATAATTCTTCTAATTAATTTCAAGTTAATTAATACAATGAAACCATGCTCTATATATGTAGATCATTGGATCCTGCAAATACACTATCAGAGATTTCGAATTTGAACTCATGTATGCGATAAACTCTTTTTAAGGAGTAATTTCTCATTAGTAGATTTTACGCTGTACGAATATTCAAATTTATTGAGCTAGATAATTTGGACCCCGGATATATAAAGCAAAAAAGAAAAAGAAAAAAGCTACTAATTAGTCATTTCACGTGGCTACCTTTTCATTGAAGTCACTACAATCTTTTTGGATGATTTATTTTGCAGAAAACAGTTGTGACAACCAAGAGTGTAGAGCACATACCATTTCTTCTCTCGTTTTTCCTTTTCTTAAATGGTGGCGTTTGGACTTTCTACGCCGTGCTTGTGGCTGACTGGTTTATCGGAGTAAGTTTTCTGTTATCTTAATTCCTCATCAATTATCTTTATTAGTTGAAAATCTGATGATATATTCTGCAAAATCCTCATGACATTTCCGCACGACAAGTAATTAATGTAAGCCTGTCAATAATTAAGTATTAGGAAAAAAGATTATCCGTAGAATTTTTTAAAAAATGAAGGATATATCATACTGTGAGATCGTGCGAAAATTTTGATCATTAATCAATAATATCTAAGCAGATAGTTAGATGTAACAATGTATTAGTCCGTTTGACATTAGACCACTTCTAATTAAGAAAGAAGGCTTTCTTTTTAGCTACCTACAAGTTCGATTTAATATAATATATTGTCTAATATTTATAAATTAAAAGTGGTAGTCTACTCTCATTTACACACGTATGCACGATAAGGTGTTCACACTTCACTATCTCTCCTTTAAATTTGCATCTTTAAATATCGTCAGCTTAACCAATTTTCGTGGCATTTCTTATTTAAGGAAATTATTGAAATATTACTATAAAATATGTTTGAAACGTTACACGGAAGTTTGTCGACAGAAGTGTATATGGATAACCAAAGTTTTAGTACAAATTAACTACGTACTATATATAATGCAATAATTCATTTCGCAAAAGGTACCGAATGGGATGGGATGCTTGCTAGGAGCAGTGCAGCTGGTTGGTTATATACGCCATTTATCGAAACCCTAGTTCATCAAAAACCATCGTCGAAGATTTAGAACAAGGATCGCAGACACAACCGCTGCTGCCAACTCAACTGAATTGAGATCCATGTTGTCATTATTATTGGAATAATTAATTCTTCCAACGATGAAGCAAAACGATCACGGACTACTCTACTCGCGTGCTCTTATGTATAAGTAATATAATTCCTTTTTTGCTTATTTGTTTTGGTCCTTCAATGTGTTTATTCTTTACACTTTGGAGTTATAAGTTTGAGATTTCATTTTAGTGTGCTGCGAGTTTTAGTGCCAACACCTGATAAAGGTTGGATCTTTTTTTGGGACACCATTTCTTTTTCTTTTCTGAAGAGAACATGTATTATTTCTTTTCTTCTATTGAGTCTATTCTGCAGGATTACTTATGCTTTGTTTTGTTATTGTGTTTTGTCTTGTCTTGGTTCCTAACTTTATCTTTGTTTCCCAATGCAGCTTTTCATTCTGTCCTATGCGCCGAGGGTCGCTTGGAAGCAGCCTCTCTGCCCTTTTGGGTAGGGGTAAGGCTGTCTACATATTACCTTCCCCATACCCCACCTGGTGGGAGTATACTGGGTAGTTGTTGTTGTTGTTGTTGTTGTTCTATTGAGTCTATTTTTTTATTTATTTTGCTTTCTCTCTCTTCAATTGTTTCAAGACTTGGACACATTTATATAATGAAAACTATCCAAAACTGTCAGGCCATAAACAATTTCAATTGAACTAACCCAAAACAAAATATTTACCAAAAATAATCCAAATATCATTTATCTTTTTAAAACACAAAGATATATCAAACTTTTTGAGACTTTAGCAGTATTGCAATATTCTAATTCTTTTGAGTTGAAATTTAGAGAATCGAGCAGTACCGTAACTTGATTTAGAGATCACTGTTAAATAATTAAATTGTTGGATTGTGTCGTAGGATTAAATTGAAAATATCATGGACAACTATTGAAGCTTGCTTAAACTTGAATTCAAAAATTTGTATTTTTGAAATTGAAATTTATTTCAAATGGTTATTATTGAAATAGATTGGGGTACATTTTAAAAAGAATGAATACCAAATTTGGGATAATCTTTTGTGGGGAATTAGGGTGTTTGAATTGAAATTTGAGCCAAATTCGAAGCATACAAGATGAACATGGAAGAAGATCATGTGTATGTATCATATGTATATCAAATGTGTATCACATGTGGAGGCGGATCCAGTATTTAAAGTTTATGGGTTCAGGATTCTTGACTATTTAAGTTAGTGGGTTCTATATTAGTAATTTATATATATTCTATAGATCTCTTCAGATAAATATAGGGATTGAACAAAAGCTACTTGGTTCGGCCGAACCCGTAGCTCGTGCTCCAGCTCCGTCCCTAATCACATGTATATCTATGTGTGAGATACATGCGTGATACATGTGTCATAAAACAATTTTTAAACTCAATTTTACCTATAAATTTTTCTACCAAACCAATCCAAATCTTGCTCAAATATTGTGTATTGTATCATATATATATATTTTCAACAAATTCCAACCATATCAATCGAAAAGGGAAAAAAAAACCTTTTTTGCTTAAAATATTTTTAATATTATTTATCATTGATAATGAATTTTAACTCCAAACTAGTCTAGCTCACCTTCAAACTTTGCCAAATTTGTATATGCTTCATCTATGTGTCATGACCCGGATTTTTCACCTCGGGAATCGTGATGGTGCCCACTAATGGGATATAGGCAAACCAAATTTTAATTTATTTTTCATTAATAATCTAATCCATTTTCAACAATTAACGGCAGTAATACAAAAGCAACGAAATTCAAATAATTAAGTGGAAGTCTTGATATTGTAAAAACTAAATAGAAATGCGGAAAGTTCAACAAAAGCCTCTACCCAAGACTGGTGTCAGAGTACTCACGAACTACTAAGAATACTAAATACAAACATCTGAAGAGAACATAAACTGTTTGTCTCGAATACAATGAGATAACAGATAAAATAAAGGATAGAGGAGACCCCGGGCATGCGGACCTCTGCAAGTTTACCTCGGGTCTCGCTGGATTGAAAGTCTGCTTCCACATTATTGCTGATGCTGCTCGAAACCTAGATCTGTGCAAAAATAGCACAGAGTATAGTATCAGCACAACCGACCCCATGTGCTAGAAAGTGTCTAGCCTAACCCCAGTGAAGTAGTGACGAGGCTAGACGTGACTACCACATTAACCTGAACAATTATTAATATACAACAACAACAACAACTACCCAGTATACTCCTACCGGGTGGGGTCTGGGGAGGGTAATATATAGACAAGCCTTACCCCTACCCGAAAGGGCAGAGAGGCTGTTTCCAATCGACCCTCGGCGCATAGGATAAAAGGAAAAACAACAGTAAAACAAAAACAAAGACAAAAACAAAAACAATAGAGCATTAGAAACTCCCGCAGAAATAGCGTAAATAATTATCTAAACATAAGAAACATAAATACAATCGCATGCAATAATATCATACTGTAACTACCATAACTAACAACCATAGAAGGGACATAAGCTAAAACACAAATCATCTATGGGTAACCCTGCTGACCCACACCCAACCCCGGATGAGGCGTACGAAGAACTCTAGGAGCCCCTAACCTACAACCCTGATTCTAGACCTCCAGACTCTCCTATCAAGGGTCATTTCCTCGGAAACCTGCATTCTAGTCATGTCCTGCCTAATCACCTCTCCCCAATGCTTCTTAGGCCTCCCCCTGCCTCGCCGACCGCCAACAATCTCCAGCCGCTCGCAGCTCCTCACCGGGGCATTGGGACCCCTCCTCCGTACATGCCCGAACCACCTCAGCCTCGTTTCTCGCATCTTCTCATCCACCAGGGCCACCCCTACCTTCTCTCGAATAACTTCATTCTTAATCTTATCTAGCCTGGTGTGCCCGCACATCCACCTAGGCATCCTCATCTCCGCAACCTTCATTCTCTGAACATGAGAGTTCTTCACGGGCCAGCACTCCGCCCCATACAACATCGCAGGTCTAACCACGGCTTTATAGCAGAATCGAAATACCAGACAAGTAAACAATAAGGAAGGGGAAACATGCTATGGGGAGATAACAGTTTCAAGTAAAAATGATTATTATGAAGGAAAACATAATTCATACAACAATACGAAACAAAGATCAACCAGTGCACGAAATCACCCTTCGTGCTTTTACTCTCATCCTTACCAAATTAACCGTATCAATAAATCATGAACACGATATCACCCTTCGTGCTTTTACTCTCTCTCCTCACAATATATAATCAAGGAATATCAATACGGAATGGTACATCATATGACACAGCATCACCCCTCGTGCTTTACACTATTTCCTCACAATATATAATCAATGAATATCAGTACGGTATGGTACATCGTACTGCATGACATCACCCTTCGTGCTTTACACTCTTTCCTCACAATGTCAAACAATGCACAACATCACCATTCGCGCATTAACAAATTTCCTCACCCAATCAACAATCACAAGCACAGGCAAGGGAAGAAATAAATAATAATAGAAGTCCCGGCAAGGGAACATAAACGAGCAATTTAAAAGCCCGGCAAGGTACAACATCGATAATCTTAACGTCCCGACAAGGGAAAATATTCAATAATCAACAACGCTCCGGCAAGGGGAAATCTCATTAACTCTTTCTCTTACTTCCACTTTCATGTCATAGTTAGCATTATTACTTGCGCCAATGCTCCATAGATTTACTTATCTCATATACCTTCACAATTTGTATTTCAACATGAGCTAACGCTCCACGAAGTTTAAAGATCACAATCCTTTTCACAAACTCTTTACAATATATAGAAGCCATCAATCAAGCATGGAAGGTATAACAAAATCCAAATTATTCGCATAATAAGGACCCACGGTCATGCTAGACACCAATGTATAGATACTCGTAACCATGCCTATGCATCATACTCAGAAATTAGCAAATAACACATAAGACTCACTCCTATACCCTCAAGCTAGGGTTAAACCAAACACTTATCTCGACGCCTTGAATTCAAGTCAAGCCTCAACTATGACATTACCCCTCGGCCCCACCACAAAATCGCTCGAATCTAGTCCCAAATTACTTAAATACATCAACACTTGCTAAATGAATCAATTTGAATGCATAAAGATGAATTTCCCAAAGTTTTACCCAAAAAGTCCAAAAACGCCCCCGAGCCCATGTGGTCAAAACTCGAAGTTCGAACCAAAACTCAGTTACCCATTCCCCCACGAACTCAAATATGTAATTCGTTTTGAAATCGAACCTCAAATTGAGGTCCAAATCCCCAATTTTTGAAAAACCTAGGTTCTACCCAAAACCCCAAATTTCACCCATGAAAATCATTAATTTTAAGTGGAAAACATGTGAAATGATGTTAATGATTGAAAGAAATGAGTAGAAATTAACTTATAATTTATTTGGAGAAGAAATATTTCTTGAAAAATTGCCTATGGGTGTTTGAGTTTGAGAAAATGTGAAAAATAAAGCTCAAAATCGGTTAAGTATAAAATATGTTGGGCTGCAGATATGGGAAATGCGAAACTGGGTTCACAATTGCAAACCATGTAGGCATGGGAAATGCGACATTTTGGTTCGCATTCTCGAACTGAGGCCTATTAGGGGACCTTCGCATTTGTGAATAAGGACCCGCATTTCGAACCCTGACCTTCGCATTTGTGAGGAATGGCTTCGCATTTGCTAACATCCAACCTTCGCATTTGTGAAGGGTTCATCGCATTTGCAATCAAAGGCAGGCCTGGATAGTTTCGCATTTGCTAACATCCAACCTTCGCATTTGCTAAGGGTTCATTGCATTTGAGATCAAAGGCAGGCTTGGCTGGTTTCGCATTTTGCGAACACAGTCTTCGTATTTGCAAGTTTGCATTTGCGAACCAGGTGTGAAGCCTGCATGCCTGTTCATACCAGCACATTTTCTTGAAACTTTTAAGTTCAAAATGCAACTCGGCACCTATCCAAAAATCCCCAGAGTGCTCGGGGCTGTCACGACTCGGATTTTCCACCCTTAGGGATCGTGATGGCACCTACTAATAGGAGCTAGGCAAGCCAAACTTGAGTACTTTTTATTAACACAAGTTCCTTTTAGTAATTTAACAACATTAAAAATAGAATGAACAGAATTAAAAATCGTAAGCGGAAGTCTTAAATTTAATTAGCCGAATAAAAATACGGAATTTCCAACATAAATCTCCCAAGAACTGGAGTCACATGCTCATGAACATTTAAGAATACTAAATACAAAGTCCAAAAGAAAACATAAATCTGTTTATCTCGAATACAAGGAGATGGCAGTCTAAAATAAGGATAGAGAGGATGCCGGGCCTATGATGCCTGCGAGGCTACCATGGGTCTTCCCTAGGCAGAAAGTCTGCTCCCACGCTACGTTGCTGCTCCTGCTTGAAACCTGGACCTGTACAAAAATAGCACAGAGTGTAGTATCAGCACAACCGACCCTATGTGCTGGTAAGTGTCTAGCCTAACCCCGGCGAAGTAGTGATGAGACTAGACTGGACTACCACATAAACCTGTACAATCATAAATATACAACGGAATTGAAATGCGAGTCAAGTAAACAATACAGGAGGGGAAGCAATCTATGGGGATATAACAGTTTCAAGTAAAAATAAACCATTATAAAGGAAAACATAAATCATACAACAAAAAGGAACGAAGATCAACAAGTGCACGGTTCACCCTTCGTGATTTTACTCTCATCTTTACCAAATCAATCGTATCAGTAAATCATGTGCACGGCATCACCCTTTATGCTTTTACTCTCTCTCCTCACAATATATAATCAATGACTATCAGTACGGAATGGTACATCGTACGGTACGACATCACCCTTCATGCTTTACACTCTTTCCTCACAATATGTAATTAATGAATATCAGTACGTAATTGTACATCATACGGCACAGCATCATCCTTCGTGCTTTACACTCTTTCCTCACAATGTCAAATAATGCACGGCATCACTCTTCGTGCTTTAACACTCTTCCTCACCCAATCAACAATCACAAACAAGGGCAAGGAAATAAATTAATAATAACGGAAATCCCGACAAGGGAAAATATTCAATAATCCCCAATGCCCCGGCAAGGGGAAATATCATTAACTCTTTCTCTTACTTCCACTTTCATCTCATGGTTCACATTAATACTTGAGCCAATGCTCCAAAGATTTACTTATCTCATATACCTTCACAATTTGTATTTCACTCGAACCAACGCTCCACGAAGTTTAAAGATCACAACCCTTTTTCACAAGCTCTTTAAAATATATAGAAATTATCAACCAAGAATGGAAGGTATAACAAAATCCAAACTATTCGCATAATAAGGACTCACGGTCATGCTATACCCCAATGTATAGATACTCGTCACAATGCCTATACATCGTACTCGGCAATTAGCAAGTAATATATAAGACTCAACTCCTATTCCCTCAAGCTAGGGCTAAACCAAACACTTACCTAAACTTTCACAGGAAAATCAATCCACGACAACCGGTTTTCCTTTTGAATTCGGCTCCAACTCAGTCAAATCTATACAATAAGGATTTTATAATATCAATACATTCTAAGCAGTTCAAACCTCAATAATTAAATAAAGATTTCCAAGCTTTTTTCCCAAAATTCCAAAATCGACCCCGGGCCCCCTTCGTCACAACACGAGGTTCGGACAAAATTCATATCACCCATCCCCCTATGAGCCTGAATATATAATTTATTTTCAAATTCGATCCCAAAATGAGGTCTAAATCAAGAAAAAGTAAAAACCCTAGTTCTACCCTTTTCCCCTAATTTCTACCCTAAATTACATGATTTAAGATTAGGAATTCAATAAACATTAATGGAATACGAAGAAAATGAGTTAAGATTTACTAACAAGACCAAAGTGTCATGAAGAACTAGGGTAGCAATAAACCCCTCTGGGACCTGAGCTGGGAAATAGATGTGGATAATGGCTCCACATATCGGACTCCCTGGTTGATGTCTCATGGGGTTGACCTTTCCATTGAACACGAACAAAAGGAAGACTCTTGGATCTCAACTGACGAACCTTCCTTTCTAGAATGGCTACCGGCTCCTCCTCATAAGACAAATCCTTGTCCAAGTGGACGGTGCTAAAGTCTAATACGTGGGCTGGATCGCCATGATACCTCCGAAGCATGGATACATCAAAAACTAGATGCACGGCTGATAAGCTAGGCGGCAATGCAAGTCTATAAGCCACCTCTCCCCCTCGATCAAGAATCTCAAACGGACAAATGAACCTTGGGCTAAGCTTGCACTTCTTCCCAAATCTCATCACTCCCTTCATAGGTGACACTCAAAGCAATACCCGCTCACCCACCATAAATGCGACATCACAATCCTTGTGGTCTCCATAACTCTTTTGCGTAGACTGAGCTGACCAAAGCCTATCCTGAATGATCTTGACCTTGTCCAAGGCCTCCTGAACCAAATCTATACCCAACAACTGAGCCTCTCCTGGCTCAAACCATCCAATCAGAGACTGACATCGTCTACCATATAAGGCCTCATAAGGAGCCATCTGAATGCTCGGCTGGTAACTGTTGTTGTAGGAAAACTCCATTAAGGGCAAAAACTGATCCCACGAGCCTCCAAAATCAATGACACAGGCTTGGAGCATGTCCTCTAAAATCTGAATAGTCCTCTCAGACTGATCGTCCATCTGTGGATGAAAGGCGATGCTCAACTCCACCTGAGTGTCCAACTCTCGCTGAATTGCGTTCCAGAAATGCGAGGTAAACTGCGTGCCCCTGTGCGAAATGATAGATATCAGCACACCATGAAGGCGAACAATCTCCCGGATATAGAGCTCAACTAACCTCTCACATGAATAGGAGACTGCCACATGAATGAAATGTGCTGACTTGGTCAGCCTATTCACAATGACCCAAATTGTGTCAAACCTCTTCCGGGTCAATAGAAGTGCAGTAACGAAATCTATGGTAATCCTCGCCCAATTCCACTCGGGAAGCTCAATCCTCTGAAATAATCCTCCAGCCTCTAATGCTCATACTTAACCTGTTGACAGTTCAAACATCGATCCACATACGCAACAATATCTCTCTTTATTCTATGCCACCAATAATGTTGTCACAAATCTTGATACATCTTCGCGGCACCCGAGTGATAAGAATAGCGGGAACTATGGGCCTCCGCTAAGATCAACTCTTGAATCCCATCAACATTAGGCATGCAAACCCTCCCCTACTATCTCAAAATACCAACATCACCTAGGGTCACATGCTTGGCACCTCCACGTTGCATCGTGTCTCTAAGGACACATAAATGGGGATCATCAAACTGCTGATTATGGATGCGCTCCAATAACGAAGAACGAGCGATCGTGTAAGCTAATACTCGGCTAGGGTAAGAAATATCCAACCTTACGAGTCGATTGGTTAAGGCATGAATATCAAAAGCAAGTGGTCTCTGGCTGACCGAAATATAAGCCAGACTACCCATACTGGCCGACTTCCTACTCAATGCATCGGCCACCACATTGGCCCTTCTCGGGTGATAAAAGATAGTAACATCATAATCCTTCAACAACTCCAACAACCTTCTCTGCCTCAAATTCAATTCCTTTTTCTTGAACATGTACTGAAGGCTCTTGTGATTAGTGAACACCTCACATGCCACGCCATACAGATAATGCCTCCAAATCTTCAGTGCGTGAACAATAGCTGCCAACTCCAAATTATGTACTGGATAGTTCTTCCCATGAATCTTTAACTGCCTTGAAGCATAGGCAATAACCTTGTCTCCCTGTATCAACACTACACCAAGCCCCATACAGGAAGCATCATAATAGACTGTGTAAGGCCATGATCCTGTGGGCAAAACCAACACCAGTGCCGTAGTCAGAGCTGTCTTGAGAATCTGAAAGCTCACCTCACACTCGTTCGACCACCTGAAGTGGGCACCCTTCTGGGTCAACCTGGTCATCGGGGCTGCAATAGATTAAAACCCCTCCACGAACTGATGATTGTAGCCCGCCAATCCCAAGAAATTCTAAATCGCTGTAGCTGATGTTGGTCTAGGCCAGTTCTTGACTGCCTCAATCCTCTTCGGGTCCACCTGAATACCCTTTGCTGATACGATGTGACCCGGAAATGCTACTAAACTCAGCCAAACTCACACTTAGAGAACGTGACATATAATTGACTATCCCTAAGAGTCTGAAGAACCACTCTATGGTGCTGCTCGTGCTCCTCCTGGCTGCAGGAGTATACCAAAATATCATGAGTGAACACTATAACGAATGAATCAAAATAAGGACTGAACACTCGGTTCATCAAGTTCCTGAAAGCTGCTGGGGCATTGGTCAACCCAAATGATATGACCAAGAACTCATAATGCCCATACCGAGTGCGAAAAACTCTCTTAAGGACATTAGATGCCCTAATCCTCAACTGATGGTAGCCAGATCGCAAGTCAATCTTGGAAAATACCCTTGCACCCTAAAGCTGATCAAACAAATAATCAATCCTCGGCAGTGGATACTTATTACCTTGTTCAATTTCCTATAATCAATACATATTCTAATTGACACATCCTTCTTCTTGAGGAACAACACAGGCGCACCCCAACGTGATACACCGGGCCTAATAAAGCCCTTCTCTAACAAGTCCTGCAACTAATCCTTTAACTCTTTCAACTCAGGTCGGGCCACACGATATGTCGGGATAGATATAGGATGAGTGCCCGGTGACACATTAATGAAAAAGTCAATATCCTTGTAGGGCAGCATGCCCGACAGGTCTAAAGGGAATACGTCAAGGAACTCTCGAACAATGGGAAAAGAATCAATAGAGGGGGCCTCAGCACTGGAATCACGAACATAAGCCAAATAAGCCAAACACCCCTTCTCGACCATACGTCAAACCTTCACATATAAGATAACACTGCAAGTGGAATGACCAGGGGTCCCTGATGGAGACGCTCGAACTGCCTCTGCTAGGCCTCACGTTGTGTGACAGGGAGAAACTTCTCCATGAATGTGTGCGTGAACTTCTCCAAGGTCAAGGCTGGAGACTCTGCTGGTCTAGCTAAAAAGAAATCCCTCCACCAAATCTTGGCGGACCCAGATAGGCGAAATGCAGTGAAATCAACTCCATTGGACTCAACAATTCCCATGTTCCGAAGAGCCTCGTGGCAGTTGTCCAAATAATCTTGAGGGTCCTTTGTGGGTGCATCAGAGAAGGTAGTAGTGAAAAGCTTGGTAAATCTGTCCAGCCTCCACAAAGCATCTGCGGACATAGCTGCTCCATCGCCCGTATGAGCAACCACACCTGGCTGAACTGCCTCCGCTGGATGAACTACTGAAACCTAAATCTGGGGAGCTACCTGCTCCAAAGTACGCGTGGCAGGAATCTGAGCCCCTCCTCCATCCTGAGAGACGACTGGTGCTACAGGAAGCAACCCTGCCCAGGTAACACTCACCATGAGATCCACTTATCGGACCAAATCGTCTTGAATAACTAGGGTAGAAATAAACCCCTCTAAGACCTGAGCTGGCCCCACCGGAACTACTGGGGCGGGAAACTCCTCCTCAGAATCAACCTGAGGCTCCGCTGCTAGTACTGCTGCTTGGGGTTGAGCTCTACCCCTACCTCGTCCTCTGTCACACCTTCATCCTCTACCTCTAGTGGGAGGTGCCTGGGGCTCAACTGCTGATAAGAAGATGAGGAAGCGCGTGTTCTTACCATCTGCGAAGAATAGAGTCGAAAGACAATTAGTATTTGAGAAACAAAATCGCACAACAGGATAGAACAAATGTGAAATTTTCCTAACTCTGTAGCCTCTAGAGGATAAATACAGACATCTCCGTACCGGTCCCTTAGACTCTACAAAGTTTGTTCATAAGTTGTGAGACCGATGCAACCTAGTTCTCTAATGCCAAACTTGTCATGACCTGGATTTCCCACCCTCGGGGATCGTGATGGAACATACTAACAGGAGATAGGCCAGCCAAACTTGATTACTTTTCATTAACACAAGCTAATTTTAGTAATTTAACAAATTTAAAAATAGAATCAATAGAATTAAAAATCATAAGCAGAAGTCTTAAATTTAATTAGCCGAATAAAAATACAAAATTTCTAACATAAATCTCTACCCAAGAACTGGAGTCACATGCTCACGAACATCTAAGAATACTAAATACAAACATCTAAAAAGAACATAAAACGTTTGTCTCGAATACAATAAGATAACAGAAAAAATAAAGGATAGAGGAGACGACGGGCCTGCGGACGTATGCAAGGCTACCTCGGGTCATGCTGGACTGAAAGTCTGCTTCCACAGAACTGCTATTGCTGCTCGAAACTTAGATCTGTGCAAAAATAGCACAATAGTGTAGTGTCAAGCCTAACCCCGATGAATTAGTGACGAGGATAGACTAGACTACCACATAACCCTGTGCAATTTTAAATATACAGTGGAATCGAAATACCAGACAAGTAAACAATACGGGAGAGGAAGCATGCTATGGGGAGATAACAATTTCAAGTAAAAATTGACTATTATGAAGGAAAACATAACTTATACAACAATAAGGAACAAGGATCAACCAGTGCACGGCATCACCCTTCGTGCTTTTACTCTCATCCTTACCAAATCAATTGTATCAATAAATTATGTAGATGGCATCACCGTTTGTACATTTACTCTCTCTCTCCTCACAATATATAATTAATGAATATCAGTATGGAATGGTACATCGTACGGCACGGCATCACCCTTCATGCTTTACACTCTTTCCTCACAATATGTAATCAATGAATATTAGTACGGAATGGTGCATCGTACGGCACGACATTACCCTTCGTGTTGTACACTCTTTCCTCACAATGTCAAACAATGCACTACATCACCCTTCGTGCTTTAACACTCTTCCTCACCCAATCAACAATCACAAACAAGGCCAAGGAAATAAAGAAATAACAACAAAAATCCCGGCAAGGGAAAATATTCAATAATCCTCAACGCCCCGGCAAGGGGAAATATCATTAATTCTTTCTCATACTTCCACTTTCATCTCATTGTTCATATTATTACTTGAGCCAATGCTCCAACAACTTACTTGTCTCATATAGCTTCACAATTTGTATTTCACTCGAGCCAACGCTCCACGAAGTTTAAAGATCACAACACATTTTCACAAGCTCTTTAAAATATATAGAAATTGTCAATCAAGCATGGAAGGTATAACAAAATTCAAACTATTCGCATAATAAGGACTCACGGTCATATAGACCCCAACGTATAGATACTCGTCACTATGCCTATTCATCGTACTCTGCAGTTAGCAAGTAATATATAAAACTTAACTTCTATTCCCTCAAGGTAGGGTTAAACCAAACACTTACCTCAATTTCGATGGACAAATCAATCTACGACAATCGCTTTCCCTTTCGAATTCGGCTCCAACTCAGTCAAATCTATACAATAAGGAGTTTGTAATATCAATATATGCTAAATTGTTCAAACCCGAATGCCTAAATATAGATTTCCAAGCTTTCATTCCAAAATTCCAAAATCGACCCCAGGCCTGTTTGGTCACAACACGAGGTTCGGACTAAATTCATATCACCCATCTACCCACAAGCCCGAATATACAGTTTTTTCAAATTCGACCCCAAAACGAGGTCTAAATAAGGAAAAAGTAAAAACCCTAGTTCTACCCTTTTCCCCAATTCCTACCCAAAATTACATGATTTAAGCTTAGGAATTCAATAAACATTAATGAAAAACGAAGAAAATCAGTTAAGATTTACTAATTGGACCAGAGCGTCCAAAAGAGCTGGGGTAGCAATAAACCCCTCTGGGACCTGAGATGGGAAATAGATGACGATAACAGCTCCGTATATCAGACTCAGACTCCCAGGTCGATACCTCAGGGAGCTGACCTTTCTATTGAACACGAATAAAAGGACAACTCTTGGATCTCAACTAACGAACCTGCCGGTCTAGAAAGGCTACCGGCTCCTCATAAAACAAATCCATGTCCAACCGGACGATGCTGAAGTCTAATAAGTGAGTTGGATCGCAATGCTAACCTCCGAAGCATGGATACATGAGAAAATGAATGCACAGCTAATAAGCTAGATGGCGATGCAAGTCTATAATCCATCTCTCCCACTCGATCAAGAATCTCAAACGGACCAATAAACCTTGGGCTAAGCTTGCCCTTATTCCCAAATCTCATCACGCCCTTCATAGGCGACACTGGGAGCAATAAGGAGCCGCATTTGCGAACCCTGACCTTCGCATTACGAGGAATGGCTTCACATTTGCTCATCCAACCTTCGTATTTGCGAAGGGTTTATCGCATTTGCGATCAAATGCAGGCTTGGATGGTTTCGCATTTCCTAACATCCAACATTCGCATTTGCGAATGGCTCATCGCATTTGCGATCAAAGGCAAGCCTGGCTGGTTTAGCATTTGCAAACACAGTCTTCGCGTTTGCAAGTTCGCATTGCGAAGCCTGCAGGCTTGTTCATACCAGCACATCTTCCTGAAACTTTTAAGTTCATAATGTAACTCGAAACCTATCCAAAGCTCCCCGAGCGCTCGAGGATCCCAAACAAACATATACACAACCTCAAAAACATCATACAGACTTACTTGCGCGATCAAATCGCCAAAATAACATCATATACATTGATTCAAGCCTCAAAACTCATGATTTCTTCTAATTTTTCATAAAACATCAAATTTTCCATTTTAAGTCTGAAACCGTTCAAACGACGTCCGTTTTCAACCAAACTTTACAGAAAGTGCTTAAACCACATATAAGACCTGTACGGGCACCAGAACCAAAATACGGACCTGATATCGATACGTTCTAATCGAATTTCATTTCTAATTTCCTTAAATATTTTCAGAAAAAAATTTCACACAAAAATTCATTTCTTGGGCTTGGGACCTCAGAATTCGATTCCGGGCATACGCCCAAGTTCCATATTTTCCTACAGACCCGCCGAGACATTCAAATCACAGGTCCGGGTCTGTTTACTCAGAATGTTGATTGAAGTCAAATTTATTCAGTTTAATATCAAAATTTAGCATTTGTTTCGCACAGACTTCATATTTGAGCTTTTTGGCTACACGCCAGAACTACACATGCAAATGGAGGCAACCTTAAATGGGATTTTCAAGGCTTTGGAAGTAGAGAATGGTCAAAAAACAAGTGATACCCCTGTGGGTCGTCACATCATCCACCTCTAAAACAACCGTTCGTCCTCGAACGGACAAAAGACAGAAGCACCCGAGTCGGGGAAAAGATGTGGATAACGACTCCGCATATAAGACTCGGACTCCCAGGTTGATGCCTTAGGGGCTGACCTCTCCACTGGATACGAACAAGAGGAAAACTCTTGGATCTTAACTGAAGAACCAGCAGGTCTAGAATAGCTACCGACTCCTCCTCATAAAACACGTCCTTGTCCAACTGGACCATGCTAAAATCTATTACTTGGGCTGGATCACCGTGATACCTCCAGAGCATGGATACATGAAAAAATGGATGCACGACTGATAAGATATGCGGTAATGCTAGTATATAAGCCACCTCCCCCACTCGATCAAGAATCTCAAATGGACCAATGAATCTAGGGATAAGCTTGCCCTTCTTCCCAAATCTCATCATGCCCTTCATAGGCGACATTCGGAGCAATACCCGCTCACCAACCATGAACACCACATATCGTACCTTGCGGTCTGCATAACTCTTTTGCCTAAACTGAGCTGAATGAAGCCTATCCTAAATGATCTTGACCTTGTCCAAGGCCTCCTGAACCAAATCTGTACCCAACAAACGAGCCTCTTCCGACTCAAACCATCCAACCAGAGACCGACACTGCCTACCATATAAAGCTTCATAAGGGGCCATTTGGATGCTCGAGCAGTAGCTGTTGTTGTAGGAAAACTCCGCTAAGGGAAAAAACCTGATCCCACGAGCCTCCAAAGTCAATGACACAAGCTCGAAGCATATCCTCTATTATCTGAACAGTCCGCTCGGGCTGACCATCCGTTTGGGGATGAAATGTTATACTCAACTCCACCTTAGTGCCCAACTCTCGCTAAACAACTTTCCAGAAATATGAGATAAAATGCGTGCCCTGTCGGAAATGATAGATATCAGAAAACCATGAAAGTGAACAATATCCTTGATATAAATCTTAGCTAATCTCTCGGATGAATAGGAGACTTCCACATAAGTGAAATGTGCTGACTTGGTCAGCCTATCAACAATGACCCATACTGCGTCAAACCTCTTCAGAGTCAACGGAAGTCCAGTAACTAAATCCATGGGAAGCTCTCCCACTTCCACTCGGGAAGCTCAATCTTCTGAAACAATTCTCCACGTCTTTGATGCTCGTACTTATCCTGCTGAGAGTTCAAACATCAAGCCACATATGCAACAATATCTTTTTTCATTCTATGCCACCAATAATGTTGCTGCAAATTCTGATATATCTTCGCAGCGCCCGGATGTATAAAATACCGGGAACCATGGGCCTCCGCTAAGATCAACTCTCGAATACCATCAACATTAGGCAGGCAAACTCTCCCCTGCAATCTCAAAATACCATCAGCACCTACGGTCACCTGCTTGGCACCTCCACGACCGTGTCTCTAAGGACACACAAATGGGGATCATCAAACTACTGATCACATATACGCTCCAATAACGAAGAATGAGAGACCGTGCAAGCTAACACTCGACTAGGCTCAGAAATATCCAACCTCACAAGTTGACTCTCCAAGGCCTAAACGTCCAAAGCAAGCAGAGGTCTTTGGCTGAACGGAATATAAGCAAGACTGCCCATACTGGCCGACTTCCTAGTCAACGCATCGGCCACCACATTGGCCTTTCCCGGGTGATACAAGATAGTAACATCATAATCCTTCAACAACTCCAACCACCTTCTCTGCCTCAAATTCAATTCCTTTTGCTTGAATAAGTACTGAAGGCTCTTGTGATCAGTGAACACCTTACATGCCACGCCATACAGATAATGCCTCCAAATCTTCATCGCGTGAATGATAGTTTCCAACTCCAAATAATATAATGGGTAGTTCTTCTCATGAATCTTTAACTGACCCGAATCATAGACAATAACCTTGTCGTCCTGCATCAACCCTACACCAAGTCCCATACGAGAAGCATCACAATAGAGTGTCTAAGGCCCTGATGCTGTGGGAAAAACCAACACTCGTAACGTAGTCAGAGCTGTCTTGAGCTTCTGAAAGCTCACCTCACACTCGTTCGACCACTTGAACTGGGCATCCTTCTTGGTCAATCTGGTTATCGGGGCTGAGATAGATGAAAATCCCTCCATGAACCATCGATAGTAGCTTGCCAACCCCAAGAAACTCCGGATCTCTGTAGCTGATGCTGGTCTAGGCCAATTCTTGACTGCCTCTACCTTCTTCAGGTCCATCTGAATAACATCTACTGATATAACGTGACCCAAAAATGCTACTGAACTCAGCCAGAACTCACTCTTGGAGAACTTGGCATATAACTAACTATCGAGTCTGAAGAACCGCTCTAAGGTGTTAGAATTTATGCCGTTCACTAGAGGGGGGGGGGGTGAATAGTGAGGCACGAGAATATTGAAATATTGTGGAATTTAAAATTGCAGGAATAAGTAAATACGGTAATTGAAATAATCAAGAAAGAACACACCGTATTTTATCCTGGTTCACCACAACCCGTGGCTAGTCCAGTCCCCGAGAGACTCTCTCGAGATTCCACTATCTTCGTCAAGCTTACGGGTGCTTAACAAACCGTTTACAGTTGCTCAAGGATACCGCACCTTAAGACTTCACTTGCTTGAGGATACCTCACCCCAAGACTTCAACCACTAAGACTTTGGGTACTTAGCAAACCCGACAAATGAGAAGATATGTTCTTCTCAAACAACTCTCTTTTACAACAAATACTCTCTCAATAGAGTGGATAAAGAGAAACAAAATAAGCTCTATGAACAACACAAAGTTGTCTATCAAATGGCTCAACAAAAGCTCTAAAATGATGCTTGAAAATGATCAATATGTATATCAATATATGCAGGAGTTGTGTGTTTAAAATCAGCTCAAAAGACCTCTTTTTATAGGTGAAAAAGTGGTGCTGACCGTTGCTTAATTGACAAATAAAATCCCTGATTCTGTGCTTCAACAATCGATTGTTTGGAGGTGACAATCGATTGTCTGACCAACGTTCAAAAAATAGATTCCTGATTTTAGGCTAAAGAATCGATTGTTAACCCTGAATAATCGATTGTTCTTCAACGTTCAAAAATCAATTTAGGATTCTGTGGAACGGTAAAAAAATAATCGATTGTATGAAAGTGACAATCGATCGTAGACAATCGATTGTGGGACAAAGACAATCGATTGTTTTGATATTTAAAAACCGGTTGCACACTGTCTCAAAATAATCGATTGTTAAAGTCAACAATCGATTGTTAAAGTAGACAATCGATTATGTTGTTCCAGTGCAAAACTTTGGCAACGGTCGATTATATACACTTGATATACACTTGATATACACTATATATACCAGAGTATACCAGAATTGAAAACTTACTTCAAAACCCATTTTGGTTGAAATGAAAACGTTAAAATCATTTTGTTTGAAGTATATATTAAAAATATTTATGATATATATAATTAATAAAGTGATTTTATGCATGTTTATGATGACCTAATGTTGAGCCAAAGGATAAGATAACTTAAACGTTGTCCTTACATTGGTTCTACCAAACGACCTACGTCTTGGGTCTTCGGTCTTGAACTTCTTTAGCTCGTTCATGCAATTCCGACATCAGTATGCTTCTCGCCATTTGATTATATCGTTGTTTGACACTTGACTTCATTGTTTGTCATTCATCAAAACCTATACCTGAAAATCATGCTCATACAACCAAAGCGCACATATCAAAGGTATACATGATTTCCAGCAATTTCCCCCTTTTTGATAATGACAAACAACGGAAGATATGCATATTGAGTTCCCCCTAAATTCATGCTATATCTCAACATACAATTTATGCAAACAATTCATAGAAATCAATTCAATATAATTTCCCCTTAATTGAATATTCCCCCTCAATTAAGGCATAAAGTGATTTTATGCATGTTTATGATGACCTAATGTTGAGCCAAAGGATAAGATAACTGAAACGTTGTCCTTACATTGGTTCTACCAAACGAGCTACGTCTTGGGTCTTCGGTCTTGAACTTCTTTGGCTCGTTCATGCAATTCCGTCATCAGTATGCTTCTCGCCATTTGATTATATCGTTGTTTGACACTTGACTTCATTGTTTGTCATTCATCAAAACCTATACCTGACAATCATGCTCATACAACTAAAGCGCACATATCAAAGGTATACATGATTTCCAACAATTTCCCCCTTTTTGATAATGACAAAAAACGGAAGATATGCATATTGAATTCCCCCTAAATTCATGCTATATCTCAACATACAATTTATGCAAACAATTCATAGAAATCAATTCAATATAATTCCCCCTTTATTGAATATTCCCCCTCAATTAAGGCATGCATATCGCCCATATTCTTCCCCCTTTTGGCATTAGCAAAAAGACTATACCAAAAAAAATTTAAACCATTGACGATACCAATCGTTATAAACAAAATCATATCAAATGTTAGTAAATGGCATACTAATGATAACGGTCATTTTTTTCTCAACAATATCAATTGTTATTTTAAACTAAGAATGTTCATCAAAACATGAATCAATCAATTATTATAAACCAAATTGATACTAATTGTTATTCAAAAATAACTGATTAAAGCATGTATCAACCAAAACTGATATAGATTATTTGCACATATCAACTCATTGTGTTTTTATTCAAAATACGATAACTAACCGACGTTCCCCCTTAATGCATTAAGGTTTTGTGCTTGGTGCATCCACTACAATATTGTAGTCTTCAAGCACACCTGCAAAAGAACCTAAAAATTAATTTTTGGTACCCAACTTCTTTTGGGTCCTTGGGGGTTAGGATAATAACAATTATAATCAACACATAAATTTCTATGTTTAGCAAAACAAACGGGTGCAATGTGTCCTACCCGATTACAATAATGACATATAACATTAGGATTGTGCATATGTCTAGGTTGAGCCAAATGCGTTCTAGGTGATCTAAAGTCATTCCTAGACGCGTTGAAATTCCTAGAGTCATCTCTAGGTGGTCTAGAATAATTATTCCTAGACTCATTAGCAAAAATCCTAGAATCATTTCTAGGTTGCGCAACTCCATTTCTATCATGATTCTTATTCATTTTACGCCTATAGTTATTCCTAGGCTTTTTCTTCTTTGTTTCAGCTTTAGGAATATCAACACTACGTGTTTCTAGTGCTTTCCTAAGTTCTGTGTTCTCTAGTTTTAAAGAACTACAAGAAGAACAATTTGAACATGTATCAATAGAAGAAGCTTCATTCAATTCCTTGATTTTATTTTTAAAAACAGCAATGTCATTTTCCAAAAATTTGTTTTCTTTTTCTAAAACTTCAATTTTGTTTTTAAGAACACCATTTTCATTAGTCAATTTTTCAAAATCTATTTCTTTCAAAGAAGAGGATTTTTCAAAATCTTTTTCTTGTAAAGAAAGTGTTTTCTGAAAATCTGTTTGCAAAGAAAGTGATTTCTGCAAAGAAAGTGATTTCTGCAAAGAAAGTGTTTTCTTCAATTCTTTTATCAATTTGGAAGCATTGACAAATTCACCATACAATTCATCATAGGCATTTTGTAAATCTTCAAATGAGTGAGAGTTAGATGTACTTACCTCTTCTTCTCCGTTTGCCATGAGACATAATGCGCCGGCTTCATTGCCCGAGCTGTCTGAGTCCCGTGATACGCGCCTATGGTGTTTCCTCTTTTTCTTGTCCTTCTTCAAAGACTTACAAAACTTTTCAAATATATCACTGGAAGTATTTTCATCATCCCTTTCCGAATCACTTACCTCTTCTCTTTTAGAGGATGAGGCTTTGAAGGCAAAATTCGAATCACTTCTAAGATAAGGATTAAGAATTGTGCTATCATAAGTTTCAAGGTTACCTCTTAGTCAATCAATTGTGATATTCGTGTATTCCATCGACTCTTGGATGGCATTGGCTTTGGAACGCCATTCGGGAGTGAGACCCCGTAGGACTTTTCGAACAAGATCTTTGTTCGTGTAAACTTTCCCGAGAGCATGGAGATCGTTGACGATTCTTAAAAATCGTTCAAACATAACACCAATAGGTTCCTTCTCCATTTTAAAAGTTTCATATTTATGAGTTAGAAAATCAATTTTGGATTCTCGGACTTGAGGCGTACCTTCATAAATGATCTCGAGTTTGTCCCACATCTCCTTGGCGGTTGTGCAGCAAGAGATTTTCCGATAGTCATTCGGATTCACCGCACAATATAATACATGGATGGCCCTTGCATTATTTTCAACTATCTTCATGTCCTTGGCATCATATTCATCTTCCTTCTCTGGAACCGTGATTTCTCCAACTTTCTTTGTCGGCATTGGTTCACCGTTTTTGATGATTTGCCACAAACGAAAATTGTTTGCTTTGAGGAAGATACTCATCCGCCCTTTCCAATATGTATAGTTTGTTCCGTCAAATAGTGGAACGCAAGTGGTGGATTGTCCTTCATTCATCATTCCTGCTTTCAATATTCTATACACAAAAATATATATAGCTCTCAACCGGTTAAGGCTTTCAGAGAGTTAGGCTCTGATACCAATTGTCAGAATTTATGCCGTTCACTAGAGGGGGGGGGGGTGAATAGTGAGGCACGAGAATATTGAAATATTGTGGAATTTAAAATTGCAGGAATAAGTAAATACGGTAATTGAAATAATCAAGAAAGAACACACCGTATTTTATCCTGGTTCACCACAACCCGTGGCTAGTCCAGTCCCCGAGAGACTCTCTCGAGATTCCACTATCTTCGTCAAGCTTACGGGTGCTTAACAAACCGTTACAGTTGCTCAAGGATACCGCACCTTAAGACTTCACTTGCTTGAGGATACCTCACCCCAAGACTTCAACCACTAAGACTTTGGGTACTTAGCAAACCCGACAAATGAGAAGATATGTTCTTCTCAAACAACTCTCTTTTACAACAAATACTCTCTCAATAGAGTGGATAAAGAGAAACAAAATAAGCTCTATGAACAACACAAAGTTGTCTATCAAATGGCTCAACAAAAGCTCTAAAATGATGCTTGAAAATGATCAATATGTATATCAATATATGCAGGAGTTGTGTGTTTAAAATCAGCTCAAAAGACCTCTTTTTATAGGTGAAAAAGTGGTGCTGACCGTTGCTTAATTGACAAATAAAATCCCTGATTCTGTGCTTCAACAATCGATTGTTTGGAGGTGACAATCGATTGTCTGACCAACGTTCAAAAAAGATTCCTGATTTTAGGCTAAACAATCGATTGTTAACCCTGAATAATTGATTGTTCTTCAACGTTCAAAAATCAATTTAGGATTGTGGAACGGTCAAAAAATAATCGATTGTATGAAAGTGACAATCGATTGTTGACAATCCATTGTGGGACAAAGACAATCGATTGTTTTGATATTTAAAAACTTCGATTGCACACTGTCTCAAAATAATCGATTGTTAAAGTCAACAATCGATTGTTAAAGTAGACAATCGATTATGTTGTTCCAGTGTTCAAAACTTTGGCAACGGTCGATTATATACACTTGATATACACTGTGTATACCAGAATTGAAAACTTACTTCAAAACCCATTTTGGTTGAAATGAAAACGTTAAAATCATTTTGTTTGAAGTATATATTAAAAATATTTATGATATATATAATTAATAAAGTGATTTTATGCATGTTTATGATGACCTAATGTTGAGCCAAAGGATAAGATAACTTAAACGTTGTCCTTATATTGGTTCTACCAAACGACCTACGTCTTGGGTCTTCGGTCTTGAACTTCTTTGGCTCGTTTATGCAATTCCGTCATCAGTATGCTTCTCGCCATTTGATTATATCGTTGTTTGACACTTGACTTCATTGTTTGTCATTCATCAAAACCTATACCTGAAAATCATGCTCATACAACCAAAGCGCACATATCAAAGGTAAACATGATTTCCAACATAAGGTTCCTCTCTGTGCCCTGTATGAGGAGCATCCACTGCGCTTACTAGTGGGTATGATTAAATTCAAGAGCGGGTCTCTCATAAAAAAGGACCTTATCTGTATCTGTCTCTCTTACTCGAACTAGCCACCCCTTGGGAACCGTCTCCCCTTTTACCCTGCAATGAAGGGCGGATGGCTTAGCCTTGCCTTTAGAAAGAAGAAATTAAAAAAATTCCTTTAAAGGGCAGCTTGTGCTCCTCCTGGCTGTGGAAGTATACCAAAATATCATCAATAAAGGCTATCACGAACACGTCTAATTAAGGAATAAACACTCGGTTCATCAATTCCATAAATGTTGTTGGGGCATTGGTCAACCCAAATGATATGACCAAGAATTGATAACGCCCATACCGAGTGCGGAAAGCTATCTTAGGGATATCGGATGCCCTAATCCTCAACTAATGGTAGTCAGATAGCAAGTCAATCTTGGAAAATACACTGACACCCTGAAGCTGGTCGAACAAATCATCAATCCTCAGCACTGTGTACTTATTCTTGATCATTACCTTGTTCAATTGCCTGTAATCAATACACATTATCATTGACCCGTCCTTCTTCTTGACGAACAACACATGCGCACCCCTAGGCGTTACACTGGTCCTAATAAAGCCCTTCTCCAACAAGTCCTGCAACTGATCCTTTAACTCTTTTAACTCAGGCGGGGTCATACGATATGGAAGAATGGAAATGGCTGAGTGCCTAGAGCCACATCAATGCAAAAGTCAATATCCCTGTGGGGCGGCATACCTGGCAGGTCTGAAGAAAGACATCACGGAACTCTCGAACAATGAGAACAGAATCAGTAGGGGGGACCTCAGCTCTAGAATCACGGACATAAGCCAAATAAGCCAAACATCCCTTCTCGACCATACGTCTAGCCTTCACATACGAGTTAACACTGCGAGTGGAATGACTAAGAGTCCCTCTCAACTATAAACGGGCAAATCTGGTAAGGCTAAGGTCACAGTCTTGGCATGTAAATCCAGGATAACATTACACGGGGAAAACCAATCCATTCCTAATATGACAACGAAGTCGACCATATCTAAAAGCAACATATCAACATAGGTATCAAGACCCCCAATCAGTTCAACACAGAAACGATGAACTCGGTCAACCACGATGGAATCACCCACCGATGTAGACACATAAACAAGAATACTCAATGCATCACTAGGCATGACCAGGTACGGTGCAATATTAGATAACACATACGAATACGTAGACCTTGTATCAAATAGCACTGAAGCATCTTTATCACCAACCAGAATAGTACATGTAATGACTGCATCTGAAGACTCAGCCTCTGGCCTAGCTGGAAAAGCATAACACCGGGGCTGGGCCCCACCTCCCTGAGCAACATCTATAGGACAGGCATCTGCTGGCTGGCCTCCACCCCTGGCAGCCTGAGCTCCACCTCTATGACATCTACCTCCACCTCTAGCACCTCTACCCCCACCTCTAGCTGGCTGGGCAGGTTGTGGAACACCTAGTACCTATACCATGACGCGAGAACCCTGCTGCTGCGAACTATCTGGTGCTCGAGGGCAAAATCTGGTAATGTGACCAGGATCACTACATGTGTAGCAAGACCTCGGCTGCTGAGGAAACTGAGACCGACCCTGTCGACCCGAATGACCACCACAGAAGCTCTGAAGTGGCGGTGCACTGATGGGAGCTGGCAGTGCACTAAATGGTTGCTGATCAGAATTATGCGCTTGAGAACCACAGCTACCAGGGCACCCTGAAAAGCCTGGAGAGCTTACTGGAAAGGCCTAGAAGGCTGGCCCCTATCATATGAATCTCGGCCTCCAGATGAGACATCACTGAATCGGCCTGACTGACGTGGTCTCTTGTCTGCTCTATGACCACCCCCTTATGGCAATACCATCTCGATCCTCCTGGGCCATGTTGACCGCCTCCTGAAAAATGATATCACTCCCCTCTTCTCTGGCCATCTGGAGACGAATAAGCTGGACGAGTCCATCAATAAACCGTCTCACTCTCTCCCTCTTAGTGGGGAGTATGACAATAGCATGTCGAGCCAACTCGATGAACCTAGTCTCGTACTGGGTGACTGACATGGATCCCTGATGGAGACGCTCAAACTACCTCTAATAGGCCTCACATTGTGTGACAGGGAGAAACTTCTCTAGAAATGTGTGCGTGAACTGCTCCCAGGTCAAGGCTAGAGACCCTACTAGTCTAGCTAAATAGAAATCCCTCCACCAAGTCTTGGCGGATCCAGATAGGCGAAATGCAGCGAAATCAACTCCATTAGACTCAACAATACCCATGTTCTGAAGAACATCGTTGTAGATGTCCAAATAATCCTGAGAGTCCTCGGTGGGTGCATCACTGAAAGTAGTAGTGAAGAGCTTGGTGAACCTGTCCAACCTCCACAAAGCATCTACGAACATAGCCGCTCCATCGCCTGTCTGAGAAATCAACCCCGGCTGAACTGCCACAGCTAGCTGAACTACTGGAATCCGAGCCTGGGGAGCTACCTGCTTTGGAGTACGTGTAGCAGGAGTCTGGGCCCCTCCTCCAGCCTGAAAGACGGATGGTGCTACAGGGAGCAACGCTGCTCGGGTAACTCTCTCCATGAGACCCACCAATTGGAACAAAGCGTCCTGAAGAACTGGAGTAGTATTAAACCCCTCTGAGACCTGAGCTGGGCCCACCGGAATTGCTGGGGCGGGAACCTCCTCCTCAATATCAAAATGAGGCTCTGTTGCTGGTGCTGCTACTCGGGGCTGAGCTCTGCCCCTACCTCGACCTCTATCACGGCCTCGTCCTCTGCCCCTAGTGGGAGCAGCCCGAGGCTCAGAATGTTGATCAGAAGATGAGGAAGCACATGTTCTTGTCATCTGCGAAGAAAAGAGTAGAAAGACAATCAGTATTTGAGAAATAGAATCACACGAAAAGAAAGAACAAATGTAAAATTTTTCCTAACTCTATAGCCTCTAGGGGATAAATACAAACGTCTACGTACCGATCTCTCAGACTCTACAAAGTTTGTCCGTGAGTTGTGAGACCGATGCAACCTAGTGCTCTGATACCAACTTGTCACGATCCGGATTTCCTATGCTCGGGAATCATGATGGTGCATACTAATGGGAGTTAGGAAAGCCAAATTTTAATTTCTTTTCCACTAATAATATAATCCATTTTCAACAATTAACGGCAGTAATACAAAAGCAACGAAATTCAAATAAATAAGCGGAAGTCTTTATATTATAAAAACTGAATTGAAATGCAAAAAGTTCAACAAAAGCCTCTACCCAAGACTGGTGTCACAATACTCACGAACTGCTAAGAATACTAAATACAAACGTCTGAAGAGAACATAAACTGTTTGTCTCGAATACAATGAGATAACAGATAAAATAAAGAATAGAGGAGACACCGGGCCTGCGGAGGTTGCACTGGACTGAAAGTCTGCTTCCCCACTACTTCTATTACTGCTCGAAACCTTGATCTGTGCAAAAATAATATAGAGTGTAGTATCAGCACAACCGACCTCATATGCTGGTAAGTGTCAAGACTAACCCCGGCGAAGTAGTGATAATGATAGACTAGACTACCACATAAATCTGTGCAATATTAAATATACAGCGGAATCGAAATACTAGACAAGTAAACAATACGGGAGGGGAAGCATGCTATGGGGAAACAACAGTTTCAAGTAAAAATTGACTATTATGAAGGAAAACATAACTTATACAATAATAAGGAACAAAGATTAACCAGTGCACGACATCACTCTTCGTACTTTTACTCCCATCCTTACCAAATCAATCATATCAGTAAATTATGTACACGACATCGCAGTTTGTTCTTTTACTCTCTCTCATCACAATATATAATCAATGAATATCAGTACGGAACCGTACGGCGTGGCATCACTCTTCGTGCTTTACACTCTTTGCTCACAATATGTAACAATGAATATTAGTACGGACTGGTACATCGTACAACCCGACATCACCCTTCGTGTTGTACACTCTTTCCTCACAATATCAAACAATGCAAGGCATCACCCTTCGCGCTTTAACACTCTTCCTCACCCAATCAAGAATCACAAGCAAGGGCTAGGGAAGAAATAAATAATAATGGAAGTCCCGGCAAGGGAAGACAAATGATCAATTTAAAAGCCCGGCAAGGGTATAACATCAATAATCTCAACGTCCTGGCAAGGGAAAATATTCGATAATCAACAACGCCCGGCAAGGGAAAATATTATTAACTCTTTATCTTACTTCCACTTTCATCTCATAGTTCACATTATTACTTGAGCCAATGCTCCATAGATTTACTTATCTTCTATGCCTTCACAATTTGTATTTCAACCCGAGTCAACGCTCCATGAAGTTTAAATATCACAATCCCCTTCACAAACTCTTTACAACATATAAAAGCTATCAATCAAGCATGGAAGGTATAACAAAATCCAAACTATTTGCATAATAAGAACCCACGATTATGCTATACACAAATGTATAGATACTCGTTACCATGCCTATACATCATACTCGGCAATTAGCAAATAACATATAAGACTCACTCTTATTCCCTCAAGCTAGTGATAAACCAAACACTTACCTTGATGCATTGAATTCAACTCAAGTCTCAACTATGCCTTTACCCCTTCCACCACAAAATCGCTCGAATCTAGTCACAAATTACTTAAATACATCTACTATTGCTAAATGAATCAATTTGAATGGATAAAAATAAATTTTCTAAAGTTTTACCCAAAAAGTTAAAAAATGGCCCCGGGCCCACATGGTCAAAACTCGATTTCGAACCAAAACCCGGTTACTCATTCCCCCACGAACTCAATATGTAAATCGTTTTGAAATCGGACCTCAAATTGAGGTTCAAATCTCCAATTTTTGAAAAACCTAGGTTCTACCCAAAATCCTCAATTTCACCCATGAAGCTCATTGATTTTAAGTGGAAACATGTTAAATGATGTTAATGATTGAAAGAATTGAGTAGAAATTAACTTACAATTGAATTGGAGAAGAAAGATTTCTTGAAAAATCGTCTATGGGTGTTTGAATTTGAGAAAATGTAAAAAAATCGATTAAGTATAAAATATCCTAGGTTACGGATATGTGAAATGCGAAACTGGGTTCGCAATTGCAAACCCTGCAGGCATGGAAAATGCGACATTTTTGTTCGCATTTGCGAACTCGCCTATCAGGGAACCTTCGCATTTGTGAATAAGGTCCTGCATTTGCGAACCCTCACCTTTGCATTTGCAAGGAATGGCTTCACATTTGCTAACATCAATGTTCGCATTTGCTAAGGGTTCATCGCATTTGTGATCAAAGGCATGCCTGGCTGGTTTCGCATTTGCTAATGTCCAACCTTTGCATTTGCGAATGGTTCATCGCATTTGCGATCAAAGGCAAGCCTGGCTGGTTTCGCATTTGCGAACACATTCTTCACATTCGCGAGTTCTCATTCGCGAGTTCGCATTTGCGAACCAATGCAAAGCCTGCAGACCTGTTCATACCAGCACATTTTCCTAGAACTTTTAAGTTCAAAATGCAATTTGACACCTTTCCAAAACTCCCCCGAGCCCTCGGGGCTCCCAACTAAACATATACACAACCTCAAAAACTTCCTACAGACTTACTCGCGCGATCAAATCGCCAAAATAACATTATATACATCGAATCAAGCCTGAAAACTCATGATTTCTTCCAAATTTTCATAAAACATCAAATTTTCTATTTTAAGTCTGAAACATGTCAAACGATGTCCGTATTCAACCAAACTTTTCAGAAAGTGCTTTAAACCACATATAAGACTTGTATCGAGCACCGTAACCAAAATACGGGCCCGATACCAATACGTTCTAATCGAATTTTATTTCTAATTTTCTTAAATATTTTCAGAAAATAATTTCACACAAAAATTCATTTCTCGGGTTTGGGACCTCAGAATTCCATTCCAGGCATATGCCCAAGTCCATATTTTCCTGCGGACCCTCCAGGACCGTCAAATTACGGACCCAGCCCGTTTACCCAAAATATTGATCGAAGTCAAATTTAGTCAGTTTAATATCAAAATTTAGCATTTTTTTCTCACAGAATTCATACTTGAGCTTTTCGGCTACGCATCCGGACTGCGCACATAAACTGAAGTAACACTAAATGGGGTTTTCAAGGCTTCGAAAGTACAAAATGGTAAGAAAACAAGTGATGATCCCTTTGGGTCATCACACTATGTGTTTTCAATGAATCACAATACTATCCATTGAATTGCCTATATTTTTTTAATGTTGTATATCATTGGTAACCCTTTTTGGGTATTTTTGATAACATGACTAAGATATTAGTTGTTGGTAAATAATATTTTTTTTGGATATATTTCTCTACGGTTCCCATTATATAATTAAAATATTTTAGGATAATTATCTTCTTACAGAAATTAACATAGAATATTATAAATCGCTTAATATTTTTTTTTAATTACTAAGAAAAAATACTATTTTTTGCATATTATACAATAACATTATACAAGAATTATAAATGAGTATATCTGTTTGCCTAAATACCGAAAATTACAAGATGTAAATATGAGGAAGTGACTCTATTAAGCAAGATGGGAGGAATGACTTGGAGCAGTGAGGAGAGATAGGGAAAGCCATCAATGTTATGAAGGGAAGACTGACTTGGTTTTAGTGAAAATACATTTATAAGAATTAAATAGAATGTTAAAATTCAGTACATACTAATAATACTTTTTGCATATGATACATTAAGATTAAACATCAAAAGTTTCTCTTTATTTTTCAAAAATTGTGATCGGTTCAGACACCATTAAAAGGGGAAAGCCATTTTTTAATGTAAAGATAAATTCTGAACAAAAGTATTCTGAAAAATTTGAAAAAACTCTAGCATAATATGTTGTAATTCGATTTTTTATATATAAAATTCCAACATATTGTGCTGGAATTTCATAATGTTCTGAAGTTTCAACATAATATGCTGAAAATTTATACATAAGAAATCCATAATTTAGCATATTATAATAGTGACTATTTTTAATAACTCTATAAATATTAACTATTTTTTAATTACAAATCTAAAAATTAACTAGCTCATGTTATTTTCACTATTAAAAGCTGGCCACCTTCACTAGCTATAATTCCGCCCATGGACCTGTTCTACCTTAACCTCATCCCAGGCGCTACACAACGAAGCCCACAACTCCAAAGACGGGGAAATGGGCTAGTTGTCCCGATCCATCTTTAATCACTACTCCTGGAATTATTTCTAAGAACTAGTTACTTCTCAAAGCAAAAGTTGATATCTTATATATTTTAAAGAAATACTTTTTGAAAAATTATATTTTATAGTTGTCTTTTGACTTTTATAGTCAAATATCTATTTATGGTCACCTCCTACCCTTAAGCCATAAAATAAGCTTGATTATTATTTATTCTCTAATATCCCCTCAAATTTCTCGTATCCCCTACCCCATATCTCTCTCTATTTGCATCGACTTTCTGTTACACGCCCTAAAAAGCAGATGCAGAAAATACATTGTGATGATCCAAACGGTCATCACATGTTTTAAATTAAATTCTGTGTCTTTGAGGCCTTGAAACCTCATTTAGAATCGTCTCAATTTGCATGTGCAGTACGGACGTGTAGCCGAAAAGGTTAAATATAAAAATTTGTGAGAAATGATAAGTTTTGATTATAATATGAGTTAATTTACTACGGTCAACATTAGGTAAACGGACCCAGACCCATAATTTGACGGTCCCGGAGGGTCCATGGGAAAATAAGGAAATTGGACGTATGCCCGGAATAGAATTTCAAGATCCCAAGCCCGAGAAATAAATTTTTAAGTAAAATTATTTTATGATATTATTTAAGAAAATATATAATGAAATCTTATTAGCACACGACGGTATCGGGTCTGTATTTTGATTCCGACGCCCGGTACAGGTCTTATATATGGTTTAAGTATATTTGTAAAGTTTAATTGAAAACGGATGTCGTTTGATGTGATTCAGGCTTTAAATGGAAAATTTGTTGTTTTAAGAAGTTTGAAAGAATTCATGTATTTTGAGGTTTAATTTGATATATATGATGTTATGTTTTAGCGATTTGGTCACAGGGAAAAGTCCGTAGGATATTTTTAAGGTTGCGTGTATATTTGGTTTGAAACCTCGAGGGCTCGGGTGAGTTTTGGATAAGCCGTGGGTGCATTTTGGACTTTTGAAAAATAATTGGTGCATTTATGATCTGCAAGCTTCGCATTTGCGAAGACAGTCTCGCAAATGCGAGAAAGTGGATTGTGCGGGCCTGATCACAAATGCGACCAACAAGTACGCAAATGTGAAGAAGGACCAGTCGTAAATTCGACGTTTTGATCGCAATTGCGAAAGTCCGGAATTTTTAAAGGGTTCACAAATGCGAACAATATTTCGCAATTTCCATATCCGCAGAGGTTGGGGTTTACAACTGCGAACCCATGTTCGCAACCAACATCTGAGACCTGCATTTTTTATACTTAGTCTATTTTTTAACCCATTTTTTATATTCCCTCAAACACAAACACACTTAAGCGATTTTTCAAGAATTCCTTCTTCTCCAAATTAATTGTAAGTCATTTTTAACTAACTTTCTTCAACTATTAACATCTTTTAACATGATTTCAACTTAAAATAAAAAATTTCATGGGGAAATTTGGGTGTTTGGGATAAAACCTAGGTTTTTTAAAAACAGAGATTTGGACCTCAATTTGAGGTCCGGTTTCAAAATAATTATTTTTGTCCGTCGCTACGCTGTTCCCAAGGACTAGAAAAATCAAAATAGTGAAATTTTTAGGTATTTGGGTTTGTGGGGGAATACGTAATCAGTTTTTAGTTCGAACCTCGAGTTTTGACCATGCGGGCCTAAAGGGAATTTTGGTCATTTTATATATAGTTTCGCGTATTAGCTAGAATTTAATTGTAGAATCAATTTCTTGAAGTATTATTTACATTATGAAATGGAATTGAATAGATTTGGTCCACTTGAAATCGTATACTTGCGGCAAAAGTATGGTTTAGAGTTGTTTTTGAGCCGGTTCGAGATAACCGGCTTGTTTAACCTTGTGTCGGGGACCTTCCCTTTAGGATTGGTGTATTTGATAACCGAATTTCCTTGTGCGTGAGGTGACGAGCGCGTACTTGCACAAATTGTTTAAAAAAACTAGTTTTTTTAAAGTATTCCGTAGCATGTTTCCTTTTCCCCTTTATTGTATTTGCAAACTTAACCGTTTGTTAGTTAAAAAAGGCATGATTAGTTGCCTTAATTTGTCTATTTGCTTAAATTGCTTTGATTGCACTACATGAAGCATGTTAGGCTTGAAATTACTTGTGGTCCTGATATGAAATTCCATTTCTGAATATCTTCTTGTTGTTGCTGCGTATTTAAACTGGAACTACGGATGTTGGATTCCGGTAGCTCCCCCCTGTATGTTTATTTTGGGACTATGGATTAGATTTCAGGTAGATCCCCCTGCACAGTTAAATAGAACTACGGGAATGCACCCGGTAGATTCTCTTAGTACTGCGTATTTACTTTTGGGACTACAGATCGAGATTCTGATAGATCCCCGAATATTGATGATCGGACTACGGGACGGTATCCCGGGAGATTCATGAGCCAGTTGATGAAAAGGACTACAGGACGGTATCCCGGGAGATCCTCATTGTTACTATTGGTGTTGAGTTGTTCCTATATCTGTGGTTACTATGTTCGTTGTATATTTGTTGTTGTCTTGTATAAATAGTCTTATTCTATGGTTGTACTCATTATTCTGCTTACTCTATACTGTTATATCTTATATTTTATTTAACCTCGGTAAAGCTCTAACCTTTCTCGTTTCTACCAGATCAAGGTTAGGCTTGGCACTTACTGAGTACCGTTGTGGTATATTATGCCTTTTCTGCGCATGTTTTGCTATGCCCAGATTCAGGTACCTCTGCATAGGCTTATCATCCTTGAGGCATGAGAGCTTTTGGAGATTTCGAGGTACATCTGATGCGTCCGTAAACCAAAAAGTCTCCATCTTTACTCTATCTTGTAGTGTTAGCCCTTCCCTCATACTAATGATGTAGACATTTCGGAGTTAGAGCATTTTACTATATTTTTTTAGCTTGTATTCCCGTGAGTTTCCGGATTTTGGGATACAGATGTAGAAGTTTTGAGATATTGTGCTATGTATGCCGAGTGGCATACTATACACCATTCCTTTTAGTTATTCTTAGTTTTATATTTATATATTTTCGCAAGTCTCGATTTAATTTCTGTACTTGTTAGGCTTACATATTCGTAAGACTAGGTGCTGTCACGACAGTTCATGAAGGGCGAACTAGGATCGTGACAAGTTGGTGCCAGAGCTCTAGGTTCATAGGAGTCAACGGAACACATGCCAGTTTATTAGAGTCTCGCTGATCGGTACAGAGACGTCTGTACTTATCTACGAGAGGCTATGTAATTGTTTGGAAAATTTCACTTCATTTCATTTCCTGTCGTGCAAGATTTTGATATCACAACTAAATGTACGTCTTTTTATTCTCTCACAGATGGTGAGAACACGTGCTACCCGAGAGGATCAGTCATCCGCGCCCCCTACTGCAGCCGCCAGAGGTCGGGGCCGGGATATAGGACGCAAACGCGCACGTGGTGCCGCCAGAGCACTTGCGCAAGCTGCCGCCGAGGTACCACCAGCAGATCCAACCGAAGTCCAAGCACATTGCTACCACTACTCCAGCTCTCTAGGATACTATGGCACAATTCATGAACATGTACACCACTTCGGCTCAGGCAAGCTTGCTTCCCCTTGCTGCAGCCATATCCCATGCTAGGGGAGGAGCACAGAATCCCGCAGCCTGCACTCTTGAGCAGCGAGTACTTGTTGAGCAGGTCCTCGAGATTATTCCAGTACTGCCTGCAATGCCTGTTTAGCTCGAGGACAGGGCAACGACTTTTGAGGATGAGGAGTTGAGGGTTGAGAGGTTCAAAAAGTACAAGCCTCATGTATTCAATGGTCTAGCATCGGAGGATGCTTTGGGTTTTCTTGATAAGTGTTACCGCATTCTTTGTAACATGGATACTTCAGGATCCAGCGTGGTTTCTCTCACTACCTTCCAGTTTCGAGGGGTCGCCTATGAGTGGTGGCACACCTATGAGTTAGACAGACTAGATGAGGCTGCTTCATTGACTTGGGCTCAGTTTTCATATCTGTTCTTGAGAGAATATGTCCCTCCGAGCCTCAGGGATGTATGGCGCGCAGAGTTTGAGCATTTTCACCAGGGTACTATGACCGTTTTAGAGTATGCTATCCATTACACCAGTTTGTCTAGGCATGCACCAGCCTTGGTTGCTACTGTTCGTGAGAGGATTCACCGGTTTATTGAGGGGATTACTCCTAACATCAGATCTAGCATGACTCATGAGTTTAAGATGGATATTTCTTATTAGTAGGTGGTGAGCATTGCTAGGAGGATTGAGGGTATGCATGATAGAGAGAGGAATGAGAGAAAGGCCAAGAGGTCATGCAAGTTGGGCCATTATTCTGGTGCTCGTACCCCAGCTGCAGGTCGTAATGGTAGGGGTTATATGGGTTTTCCCATTAAATTAACTCTTCCAGCAGCTAGCAGTGCTCCAGCTCCTCCTAGGCCTCAGGAGCCTTATTATGCACCTCCTGAGCGGGGACTTGCAAAGGTTAGTCTAGCAGATATGGCCCTAGCCAGTCACAGCCACCACGTCCTCCCAGGGCTGGTTTTGAGTATCGTAACACACGCCATATGGTGAGGGGTTGCCGCAGACTTAGGAGGGGTGCACCTCCATAGACTTCTTAGCCGCAGCGTGCCACGCAGAGCTCTCCGGCCATGGTTCCATTTCCATCCAGCTAGAGGTAGAGGTCGGGGAGGTAGAGGTCGCCCTAGAAGGGGAGACCAGGCCAGATATTATGCCATGTCTGCCCGTACCGAGGCTGTTGCTTCTGATTCTGTCATCACAGGTATTTTACTGATATGCCACAGAGATTTATCTGTTCTATTCAATCCAGGCTCAATTTATTCTTATGTGTTTTATTATTTTGTTTTGTATTTAGGTTTATCTCGGGATTCTTTGAGTTCCCATATTTATGTTTCTACTCATGTTAGAGATTCACTTTTTGTTGACCGCTTATATCGATCATGGTTAGTAACCCTCTGTGGTTTTGAGACCAGAGACGACTTGTTGTTATTCAGCATGGTTGATTTTGGTATTATCTGGGGCATGGACTGGTTGTCGCCCCATTATGCTATTCTTTTGATTCAAACCAAGATCGTGACGCTAGTTATGCCAGGTGTACCGTGTGCAGAGTGGAGGGGTACCTTAGATCATACTCCTAGTAGAGTTATTTCCTTCCTTTAGGCTCAACGGATGGTTGAGAAGGGATGTGACTATATAGATATTGATTGATCCTAGTAGTGCGGGACCATTCTGATGTGTTTCCAGCTGATCTTCTAGGCATGCTGCCTGATAGAGATATTGATTTTGGCATTGATCTACTGCAAGGCACCCATCCCACTTCTGTCCCTCTGTATCGTATGGTTCCTCCGGAGTTGAAGGAGATGAAGAATCAGTTGCAGGAATTGCTTGATAAGGGTTTTATACGGCCCAATGTTTCACCTTGGGGTGCTCTTGTCTTTTTTGTGAAGAAAAAGGATGGTTATATGCGTACGCGTATCGATTATCACCAGTTGAACAAGGTTACAATGAACAACTGTTATCATTTTCCTCGTATTGATGGTCTGATTGACCAGTTTCAGGGTGCACAGGTGTTTTCTAAGATTGATTTGCGTTCAGTTTACCATCAGTTGAAGATTCGGGAGCTAGATATCCCGAAGACTACTTTCAGGACTCGGTACGGTCATTATGAATTTTTGTTATGTCATTTTGGCTGACCAATGCCCCAGCAACCTTTATGCATTTGATGCACAGTTTATTCCGGCCATATATTGAATCATTGTCGTTGTCTTGATTGATGACATTCTGGAATATTCTCGGAGTCGGAAAGATCGTGAGCAACATCTGAAGACAGTGCTTCGACCCTGAGGGAAAAGAAACTATATGAAAAGTTTTCATAACGTGAGTTTTGGTTGGATTCCGTGGCATTCTTGGGTCACGTGGTATCGAGTTAGGGTATTCGAGTGGATCCGAAGAAGGTAGAGGAAGTGCAGAGTTGGTCCAGTCCAACCTCAGCTACAGAGATTCGCAACTTGCTTAGTTTGGCAAATTACTACCGCCATCTCGTGAGGGATTTTCATCAACTGCAACCTCTATGACTAGACTGACACGAAAGGGTGTTCCGTTCCATTGGATGGAAGAGTGCGAGGGGAGCTTTCAAAAGCTCAAGACGGCTTTGACTACGGGCACAATTTTGATATTGCCTATAGGTTCAGGTCTTATAGTGTCTATTGTGATGGCTCGAGAGCTGGCTTTGGAGCAATATTGATGCAGGACGGTAGGGTGATTGCCTACACGTCCAGACAGTTGAAGATACATGAGAAGAATTATCCTGTCCATGATCTTGAGTTAGCTGCCATTGTTCACGCCCTTAAGATTTGGCGCCATTATCTATACGGTGTGCCCTGTGAGATTTATATTGACCATCAGAGCTGCAGCACTTGGTCAAGCAAAAGGATCTAAATTTTCGGTAGAGGGGGTGGTTAGAGTTGTTGAAGAACTATGGCATTGCTATTTTATATCACCCGGGCAAGCCAATGTAGTGGCTGATGCCTTAAGTCATCAGGCGAATAGTTTGGGGAGTTTGGCATATTTACCAGCATCGGAGAGGCCTATGATGATGGATGTTCAGGACTTAGCCAACCAGTTTGTGAGATTGGATCTTTCGGAGCCTAGCCGGGTTCTAGCTTGCGTGGTTTCTCGGTCTTCATTATTTGATCGTATCAGGGAGTGGTAGTATGGTGACCATTGTGACCATTCAGCATGGTGATGCCAGCGATGTGACCATTGGCGAGGACGGAGTATTGAGGATGCAGGGTCAAGTTTGTGTACCCAATGTTGTGGGCTGTGAGAGTTTATTCTAGAAGAAGCCCAGAGTTCGTGGTATTCCATTTATCCGGGTGCCGTAAAGATGAATCAGGACTTGAGGTAGCACTATTGGTGGAGGCGGATGAAGAATGATATAGTTGGGTTTGTAGCTCGGTTCCTGAACTGTCATAAGGTGAAGTGTGGCACCAGAGGTCGGGTGGATTGCTTCAGCTCATACAGATTCCGAAGTGAAAGTGGGAGCTTATCACCATCGACTTTGTATGTGGACTCTCGAAGACTTTGAAGAAGTTCGATTCCATTTGGGTTATTGTGGATCGGTTGACCAAGTCCGCTCATTTCTTTCCTATGTGTTCTACTTATTTTTCGGAGCGGTTGGCGGAGATTTATATCCGAAAGATCATTCGTCTGCATGGTATTCCAATTTCCATCATTTCGTATAGGGGTATTCAGTTCACGTCGCGGTTCTGAAGAGCATGCATCAGAAGTTAGGTACTCGAGTGGAGTTAAGCATGGCATTTCACCCTCAAACGAACGGACAGTCCGAGCGTGCTATTCAGATTCTTGAGGATATGCTCCGTGCATGTATGATGGAGTTTGGGGGTTCTTGGAATTAGTTCTTGCCGATGGCGGAATTTGCTTTCAACAACAGTTATCAGTCCAGCATTCAAATTTCAGGTGGCACCGTATGAGGCTTTGTATGGTAGATGATGTAGATTTCCGATCTGTTGGTTTGAGCCTGGCGAGGCTAGATTATTGGGCACAAATTTGGTTCAAGATGCTTTAGAGAAGGTTAAGGTGATTCAGGATAAGATTTGTACAACCAGTCCAGGCAGAAGAGCTATGCGGACCGGAAGGTTCGTGATGTTTCCTTTATGGTTGGAGAGCGAGTTCTGCTTCAGGGTTCGCCTATAAAGGGCATTATGAGGTTTGGAAAGAAAGGGAAGTTGAGTCCGAGGTTTATTAGCCCTTTTGAGATTTTGAGGCGAGTTGGGGAGGTTGCTTATGAGCTTGCCTTACCTCCCATCCTGGTAGGAGTTCACCCGGTATTTCATGTTTCGATGCTTCGGAGGTATCTCGGTGATCCGTCACACGTGTTAGATTTCAGCATTGTGCAGTTAGACAAGGACTTGTCTTATAAGGAGGAACCGGTAGCTATTCTAGACCGGCAGGTTTGTCAGTCGAGGTCAAAGAGGTTTCCTTCTTCTCGTGTTCAATGGAGAGGTCAGCCTCCTGAGGCATCGACCTGGGAGTCTAATTCCGATATGTGGAGCCGTTATCCCTATATTTTTCCCGACTTAAGTACTTCCTTCTTATGTTCGTTCGAGGACGAACAATTGTTTTAGAGTAGGAGAATATGATGACCCAAACGGGAATCACTTGTCTTAAATTAAATTCTATGTCTTCGAGGCCTTGAAAACATCATTTAGAGTCACCTCGATTCACCTGCGCAGTCCAGGCGCGTAGCCGGAAAGCTAAAATATAAAAATTTGTGAAAAATAATTAGTTTTGATTATAATATGAGTTAATTTGACTTTGGTCAATATTTTAGGTAAACGGACCTAGACACATAATTTGACGGTCTCGGAGGGTCTGTAGAAAAATACGGGACATGGGCGTATGTCCGAAATCGAATTCCGAGATCCCAAGCCCAAGAGATGAACTTTTAAGTAAAATTGTTTTAAGAAATTATTTAAGGAAATTTGAAAAACAATCTGATTAGAACACAACAGTATTGGGCCCATATTTTGGTTATGGCGCCCGGTACAGGTCATATATATGGTTTATGTTCTTTTTGTAAAGTTTGGTTGAAATTGGATGTCGTTTGATGTCATTCGGGATTTAAATGGGAAATTTGATATTTTAAGAAGTTTGAAAGAATTCATGAATTTTGAGGTTTAATCCGATGTATATGATATTATTTTGGTGATTTGATCACATGAATAAGTCCGTAGGATATTTTAAGGTTGTGTGTATATTTGGTTTGGAGCCCCGAGGGCTCGGGTGAGTTTTGGATAGGCCAAGGATGCATTTTAGACTTTGAAAAATAACTGGTTTGATCTGCAGTCTTCGCATTTGCAAAGCCAGTCTCGCAAATGTGAGCCATGCATCGCAAATGCGAGAAAGTGGACTGTGCAGGTCTGATTGCAAATGCAACCAACTGGTTCGCAAATGTGAAGAAGGGACAGTAGTAAAGACGATGTTTTGATCGCAATTGCCAAATTTCGAGATTTTCAAAGGGTTCGCAAATGCGAACAATGTTTGCGATTCCCATATCTGCAAAGGCCGAAGTTCGCAATTGCGAACCGCTATTCGCAATTCCAACATCTAAGATCTGTATTTTTTTATACTTAGCCAAGTTTTGAACCTATTTTTCATATTCTCTCAAACACAAACACACTTAGGCGATTTTCCAAGAATTCCTTCTTCTCCAAATCAATTGAAAGTCATTTTTAACTAACTTTCTTTAACAATTAACATCTTTTAACATGATTTCAATTTAAAATCAAAGATTTCATGGGGGAAATTGGATTTTGGGGTAGAACCTAGATTTTCCAAAAAATAAGGATTTGGACCTCAATTTGAGGTTCGGTTTTAAAATAAATTATTTATTTTGGTTTGTGGGGGAATGAGTAATCGGATTTTTGTTCGAACCTCGGCTTTTGACCATGTGGGACTTAGGGGCATTTTGGTTATTTTACATAATTTTACGTATTAGCTTAGAATTTAATTGTAGAATCAACTTCTTGAAGTATTATGTATATTAGGAAATGGAATTTACTAGATTTGGGTCATTTGGAGTCGGATACTCATGGAAAAAGTGTGGTTTAGAGTTGATTTTGAGCCGGTTTGAAGTAAGTGACTTGTCTAATCTTGTGTGGGGGACCTTCCCCTTAGGATTGGTGTATTTGGTAGCTGAATTGCCTTGTGCGTGAGGTATTGTAGTTGCAAACTTAACGTATTGTTAGTTAGAAGAGCATGATTAGTTGATTTAATTTGCCTATTTTCTTAAATTGTCTTGATTGCACTACGTGAAGCATGTTAGGTTAGAAATTACTTGTGGTCTTGATATGAAATTCCATTTCTGAATATCTTCTTGTTGTTGCTGCGTATTTACAATGGGACTACGAATGTGAGATTCCTGTAGCTTCCCCTTATCTATTTACTTTGGGACTATGGGTTAGATTCCCAGTAGATCCCCTTGCACAGTTATACGGAACTACTGGAATGCACCCGGTATATTCCCTCAGTACTAATTATTTACTTTTGGGACTACAGATCGGAATTCCAGTAAATCCTCGCGCATTGATGATCGGACTACGGGACGGTATCCGAAAGATCCACGGGACAGTTGACGAAAAGGATTACAAAACGGTATTCTGGGAGATCCTCGTTGTTACTATTGGTGTTGAGCTATTCCTACGTCTGTGGTTACTCTATTTGTTGTATATTTGTTGTTGCCTTGTATAACTTGTCTTATTCCATTGTTGTACTCATTATTCTGCTTACTCCATGCTAATAAATCTTATAATTTATTTGACCTCAGTAGGGACCTGACCTTCCTCGATACTACCCGATCGAGGTTAGACTTGGCACTTATTGAGTACCGTTGTGGTATACTCATGCACTTTCTGCGCATATTTTTTTTATGTGCAGATTCAGGTACCTCTACACAGTCTTATCATCCTTGAGGCAGGAGAGCTTTTGGAGACTTCAAGGTACATCTGCCGCGTCCACAGACCGAAGAGTGTTCATTTTTGTTCTATCTTGTACTGTTATCCCTTCCCTCATACTGTTGATGTTAGACATACTGGAGTTAGAGCATTTTACTATATTTCTTTCAGCTTGTATTCCTTTGAGTTTCTGGGTTTTCGGATAGTGACGTAGAAGTTTTGAGATATTGTTCTGTATATGCCGAGCGGCATATTGTACACCATTCCTTTTAGTTATTATTAGTTTTAGACTTATATATTTTCGCAAGTTTCGATTTAATTTTTGCACTAATTCTTTTTTGTAAAAATTACTATACCTTTTAACTTTAAGATAATCAATTTTTAACATAAAAATTAATTCATAAAATTATTGTCAAAGAAAAATGGGGCCCCCAAAGTCAAGCCAATGCTTGGGCTGCTTTACCCTTCACCGGCGTTGTTTACAATGTAAAATAGAGAATTACACTGTTTTAAAAACGCAAGTGAATCAATTAACATAATAGACTCCTAATATAATCAATAAATTCAATTATAATACACAAAAATTATGTATTTTCAGTTATAAAAAAGATTCTCAACCGAAAAATACTCCAAAAATATAGCAATCTTCAGAGAAATTATATAATACATATGAATACATACTTATATTAATTAAAAAAAGTTATGAATATATTCATGGCATATAGAGAGACAGTAAATAGAATAAAATACATAGAATACAACGGGATACATTGAAAATGAGAAAAAAAGACACTGATTACAATAAAATATATGGAATACAACGAGATACATTGAATTACAATGAAAAAAAATAATGAATAAAATAAAATACAAAAAAATACATTGAAATATATTACTAGAAAATCAAGTTGCTCAACCCCAAACTCCATTATCTTTGTTCAAAAACAAATTCTAATTTTCGACGAATTCGCTCTTCACCGGAAGCCAACAGTTAGAAACCAACCGAATTAAATGTTGAGTTGTCCCACATCGGAGGGATTTGAGGTCCTTGGTCTCCTTATATGGCTTGGGCAATCCTCACCTCATAACCTAGCTTTTGGGGTTGAGTTAGGCCCAAGATCCATTCTTTTTATGGTATCAGAGCGTGGTTTTCCGGGATGCTTCTTCTCTATTCTTCATCGAACCGGATCAATTTTGTTGAGGTCTAACTGGCGGTTCCAGTTTCTGTGCGTTTTCAGTTAACTGGTGAATCGGAGGTTTGTTTTGGTTTCGCCTGTTGATATTCTCCTCAGCTAGGTGTTTTGGGTAGTCTTCTGACACCTTTCGTGCTTGATTCCGACGGATTCACAAGTGTTGGTTTTTGTATCACTCGTAGCTAGGGTTTTCACCATGCGTTGAAGGTCGTTCTTCTCCGGTAGCGAAGAAGTCGGGTAAACATATTCTCACCTTTAGTTAGGAAGTTTGCATGTGTTTTGATGAAAATCTAGTCTGTCAAATCGGTCGCAGAAGTTGAATCGATTTCTACTTAGTGTTGTCCCTGTTGTAAAATATGAATCCTAATAGTGCTTCATCTATTGATCCTACGAGCCCTCTGTTTATCTACTCTTCCGTTGTTCCTGGTGTTTCACTTGTTCCTACTCCTTTTTCGGGTAGTGGTTTTGGGGGTTGGAAGAGAAAAATGATAGTGGCCTTATCTGCTAAGAATAAAATTGGTTTTGTTGATGGTACCTGTCCCCGATCAGCTACTAATGTGGCTGAACAAATGTTTTGGGACAGATGTAATAATATGGTAATTTCCTGGTTGACTGCCTCTCTGTCTCCTCAGAAATCTGAGAGTGTGCAATATTCTGAGACTGCACAAAGTATATGGGCACAACTGCAAGCCAGATATGGCAATGCTAATAGGACCAAAATTTTCGATCTCAAAAGAGAACTTATTCACACTTCTCAAGGTTTTCTAGATATAACATCATATTTTAACAAATTCAAAGGGTTATGGGATGAATTGGGAGTAGTGTGTAAAAACCATGCCAAATGTGCATTTGTGTTGCCAAAAATGGGATCATACAAGAGGATGAGGAAAATAAGGTGTTTCAATTTCGCATGGGCCTTAATGAGACATATATGGGGGGTAAGGAGCAATTTGTTGATGATGCAACCTCCCCCTACTCTTGACACTGTGTATGACATTCTTCTTAATGATGAGAGATAAGTCCAACCCAACTCTCAACTCAATCCTGATTCCATGTCTTTTAGTGGTAATGCAAACAAAAGTCTTGCATCTTCTTTTGGAATGAACCAAGCTGCAGTACCTAATCCTTCTTCTCTCAGACAATATACACAAAGAGTCAGTTTTGATCAGACCAAGGGGTCTTTATTCTGTAGATACTACAAGAAGTACCTACAAGCTTCATGGGTATCCACAAAACCTCAAGTTTAACAAAGGAAGGAAAACTGCTGCTGCTCATCTAATGGTGCTCACTTCAATCTTTCTGAAGGACACACATCTGATCTTACTGGTAATTCCACTGGGGGTCACCAATCTGTTCCAAATGTGGATGAACAGGGTTCTGCGGTACAAGGTTTGAGCATACAACAGTATGATCAATTGATGACTTTGCTTCAACAAACTCAGTTGGGAGACTCCAGTACTCAGGCTCTAACTCCCATGTGCACTGCCAACATTGCTGGTACTATGCTAACTGAGAATCCTGTTTCTGATTCCAAACTCTGTATGCTTACTCAAATCAACTCTATTTCTCGGATAATAGACTCAGGGCTTCTGACCATATGACATCTAATAAAGATTTACTCTTTAATATCATACCCTTAGTTGTACCTTATCTTGTGACTCTTCCCAATGGATACAAAGTAAAAGTGACCTCCAGTGGATCCTTTACTTTAACTCCATTTATCACACATCATAATGTGTTGTTTGTTCCTTCTTTCAAACACAACTTAATCTCTGTCCACAAACTGATAAAGAAGTTGCACTTTAGTCTTGTTTACTGCAACTTCCTGTTTTCTTCACATTTTAGAGGCCCCTTCTCTGAGGATGCCTTTGGATCTTGGTAAGGAGAAGGATGGTCTGTACAAGTTTGCTTTGATTCCACCCTCAGATTCCTCTTCTAGTTCTTGCAAACCTGTTTCAGTGTGTTCTTATTCTGATTCTTATAATTCTGCTTGTGCCTCTAGCTCTAAAGCTTTTCCTTTGCCTTTCACTGTAAATAACTCCATTTGTAATAATGCTAGCGGAAATGATATGAACTTCATTTGGCACTTATGACTTGCCCACATTCCTTTTGCAAATATGAAACATATTTCTGCCTTGTCCCTTTCTCTTGCTCCTAAACAATCATTTCCTTGCTCTATTTGTCCTATGGCTAGGCAAACTAGGCTTCCTATCCCTAATAGTTCCATCAGTACAAGCAGACCTTTCCAGTTAATTCATGTAGATACTTGGGGCCCTTACCATACACTAGCTTCCTCTGGATCAAGATATTTCCTTACAATAGTGGATGATTTTTCTAGGGCCACCTGGACACACCTACTGGGATCTAAGAGCAGTGCTTTTTGCATGATTAGGTCTTTCTTGTCTATGGTTAAAACTAATTTGGTCCTACTGTTCAAATTATTAGAAGTTACAATGCCTTGGAATTAGGGTCCAACCTTGATGGGGTTTCTTTCTTCAACCAACAGGGTATTATCCATCAAACTTCCTGTCCCCACACTCCTCAACAAAATGGTGTTGTTGAAAGGAAACACAGAACACTTCTTGAAGCTTGTGGAGCTTTACTTTTTCAGTCCAAACTCTCTGTATCATTTTGGGGGTACTGTTTATTAACTGCCACATATCTGCTTAATAGGATTCCATCTTCAAAACAAATCCCCTTATGAAGTGATATATGGTAAGACCCCTATTTACTCACATTTGAGAGCATTTGGTTGTCTTGCTTATGCTGCTGTCCCCATTCCACAGAGAGATAAACTAAAACCTAAAGCACTTTCATGTGTTTTTCTAGGATATCCTTTTGCCAAAAAGGGTTACAAGTTTAATGATCTAGTTTCCAAAAGATGTTTTGTGTCCAGGGATGTTTCATGAGACATGTTCTCCTTTCGCAACTAATTTTGCTATTACTTCCGGTTCCCCTTCTTTTACACATCCTCTTGTTCCTTTTTCTGATCACAAAGATTCTGGGACACACATTTCTGTCCCACCTGGTTCCCCTGTTCCCCATCCTTCTAATTCTTTTCCTTCTCCTTCCAGCTGGGCTCCTTCTTTTGCTTCTGACTCCACACCTTCTGACCCTTTTCCTTCTGCGTCTATCAATCCTGATATTCCACCTTCTGCTATTTCTTCCTCTACACAACCTCCTATCAACAGAAGATCTGGAAGGCAACATACCACTCCTTCGTATCTCAAAGACTATGTTTGTCAACTACCTTCTTTTTCTGGATCCTCTTCCTCTACTTCCAATCTGGAAGCTGAACCTCTTTATTATATCAAGCTGCCACAGTTCCAGCTTGGCAGGATGCCATGAGAAAGGAGTTTGATGCATTGGATGCCAACCACACTTGGGATGTTGTTCCCCTTCCTCCTGGTAAGAAATCCATAGGTTGCAAATGGGTCTATAAGATAAAGTATAAAGTTGATGGCAGTGTTGAAAGGTATAAAGCTAGGCTTGTTATTAGAGGAGACACCCAGATTGAGGGGGTTGATTTGAGTGAAACATTTTCCCCTGTGATTAAGATGTCTACTGTCAAATGTTTGATTGCTGTAGCTGTTAAGAAACGTTGGGATCTTTTTCAATTTGATGTCAACAATGCCTTCTTGCATGGTGACCTAGATGAGGAAGTGTATATGAAGCTCCCTCCAGGTTTGAACATTTCTACTCCTGCTGTCTCTTCTACTTCCCCTCCCCCTATGTGCAAATTTAAAAAGTCACTGTATGGGTTTAAATAGGCTTCGAGACAATGGTATTCCAAATTTTCTTAATCTCTATATTCTAGAGGTTAAAGGGTCTACCTGGTTGTCTTGTGCTGGTGGCAGTCTTTGTGGATGACATCATTATCACTGGAGATGATACAACTGAAATTTCTGCCCTAAAACATTTCTTGGATGATCTGTTTTGAATTAAAGGGTTGGGGTCTTGACATTATTTTCTGGGAATTGAAGTGACTACTGTTCCTGGTGGGTTACTTCTTAATCAAAAGAAATTTGTCTCTGACTTGTTACAACAATTTAACTGTTCTGCAGTTTCTCCTGTAACTTCTCCTTTAGACCTTAATACCAAACTACATGCTAATTCTGGTGATCTGTTCCCTTCTCCTGACAAATATAGAAGCCTAATTGGGAAACTTCTATTTTTGACACATACCAGACCTGATGTTTGCTTTGCTGTACAACATTTGAGCCACTTCTTGCAGACTCCTGAAATACCTCATATGTCTGCTGCCCAGCATGTTCTTAGGTATCTCAAAGGCACTATGGATTTGGGGCTTTTCTATTCTAACTCTCCCGATTTTTCTGTACAAGCTTTTTCCGACATTGATTGGGCAACTTGATCTGATACTCGTAGATTTGTCACTGGCTTGTGTGTGATTTTAGGGGGAATCTTGGTATGTTGGAAGTCCAAAAAGCAACCTGTGGTGTCCTTATCTTCTGCTGAAGCAGAGTACAGGGCTCTTAGCAAGGTGGTTGCTGAATTGTCTTGGTTTTCCAGACTGCTAACTGACCTTGGTGTTTCTGTGTCTCTTCCTTTTTCTGTATTTTGTGACGACCAGGCAGCTTTACATATAGCCAAGAATCCAGTTTTTCATGAACGGACCAAGCACATTGAGGTTGATTGTTACTTTGTCCGGACTAAGCTTTATGATGGGCTGATTTCTCTCTCTCATGTTTCCACTTCTCAACAATTAGTTGATGTTCTCACCAAACCTTTGCCTGGAACTGTTCATCATGATCTTTTGCGCAAGTTGAAGGTGGTTTCCCCCTCCAACTTGAGGGGGGGTGTTGGGCTAATGGATTACTTGGCCTCTAAACCCAAGCATAAACATTGATTTGTTGTAGTTATTGTACATTTTATTTAATTAGCTTGTAATCTTCTTTTATTGTTCTTGGGCCATGTCTTGTTTTTGGGCTAGTAACAGATTAGGCCCAATTTCATCAACCCCAAAAGCTAGCTTTTGGGGTTGAGTTAGGCCCAATGTCCATTCTTTTCATGGTATCAGAGCGTGGTTTTCCGGGACGCTTCTGCTCTATTCTTCATCGACCCGGGTCAATTTCGTTGAGGTCTAACTGGGGGTTCCAGTTTCTGTGCGTTTTCAGTTAACTAGTGTCGGAGGTTTGTTTTGGTTTCGCTTGTCGATATTCTCCTCAGCTAGGTGTTTTGGGTAGTCTTCCGAGACCTTTCGTGCTTGATTCCGGTGGATTCACAAGTGGTTGTTTTTGTATTACTCAGATCTAGGGTTTTCACCATGCGTTGAAGGCCGTTCTTCTCTGGTAGCGAAAAAGTCGGGTAAACATATTCTCACCTTTAGTTAGGAAGTTTGCATGTGTTTTGGTGAAAATCTAGTCTGTCGAACCGGTAGTAGAAGTTGAATCGATTTCTACTTAGTGTTGTCCCTGTTGTAAAATATGAATCCTAATAGATCTTCATCTATTGATCCTACGAGCCCTCTATTTATCTACTCTTTCGATGTTCCTGGTGTTTCACCTGTTCCTACTCCTTTTAGGGTAGTAGTTTTGGGGGTTGGAAGAGAAAGATGATAGTGGCCTTATCTGCTAAGAATAAAATTGGTTTTGTTGATGGTACCTGTCCCCGACCAGCTACTAATGTGGCTGAACAAAAGTTGTAGGACAAATGTAACAATATGGTGCTTTCCTGGTTGACTGCCTCTCTGTCTCCTCAGGTAGCTGAGAGTGTGCAATATTCTGAGACTGCACAAAGTATATGGGCACAACTGCAAGCCAGATATGGCAGTTCTAATATGACCAAAATTTTTGAACTCAAAAGAGGACTTATTCACACTTCACAAGGTTCTCTAGATATAGCATCATATTTTAACAAACTCAAAGGGTTATGGAATGAATTGGGAGTAGTGTGTACAAACCATGGCCAAAGGTGCATTTGTGCTGCCAAAAATGGGATATACAAGAGGATGAGGAAAATAAGGTGTTTCAATTTCTTTTTTTTTTTTCAGTAGGTGTTTCAATTTCTCATGGGCCTTAATGGGACATATATGGGGGTAAGGAGCAACCTTTTGATGATGCAACCTCCCCCTACTCTTGACAGTGTGTAATACATTCATATTAATGATGAGAAACAAAGACAAGTCCAACCCAACTCTCAACTCAATCCTGATTCCATGTCTTTCAGTGATAATGCAAACAAAAGTCCTGCATCTTCTTTTGAAATGAACCAAGCTGCAGTACTTAATCCTTCTTCTCTCAGATAATATACACAAAGAGTCAGTTTTTATCAGACCAAGGGGTCTATATTCTGTAGATACTGCAAGAATTCTGGGTACTTAACTGATAAGTGTTAGAAGTTTCATGGTATCCACAAAACCCCAAGTTTAACAAAGGAAGGAAAACTGTTGCTGCTCATCTAACTACTGGTGCTCACTTCAATCTTTCTGAAGGACACACATCTGATCTTACTGGTAATTCCACTGAGGGTTACCAGTCTGTTCCAAATGTGGATGAACAGGGTTCTGTGGTTCCAGGTTTGAGCAGAAAACAATATGTTCAATTGATGACTTTGCTTCAACAGACTCAGTTGGGAGACTCCAGTACTCAAGCTCTCACTCCCATTTGCACTACCAACTTTGCTGGTACTATACTAACTGAGAATCTTGTTTCTGATTCCAAACTCTGTATTCTTACTCAAATCAACTCTGTTTCTTGGATAATAGACTCAGGGGCTTCTGACCATATGACATCTAATAAAGATTTACTCTTTAATATCATACCCTTAGTTGTACCTTATATTGTGACTCTTCCCAATGGACAGAAAGTAAAAGTGAACTCCACTGGATCATTTACTTTAACTCCATTTATCACACTTCATAATGTGTTGTTTGTTCCTTCTTTCAAATACAACTTAATCTCTGTCCACAAACTGATAAAGCAGTTGCACTGTATAGTCTTGTTTACTACACTTCCTGTTTTCTTCACATGTTACAGGCTACTTCTCTGAGGATGCATCTGGATCTTGGTATGGCGAAGGATGGTCTGTACAAATTTTCTTGGATGACACCCTCAGATTCCTCTTCTAGTTCTTGGAAGCCTGTTTCAGTGTGTTCTTATTCTGATTCTTATAATTCTATTTGTGCCTCTAGCTCTAAAGCTGTTTCTTTTATCTTTCACTGTAAATAACTCCATTTGTAATAATGCTAGTGGAAATGATATGAACTTCATTTGGAACTTATGACTTGCTCACATTCCTTTTGCAAATATGAAACATATTTCTGCCTTGTCCCTTTCCCTTGCTTCTAAACAATCATTTCCTTGCTCTATTTGTCCTATGGCTAGGTCAACTAGGCTTCCTTTCCCTAATAGTTCCATCAGTACAAGCAGACCTTTCCAATTAATTCATGTAGATACTTGGGCCCCTTACCATACACCAACTTCCTCTGGATCAAGATATTTCGTTATAATAGTGGATGATTTTTCTAGGGCCACCTGGACACATCTACTAGGATCTAAGAGAATTGTTTTTTGCATGATTAAGTCTTTCTTGTCTATGGTTAAAACTCAGATTGGTGTTACTGTTCAAATTATAAGAAGTGACAATGCCTTGGAATTAGGGTCCAGCCTTGATGGGGTTTCTTTCTTCAACCAACAGGGTATTATCCATCAAACTTCCTGTCCCCACACTCTTCAACAAAATGGTGTTATTGAAAGGAAACACATAACACTTCTTGAAGCTTGTAGAGCTTTACATTTTCAGTCCAAACTGCCTGTATCATTTTGGGGGGACTGTTTATTAACTGCCACATATCTGCTCAATAGGATTCCATCCAGATTCCTTCAAAACAAATCCCCTAATGAAGTGCTATATGGTAAGACCCCTAATTACTCACATTTGAGAGCATTTGGTTGTCTTGCTTATGCTGCTGTCCCCATTCCACAGAGAGATAAACTAAAACCTAGAGCACTTTGATGTGTTTTTCTAGGATATCCTTTTGCCAAAAAGGGTTACAAGTTTTATGATCTAGTTTCCAAAAGATGTTTTGTGTCCAGGGATGTTGTGTTTCATGAGACATGTTCTCCTTTCACAACTAATTTTGCTATTACTTCTGGTTCCCCTTCTTTTACACATCCTCTTGTCCCTTTTTCTGATCACAAAGATTCTGGGACACACATCTCTGTCCCACCTGGTTCCCCTGTTCCCTCTCCTTCTAATTATTTTCCTTCTGCTTCCAGCTATGCTCCTTCTTTTGCTTCTGACTCCACACCTTATGACCCTTTTCCTTCTGCATCCTTCAATCCTAATATTCCACCTCTTGCTATTTCTTCCTCTGCACAACCTCCTATCAACAGAAGATCTAGAAGGCAACACACCACTCCTTCTTATCTCAAAGACTATGTTTATCAACTACCTTCTTTTTTTGGATCCTCTTCCTCTACTTCCAATCTGAAATCTGAACCTCTTTATTATTCTCAAGCTACCACAGTCCAGCTTGGCAGGATGCCATGAGAAAGGAGTTTGATGCATTGGATGCCAACCACACTTGGGATGTTGTTCCCCTTTCTCCTTGTAAGAAGCCCATAGGTTGCAAATGGGTCTATAAGATAAAACATAAAGCTGATGGCTCTGTTGAAAGGTATAAAGCTAGGCTTGTTATTAGAGGAGACACCTAGATTGAGGGGGTTGATTTGAGTGAAACATTTTCCCCTGTGATTAAGATGTCTACTGTCAAATGTTTGATTGTTGTAGCTGTTAAGAAACATTGGGATCTTTTTCAACTTGATGTCAACAATGCCTTCTTTCATGGTGACCTAGATGAGGAAGTGTATATGAAGCTCCCTCCAGGTTTGAATAGTTTTGCTCTTGCGGTCTCTTCTGCTTCCCCCCTCCCCCTGTGTGCAAATTGAAGAAGTCACTCTATGGGTTAAAACAGGCTTTGAGACAATGGTATTCCAAATTGTCTCAATCTCTATATTCCAGACGTTATATCCACTCTCTGAATGATTACTCTTTGTTTATAAAGGGTCGGCCTGGTTTTCTTGTGCTCCTGGCAGTCTATGTGGACGACATCATTATCATTGGAGATGATACAACTAAAATTTCTGCCCTAAAACATTTCTTGGATGATCAGTTTAGAACTAAAAACCTGGGGTCTTTACATTATTTTCTAGGAATAGAAGTGACTACTGTTCCTGGTGGGGTACTTCTTAATCAAAAGAAATTTGTCTTTGACTTGTTACAACAATTTGACTGTTCTTCAGTTTCTCCTGTAACTAATACCAAACTACATGCTAATTCTGGTGATCTGTTCCCTTCCCCTGACAAATATAGAAGCCTAACTGGGAAGCTTCTATTTTTGACACATACCAGACCTGATGTTTGCTTTGCTGTACAGCATTTGAGCCAGTTCTTGCAGTCTCCTAGAATACCTCATGTGTCTGCTGCCCCGCATGTTCTTATGTATCTCAAAGGCACTATGGACTTGAGGCTTTTCTATTCTATCTCTCCTGATTTTTCTGTACATGCTTTTTCCGACAGTGACTGGGCAGCTTGCCCTGATACTCGCAGATCTCTCACTGGTTTCTGTGTGATTTTAGGGGGAAGCTTGGTAAGTTGGAAGTCCAAAAAGCAACCTGTGGCGTCCTTATCTTCTGCTGAAGCAGAGTACATGGCTCTTAGCAAGGAGGTTGCTGAATTGTCTTGGTTTTCCAAACTGCTCACTGACCTTGGTGTTCTTGTGTCTCTTCCTTTTTCTGTATTTTGTGATAACCAGGCAGCTTTACATATAGCCAAGACTCCAGCTTTTCATGAGCGGACCAAGCACATTGAGGTTGATTGTCATTTTGTCCGGACAAAGCTTTATGACGGGCTGATTTCTCTCTCTCATGTTTCCACTTCTCAATAATTAGCTGATGTTCTCACCAAACCATTGCATGGAACTATTCATCATGATCTTTTGCGCAAGTTGAAGGTGGTTTCCCCCTCCAACTTGAGGGGGTGTGTTGGGCTAATGGATTATTTAGCCTCTAAACCCAAGCATAAACACTGATTTATTGTATTTGTTGTACATTTTATTTAATTAGCTTGTAATCTTCTTTTATTGTTCTTGGGCCATGTCTTGTTTTTAGGCCAGTAACAGATTAGGCCCAATTTCATTTTCTTTGTCCCAATGTAATAAGGCAGTCCATCAGCTATATCATGTATAGGTAGGGGATTCTAGAGAATTCGGTGAGGTCACATTTCTTCAGATGAAAATGTAAGAACATTGTCTCTTTCGAACTCTCTGGAACAACAACAGATGAAGCTCGATTCTCATCTCGACCTAGCATGTTTTCAAACCAACCTTTCCTCATGTGAGTTTATTCATGGTACTATTGTTTGTCTTTTCATAGAAGCATTTAGCTTTGGCAAGCGCCCAATTCCTTTCCTAATGGGCCTTAGAAATGTTGATGGAATTTTTATATTTCTATGCAATGCAGAAACTTTTATTACCTTTAATGTTTAAAGTTAATTTAATTATACTTAGTATATTAAATTATTAATTTTATATTTTAGTGTATTTTAAGGGTACAATTAATATAGTGTATATCACTCCTTAATTCAAGGTACCGTATATTTCACTCTTCCCACATTTCTCTCTCTCAAACCCTCACCCTCACCCACGTTTATATACTGTTATTAAACATAAAAATAATCATGTAACTAAAATTATATTTCAGAGAAATTCTTTAGTTCTTATTTATCTTCAGAGGAACTCTTTTCTTGGTCATTCCAAAAATGTGTCAACAAAGTACGTGCCTAACAGAAACTTGCAGAAAACGATATGAAGTAACTGGTCGAGCATAATGATCTTCAAAAATAAATTAGGTAATTTGTATCTTCAAAATGGGGTTCGAAAAGAATAATGAATGGCATACGTGTCTAATTTCTTTATGCGATTAAGTAATAGTGTAGAAGTTTTAGTCGTTTTTGATTTGTGAAAGCAGAAAACAAAGCATCTACAATTAAAGTACAAATAATCTATAATTTATCTACGAACTTGGTGCATTGAATTTTAATATCCTAATACCCATTCAATTGTAGTTTAATTGGGATTTTTGACATAATTGTATTTTTTGCAGAAGATTTGTAGAAGTTTTAGTTGTTTTTGATTTGTGAAAACAGAAAATAAAGCATTTACAATAAGAATATAAATAATCTATAATTTATCTACAAAATATCTACAAACTGGGTAAATTGAATTTTTATATCTCAATTCCCATTCAATTGTAGCATAATTGGAATTTTTGACATAATTACGTTTTTTAGAAGATTTGTCGAAGTTTTAGCCGTTTTTTATTTGTGAAAATAGAAAATAAAGTATCTACAATCAGAATACAAATAATCTATAATTATCTACAATTTAACTACAATTTCTACAATATGTCGTTTTCTTCTTCTTCTTCTTCTCCGAGTTTCAATCTAAATTCAGTCAAAACCAAGTCTAATTTTCACCAAAACCCGTCAAAATTGAGATAATAACTTCAAACCATATTCTCGATTATTTCAACAACACCGAATCCAAATAAATAATGATTTTTGAAAATTCAAATTTGAATTCAAAGCTTTCACGCTTTTTAATGGCTGTCAATGGTGGAATTGCTGCTCTCTTTTCATTTGCTTTGTATTACTGAAATTTGCGATTGAGAAACAAAGATGTAGAGAGAATGTCGACGAACTAAGCTTTTGCACAAACTGATTTCTACAATTTAATTCGAATTTGTTGACGATTTTGTCTTTTTTATTTATGGCTTAAGGAAAACTATCGAAGAACAGAGATTTTGCATAAAAGAGTCTATGTAATTTGATTTTAAATTGAAGATATAGGATTTGCGTTTCAAATTAGATCTGAAGGTCGCTAAATCAACCAGAATATTCTGTTCCTGATTTGTATCGCGCCTAATTAGGAAGATTTAGCTACTAATAATTAGTATTTAATGAATGGTATAATAATTATAGAAAAACTGTGAACATAGGGAGTAAATTAGAAACTATACACATATTGGTAATAAAATTTCATATATGGTATAGGAAGGAAAAAAATCTCAATCTTGATAATGTTTAGTCCAGTCGGAGTAGGCCCATCTCAAAATTGTAGAAAGGTCCTGCATATGTCTTCCCTTCTTGTTACTGTTGTGAACTATTTCTATTTTGATATTTATATGGGAAATTTTAGTTCCTATACCATATAGGAAACTATATTACCAAATATGTTTATAGTTTGCATATTATCCGCCATGCTAATGGTATTTCTACAAAATAAGATACTTCATTAAACAAGGAATCATTGTAGTTGTGGGCTTCCTTATTTAGACGTACTAATATTGAGGAATTAAATATTCTTCCAGATATTTTACAATGCAAATCACGCATTAATAATTATCGGCTGTTTTGATTCAAATATTTAGATACACAAAATATTTTTATGATTTCATAAATCCCAATGATGCTACAACTAAATGGGAATAGGAATTGCTAAGATTTAGAGAATTTCATGTCGATGGCATTGTAGTCAAGGAGGATGCGAGCTATAGTCAATTGAGTTTTACAATAGCACAACAATTAATGATCGATACATCCTAAAAAATTATAGAAATCAAATGCATGAACAATGAGCATTGTCCTCCAATGGAAATTAGGAACGATATGGGTGTTCGTGTATACATGGAGACGAAAAAGGAAAACAAAAACTTAGGATCATATCTACTATGTATAAATATTCGCGATTTTAATATGGAATTGAGTAGCACCAATGAGAACACAGTTGCAGGTTTGTGCTGTTACATTTTCTATCAAATTCTGGTTGTATATCAATGTCCTACACTTTATCTATATTTTATCTATAAATAAATCACATGTCAGAGTAAATATATATATCAGTATAGATTTTTACAGTATCTACAAAAATTCTACGTTTATTCTACAATAAAACTGCATAGCATTTGAAAAATGATATGAAATACAGAATTTTAATGTTTCTATAAATTATCTACAAAGTTTTTACAAGCTATTCATAACAGTATTTATCTTTATTTACATCTAGGTTAGTCAGGAATACTAAAGCTACTTGATATGCCAATGTCTCCGGTTATAGAGGAGTATGAAAGTATAATAATAAGAGATAGTATAACTAGTTTTATTAAAGTAGGACAAGTATACTAAGACAAGCAAATAAGTGCAACTGCAATGAAGTACTATTCTGTCATGCACAAGTTCCAATTCAGGGTTAAAAGATCTATTGTTTGAAGGTATGAACATATGAATGGTCAAAATTATTATTATTTTAATTTTATAATTTATTTGTAATTTTTTACTTCTTCTGTTTTTTGTTGTGATAATGTTTATCGGTATTGTAGAAGAATTGTAGTTATGTTGTCCATAAATTGTGTAATGTGATCGTTTAAGCTAAAACAATCTTTTTTTAAATCTACATTTTAAACCACTGTGTATATTGTATTTGTTTTGTAGCTACTATCTGTTATGTGTTGGTGAAAACTATACATGGCACTTCAAGGCAACTAGCAAAAATGATTCAGCAATATTCAAGGTTAGAAATTTCAACGGCCAGCACACATGCTCTTTAATGGACAATACATTCATATAACGCAAACCTACTGCCTTGGTAAATGGTAGCAGGTTATTCCAAAATATTCTGATCCAAAGGCAATTTACACAGCAGAAGATATAAAAACTGACATGTTGTCTGAACACGACGTGAATCTAATCTACATGCAAGCTTGGAGAGCAAAGGAAAAGACTTTACAGCTTTTGAGAGTTCATCCCGCTGACTCCCACAACAAATTACCAAGTTATTTTTATATTCAGGAGAAGACTACAAGTTATTTCAAATAATCTACACAAAACTACAAAATAACTATAATTACATTAGAAACAGAAAATAAAGAATCTACAATTAGAATACAAATTATCTACAAATCAAATACATTGAATTTTACCGAGTCAATCAGAACTTGTTCGGATGTGCCAGGGAAAAGAACCTCTCTTTCTTATCAACCTCTTCCACTCCAAGATCTTACCATGGCTTAGTTTAGTTGTCCTTTATAGAATGCAGAGCCTTCCTCCAATATAAACAAATAGAAATTAAAATTAAATTATCGAATTGTGATAACCCAAACGGTCATCACTTATTTTTAAATTAAATTTTAGATTTTCGAGGCATTGAAATCTCTTTTAGCCTAACCTAGATTTGTGTGCACAGTCCCGCTACGTACCCGTAAAGCTTAAGTATAAAAATTTGTAAAAATTTGGCTATAAAATGAATTAATTTGACTTCGGTCAATGTTTTAGGTAAACGGACTTGGACCCATAATTTGACGATCCTGGAGGGTCTATAGGTAAATATGAGACTTGGACGTATAACCGGAATTGAATGCCGAGGTCCTAAGCCCGATAAATGAATTTGTAAAGAAAATTATTTTCTGAAAATATTTAAGAAAATTTGAAATGAAATCTGATTAGAACATGATGGTATCGGGCTCATATTTTGGTTTCGGTGCCCGGTACAGATCTTATATATGATTTAAGTTATTTCTATAAATTTTGGTTGAAAACGGAGTCCATTTGACGTGATTCAAACCTAAATTGAAAACGTTTATTATTTTTGAAGTTTGAGAAAGATATGTTGATTTTGAAGTTTGATTTGTTGTTATTGAGGTTATTTTGGCGATTTGAACGCACAGATAAGTTCGTATGATGCTGTTGAGTTAGTACGTGTGTTTGGTTAGGAGTCCCGAGGGATCGGGTGAGTTTTGGGGTAGGTTACAGAAGGTCGTAAGTTTAATGACACAGATATTGCAGGTTCAGAGCTATTCCAACTATCTGAACTCGCTATTCTGGTCAGTGAGAAATCATGTGCGACCGCGTAGGGGCCAGTACAGTCCGCGGTCGACTTTGTGCGGTGCGCGGGGGTGTTGTGCGGCTGCACTACATTTTGTATGGTCCGCACAGTGTCATAGGTCCTCAGGTTCTCTGGGTTATACGACCACAGTCGGCTTTGTGCGGTCCGCACAGGGGGTCTGCCAGGGGTATAAATAGACGGGACTTTCAGTTATTTTTTTATTTTTCAAAACCCTAAAAACATATGAGGCGCTTTTTCAAACAACTTTTCTTCTTCAAAACATTTGTAAGTGATTTCTAACTCATTTTCTTCACTCTTTAACATATTTTGACATTATTTCAACTCAAAGTCAATGCTTTATATGGGAAAATTGGATGATTTAGATAGAACCTAGGCCTACTTTTCAAAAATTGGGGATTTGGACCTCGATTTGAGGTTCGATTTCACAACAAATTATATATTTGAGTTCGTGGGGGAACGGATAATTGGGTTTTGGTTCGAACCTCGGGTTTTGACCACGTGGGCCCTGGGGCAATTTTGACTTTTTGGGAAAAACTTTGGAAAACTCATTTCATGCATTCAAATTGATTCAGTTAGCATTTATCGATGTAATTAAGTAACTTGTGGCTAGATACGAGCGAATTAACAGTGGAATCATGGGTAAAGCTACAATTGAAGCTTGAGTTAGTGATCGAGACAATCAAGGTGAGTGTCTGGTCTAACCTTAGCTTGAGGGATTAGGATTTGTGTCTTATTAGCTTATTGCTTCTTGCGGAGTACGACATATAGGCATGGCGATGAGTATCTATACGTTGGTATCGAGTATGACTGTGAATCTTAAATTGATATTTGTTGTGTTCTTAAATGATTGTACGGATGCTTTAATTGGTGATTCTTGATATTGGGAAAAGATTTAGTTTATTTTCATGGAATTTATTTATGACTGCGTATTGGTATTAATTGAGCTGAGTAGAAGTTGAGTTAAGGTTTGTTTTAGCTAATTCTCCCTTGCCAAGATGCTCGTTTCGATATTGTTGTTCCCTTGCTGGGAAGTTATTATATTGCTCTGTTCCCTTGTTGGGAAGTTATTATATTACTTTGCTCCTTTACCGGAAAGTTATTATATTGCTTTGTTCCCTTGCCGAGAAGTTGTTATATTGTCTTGTTCCTTTGCCGGGATTTCTTTGTGATTTTGTATTGGCATGAAATGGGAGCGGGTGATACGCCTACCACAAAATTTAATGAAATATAAGCGGGTGGTAAGCCTACCACAAGATTTAATGGAATAGGAGCGGGTGGTATGCCTACCACAAAATTTAATAAAATGGGAACGGGTGGTACGCCTACCACAAGATTTAATGAAATAGGAGCATGTGGTACGCATTTCACACGATTTAATAAAATGGGAGCGGGTGGTAAATCTACCACAAGTTATATTTAAATGGGAGCGAGTGGAATGCCTACCACGAGATATAAGATGGGGTCAGGTTGCACGCCTCCAATAAGATGTGAACTAAAAGTGAAACCTGTCTTTATTCTCCTTAGCTTTGTTAGAGGTTAAATTTTGGTTTCCGCATTATTTTTTTTAGATTCTGTTCTTATCTATTATCCCCTGAAGCATGTTTCCCTTTCCCATCTTTAATTGTTTTTCCACTCTATTTTTCCGCTGTATATACATATAATTGTACAGGTCCATCTGGAGTTTGGTCCTAGCCTCGTCGGGGTTAAGCCAGACACTTACCAGCACATGGGGTTAGTTGTGCTGAACGATACTCTGCACCCTGTGCTGATACAGGAGCAATATTTCATCAGCAGCAGTAGTTCAGATGCCAGCCTTCAGTCCACCGAGACACCGAGGTAGCCTTGTAGGCGTTTTTCATACCTCTTTTTTCCTACACCTCGAAAGGGTATAACATAGAGAGTTTTTCCAAGTAAAGGACAATCGAAACCAGATTATTTGTTTATCTAAAATTCAGAGTCACCACTTAAGATAATTTATGGTGTCCCAAGTCACCAGTTCAAATCTCGAATCGAAGAAAAGGTTGACTCTGTTTTGCAATCCACGACAAGAAATCCGGGTAAGGAATTCTGTTAACTCGGAAGAAGGTGTTAGGCATTCCCGAGTTTCATGGTTCTAGTGCGGTCGCTTAACAGTTATTATTGGCCTATTATCTAATTTATTACAAGATTTAAACTATGTGCATTTTTAACTTTATAACCGCTTTTATTTAGTTATTTTTAAGAAAGATTCAACGTCATCTAAAATACGTCTTGAACAACGTCACATAAATTCACCCGCTGTCCTTGACACATTTACCTAACGTTGTTGAGATTTGGATTTGAGTCACATAAATGCACACGCGAGTTTAAGGAAACTAATTTACATTACGCACTTAAATCAACTACGCGCCTCAAGCTTGTGAGGGCCATGGAAATTTGCTAAATGGGGCGCCTCGAATTTTAAAGATTTTAAAAGAAATATTTAAATGAGGGCCACACATTTGAGATTTTATTTGGTGCGGCTTACTTCAATTCAATTTTAAAAGGGTATTCAAACTAAGGCTCGGAGGGCTATAGACTATTTGTATTATCTAGTATGGCTCACCTCTATTCTAATTAATGGGCTTAATTAATTAACACAAAATGTAGCTAAAGGTTCCATTTAAACTAACTAAGAAGGCTTATATGGGAGAAAGCTAATCTACTGCATAAAAGGACTTGAGCTACAAGAGGACTGATGGTCCAACTAAAGAAATGGCCCAGGTCTCATTCAAAAGAATTTTCAGAATTGGGCCTCATAATTGAACCTAAATTTAGAGCTCTGCAGTTAAGAAATGAATTCTCAGGGTCGAATCTCTGACGCGCCCAAATTGCACGTGATTAATCATGAATGATCCAATTATTAATGAAGATTCCACTTTGACAAATAACTAACATGCAACTTTAAATCTTTAACTCTTTAAATTGCTCTTCAGAACTACGTTGGAAGGAAACATCAACGAGTTTTTTAGAAAATAGCATTTAACATCTGGAGAATCACAATACCAATTATTAACTATTGAACTATCAATTAACTTGGACTAATGACTACTTCCAACTTAAACTAATGACTACTTCCAACAATCAAAAAGCAAGTTTTGACAACTAAATGGAAAACGACATATGAACCAATTGCGTTGGACCCAATTAATGCTTTCGAACCATGGCTAAGTCAAACAGTTTTAATCAATCAAATAAAACCCTATTCCTTAACTAAATAGCACGATTAGCAGTCCAAAGAGTCCTAATACATTTATGCAAGTTCAAATCGAAATCTAAAAAAAATAATGAACTACAACATGAATGACATAAAAGACTACACATGATGAGCAAACTGCAGCACACTTAAAGAAACTATAGGAAATCTAACAATCAATCGACAAGGAAACAAGCAGCAATTGTTATTCATCCTCAAATTTGGTTACAGAGCCTTCAACTTTTCCTTTCACATGATGTTCAAAAATTGGTACATACCTGAATATAACAGAAACAAAGTCAGCTACCAAATTTGAGGTCAAAGGAGAGCATCAACATCGATACACAACAAGAGTAGTGATTTAACAGATTCAATTAACCAAGCCAGAAAATCAATTTAAAATCCAGTAAAACAATATTCCTCGACACAGTTTGAACAAAAAAAACTTTTTCAAACACAAGAACAATCCCTTTCCAATCCCCAAATGATTCAGAATTGTTTTATAGTTGAAGACCTAAAAAACTGAAATCAGAACACAATTGAATTATGACTTTTGTTTGTGAAAATCCAGCCGTTTGATTTTTTTAGAATTTTCTCTCTCTCCACTTTTTGAGCTTCAAGTAGCGATGCTTTTATAAGCAAGCAAGTAGGGCAGCAGAAATGATTCAAATTTTACCCTCTAGACCTTCCACAATTTTCATTTTTGCAACGTAGTCCCTTATTTTTTGACTTGCTGGCCAAGTAAACCTATTTTTAGCTTCTAAGAAACTTCCTAAGGCTGTTAACAAAAGATTCCCTAAACTTTATTCCCCAATTTACCCTTAACAAGCATGTTATTTACCCCTGAATTGTTAACTTAGGTTAAACTAACCCAAAGTCCAACTATACCGGCCCCTTTTAACTAAGTCAGTGATGTCCATAGTTTCTTATGAGGGGTTTGAATACTCAAAAATGACCAAATGACACCAAAGAACATAACAAATCCCAAAACTGGAAGGCAAATCCAAACAACTCTAATTTTAGGCTTGAATTAACTTTAGTTCTTCAAACTCAGAATTGAACTCTACTACTATAGATCATCAATCAAACAAAAAAAATGAAACAAATAAAATTAATCAAACAAAACAGAACATGCTATATTGTAAAAATCAGTACGAACAAAGAGGGGGGAAATCAGAAATTTGAAACCCCAAAACCTAAGAACAAGCTGCACAATTTATTAGCAACTGCAGAGAAAGAAAAACTAAACATGATAGGAACAAGTATGTAGAAACAGATTGACATAAAAGGGAAAAGGCTGGGTTCAACTAGTTTCAGTAAAAAAAAATTCAAATAAGAGGTGAAACAAACAAAAAACTAAGAAAAAGTCACCAATTTATGCTTGAACAAGACTGACCCTTCTTTTTGCGTCTTGAAATGATGTTAATAATTTGCTCTTACCAACAACAAACAAAAAAGATTATTTTGCAAATAAACTGGCCCCTAAAACTCGAGAGAAGCCGAACCAATGAACTAGCACGCACTGGTCAGGATGTGTCTCCTAGGGCTCGACTCTTCGATTCTGTATTTGAGCATATCTGGAAATGTTTTATGGAAACTAAGCAAGGTTTTTGGAAGAGGGGAACGAGGCGACCAAATGGTGTTATTTTGGCGGTGGTTGGTGGTGGCGCAGCCAGCGGAGAAAATAGGTGCGGCGCTACTGTTTGCCCATTTGATCCAGTATTTGATGAGTTTCAGGGGGATTTGAGGGAAGGCGAACAGGGATTTGGAAAGAGGGGGTTGGGGGGATGATCTGGTGTAAATTTAGGCTTGATTGGCCTTCGGCCACCGCCATAGGCGATTTCCGGCAGGCGGCAGACAATGGTTTCAGTGAGGAGATCGGCGGACCTCTGGGTGTGTGAGAGACGGGAGATGGGGTAGGGGGTTAGCGTTTGGACACACACACACACACACACACACACACACACATATATATATATATAAATCTCCCCACTTCTGAGCCGTTAGATTAACTAACCTCGACGACTCATTTTTTTTAAATCAAACAGTGTTGTTTGGACTTAACGGGAGAAGGATCACGTAACTGAACGGGTTCTAAGGCGGTTTGGGCCGGTTTTCTGGGTTGGTTTGAGGTGGATTTTGCCAGGTTTTAATGGGTTGGCCCGAAATTTCTTTTTCTTCTTATTTTTTTTTTCAGTTTCAGATTTTTTGTTCAATAGCAATAAGAACCTGATTTAATTCTCAAAACTAAATTAATAAAATAATTATTTTTCTCAAAATTGTTTAAGTCCTAAAACAAAAGAAAATTAGAACAAACTCGAAAATTGGAAGTAAAAAAATGCAAAATGAACTATTTTTTGGTATTTTCTTTCATTTTGTGATATTTAGTTAATAATTAACCTAAACATATAAAATTTGATCCTATATAAAAATGGGATGTTTTCTTGTATTTTTTATGAATTAAATAAAATAAAAATGCACATAGAAAAACAAACATGAAAATTTTGCAATCAGTTCATAAAAACCAAATAAAAGAAATATCCTAATTTTGGATATTTTGTAGGAGTAATTCATGTGAGGCAAAAATAATGTGCTCAAAGTGTCCGCAAGCCCGACGTCTCTTCTACCTTATTTAAATTCTGTTATCGCATGTATTCAAGACAAGCAGTGTTATCTCTCTTTAAAACAATTGTATGTAGTACTCTTAGTGGTCCGTGGATGTTGTGACACCAGGTTCTGGTTAGAGGCATGTGTTGGTCTTCGAGATGTTTTGGTTTTATCATTATTTATGACTTGCACTAAATCCATATTCCGTTATTATCTAAATATTTTATTCCTTGTTAATATAATTGGTACGAAGATTTAAAACAAAGGAGTTAATGAATTCTAAGTCCATGGCTTGCCTAGCTTCTACGAGTATGCGCTATCACGACTCCCGGGGGTGGGAATTTTCGGGCTTGGAATGAATGAAGTGCATATGTCAAAGATGAATACTGGAATAAAAGTGTCAAATTGTACAAACTAACCTCTTTGAATTTGTGTCGGTACCGTGGTATAACCACTTGTTAAATTTATCCAACAACTCAGGATCTGCGTCTTGACCGATAACACTAGTAAGTGGGTGCTTGAGGTAAAAAATTTGAGTTCTAACCGAAGTGCTGCCACAAGAAAATTATAAAGGGGGAAATGGTGATCGGGCATGCTTTACTGGCTGCCTTGTTCTACCTTGATGCATGGGTGTTGTTTCATCTTATATAGGCTCGCCGAACTTAACCAACCGGGAGAAGTTATCAGGCATCTCGAAATCATCAAGTGTAACCTTATTCTTCTTATCTCTGGAGTCTTTTGAATTACCTACATTCACATACTCTACCTCTTCACCTATACTATCATCTTCCTCATTCTGTTGTTCTCTTCGAGTTGCTACTGTCATTTTGTGAATTGGAGATTGTGCATGCATATCATCCATATATGTAACACCATTTATATCTAGCTTAATAGAATGCTAAAAATATTGAAACATAAAGCAAATATCTCTGGATACAATTTCATACCTACATTTTTCATCAACTGCACCTTCAAAATATTTATATAAATCAACACGTGCTGGATGATTTTCTTCACCAAGTGCACCTTCAACATTTTGTTTTTTTTCCATTAAAAATGTTAAATCAAACTGGATAGTAGTGGCTTGATAGTATAAGAAGATATGTAGGTGTGTTATAAGATCTACATAAATCTATTGAGCTGTGCGAATATGCTGTATTTATTTGTATATATAATGTAGACAAATTGTAGATATTTTATTGATATCTTGTAGATATTTTGTAGATAATTGTAGATAAAGTAGAGTTATTTTGTAGATACTTGTTTTGCTGGTGCTGGCCTGCACTGGTTCTTCACTAGTGAACTGAAATTGCTGATTGTTCTTGTCTTTTGGTTGGTCAGTATTTTTGGTCGAACGCCCAGCAAACTTAAATTTTATATTAGTTAGGATATATATTTTAGAGGCGAGATAAATAGTTTTGTTAATATGAATAAAATTCAAATGTTAACTTTGCATCAACTTGATCATTTCGACTGTTTATCACCTGCAAAACAGTCTTGACTGACTCATTTATTAGCACTCTACGGCTACCTAGTTCTTTAAAGACATCTTTCCTAAAATTTGCAAGATTTTCATCGACCTATATATTAAAGAAAATACATAGTTAACTTCATAATATATCTGAACATACATTAAAGAACATATGCACTATTATGTATACATCACAATGTTATTTAGGAATACATATTACCTTCTCAAAACCTCTTTTTAACTTTCTTATTTTATGAAGAATAGACTCTTCGTACTCTTTTCCATTTGATTCTTTGGGTTCCAATGGAGGAGCATCAACTTTGGGATCCTCAGAAATATGTCAACCTCTTCAATTATGTACTCAACTTTATCAGGCAAAGACATCACTGAGAGCTCTTTAGGTGATTCACTTGTGCTGGTGAACTGAATGAGAACTTTTTTTAGCTTGATTAAGGCAGAATATGTAGATAAATTGTAGATATTTTATAGGTAAATTGGATAATAATAAATAAAAACCATTCACCTTCATCCATTCAGGCTTGATCATTCTATCTTCAATTGCAATGAAGCAAATATGACCCTTACTAGCTGACTAGTTAAGTATGCGAAGGATTGAATCAGAAATCCGTGTAGCTATATCAGTGTTGACGGAACACTCATACAACCATACTTGCATGGCTAGTACGAATCCTCGAAGGAAATAAGAATGAACAAAAGGATTTAGCCTGTGCCTAACATATTCAATCAATTGTCTGTTAGACTGAATACCCCATGGGTATGTCTCGTACTGACCGGATTCAACTAAGTAAAACCTAAAATGATCTATCAACCCAATATGGTCTTGCTCTGAAGGACTAATGAAGAATTCTATGAGATGTAGAATACATAACTTTACTGACATAATTCGTAGTGATGGTTACAATCCGTTTTAGGTACGTCTTCTACACTTTTACCTTGTTTGGAAAGTAACTGCTCATTATCTTACTGACATAATTCATAGTGTAACCAAAGTCTATCACATCGGTATGACATCTAAGACCAGTTATTAAAGTAAACTATCTCAATCAAAAATTTAACCTCTCACTTTTCAACTCGGCTTATGAAGCATCGGCTGAATTCAATTCATACTTCATAAGAAGATGAATAGCTTGATTTTGCATACATAAATTAGAAAATGACAGTAAATAACCAAAACATATCTTCTCGAATAGCTTCAAACCATTTGGAGACAAAAGCTCTGTAATTTGGCTAGGAATGCTCGGGTCACATAATGTATGGAATCTAAGCATCCAATAATCAACATAATGGGATGCAAAAAAAGGTTCATTCTGCACAAAATATACATAATCTCACATTAATACAATGCTTAAAAATATAGATACATTTGCAATTTATCTAAGAAATAATTACAAAAGATATACAAAATCGTTTGTTCTTTTCCAAGAATAAACGAACAACATTATATTGCGACTAAACCTACCCTAAAACTCGAGAGAAAATGGACCAATGAACTTGCACGCACTGGTCAGGATTTGGCTCCTAAGGCTCGACTCTTTGATTCGATATTTGAGCATTTTTGGCAAGTTTCCATGGAAACTAAGCAAGGTTTTGGGAAGAAGGGAAGGAGGAGAACATATGGTGTTATTTCGGCGGTGGTTGGTGGTGGCACCGCCACCGAAGAAAATAGGGGCGACACTAGGGTTTGCCCCATTGATCTAATAATTGAGGAGTTTTAGGGGGATTTGACGGAAGGTGATCACCGATTTGGAAAGAGGGGGTTGAGGGGATGATCTGGTGTAAATTTGGGCTTGATTGGCCACCAACTGCCGCCATAGGCGATTTTCGGTAGATGGCAGGAAATGGTTTCAGTGAGGAGATCGGCGGACCTTCAGGGGTGTGTGAGAAACGGGAGATGGGGTAGGGGGTGAGCGTTTTGACACACACACACACACACACACATATATATATATATATATATCCCCACTTCCGTTAGATCAACTAACCTCGACATCTCAGATTTGTTTTAAATCAAACAGTGTCGTTTGGACTTAATGGGAGATAGATCGCGTAATTGGACGGGTTCTAAGGTCATGCAAACATCATAAATAGACTGAGTGATCTCAGGAAAGGGTGTATGTATTTTAGCAAAGGCTCGGAAATGTAACACAAAAATGAGGAAAAAAGTAAAGTTACAAGGGCCAGAAGGGCAGCCAAGCAATATATATTGACTTGGTAATCTCGAGAAAAGTACAAGTATTCTGGCAAAAGGTTTGGAAATGTAACACAATAATGGGGAGCCAAGTAAGTCGTAAAGGTTCAAGGGTCAGCTGAGCAGCTCAAGCAACTCATCATCAACATAGAGAATGGAACACAATGAAACACGACAGTGGGGAGACCGCTTTCAACAAAACTGCCGCAAGCTAACCTCTGCTTTTCAAACTAACAAGTTATCTTTGATTGACACAGGGCAGAAAAGTCCGGAAGAGCCTAAGGGAGGCCATCCACAGGGGAAGGCAGGCACATGGCAGGTATGATCAAAATCTCAAGGCCACTTGGAAGTGGGACTCAGCTCAAACTCAAAGGGACATAGTCCGTGATATATATCCTCCCCAGCAAAGAGCACAAAGGGACAAACTTCAACTAGAAAACCCCAAAAGAAACAATTGAGGGTTAAAAGAAGCATGGAAGTTGAGATGGAACGCAGTTTAAAACTCAAACAGGTGCGGGTGACATGGGCGAGTACCAACACCTTTCCCGATAAGAGTCGCCGAAACACTCATGAACAATGATCACTAGCAGAAACAACCGGAACTTTGAATTGGCATTTAATCTGGAACCCTCAGGACCCTCCTGGAAAATGGGACTTATTTTAAAGTTAAAGCTAATCATGGATAGTAAAGGGAAATAAAATGATTTGCATGTTCAAGTAGGATTCAGTTAAGAGTTGTCAGGGCCTTCCTGAAAAATGGGCCTTAGCCTAGAACACAAACAGTCCGGTGGTATAGTCAAACCTAAATACTTCCCCAACAAGGGTCGTCATAACCCATGTGGATAATGGATTTTAATCGTAGGAGTTTTCACGACCCGCCTGGATAATGGGATATACCTCTAAGTACTAACCCCAAGCAGACATATTTTGGCATGAAATCAACAGTTGTCAAGACCCGCCTGTATAATGGAAGTAGTTTTGATCACCAGTCATCAGCATACCTCCAGTTGATATAACTCATAATAAGACGTAGCTGAAATAGTACCTTTTGAGAAACATAACTAGTCTTAAAATTGTAATCAACAAAGAAATTGTCAGGGCCCTCCTGGATAATGGGACTTAGATTAGATTTAGAGATATTCGGTAAGGGGATTTGATTAGCACTTACAGATCCACCCAGCTTAAACTAGGGCAGGAAGAATTTCTTGTGTTTTGTTTGTTTTGTTGTGATCAGGTACACATGTCGCAGTCTCAGGGAGTATCTTTCAAAATTTCATGTTTTGGTGATCAGGCCCACCTGTAGAACAAGGGAATATATTTCAAGATTCAAGTCTCGGTAATCAGGCGCCCACCTTTAGATGAAGGGAATACTGTTCAAGATTCAACTTTGGGAATCAAACGCCCACCAGGAGAACAAGGGAGTATTTTTCAAAGTTTGAAGTTTGGTAATCAAGCGCCCACCTGGAGAACAAGGGAGTATTTTTCAAAATTTCAAGTTTTGGGGATCAGGCGCTCACGTGTAGAACAAGGGAATACTTTTCAAGATTCAAGTCTCGGTAATCAGGCGTCCACCTGTAGAACAAGGGAATAATGTTCAAGATTCAAGTTTGGTAATCAGGCGCCCACCTGTAGAACAAGGGAATATTGTTCAAGATTCATGTTTGGTAATTAGGCGCCCACATGGAGAATAAGGGAGTATTTTTCAAATTTCCAGTGTGGTAATCAAGCGCCCACCTGGAGAACAAAGGAGTATTTTTCAACATTTCATGTTTTGGTGATCAGGCGCTCACCTGTAGAACAAGGGAATACTTTTCAAGATTCAAGTCTCGGTAATTAGGCACCCGCCTGTAGAATAAAGGAATACTTTTTAAGATTCAAGTTTGGTAATCAGGCACCCACCTGCAGAACAAGGGAATACTTTTTTTGGTAATCAGGCGCCCACCTGTTAGAATAAGGAAACATTTTTTAAGATTCAAGCTTTGGTAATCATGCGCCCACCTGTTAGAAGAAGGAAATATTTTTCAAAATTCAATATAGAAGAAGAGAAAACAAGAAGTAAACAAGGCAACAGGAAGAAATACCAATCAACAAGGTAACAAGGAGTTCACATGAAGAAATACAAGGCAGCAAAGCAACAAGGGTCAAGAGCAAGATTGAAGATGTAGATAGGTTCTTTTGTAATCAGTAGTTCATAGCTTAGTTTAGCTTTTTCATTTTTCACAAGGTGTAATGAGGGTGTCTAACAATAGCAGTAGCAGCAGCAACTATGAAATAACAGCTCCTTGTAGTCCCAGCTACAAAACACCCCCGAACTACAATGACCTGATTCTTTTTTAGCCAAGGATATGTAGGCAACCTGGGAAGCAGGGTGCGGCCAAACATTTCAAAATGCTTCACACGGAGTATTCAAACACGCAAAAATCGCCTGTTTTGCTCACTTATCTTTGCACGAAAACTCTTCATGTTTCCAGCAAAGAGGGGCAGCTGTGAGCACGTGATTTTTGCCCTATATGAATAACTCCCATAGTTTTAAACAAAATAATTTCATTTTGTTAGTTCTAATTATTTTTAATTTCAGATATTTTGCGGCATGTTAAGTCATTTGCTTTCATCCGAGTGTGCATTTTTAGTTCATAAAAAATAAAAATATATGCATTGCATTTAGTATAATTTTACACATTTTATGAATTAATCAGTAATTAGGAGTTAGTTTACTTTTGCTTTTAGTCTTAATTTTTGTAATTGTTACAGTCTTTCTATTACATTTAATTATTTATGTCAATTTTGATTTAGAACTAATTAATTTAGTTGGTAGAATGATTTTATTATGAGTTAATTTTGATTTTAGGATTTAATTTGATAAAAAAAAAAGAGAAAAAGAGAGATTTGGAAAATATGGTCTAAATTGTATCAAATTCGGGCCAGTCATTAATTAAAAATAACCAGCCCGAAAACACCTCCAACCGGTCCAAATCTAGCTTGGGTTCAATCCAGCCTCACCCCTCACTAAAACGATATAGTTTTGAGGTGTTTGATCTTGACCGTTCATCTCCAGCCATCCAACGGCTGATAACTAAGCCCCAGATACATTAATATGTCTAAATGGTCATCAGATAACCTAGGACCAAGTACGACCCTTTATCTCCTGTAGCCACCATCCCCCGCCACCCTTCGTCGTCCGCCGGCGGTGGCCGAAAATCACCGCCGCCGCCGGGAAGTCTCCAAACCATACCAAATTAACACCATATCTGCGTCTCAACCCCCTCTATCCAAATATCCATCCCATGTTCCTCGAATCAGTCTCAAACTCCCCGAATATTCGAAGACGTGACCGTCGGCTCCGCCGTCTCCGGTGGCATTACTTCTAAATCACACTTATATTCTCACCACCCGATCCTCTCACTCCCCTGAACATTAAAACATCCATAGCTTCCCCAAAACCCCAACTGTTGAGTCTTGTTTCAGATCAGAAGATGAAACAAGAACCTTAGGACAAGCAGGCTGGTTTGGCTTCATAGTGGTCATCCTCGAGCGGATTCGTGACTCGCATTAAAAAATTGTTCCAGCCAAGAATAATTTATTAATGCTAGTTTTGGATCCGTTCGAAAGTCACCAATTTCCAACCAAGGTGCCCAAATTGGTCGAATTTTGTTGGTTTGCTTCGCATGGTAGTCGTTTAAATTCGTCGATTCTATCCAATCGAAGTGGTGCACCTCTCTCTCTTTAAAATGTTTTATTTTATTTTATTTTATTTTCATTTGTTCTGGTAGTTTTTTTTTCATCCCTATCTCTTTTTTTACTTGGTTGAATTAGTTTCAGCCCGTTTAGGGGTTGTCGAACCCATTTGGTTAATGACATAGGGGTAAACACTAAAAGCCCCTACATTTGGATTACCCCTGAATTGGGTGCTAATTTGCTTATTTTTTGGGATATTTTGGTTTGATCTGGACTTTTGATTATGGGTTGGGCAGCCCAAAACCAAGTAATAGGATGGGTTAGACGTGAGGTTGCATGGAGGGCAAAAACCAATACAACTGAGGGTAGTTTAGGAAATGGGATGGGAGATTCTCTGGTAACCGAATTGGAAGCTTCTTCGAAGCTGACTTGGGGTTGTTTTGGAGATTTTGAAAACTAATTAGAGTATGTAGGCAAAAAACGAAAGAATGCAAATGCAATTTTGAAAAGATAGAAGGCAATAGTGCAAAGCTGGAAACTATTGTTTACCCTACTTTCCTTGCCTATAAAGGCATATTTTCTTGCCTTTCAAGGCAAGAACAAGGAATAGAGGCTGAAAAAAAACAGAAACCAAAGCTACTATTAGAGAGTTAAAAAATCCAGAAAATGTTACTGTTTCATTGAATGATCTCCTAGAATTCTTGTGGAATCCACTCCATAACAAAATTTTAAACAATCGATAGTTAAAATGAGCTAAAATATGGGTGACATCCAAGTTTTGGGATCATTTTGGTCGAAATCTGATTCTGTACTTTGAGTGACATTGTGTAAATTCAAAATTATTTAAAGTGGTGTCCTTCGGCCATTCCTGGATTGGTTTTGCTGCTGAATATTGCTCATGTTGCTGCTCTTCTGTTGATTCCTCATTTCTCTTCTTTCATTTACTATTTCCATGTATATTCCAGTTCTTGGAGTCCATGTAAGTATGTAAATTGAAATAATGACTTGAGAAGCAAATGGATGTATTGTTACTTGTGGACATCACCTGTTATGCTATTATTTTATTTTATTCTATAGTTCTTGAAGTTTAAAATCATGTAATTTCCAATGTAGGCTGTAGCTGGTTTGATCGTGTTAGTCATGTAATAATTTCCCTTTTGATAAGACCAATCAGATGGCATAGTAGTGTTAGATCTAGGCTGTGTGTATTCTATTCCACTTGAGTCGCCTTTGTTTTATTACGTTTAGTCTTGTTATAGTTGTGGATTGATCCTTGGCATTGCTATAACTGAATGTTGGTTATAATTTTGAATTTCATGTGTTGAATGTACCTTTAAAGAAGCTATGATGTTAGATGATTTAAATGAATCCATATTAGCCTTAAATATGCTTTGCATTTGAATTCCAGTCATTTGTCTTCTTCTAAATGATGTGATTACTTCAAATATATTCAATGTTTATGCTTTGGGCTATCATTTGGCCCAATTGCGATGGTGCCATCTACAATCAGACTACCGAGCTGGGCTTCATTTGGGAGCCCAGTTATTTCACATGTGAGCCTTTGTGAGGACTGTTTGGCGTCCCCTAATGAATTTGGGCCTATTCATGAGCCTAACTGGAGAATCAATTCCTCTCCGTGTGAGCTTTCAGTCAATTACTTAAGGTCCCTTTCATGTTCAATCTTAATTAATTAGCTTCTTGAAGTAATCCGCAGGTGAGCCGTAATAGATACCCAATACTTATGGCACTCCAAGCATTTGGTCTTAGTATTATTTAAAATAGACTCAAGGTGCGCCACGCCAAATAAAATCACAAATACGTGGCCCTCTTTAACTATGCCTTTTAAAATACTTAGAACTCGGGAAGATGCCGTTTAGCAAATTTTCACGACCTCTCGCACAGTTAATAATGCGTAGCTGCTCTAGGCGCGTGCTTAATAATATTAGTTTCCTAAATTCGGGTGCACATTTATGTGACCCAAATCTAAAATCTCAACGAAGTTGAAATATGTGAAGATCCATGTGTGCATTTATATGACGTGGTTCGAGACATGTTTTAACGACGTTGCAATTTTCTTAAAAAATAATGATAAAAGTGATTTAAAGATTCAAATGCACATAGGTTCATAAATTGTATAAAATCAGATAATTGGAGCCAAATATAACAATTGAGCGACCGTGCTAGAACCACGAGATCCGGGAATGCCTAACACCTTCTCCCGAGTTAACAGAATTCCTTACTCGGATTTCTGATTTGCAGACTGTTAAACAGAGTCATTCTTTCCTCGATTCGTGATTCTAAACGGTGATTTAGGACACCATATATCTCCCAAGTGATGACTCAGAAATCTCTTAAATAATTGAATCTCATTTCGATTATCCTTATATTGGAAAAACTCCCTTGTCTACGCCTTTAGCAGGGTTGTAGTAGCCAAAAGGAGGTGTGACACACCTCAATTCCATTTTAAAAGGGTATTCAAACTAAGTATCAGGGGGCCATAGACTATTTGTATTTTCTAATATGACTCACCTCCAATCTAATAAATGGGCTTAATTAATTAACACTAAATATAGCTAAAGGTTCCATTTAAACTAACTAAGAAGGCTTATATGGGAGAAAGCTAATCCATTACATGTAAAAGACTTGAGCTAATACAAGAGGACTGATGGTCCAACAAAAGAAATAGCCCAAGTCTCATTCAAAAGAATTTTCAGAATTGGGCCTCATAATTGAATTTAAATGCGGAGCCCTGCAGCTGAGAAATGAATTCTCAGGGTCGAATCCTTGAGGCGCCCAAATTGCTCGTGATTAATCATAAAAGATCCAATTAATGAAGCGTACCATTAATTTTAAACATAAAATAAAATTCCACTTTGACAACTAACTAACATGAAACTTTAATTCTTTCACTCTTCAAATTGCTCTTCAGAACTACGTTGGATGGAAACATCAACGAATTTTAAAAAAATAGCATTTAACAGCCGGAGAATCACAATACCAATTACTAAACATTGAAGTATTAATTAACTTGAACTAATGACTACTTCCAACTTAAACTAATGAATATTTCCAACAATCAGAAAGCAAGTTGTGACAACTAAATGGAAAACAAGATATGAACCAACTATGTTGGAACCAAAGGTTCGAATTAATGCCTTCGAACCATGGCTAAGTCAAATAGTTTAAATCAATCAAATAAAACCCTATTCCTTAACTAAATAGCACGATTAAAGGTCCAAAGAGTCCCAATACATTTATGCGAGTTCAAATCCAAATCTAAAAAAAATAATGAACTACAACATGAATGATATAAAGGACTAAACATGATGAGCAAACTACAGCACACTTAAAGAAACTATAGGAAATCTTACAATCAATCGACAAGGAAACAAACAACAATTATCATTCATCCTCAAATTTGATTACAGAGCCTTCAACGTTGCTTTTCCCATGACGTTCAAAAATTGATACATACCTGAATATAACAAAAACAAAATCAGCTACCAGATTTGAGATCAAAAGAGAGCAGCAACAAAATACACAACAAGAGCAGTGATTTAACAAATTCAATTAACCAAGGAAGGAGATCAACTTAAAATCTAGTGAAATAATATTCCTCGACAAAGCTTCAACAAGAAAACTTTTTCAAACACAAGATCAGTCCCTTTCCAATCCCTAGATGATTTTGAATTGTATTACAGTTGAAGACCTCAAAAAAATTGAAATTAGAAGTCAATCGAACGATGATTTTTGTTTGTGAAAATTCAGCCATTTGATATTTTCAGAATTTTCTCTCTATCCTATTTTTTGAGCTTCAAGTAGCAATGCCTTTATAGGCAAGCAACTAGGGCAGCAGAAATAATTTAAATTTTGCCCTCTAGACCTTTCACAATTTTTATTTTTGCAGTTTAGTCCCTCATTTTCTGACTTGCTGGCCAAGTAAACATATTTTTAGCTTCTAAGAAGCTTCCTAAGGCTGTTAACAAAATATTCCCTAAACTCTATTCCCCAATTTACCCTTAACAAACATGTTATTTACCCCCCGAATTGTTAACTTAGGTTAAACTAACCCAAAGTCAGACTGTACCAGCCCTTTTTAACAAAGTCAGTGATGACCATAGTTACTTATGAGGGGTTTGAATACTCAGGAAGACCAAACGACACCAAAGAACATAACCAATCCCAAAACTAGAAGGCAAATCCAAACAACTCTAAATTAAGGGTTGAATTAACTTTAATTAATCAAACTCATAATTGAACTCTACTACTATAGATCATCAATTAAACAACAAAATGAAAAAAATAAAATTAAATCAAACAAAACATAACATGCTATATTGTAGAAATCCGTACGAACAATAAGGAAGAAAATCAGAAATTTGAAACCTAAAAACCTAAGAAAAATAGAAAAACAAAAACAAATCAGGGCACAACTTATTAGCAATTGCGGAGAAAGAAAAACTAAATAAGAAGGGAACAAGTAGGAAGAAATAGATTTACTTAAAAGGGAAAAGGCTAGGTTCAACTAGTTTCAGTCAAAAGAAAATTCAAATACGAGGTGAAATAAACAAAAACAAAGAAACTAAGAAAACTCACCAATTTAAGCTCGAACACTAATGACCCTATGATTTGAGTCTTGAAATGATGTTAATCGTTTGTTCTTGGCAAACATCATCTTTTCGCGACTAAACCGACCCTAAAACTCGAGAGAAAATGGACCAATGAACTTGCACGCACTGGTCAGGATTTGGCTCCTAGGGCTCGACTCTTTGATTAGATATTTGAGCATTTCTGGCAAGTTTCGTTGGAAACTAAGCAAGGTATTGGTAAGAGGGGAATGAGGAAATCATATGGTATTATTTTGGCGTTGGTTGGTGGTGGTGCCGCCACTGGGAAAAATAGGGGCATAGCTAAGGTTTGCCCATTTGATCCAATATTTGAGGAGTTTCAAGGGGATTTGGGGTAAGGTGATTAGGGATTTGGAAAGAGGGGGTTAAGGGGATGATCTGGTGTAAATTTGTACTTGATTGGTCGTCGGCCGCCGTCAAGGGCGATTTCCGACGGGCAGTAGGCAGTGGTTTCAGGGAGGAGATCGGCGGACCTTCAAGGGTGTGTGAGAGACGGGAGACGGGGTAGGGGGTGAGCGTTTGGACATATCTATATATTTAAATCTCCCTACTTCTGAGCCGTTAGATCAACTAATCTCGACGACTCAGATTTATTTTAAAATAAACGATGTTGTTTGGACATAAGAGGAGACAGATCGGGTAACTGGATGGGTTCTAGGGCGATTTGGGCCGGTTTTCAGAGTTGGTTTGAGGTGGGTTTGGCCGGGTTTTTTTAATGAGTTGGCCCAAAATTTCTTTTTTTTTTCATTTTTAGATTTTTTGTTAAATAGCAATAAGAACATGATTTAATTCTCAAAACTAAATCAATAAACTAATTATTTTACTCAAAATTGATTAAGTCCTAAAACAAAATAAAATTATAATTAACTCAAAAATTGGAAGTAAAAAATGCAAAATGAACTATTTTTTTAATATTTTCTTTCATTTTGTGACATTAATTAAATAATTAACCTAAAAGGTATAAAATTGGATCATAAATGCAAATGCGATGTATTTTTGTATTTTTATATGAATTAAATAAATTTAAAATGCACACAGAAAAACGAACATAAAAATTATGCAATTAGTTCCTAAAAACCAAATAAAAAAAAATTCCTAATTTCAGGTATTTTGTAGGAGTAATTCATGCGAGGCTCACGTGCTCACATCGTCCGCATGCCCGACGTCTATTATACCTTATGTTATATTATGTTATCGCATGTATTCGACACAAGCAGTGTTATCTTTCCTTCAAACAGTTTAATGAAGTACTCTTAGTAGTCTGTCAATGTCGTGACACCAGATTCTAGTTAGAGGGATGTGTTGGTCTTTGAAATATTTTGGTTTTATATTTATTTAAGACTTCCACTAAATTCATATTCTGTTGTTATCTAAATATTTATTCCTTGTTAATATAATTGGAAAGAAGATTTAAAACAAAGGAGTTAATAAATTCTAAGATCATGGCTTGCCTAGCTTCTACAAGTAGGCATCATCACGACTCCCGAGGGTGAGAACTTTTGGGTTGTGGCATGAATGAAGTGCATAGGTCAAAGATAATACAAGAATAAAAGTGTCAAATTGTGCAAACTAACCTCTTTGAATCGGTGTCGGTACCATGGTATAACCACTGGTTGAATTGATCCAATAACTCAGGATTTGCGTCTTGACCAATAACACTAGTAAGTGAGTGCTTGAGGTAAAAAATTTGAGGTCCCACTGAAGTGGTGCCACCAGAAAATTATAAAAGGAGAAATGGTGATCGGGCATGCTTTCCTGGCTGCCTTGTTCTCCTTGATGCATGGGTGTTGTTTTATCTTGTATAGGCTCGCCGAACTTAACCAACTGGGAGAAGTTATCAGGTAGCTCAAAATCATCATGTGTAACCTCCCTCTTCTTACCTCTAGAGTCTTCTGAATCGCCTATATTAACATACTCTTCCTCTTCACCTACATTGTCATCTTCTTCATTTTGCTATTCTCTTCGAGTTGATACTATCACCCCGTGAATTGGAGATTCTGCATGCATATCTTCTTTTTCTGTAACACCATGTATATCTAGCTTAAAAGAATGCTAAAAATATTGAAACATAAAGCAAATATCTTTGGATACAATTTCATACTTGCATTCTTTCATCAATTGCACCTTCAAAATGTGTATATAATTCAGCACGTGCTGGATGATTTTCTTCACCAAGTGCGCCTTCAACATGTTTTGGTTTTAAAAAAAAATGTTAATCATACTAGATAGTAGTGGCTTGATCGTATAAGAAGATATGTAGGTTATGATATAAGATCTACATAAATCCGTAGAGTTGTGCCAATATGCTGTATTTATTTGTATATATAATGTAGATTAAATTGTAGATATTTTATAGATAATTTGTAGATATTTTGTAGATATTGTATAGATAATTGTAGATAAAGTGGAGTTATTTTGTAGATACTTATTTTGCTGGTGCTTCCCAGCATTGGTTCTCCACTAGTGAACTGAAACTGCTGATAGTTCTTGTCTTTTGGTTGGTCAGTATTTTTGGTTGAACTTCTAGCAAACTGAATGTTTTATATTAGTTATGATATATATTTTAGAAGTGACATAAATAGTTTTGTTAATATGAATAAAATTCAAATATTACCTTTGCATCAACTTGATCATTTTTACTGTTTATCACCTGCAAAACAGTCTTGACTGACTCATTTATTAGCACTCTAAGGCTACCTAATTCTTCAAAGACATCTTTCCTAAAATCAGCAAGATTTTCATCGACCTACATATTTAAAAAATACATAGTTAACTTCAGAATATTTCTAAACATACATTAGAGAACATATGCCTTATTCTGTATACATCACAATGCGATTTCGGAATACATGTTACCTTCTCAAGATCTCTTTTTAACCATCTTATTTTATAAAGAATAGACTCTTTGTCCTCTTTTCCAATTGATTCTTTGGGTTTCAATGGAGGAGCATCAACTTTGGGATTCTCATATATATGTTCAACCTCTTCAATTATGTACTCAACTTTATCTGGCAAAGACATCACTTAAAGCTCTTTAGGTGATTCGCTTATGTTGGTGAACTGAATGAGAAAAAAAATTAATTAGCTTGATTAAGGCAGAATATGTAGAAAAATTGTAGATATTTTATAGGTAAATTGTATAATCATAAATAAAAAGACTTTACCTTTATCCATTTAGGCTTGATCATTTTGTCTTCAATTGCAACTAAGCATATATGACCCTTACTAGCTGACCACTTAAGTATGCAAGGGATTGAATTAGAAAACCTTGTAGCTATATCAGTGTTTGTCACACCTCATTTTTCTTACCACCACCCCAAAGGATAGCATATAAGGAATTTTTTCCAATTTATGTGACATTATTCAAAATGAAATTATTTATTTGATTTTTTCCGCCACTTGGGATAGATTTGTTTTTTGTGTCCCAAGTCATCGGTTTATTTTAAATCCCAAATCGAGGAAAATTCGACTTTCCTTGTGAAGTCTGCGAACTAGAAATTCTGAATAAGGAATTCTGTTAACCCGAGAGAAAGTGGTAGGCACCCCCTGATTTCGTGGTTCTAGCACGGTCGCTTAAACTATCATAATTGGCCTATTATTTGATTTTAATGCTTGTATAAACCTATAATGCAATTTTTAAACTTATTAATCGCTTTAAATTATTTTATGGAAGATTGAACATTGTTTAAAATCGTGTCTTTGGATTGCGTCACATGAAATGCACCCGCAATCCGAAACACATTTTATTCACCATTTTGGATTAGATTTTGGGTCACATAAAATGCACACCCGATTTTAAGAATATAAAATAATTAGAAAACGCTCCTAAAGCGACTAACGCATTGTTAAATTTGCGGGAGGCCATGAAAATTCGCTAAATGACATATCCCGCAGTCTAAGTGTTTTATGAAAATAATTTAAATTAGGGACACAAATTTTAAGAACATTTGAACTAAAGTTTGGAGAACTAATGTGCTATTATTATTCATCATGATTCAATCCTATTAAAATTTATAATTAACTAACATCAAAATATTTGAGAAGATTCAGGCCACAATGCCAAGCCTAAACTCAAACAAGGATAATTTCCATTATGGAAGAAATCCTTAGTTTGAATCTACCACTTAACTCGGAAGGTCCAAACACTTACATTCTAATTATTAAATCCCAAACCAAAGGCAGGCAAAGGCCAACACTGAAACTCTCAATATTTTGGGCTTGGGATAGACCCAGCAGTTACTGGATATCTTCATCTCTTATCTTGAGGTACTTTGACATTTAGGCCTATAATAGGCGCGAATTGGGCGAAGCTGAGTGATGGGACTCGAGATCGAGTCTGTATCTAAGCGAGATATTAACTATGAAATACAAAATGCATCTAAAAAGTTTTCAAATCATTGAAACGTTTGATACCTAAACCTATAACTGGTTCAACAAGAACCTGGCAAATTCTGAACCCTAAGAAAGCTTCTTTAACTACATGTTAAGGCAAAGAGATTCTCAAAGACTTATCAAAGCCTCAAATTATAAGGGGACTCATATTAATTTAAAGCAACAACTAACAAACTACAAAGATCATATTCAAATTCAGGTTCGTGAACAGAAAATTATGTGCAGCACAATAGTCCGCTTGTCATCCTCCCAAGCAATGTCCTGTGTTACCTTATACAACCAGGATAGACTACAATTCTAACAGACATAACATAATTATAACCAAAAGAAGAACACCCTTAAGATACAATAAACCAAAGTAAATCTAGTAGTATCACAAGGGTTCCAAATCAAATACAATCATGAGAGACATTTGTTTTAAATTCCAAAGTAGCTAGTTTCAGATTCTAAAGCAGCTAACTATGGTATGAACTACACTATGAGACATAAAAGTAAATGGGTGTTGTTAGGCAGATTTTCTTCCATACATCAAATATGGGTTTTCCATTTCAATTCTTCCAATCCAACTCTACATTAACAAGGTTTAAGCCATGTACCTGGAATAGTATAAATAAGTAAATGAGGTTCAACAAATGAAATAACATCAGTAATCAACAGCTTGGAACCAGTTATGAATCCAAAGAGTAAAGCAAAACAGTCCATAAAATCAACTTTTTAAGCCAGCAATGGACCAACAATAAAGAACAATGGAACGGTATATTTTTTTTGAAGAAAAATCTCTCAAGTTCCTAAAATCTCCCTCTAGTCTAAACTCTCAAATTGAAAGTTAAAAAATTCTCAAAACCTGCAGACTGTCTAAGCTCTTTTTTTTTTTTTGGCTTCTCCAAACTTGTTTATCTCCAACTTGTCTTGCAAGGCAAGAATGGTATTCCTTTATAGGCCATGAATTAGGGCACCTTTCGGGTTTTGTTTTGCATTTTGAGCCCTTTTAATTTTCAGCTTTTTTGATTAAAAGTCCTTAGTATCCTTACTTGCTACCCAAGTTATACTATCTAAATCCTGAAATTCAAATTAGAACCCTAACCTAGAAGCTTCTAGGGGCTTCTATTTTCTGTTACTGCAAGATTCCCTATGTGAACTTCCTAGTTTACCCTTTCAGTCACTGGTTATCTCAAATTGGCCCTATATTCTAATTTTGAACCATTTTAAGACCCTCAGTTAAATTGTACTGCATTTCAACTTTGAATTTAAACTAAGTTTTCAATCACACTAAGAAACTTTGACTTGAAATTAGGATTGGCTAAACCTGATTAATTGAGCATGTGAGCAAACCATACAACTAAACCTAGTTTAAACTAAGGAATTAACATGGAAATCAACTCAACAGAATAGACTAGTACAACTCGAATTAAACCTAATCATACTTAGGAATTTTTTAAAAATGAAATTCAAACCAACCAACAAGGCTGATAATACTCGAACTAACCTAATTAAACTCATGAATTTAAAATAAAATAAGACTAATACAACTCGAATTAAACCTAATTAAACTCAAGAATTTAAACAAAATAAGACTGGTACAACCTTAATTAAACTCAAAAATTTAAACATTAAAACCAAATTAATAAAAAGCGGAGGGAAATTTAGAAAGAAAAGATAGAAAACTCAGCTTATCAATAGAATCAAACCCTGAACTTGAGTAGAAGTTCTTCATACACTGTTTGGAAAATTTTGCAACCCTAGATTTGAATTTTGAGCAGTTGTGGAGACATTCGAGGGAAATAGATTTTGGATTCAGTATGAGGGTATTTTGGTGGTTCTGTGGTGTTCATTTGGTCAGGATTGGTGGTGGTGGGTTTTGTCGGGATTTTTTATTCAATATTTGAGACGAACTACAGGGATTTGAATGATACGAGTTAGATATTTGAGAAGAGGGGAGCATGGTGAGTGTGTGGTGTGATTTTAGAGCGGATTAACGATGGCGCCACCGGACAAGACGGAGGAATCCATGTCGGCATATAGGGTTTTGAGGATTTGCGTGATTTCAGTGGTAGTCAAGGGAAGCTGGTGTTGGATTAATGATAAGGGAGGTGAGGAGGTCAGGTGGTGTAAAAATAGGGGCATTGGACGATTGCCGCCGTCGGAGACGATTTTTGGCCGGCGGTTCGTGGCAGTGGATGGCGGAGACGGACCAGTCTCTAGGGTTCTTGTGAGTGTGAGAGAGGAGATGGGGGGAGGTAGGCCTTAGGACATATATATATATTAATCACACCTAGCTTCTCGCCCGTTAGATCAAAGAATTTAGATGGCTAGGATTTGGTCTAAAAAAACGACGTCATTTTGGCTGTTAGGGGGATTGGACCGGGTTGGGGGTTAACTATTGGGCTGGTTCAGGGAAAATTGAGTCAGCCCAAGTTGGGCATTTTATTTTCTGACCCAATTTAAATTTTTTTCTTTTCTTTTCAAATTTTGAAATTAAAATTAAAATTAAAATTAAAATAAGACTGAAAAAATTAAATTTAACATACCTAATTATATTCAAACCTAATTAACTCAAATAATTAAATACCAATTTAAAGAAAATCAACAAAATTCAAAACGAAAGCTAATTAAGGTAAAAATAAATCAAAATTTTTATTTTTTATATTTCTGCAAAATCCTAATTACCAATTAACTTAAAAATATGTAAGATCAAATCCTAAACGCAAATGCTATATTTTTGTGTTTTTTATGAATTATCTAAATTAAAAATGTACACAAAAATGCAACAAATACGAAAATTATGCAATTAATCCTAAAAGTCAAATAATTAAAAGGAAAAATCCTAAATCTAAGAATTTTGTGGGAGTAATTCACGCGAGGCAAAAATCACATGCTCACAGCTGCCCCTCTTTGCTCAGAGACATGAAGGGTTTTTTGGCAAAGATAAATGAGCAAGTATGAGGGATTTTTGCTCAATTGGCACTCCAGGCGAAGCAATTTTGAAAAGTGCCTGGCTGAACCTTGCTTCAGAGGCTCCCTACATATCCTTGGCTATAAAGGAATCAAGTCAGTACAGTTCTGGAAGTTTTGGTTGCTGGGACTACTAGGAGATGTGGTTTCACTGTTGATGTTGCTGCTACTTCTTGCTGACCTCCTTATTACACCAAAAGGAAAATCAAAAGCTAAGCTAGTTATGCCTATTAGCTACGAGTTACAAGATTTCTATCTACAAATTTCTTGAAGCTTGATCTTGAGTCTTAGCAGATTTTGCTGTGGACTCTGATCTGAATCTTGATGCTCGCAAGTTGAAGGTGTTGGTTCTTTCTTCAGCATATGAATGGAGCTTGACATGCAAAGCTTGTGACTTTGATCAAGTTTGAGCAGTCCGCATCCTTCTCTTTTTGAAACACTTTGAGTTCGCTTCTTTTTTTGTTCTTTTCTTTGTTTCTTTATTCTGGATTAAGACTCTATCTTTCAGTCATCTCGAATCATGTGCCTTGAGGTAAAACGTGTCCGGACACCAAAACAAGCAAACGAATGAAATTTTTCTGCCCTAGTTTTTGTTTGGAAAATTTCGTGAGTTATTCGCAACACAAAATCTAAGCTGTTGTTCATTGAGAACAATAAAAATTAGGATTGTATATCCTAAGGAATGAAGCCTTAAATCCACGGGTTATACCAGGATGAAAGAAAAGGATCCTTAAGTTATGCTGGGGATGCCCATGGGTTATGCTGGGATGAATGAGAAAGATCCTTGGGTTATTCCAGGGATGTCCATGGGTTATGCCGTGATAAGGAAAAAGGTCCTTTGTTTATGCCAAGGAGATCCACGGGTTATGCAGGGATAAGAGAAAAAAGGTCCTTGGGTTATGCCAGGTATGTCCGCGGGTTATGCCGGGATAAAAGAAAAGGATCCTCAGATTAGGCTGGGGATGTCAACGGGTTATGCCGGGATGAAAGAAAATGATCCTTGGGTTATTCTAGGGACATCTATGGGTTATGCCGGGACAAAGAAAAAGGTCCTTGGGTTATGCCAGGGAAATCCACGGGTTATGCCAGGATAAAAGAAAAGATTCTTAGGTTATGCTAGGGAGGATCCACGGGTTATGCCGGGATAAAAGAAAAAAGGTCATTGGGTTATGCCGGGGAGATCCACGGGTTATGCTGGGATAATATAAAAGGGGTCCTTGGGCTATGCCAGGGAGATTCACGGGTTATGCCGAGATAAAAGGAAAAGGTTCCTTGGGTTATGCCAAGTAGGATCCATAGGTTATGCCGGAATAAAATAAAAAGGTCCTTGGGTTATTCCAGGGAGGATCCATAGGTTATGCCGGGATAAAGAAAAAGTTTCTGATGGGGTAAAAGGGAAAATGATCATCGGTTTATGTCAGAAAAAAAGGAAAAGGGTCCTCAAGTTATGTTGGGGATAAAAGGAAAATGATCCTCGGGTTATGCCGGGGAAGGAAAGAAAAAGATTATTCAGGTTATGCTGGGGACAAAAGGAAAATGATCCTCGGGTTATGCCGGGGAGAAAAGGAAAAGGATCCTTAGGTTATGCTCGGGACAAAAAGGAAAATGATCCTCGGGATATGCCATGGAGAAAAGGAAAAGGATCCTCAGATTATGTTGGGGATAAAAGGAAAATGATCCTCGGGTTATGCTGGGGAGAAAAGGACAAGGATCCTAAGGTTATGTTGGGGATAAAAGGAAAATGATCCTCGGGTTATGCCGGGGAAAAAAAAGGATCCTCAGGTTATGCTGCGGATAAAAGGAAAATGATCCTAAGGTTATGCGAGACAGATCCACGGGTTATGCTGGGGGAAACTAGGGAATGTGGTTCTAAGTTAAAAAGGATGCAGCTAGAGACTGGAAGCCCTATGCTACATGAGTTTTGGGATTTTCTTGTCTTTTTTTTTTTGCAAAATGCAGGAAAGAATTTGGAGAAAACTTTCATTTTGGGTTGATTATTGCTGCGAATCTGTTCCTTGCTCATGCGCATTTCCTTTATTGGTTGTAGCAGCTCCTTGCAGTGTTGCTTTGGATTACACCTGTTTCAAATTTTCAAACAAAAGCAATTGTTAGTTCGAAATGGTGGTTGGCTTTGTGGCCTGGATTATTTGATCACCGAGTCGTGGCCCAACTTTTTGTAAGAACCTTCGCTGTTTGCTGGCTCTTTTGGAGGTTGATCTCTCTCCTAAAACTGAGGAACTCAGCGTTTCAGAATTTCTCATGAATGGATTGCTTGCGTGGGGCTTTGACCTTTTCACTTTATTCTGTCTTTAGGACCTTTGTCCTTGGATTCCTTTTCCTTTTCAATAATTTTAATCTTAGACCACCGTGATCCCTTGGTTTTTCATATCCTTTCCGAGGCAGTTAGCCACGTGGGACTCAAACCTTTTGACTTAATTTGCTTTTGTGGGAATTTGACTTTGACTTCCTTTCCTTTCATGTGTCTTGCAATTTCAAAACATCAGCCGTCATGGCTAGCCGAGATCGGCTTGATGCACCCGCTGAGGCTGGGTATCTTTCTTCAGCTTTTGTCAGGCAAAACCCTGTAAAGCTAGTCTTGCCACCTTTTCTTAGTTTCAGGAACAGAGTTAGACCAAAATGGATTCAAGGAAAAGGTAATCAAAAGGCAAGGGAATAAATCTAAAGAGAAGTGTCCCTTTCACGAAGAAAAGAAGGACTTATATGGGGTATATGCAGGCTTTGAATAGATGTGACATACTTCTTGGACTGGGTGCCCGACCTGCATAACTTTTCCGTCTTCTCATAACTCATTGACCCGGTTCCGAACTAGGGAATCTTGTCGGGACTCTATCAATGGAGGGAAATGCTTCCTTTTCGACCGACGGCGCCCTTTGCGGGTTTTCGCCAATCGACCTATCTTATTTTTCTTCTCACTGTCGCCTGATAGTGCCCTTTATGATTTTTCACCAAACGAACTCTCTCATTTTTTGTTTCTCTACTCACCGTCGCCTTATGGTGCCCGTAGGTTTTCACTGATAAGACTCTCTCATATTATTTCTCTCCATTTGACAGTACCAGATTCCAACAATGGTGTTTCCCATTCTGATGTCTTTGCCAATTGATTAGAAGGACTTGGACAAGGTTTGGGTAAACGAATCTGGATGGAATTACAACTTTAAAACCATTTTGGTGGGCTCCTTGCTTAGCCGTTATATCATCTGCCCAGATTCACTTTCTTGGGGTACTTGGGATTTTTGTTTTGGTATGACAGAACCGCATAGAGCGGATGCCTACGTATCCTTTCGGAATCAAGTCAGACATAGTTCAGGAAGTGTTGTTTTTTGTTTTCTTTTTTATTTCTTTCTTTTGTTTTCAAGTTTTGTTTTTTTTTTCTCTTTTCTTTTTTTCATTTCATTTTCAAATGACACTTTCGGGCTATAAAGAGGGTAATAAAAGAGAAATAACCTGCTCAAAGGGTTTGCAAAGGGTTGATCATGTTTGAATAGCAAGAATGAAAGCCTCGTCATATCAATTTAAATAAAGTCATTGCTGTAGAAAGCCTAGACATAGTACCTTTTTACCGTGTCTGCATTCACATCTATTTACGGATCATCCCCCTCGACATCACCCAGAAACAATGCTCCTCTCGGCAATATTTTTCGGATGATGTACGGGACTTTCCAATTAGGAGAAAATTTTCCTTTCGCTTCCTAGTGATGAGGAAGAATGCGCCTTAGAACAAGTTTCCCCACTTCAAAATTTTTGGGCCGTACTTTCTTGTTATAAGCACGGGCCATTTTTTATTGATACAACTGCCCGTGACAGACCACAACTATTCATTTTTGATCGATTAAGGTTAGTTGTTCCAAACGAGTCTTGACACATTCTGTCTCATCAATCTCAGCTTCAATGATGATCCGGAGAAAAGGGATTTCCACCTTCGCGGGTATCACAGCCTTAGTTCCGTAGACTAAGAGGTATGGGGTCGCTCTTACTGACGTAGGAACTGTGGTGCGGTATCCCAGTAATCCGAAAGGCACCTTTTCATGCCATTGCCTGGAGCTCTAAATCATCTTTCTCAAAATCTTCTTGATGTTTTTCCATGGCAGTGGTTGAGGCAAGACCCATCCATCATGCTTTCTGTATTTTCCCCATTTTATATCATCTGGAGTAGGTCGGATGCCTACCCTGAAGAACTTTTCATCGACTGGCAGGGTAACTGGCTCAGTTATTCCTTGTAGGGATTTCCTAAGTCCCATCCCTAGTTTGAAGCCGTGTCGTATCATTTCTTTAGCCACCATAATTGATACGTTGGAAAGGAAGGGCTGAGGTCAGGGTTTTCCCTCTTCGTTCCGGTCTTCCACCATAACTTCAAAGGCCTCATAAACTATGTATTCACTGCCTTATCTCGATTCGAGGCATAGGACTGAGGGATCTCGATAAATTGATTGCTCGTCCTCCCCATGGACCATAATTTCTTGATCCTCATGCTCAAACTTTACCATCCGATGAAGAGTGGAAAGCACATCCTCTGCAGCGTGGATCCATGGTCTCCCTAAAAAAAGATTATAGGACGTGTCCATGTCTAGAACTTCGAAAGTCACCTCGAAGTCAACTGGTCCGATGGTCAGAACTAGATTGATCTCTCCAATCGTGTCCCTTTTGATTCCATCAAAAGCTCATATGCAGACATTGTTGGGATGAATCTTTCAGTCCCAATCTTGATGCGCTCTAGTGTTGAGAGTGAACAGATTTCCGCCCCAGAACCTCCGTCTACCATAACCCTTTTCACATAATACTCTTCACATTTAACAGGTAAGTGTATGGCTTTGTTATGTGCAGTCCCTTCCGACAGCAAGTCCTTTTTGCTGAATGAAAACTGGTTGATAGCAAAAACTCTTTCCACCATTCTTTGTAATTGCTCCACAGAAGTCTCAGCTGGTACGTATTCCTCATTGAGGGTCTTGATTAGTACCTTCTGGTGTTCGGGGGACTTCATCAACAAAGACAGCAAGGAGACTTGTTCAGGAAACTTTCGGAGTTGGTCGACCAATTCATAATCCGCCATTTTCATTTTTTTTAAAAAGCTTCCACCTCTTTGGTACTTACCGGTTTTTCAGCTCAGAAAGCTCTTCTTGGTGGCATTATCACTTCCTCCAAATTGGAGTATGATTTGACAGGGTAGTTTTCTTCTCTTGAGATCTCTTTACCTTTATACGTCACCATTATTTTATGGTAGTTCTAGGGCACCGCGAAAGAAATCTTCATGGGCCTCTGTGGCACGCGACCAACAACCACATGCTCACTCAGCCTTAGTGGATTAGTTGGACCACGCACTACATAAGCTCCCTTAGGCACATACATCTAGGTGGTTTTATTCAGTTCAAATCTCTTGGGGACCTAGAAACCGACCGATTTTCCTTGCGGCCCCATGGGACATAGAGAACATCGTCTTTGGAGGGCATTACCCCAATTTCTGCCTCAATTTTAGTTTCTGATTTGCAGTGTGTCGCATTATTCTTTGTCTCCCCTTCATCTTACTTCGGGGAAGGTTTTGGCTTTTTCTCTGCATCGGCAATGGAAATTATGGCATTCAATACCGGGTTGAATTCCTTGTCTTCACAGATTATTCCGATTACCGAGCCATTGTTATGGACCGACAGTGGGTTGTTGGTCACGTTGGGGATGTCCTCATCCTGAACACAATCTTCCTTTGTTCTATTAGATCTTCCACGGCTCGTTTCAAGGTCAATAAATTTTCTGTATCACGTCCCTCAGCTCTTGAGTGATAGGCGTATTGGGTGCCTTGTTGGTAGGAGGTTGATTCTGGATTTTGCCTATTTGGAGGTACGGGCTGCAGCATCCCCATTTGGACAAGAATAGGATTCCCCAATTGGTGTAAAATTTGTCTGCCTGGGTGGTTCACGAGGGAGGAAGTTATTTTGCGGAGGACGGGGGTTATAGTGTTTTTAGTGTGGAGGTTGGTTTCTTGGGAATTGAGCTTGGTTCATGTTGTCCTATTGTTGCGGCCGGACAAAAGATTAGGCATTCATGACCGCATACAGCTGAGGAGCATAGGCCATGTCCTGGTGAGGGTAATAATGCTGAGGGGTTCTTTTTGGGAACATGGATTCGGGAGCACGATTTCTTCTCGCACCTGATGCTTCCATGGACGTCTCTTCTTTTTTCTTGCCCCTTGCTACTCCTCCTTACCCGCCCTGAATGGCTTGGGAGCTCGCTCTAATAGTGGATTGGCTTAGAATTTTGCCTGTTTTTAATCCATTTTCGACCATTTTCCTGATTTTGATAGCTTCCTCAAATGGTTTACCCATAGCTGACATCATATTTTGGAAGTAGTCGGCTTCTTGGGCATGGAGGAACACTGTGACAATTTTGACCTCGTCCATCGGAGGCTTTACTCTGGATGTCTGCTCATGCCATTTTATTGTGTATTCCATAAAGCTTTCTGTGGACTTCTTTTTCAAATTTGCCAATGAGTTTTTGTCTGGATCAATATCTATATAGTACTGGAATTGTCTGACAAAGTCTCTAGCAAGGTAGTCCCAAATGTGCCAACGAGACATGTCTTGATCAATGTACCACTCAGAGGCTATACAACTCGGACTTTCTCAAAAATAAGCCATGAGTAATTCTTCCCTTCCTCCAGACCCTCGCAACTGATTGCAGTTCTTCTTAAGAAGAACAATAGAATCACCATGCCCATCGTACTTCTAAAATTTTGGAGTCTTGAATCCTAAGGAGTGCACATGGGGAAACACGCATAGATCAACATATGACACACTCTTCTGCCCGCTCAAACCTTGGATGTTCTTAAGGCTTTGCTCTATACTCCTTATCTTTCTTGCGATCTCTTCTTGCTCCAGAGTTTTGGGAGTCTTTTCTTTTCCTAGAGTGAACTCAAACTTAGGTGACAGAGGGTAGGTATAAGTGGATATCTGAGGAGGCTCCATTTAGAGGGTAGGTGTTTGGAATGTAAAGGTTGAAGGATCAAAAGTGGGCCAAGGCAGTGCAAGCTGTTATGTGACCAAGCATAGGGGAGTGGTGAAAATTTTTGGGGCCACACTGGACATGAACACCTGGAAGCGAACCTCAGAAGGCGTTCTTATGAAATGAGCCGATATAGTTGGTTGTTCTAGTGGGATGTTGGGTGACTGATTGGGACATTGGAGATGCCACTCATTCTAGGGAAAAGTTTGGGTAACCCCGGGATTGTGCTTGGTGGCTCTCTTCCGTTTGCCCAAACGTCCCACATTTCCATAACCCTAAGACGTAGGATGTTGTTCTATTCGGAAGCCGCCGATTTAGAGGTCAGGATGCCCGAGATGGGGCCATCATATGCAATGGGAACTGTTGGTAGAGTCATTTATGAAGACATTCTGATGCTCCCCTTTGATCTGGTAAAGTATGGGTGTGAAGCCAGGTTACCACGAAAACCAACCACCATTCTATGAAAACCCTGCACTAGAATGACAGCGGCAAATGATTAGTTTGTGTCAAATAACATATAGGTAATTTCAAGTTGGGTGTGATGCATCTATGCAGTTAAATGGGTTCCTATATGTTTTGTGACAGTTGCATGCTTCGTCCCGGCCTATCTTATTCTTCCCATGTTTCACTATTTTTTTCCTACTTTTCTTTTCCTCTATATTCTCTCGTTTTCTTCTCTTTTCATTATTGGAGTTATTTACAAGATTATAACCGGATCCGATGAGGATTGCCTACGTATCACGACGCCGCGTGAATTAGATCATGCATAGTTCAGGAAGAAATAAATATGAAAAATAAAGAAAAAACTTCTTTGGGAATTTTCAATTTTCATTAATAAATTTTTTATTAAAAATGATTTTAACTACTCTTTTTCTTGGAAATAAGCCTACAGACTCAACATAAAGCAACAGACACAATGATTGAAAACACAAGAATACATTAATGCTTTAAATAGTGGGTCCCGCGAGGCATCATTCGGCCTCGCCGCAGGCTTATGTGCGAGACCCTCTTGTAGTTGATCCAAATCACTCATAACTTGACGGACAAAAGTTATCACCGCGGCAACGAAGGTGGTGCGAGTCATGTCCTCGCACGCTTTGCATTTCATGGTAATGTATTCCATGATGGTTCTGATCCTTTGTCCGATTCTGCCTTTTTCCTGGAATAATCGCCCTATCTGTCGGTTCCGGGCTTCTAGCACTTGGGAGTCATGAAAGTGTTGATCCTGTTGTTGTTGTATTTCTTTCTCCATTTTAGCCATCAGATTATAACATCGCTCCCTATTAGCCTTGAAGTCTTTAGCTCGTTTGGTTGCCTCATCTTCAAGAGTGGTTACCTTTCTTCTTAAGCTGGCAATGGTCCCTTCAGAATTTCTCTTCATTTGTTGCACAAACCGTTCCCGTTATTTTGCTTTCTTTGTCTATTGTGCCCGGATTTTAGCTAGACTATCTTCAGACTTTTCCATGTCTTCTTGACATTCAAGGACTTTCTTTTTTAGCTCACTTATAAGTCTCTCATCAGCCCGACTTATTTCCGGGTTATTGGCAGCTGTTTTCATCCTTCCAATCTGAGTTTTAAGGGCCTCATTTTCATAGGTCAGTTTCTTCTTTTGTCCCTCGTCGGCAGCGTTTTGAACACCATTTTCAAATTGAAGCTCCATGACTTTCCTTTCCAATTTGCTTATTTTGTCCTTGTGTTTATTCTGTTTGTCAACCAGTCCCATTGCAGTAGTGCCTCAACTATGAATTGTTGGACATGTGGTTCTTTGCAGGCCTTTCATGAATTTGAAATTTCTTGCCGAACCATTCAATGTACTTAGGGTCCAATTCACCTCTAGCTCGGTGTCACACTATTGTCTTAGGTTCAAGAAACCTACACTCATTCCACACTTTGCAAGTTTTCCCTTTTGGAAATACAACTTTTGGACCCAATTCAATGGCATGTTAACTCAAATCTTCATCATTGTGGACGGTTGGAAATCTTCCTAATTGGCACAACACTCTGTAGGGAGCACAGGGTTGGATGCTCTGTATGCCCATCAAGAGGATATAAGACACTTCAACCAACATGTACACCGCTTCAGTGACAGGAATCCAACAAAAGGCCCACTCAAATCTCAAATTTTCAAGAGAAGCTTCATACCCGTAGGGAATTCAATACGTGCTACCCAGCTTTCAAACTATTCAATGGATCTTAGGCCGGTCAAACCAGAATTCAGATATACAACCCGGTGGCAGAGGTGTTCTTTCATCCATAATTGAAGTAGCAAATTGCAACTCTGGAAGAACTTCCCTCCTTCCCGACAAATAGTCAAGGCACGGTAGATTTCGGAATTGATCAATGGAACCACCATGCTGTTGTGTTTCTTGATTACAACATTGATCATTCCCACAAGACCTATCTCTATGTTTTTGTCACACCTCCTTTTTACACAGTACAACCCCGCGAAGGGCGTTGGTAAGGGAGTTTTTAAAATTAAAGGACAATCAAGACGAGATTTATTTATTTAAAGATTTCAGAGTCACCACTTGGGATAATTAATGGTATCCCAAGTCATCTGTTTAAATCCCGAAGCGAGGACAGTTTGACTCTGTATACAGTCTGTGAGCCTGAAATCTGGGTAAGGAATTCTATTAACCTGAGAAAAGGTATTAGGCATTCGCGAATTCCGTGGTTCTAGCACGGTCGCTCAATTGTTATATTCGGCACAATTATCTTATTTTAATATATTTTTTACCTTTGTGCAACTTTCATTTTTTACCGCTTTTATTTAATTTTAAGAAGATTGCAACATTGTTAAAATATGTTTTAAACCATGTCACATAAATGCACCCGTAGTTCGCAACATATTTTATCTAACATTGAATTTGGATTTTGGGTCACATAAATGTGCACCCGAATTTAGGAAAGTAAATTATTTAACTAACGCGCCTAAGACCGTGGGTATTACTATTTGATGCAACTCATTTTTAATTAATGGTGAGGGATACAAATATAATTGTCATTAATTGGACCAAATTTTGGTACCAGTCTTATTCCATATTTCCTTCAGGGATTCAAATTCTCTTCAAGTTTTTGGGCTTAGGCTAGCATTTGGACCAAATGCTGTGCGGAAACCTCTATACTAACATGGAGGGCAATTGGACTCAAGCACAAGCCCAAAAGCGGCTGAAAAATATGGATCCTTCTATCTTGAAGCCCTAGGATCAAATCCTTGTGGGCACGTGATTTTTGCCCTATATGAATTACTCTCGTAAATTCAAAACAAAATAATTTCTTTCATTATTTGCAAATTTTGTGGATTTTTGTGGCATTTTTGTGATTAGTTGTTTGCATTTGTATTTAGGAGTTAATTCAGTATTTTATTAAGGTATTTTATAAAAAAGAAAATTACAAAAATATCTCATTTTGCACATTTTTAATCTTGGTTGGTGATTTTGGTAGTTTTTCTTTAATTTTGGTTTTTAATTATATGTATTGATTATTATCTAGAATTAATTAGTATTTGTGATAGGATAATTTGACTTAGTGATTAACATAGATGCGACTTTTTAATTTTTGAAAAAAAGAAGAAGAAAAGGAATATGGATTTAGGCCTTCTCCATTTCAATTCCCCTAAACCGAAACATTTCCCCTTCCCAAACCCATGTGAACCTGGCCCAAATCGTGCACAAACATGCTCGGCCTCCCCGACCCGACCCGCTCTCCAACAAATACACCCACAGATACATACGCAAACCAAAATGCAAAAATCCCTAATCCACACGCATTATTCATCATCTCCTTCACGACAACTGCATTCAACACGCCCAAATCCCCAGCGAGTGAGCTCAAAATAACTCACACGTTTCCCCCTCGCTCCTCCTCAGCAAGATTCTAACGGCTTTTGACATTTTTTTGCGTCTCTCATGCACTGGATTTGCTTTGGAATTTCTGAGGATCAATCCTCTCCTTCCATTTGTCAGGGTTCATTCTAGAAGAGATTTACTTCAAGATTCCTTGGGCAAAAAAGAAAACTTTCGTGAGAGGGGTATATATACACCCAGGGTTGGTTTTAGAGGGGGAGGTTTTTTTTTTGAGAGAATTTTGGAGAGACTTTTTGAAAAAGATTTTGAGAGATGTTTTCTTTTACTTCTTCAGTTTTATTGGTTCTTCAATTCCTGATAATAGAACAACACAAAAATCACTGAGGGTGCTGATTTTTATTTCATAACGATTAGTGTTTAAATTTTTTTTCGAAACCTCTAGAGTTCATATTTTCTTTATAATTCTGGATTTTGGTTTAAAAATGGAAGTCACTTGAGAAATTGAGGTTGTTGTTGCTCGAAAGTTGGTGTTCTGCTACTGTTTGCTTTCCTTGATCGATTTTAGCGTGGTGTTAATTCAGTCTCTTAATTCCAGGTTCATTTCTTTTCTTCATTTTAGTTCCCATTGTAAATCGATCTCTGAACGAACTATAAAATGGACTGAAGATTGAAGTAGTTGTTGGGATTTTTAGCCTTTTCTATGACTTCCTATGTGTGCTTATTGATGTTCATATGGTCTTCTAGTTTGAGAATCCATCAAACCATGTAGTCATGTGTTCATCTACCTGTTCTTTCAGTGCCTAGCTATAATCGATTTATTTTCTGTGTGTGATCGTTTAAGGGTTAATTTCCAAATGGTTTGAAGGTTAACTCTAGTTTCCAGTGATCTGTTTTCACCTTGGATGAGATTGTGATCATTTCAGTTTTCAAAAATCAATTTCCCTTAACTTGATGGGTAAAACATGGTAGCTTTTCTAATTCTCTGAAGTTCAGTGCAAAATTTCCATTTGAGATGGGATTAAACTGGAATCTACTGGTGTATTATTATCCTCGCGGAGCCATTTAGTTATGTGGTTTCGTACTCAAAGGAGCAAGGTCATGTTTAAAAGAAAATAGTCCCATGAATTAAGCTTAATGATTGCTTCTTAGTTTCCTGTTAAGGCTTAGAGTCGCAGATTTCTTTTAATGTCAAACGCATAACTGATGAATGTTTGCTCGGTTTCACACCTTATTGGTGGTTGCATAGATCTCTTGGAGTGTTTTGGTATCACCTTTAGGCTTTGTCCTGCTTTGAACATATTTAATCTGAGAATTCGACATCATCTTGTAGTTCAAATTCTAAGTGTCAAAAATCCCTCTCTTGCTTATTCTTTGCTGGTTTTGGTTTTTCTCTCAAGATATGCTACTAATTTAGCATAAAATAAAATTTGGATTAATGATAGTTTCTTGCAAGTTGATAGACTGACGAACCAAAAGTTTGCTATTATGGTAGTGTTGAAGTTTGTTGAACTTCATAGGTATCTTGGCGCGTATTAAGTGAATCATTTACCAGTTAGCTTTCAATGCCATTTAGATGTTTCAACAGGGATCTGGTTATTACTCAGTCACTGGTAACTGGAAGCTAGCATATAAGCATCCATGTTTTAACTCGGAATTTGTAAATTAAGGCAGCTTTGTAATGGATTTGGTAGTTGTAAGGGATTTGATGTTTTTCTTATCGTGTGATGCTCTATTCTGTCGAATGGTGTTATAAATTTGGTGTTTGTCAATTTGGCTATTAGAATTTGCTGGTGTTCAAGTTGTCGCAAAACCGCTAACTATGAAATTCAAATCTCTGATTTGTTGAAGTGTTTGAGCCTCTGCTGTTTTGTCACAAATTCTTGATTACTGTCAAGATATGTCCAATTTTCCTTTGTGATTTTGTTTTGTTTGATTCTTCAGTCATTCTTTTGTTTGTTACGAGTAGAGTTTGGATGCGGGGCTTATTGTCTGTTCGTTAATTTGGAGTTACTGGAAGTGTAATTTGGGTTAATTTGAGTGGTTTTAGATTGTTAAGCAAAGACCAAGCTAAGAATAGAAGGAATCATTTCACGGGTTAAATTTTGAACATTGATGCAAAAAGGGAACTTCAACAACATTGGTGGATTGATGCTATCTAATTGCACATAAATTGGGTTGACAAGAGGGGTTGCTCTGATGGTAAGCAACTCCCACTTCTAACCGAGAGGTTGTGAGTTCGAGTCTCCCCAAGAGTAAGGTGGGAAGTTCTTGGAGGGAATGATGCCGGGGGTCTATTTGGAAACAGCCTCTCTACCCCAGGGTAGGGATAAGGTCTGCCTACATACTACCCTCTCCAGACCCCACTAAGTGGGATTATACTGGGTTGTTGTTGTTGTTTCCATATCAGAACCAAAGATGAAGTTGAAATTGGATTATGTGTGAAAGCTAATCACTGAAAGGGTCCATGTTCATCTCTTGCTTTTTCCATTTGTACGGATATATCCTGATGCAATTATGTGCTGGGATATTACTTATCTCAATTTTATGAAGTTAGTTTGAGCTTTACCCCTTGTTAAATGTTTTCAAAAACACTCAGATTCTAATTCCAAAGAAGTTGATTTTGGGTTTACAATTGTGAATGGCCAGCAATGCAGTTCGAGCAGCTTTAATCTATGTTTCCTTTGTCGTAGCTGCCCCTCCAATATATCAGATTCCCCCCTATCTCAAGAGTACAGGAAAATGAACATGTGATTTTGCCTTTTGTTTCATTGCACTGCATTTCATATTGTGGAATTGTAAAATTCATCTTCTAAGCATAGTCTTGCAACAAATGTTTTACAAGCCTGTTCGATGCACTGGCTGAGAAAGTCACAATGCCACTGCCTTAGAATCTACAAGTTTCTTGAGTGCAACTTCAGCAATGGACTGCTTCGATGTTTTGCGATTCAAAATCCAGGTAGAGAATCGCCTACATTTAATTGGCCCTTAAATTCAATGTAATTCGTTAGGCTGAGGTTTTACATCCATAATTGAATCCCTATGGCCCTCGTGTTAATGTTATAGCTTAGATATTAATAATGAATAGTCATAGAAAAGCCTTTAGGCATATTTAAAATACTATCATGGTTGTGGACACATTCACGTGTCATGATTACGATTTCTAAAAACAAAATCGGAGTATGCGTTTGCACAACTTTGGCTAATTTTTTTAATAATAATAAAGCATTATTAATTGTGGACACGTTCGCGTGACATAATTTTTTACGCGCAAAAAAATGGGTATACATACGCGTAACCCGTTTCAAGATAATTTTCTTAAGTTAAAAGCCGTAAAAAGGCATAAGCACATAGGTTCTAAAATCAGTAGTCAAATAATTTAATAAGCCAAGTATCATGAAAAAACATACAAGTTGTGAAGTGTCGTAAAATAATCCTCCCCGGCCTCTAAATTCATGTGAAATTGCACATGGCCACGTTTGCAAAAATAGTCATATGGTTAAATTTGACACATGGGGGAAGGAATCATGGTCCTTTGATTTGTTTTTTTAGAAACCTGTTTTGCAAAAAGGGTCCACTAGAGTCAACCCTAACCTTAACCTTCCACAGGAACAAAATGAATACCATCCAAGATACGCCAGAAGTGGTTAGGGAACAGGCTCAGTTACACTTGCATATGTGGTGGAATGATCAAGATGAACATGGTCAGAAATGGGTGAAAAAACAATTGGGCGCACTTAAAGATATTTTTAAGATCGAACCACGGGAAGATCTGATCAAAGATTTGGTAACTTTCTGGGATCCTGTCCACAATGTTTTTCATTTCTCGGATTTTGAGATCACCCCTACTTTGGAGGATATTGCAGGGTACATTGAGTTTTTTCGAGACTTTAGAAAGCAGCAACTTATATTTCCAAGGGCTCCGTCAGTGTACAGGTTCTTTGACCTCTTAAACATCAGTAAGCAGATGAAGAGAACCAACGTGAGTAAAGGATGTTGTTCTTTCCATTTCTTGTACTTCAGGTTTGGGCATTCCTCCGGGTTCGAAATAAATGAAAAGGGATTAAGCAACAAGCAAGATAAGGGTCTTTGGAAAATTCACCGCCGGTTCGCGTTCATTGTGGCATTCTTGGGAATCATGGTTTTTCCAAATAAGTAGGGGATAGTGAACACCCATATGGTTAGAATCGCACAAGTCCTCACTACAAAGGAAGATCACACTCTTGTCTCGTTGGTGTTGACAGACATTTATCGAGCATTGCCCTTATGCAAAGTCAGGGCTCAATTCTTTGAAGGTTACAAAATCGTCTTACAAAGTCGGGGCTTAATTCATGAGTTATGGTTCGAACCTGAGTAACTTCATAACCAGCTATAAGGAAAGGGTAAAGGATTGCAACATGCCAAAAGGGTTAAAGGCATGGATCTCTCATTTAAAAACACTCAAGGAAGGGCAAGTTGACTATAGGGTGGCTTCTGAGGACAGAAGCCATGTAAATGATGACGACCAATGGTTACTTAAGAATAATGGGGGTAAAGAGTATCTAGCCATATGCGCCGTAGAGGGTCTTGAGGAAGTTAGGAAGATATCAAATTGTGCCCGAGGATCAAGATCTAAGCATCCAGGTTATAGAGCTCCACCTGAAAGCCGTATTACCCGAGGCTTTAGTTCAACAGGATTGGAACAACTGTCGGTACCTAAAAAATGGCACTCAGGTACAAGACATGGCAAAATGGGAAGTAGACCCGAACTACGTTGCTTGGTTCGAAAAAAGGTTTTTCATAAACAACGAGCTGGAGCCCGAACATGAGAGGCCTGCCAAAAGACCTCATATTTAATCTTTCGAAGATAAAATCCAAGAAAGGTTGGCATGGGGGGGGGGGAAAGAAAAGGCCTATCAAACCAAAATTCATGCTTTGAAAGAAAAGCTAAGAGATATCGAATTCAACCATGACCTACAAGCACAAGAGGCCGAGGATGAAAAGAAAAGACTAGCTAAAGAAAATGAAGCCTTGCGAGCCCAAATTCTAAAAATGAAAATAGCTGTAGGGAATCTCGCCCAAAGTGTGAAGGATGAGAAGCTCATAGACAACTTGAGGCGGAAAGTAGGGGAATATGGTTTAGACCTAAACAAAGCGGAGGGTGAGTTGTCTACAGCCTGGAGGCAATTGACGAAAAATGCAGAAGAACGAGCACACAGATTGAAGATTTGAAAGAAAGGTATGACAACGAGGTTGTGGGTTGAAGAAGAGAGTCATTGATAAGTAGGATTTTAACGTGTTTTATGCCCCTACTTGCCTATATTTTGAGTATAATTTTCTACAAAATAGTCCCAAAATGCTTATAGGTTGTGCTTGATTGCAGGTTTGAGCGACAACTTGACAAAATGTCAAAGATCAACTCAAAATGGAGTGAAACTGCTCAAGTATCAAAGGCCAAATGAAGTGGTGGAAAGAGGAGTCTAGTGCGGACTGTACAATTGTGCATGCGGCCGCACTAGCGGTTTCAGAGAAGAGTATAATTAGGTCTTGCACAATACGGCCGTGGTTGGAAATGTGCGGACCATGTTTAGCTCACACGGCCGAGCTATTATGGCATGCGGCCTGCGTCACAAGGTTTTAGAGAAGAAGGAGATTTGAGCAAAGGCAAGCCACGTGGACGCGTTCACGGTTACGTGGTCCGCGCCAGACCTTCATGCAGCTGCGCCACACCTTTAAGCGGTCTGCGTTCAGCTCAAGTGGCCATGCTATTATGGCATGCGGCCCGTGTCACAAGGTTCATAGAAGATGGAGATTTGAGCAAAGTCAAGCCACGCAGTCACAGTTACGCGGTCCATGCCAGACCTTCATACGGCCGCCACACCTTTATGCGGTCCATGCCAGCCGCTTCAGAGAAGATAGAAATTGAAGCCAAATAGCCAGTACAGCTGCGGTCATAATTGTGCAGCCCACACTGACCCCGCATGGGCAATTTTGTCCAGTTTTTCTAGCCCACTATAAATAGAACATTTTACAATTTTAGAGAGGGTTTTTTTTGGACTGAACGAAGTTGTGCTCGTGAGGACAAAAGTATTAGCCAATTTTGTCATTTTAGCATTAACTTCTCCATAGATTCTTGTAGTTTAGTCATAGTAATTAATTAATATGTTCATTTCTTCTTCTATTTCTTCAGTTTCTTCTTCAATTATGTCTAGCTAAACCCATTAGCTAGGGTTGTGGCTCAACCCTAGTGTGGGTAATTGATGGGTGTTGCTTTAAGGATAGATTGCTATTGGGTATTTACCATTTGGATTAATTTTATATTTTAATTAAGGATTAATGGTTGCAAATATTGATTCTAGCTTAGTGGGTTTTGACTCTTCATAAAAAGAGAGTCTATGACCCCAAAATTGACCCGACAAGGAATTGGGATAGACCCATGAGAAATGGTAGTCCCATTTAATGGGTTAAATCTTGAGAGAGTAATCACCCTACTTGAACCCTAGTTGCTTAATCGAATTGGCCTACCCAATTGGTCTCGCGAGAGTCGATCGGGAAAAATTACTGTCTCTACCGAGAGGTGTGAGAGTGGGTACAATTGTGCAATGGTAATAGAAAAAATCCCGAATATGTCAATTTATTCTTAGTAGTTTCTACCCGTTTTTTAACCACCTAGGTAATGCCATGACCCTAGTGCCTTTCTCCGTATTAGTTATAACCAAGCAATATTTCCTTAGCATAATTTAGTCTTAATCTTTAGTTCATAATAGTAGTTGATAATATAAAGAAAACCCAAAAATGTTAGGAGTACAATTCGAAGTACAAATGCAAGTTTAAGCTAAACAGACAATACAACTCCATTCCAAACTCCTTGTGGAAATTCGATCCCGAACCAATATTCGGGTAATATCTGTAGCGAACCGCTCTCCCTACTTTCATGTAGTGTTGAGTTGGCAGCGATCACTTTTTGGCGCCATTGCCGGGGAGCTTACGGTGTTGACTATCTGTTTAGCTAGTTTTGTGTTTTGCTTCTCTTTCCTTCTTGTTTACTAATTTTGTTTGTGTCAATCAATCAGGTACAAATGGCTCTAAATGCAAATGACCCTCTAGGCAATGCCATGGCGGGGGAGGAGGTTGAAGACATTGATCAAGATGAACTTATACCTCAAGCCCCACGTAGAGGTAGAAATGTCAATGCAAACACGAATCTGAATAAGAATATTCCAGACCCTCCTCTGCCACCGCCAAAAGTGGCTCCAAGAATATTCCCGAATCAAGGAAATGTGAGTGCCATCGTTCCTCCCCGAATTTGAGCGGAAAACATTCAAATCACAAATGTCCAAAGAGGGTATTTTATGGGTGTCTCCGATCAAAATGCATACAAGCACTTGAAGGGGTTCGTTGATACATGTTGGGGTAGCAAGCAAACAAACGTATCCGAGGTGAGATTGAGGCTCTTTCCATTCTCTCTTCTGGGTAATAATAGGATTGGTTAGAAAGGCTTCCAAATCATTCCATCACAACTTGGGATGAGTTGGCGGATAAATTTATTGGCAAGTTTTTCTTACAAAGACATATTGCGGCACTTCGGGATGAAAGTTTAGCCTTCAAGCAATAGCCAACAGAACCTTTGCATGAAATCTAGGAGAGATATATAACAATGCTGAAGGAATGCCCTAATAATGACATGACTGAGGCGATGATTCAAAAAAACGTTCTATAGGGGCATCAACACAACCAACCAATGTATTGTGAATCAATTGGCCGGAGAAAATTTTCTAAAGCTTCCCTACAATGAAGCTTGTGATGTTTTAGATAAAATGGTTGATACTTATTTGGCATGGCAAAGCTGAGCAAACGTTCCTCAAGTTGACCCTAATGTCATACATTTACACAAGGAATTGCATTATTATGGCCAAGCTATTGTCGAGCTTACAAAAACTATGAATCAATTGGAAAAGGCGCAATTGCAACAAGTCCAAAACCCATGCCAAGTCAATGTAATGGAAGGTGTTTCTATGTTGAAAAGGAGGCAAAGAGCGCAACTATAACCTCAAGGTAATAATGAACAATTTGACAACAACAATGATTGTGGTGGTTATTCGAATGAGTGCTATGATGATCAAAGCGAAGAATGTCAATATGTCAATAACTACCAAGGAAATAGAGAAAATCAAGGGAATCAAAAATGGCATCCACAAGGAAATTGGGGTAATCAACAAGGCAGTGGAAATTTGGTAACAATCAACAACAAGGTAGCGGAAATTTGAATAGTAACAACCAACAACAAAGTGGTAGCAATTGGAACAACAACAATCAAAGCAATAATTGGGGTAATCAAGGTAACAATAAAGGTAACTGGAATGGGAACAACAATAATTGGAGCAATAACAACAATCAAGGAGGGTAGAATAATAGCGGAAACCAAAGCAACCAGGGGCAAGGTTTGCAAAGGCCCCCCATGTACTAACAACCGAACAATCCACTCCCTTTTCAAATCAAGGGTCTAGTTCGTCGGGTAGTGATATCGTGAGAATAGAAACGATGTTCGAACAAATGATGAAGAAGAACCAAGACTCTGATGCTTAATTTGCCTCCCACAATACCTATATTCGGAATTTGTAGGTGCAACTAGGCCAAATCTCTCAATCATTAAATACTCGCCCGAAGGGTGCTCTACCAAGTGATACGGTAGCAAACCTTAAGGGTGGGCACAGCAATCATGTGATAGCGATGACAAGACGAAGTGGAAGAGGCGGTAATTTGCATGCCTCAAAAGGAAATCAAGTTATGATTGATGAGGATGAGTTGCGATATGATGATATGCCTTTGTGGTTGAGGATGTAGTGGAACCCAATGTGAACAATGATGTGCGGATTGATATTAATGAGGTTGAGGAGGAGACACAAGACGTCGTGAACCCGTCTAGGGAACACGTGATTGATATGCCCGAGTCGGAGGTGCCCAAAGACAAGGCACCCTTTTCTAGGCCTCCTCCACCCTATCCTCAATGGTTGGCCAAGAAAAAGGGTGACAACAAATTCAAGAAATTCATTGAGATGATGAAGAGTCTAACTATCAACGTGCCTTTGGTGGAGGCACTCGAGCAAATGTCGGGATACGCAAAGTTCATGAAGGATTTGGTTACGAAAAAGAGGTAAATGGAGTGTGAGACAATCAAGATGACTCATCAAGTGAGCGCAATTGTACATTCTAGGGCTCCAATACTTTAGGACCCCGTTGCATTTACTATCACATGTACCATTGGAAGTGCTGACTTTGCAAAAGCCATTTGTGACTTCGGGGCTAGTATTAATTTGATGCCTTATTTGGTTTTTAAGACCTTGGGAATCGGGTAACCTAGGCAAACCTATATGAGACTTCAAATGGCGGATCAATGATGAAGCGACCTTTGGGCATAGTTGATGATGTTCTTTTTTGTGTTGATAAATTCACATTACAGGCCGACTTTGTCTTATTGGATTGTGAGGTGGACTTTGAAGTGCTGATTATTCTTGGAAGACCTTTCCTAGCTACGGGGAAGGCATTGGTCAATGTTGAAGCGGGAGAGTTGACATTCCATGTGGGTGATGAGAAGGTGGCATTCCATGTTTGCAAATCAATGAGACAACCCAATAGCACAGAGGTGTGTTCATTTGTCGACATTTTCATAGTTGCGATCATGGATGACACAAGTTCCATGATAAGTGTTGAATATCCTATTGAGATTGTGCTTCTTAACATGGATGTCAATGAGAATGCTGCGAGAGTGGAGTGCATGAATGCATTGCATGGGGTCATATTCATATGAGCCTAGAAAGTTAATCTTTGGATCTTGAAAACCGCAAAAATCCACGAACAAAGCCATCTATTGAGGAGCTACCGGTGTTGGAGTTGAAGCCCTTTCCTACACACCTCAGGTATGAATTCTTGGGTTCAAATTCCACTTTACCTATTATTCTTTTGTCTTGCTTAACTAGCATGCAGGCTGCACCACTTTGGCGGTTCTTCAAAAGCGCAAAAAGGCGATTGAGTGGACATTGGCCGATATTTGGAGAATAAGTCCCGCATTTGGCATGCATAAAATCATCTTGGAAGAGGATGCAATGCCTTCACTTGAATACCAAGCAATATTAAATGAAGCAATGCAAGAAGTGGTAAAGAAAGAGGTTATCAAGTGGCTTGACGCTAGTGTGGTTTATCCAATCTTCGATAGCTCATGGACCTCTCCAGTCCAATGTGTGCCAAAGAAAGGAGAAATGATGGTGGTAAAAATTCCAACAATGAGCTTATTCCCACTCGGACCATTACTGGGTGGAGAGTATGTATGGACTACCGGAAACTCAACAAGGTAACTCGGAAAGATCATTCGCCACTGCCATTCTTGGACCAAATGCTTGACCGCCTTACCGGACGAGCTTCTATTGTTTTTTGGATGGGTATTCGGGCTATAATCAAATCCTAATTGCCCCAGATTACCAAGAGAAGACCACTTTCACATGCCCATATGGCACATTTGCCTTTAGCCGGATGCCATTTGGGTTATGCAATGCTCCGACGACCTTCCACCGTTGCATGATGGCCATTTTCACCGACATGGTGGAAGACATATTGGAGATCTTTATGGACGACTTTAGTATGGTTGGTGACTCATTTGAAGAATGCTTGTAAAACTTGGATAGAGTCTTGGCCCGATGTAAAGAAACTAATATTGTTGTCAATTGGGAAAAGTGCCACTTTATGGTGAAGGAAGGTATAGTATTAGGCCACAAGATTTATAAAGCATGGGATTAAGGTAGACAAGGAGAAATTTGAGGTGATCCCAAGGCTTCCTCCCCCTACTTTTGTAAAAGGGGTGAGGAGTTTTCTTGGGCATGTCGGGTTCTACCGGCGATTCATCAAAGATTTCTCAAAGGTTGTGACTCCACTTTGCTAGTTGCTAGATAAAGATTCCAAGTTTGTTTTTGACGAAAAATGCATGGAGGCCTTTGAACTCTTGAAGCACAAGTTGACCACAACTCCTATCATCACTACACCCTATTGAAGTTTGCCCTTTGAACTAATGTGCGATGCAAATGACATTGCAGTGGGGGCAGTGTTGGGTCAACGACTTAGCAAAATGTTTCATCCGATGTACTATGGAAGAAAGATAATAAATGAAGCTCAACGTAATTACACGATGGCGGAGAAGGAATTTTTGGCTATTGTATTTTCCATGGAAAAATTTAGGCCATATCTTATGGGGGCTAAGGTGATCGTGCACACGGACCATGCTGCCTTGAGCTATTTGATGACCAAGAAGGATTCCAAGGTGAAATTGATGAGAGTGGTATTACTTCTCCAAGAATTTGACTTAGAAATAGTGGATCGAAAGGGATTTGAGAATTAAGTTACGGATCATTTGTCTCGGTTGGAGGAAGAAGGGAGACCATGCGATAGCCTTGAAATAAATGACACATTCCTCGATGAGCAAATTCTTTTCGTGTCAATGGGTGACGTGTGATGGTTTGCGGACATTGCCAACTTCATTGTGACCGGAATTGTCCCATGTGAGCTCTCTTCCAACCAAAGGAAGAAACTCAAGCGGGATAGTTTGGATTTTTATTGGGACGATCCTTACTTATGTAAAATTTTCACGAATGGTGTGTTAGAAGATGTGTCCCGGAAAGTGAACATTTTAGTATTTTGGAGGCTTGTCACTCCTCTCCCTATGGTGGCCATCATGGAGGGGTGAGGACAGCTTCAAAGGTCTTGAGTTGCAGTTTCTATTGGCTGACGTTGTTTAAAGATGCTAGTGATTTGGTAATGAGATGTGATGCATGCCAAAGAGCTGGCGGAATCTAAAAAGGGATGAGATGCCCCTTAATACGATTCTTGAGGTGGATATTTTTTATGTTTGGGGTATCGATTTCATGGGTCCTTTCATGAGATCTTGTGGGAACACTTACATCCTCATGGCGATGGACTATATATCAAAGTGGGATGAAGCCGTGGCATTACCCAATAATGAATCCCGAAGTGTTGCGGCATTCTTGAAAAGTGTACCTTAACAAGGTTTGGCATTCCTCGTGCTATTATTAGTGATGAGGGTCCCAATTTTGCAGCAAGGCTTCTGACTCATTGCTTGCCAAGTATGGAGTAAATCACAAAGTAACTACCTCCTATCATCCTCAAGACAGCGGCCAAGTGGAAGTATCTAACCGAGAAATAAAGAGTATCTTATCCAAAACAGTCATTGCACAACCAGACCAATTGGTCCAAAAACATAAATGATGCTCTATGGGCCTACCAGATCACATAAAAGACCTCGATTGGTATGTCTCCATACCGGTTGGTATTTGGGAAGGCATGTCACTTACTAGTGGAATTGGAGCACAAAGCTATGTGGGCCTTGATGAATTTGAACTTTGAATGGGATGTCGCAGCAAATCTCCGCGTTGAGCAACTTCATGAGCTTGATGAGTTTAGATTTCATGCATACTCCTGCTCGTCCTTTTATAAGGACAAGATGAATTATCTTCGTGACAAATATGCTCGGGGTAAGTAATTCAAGGTTGGTGATATGGTTCTTCTTTTCAACTCTCGATTGAGGTTATTCCCGGGAAAGCTTAAGTCGAAGTGGAGTGGGCCATTCGAAGTTGTATCTGTGACTTTTTTTGGTGCTCTTGATCTCAAGAACAAGAATGGTGAAATTTTTCTGGTCAATGGGCATCGTGTCAAGCATTATTTGGGAAAGTTTGATGAGAGCCATGCGATGGCATTCATTCATTTAAAGTGATGTGATGGTAACATGCGTCATGCCGCGACGTCAAATCAAGCGCTTCTTGGGAGGCAACCCATGTATTTTTCTTTCTCTTTTATTTCCTTTGTAGATTGGGATTTTTGAGCTAATTCTTTGTGAGATGTTGCAGGACTTGTGTTGAAGCAGTGCAAAACAAAGTGTAAAAATGCACAGTCTCTAAAAATTGTCAGTGCGGCCGCAGAAAGATTTGTGCGGTCTTCACCGGCATAAGCTGAAAGTGATTGGTCTCTGAAGTTTACCACGCGGCCGCAATCATGATTGAGCGGTCCGTAGTGATCTTTTACGACCGTGTCCATTTTGTGCGACCCGCGGGGGCTTCTTTCTGCAAAGGCATAGGGTAAAACCTAGCGCGGTCTGGGGTCAGTTTTACGTGGCCGCGCTGGAGGGTAAGTACAGGGTCCCACAAGTTTTTTATAAATAGGGACTTAGGGCCTCTGTTTAAACCTTTCACCAAATCAAATACCAGAGCCTTAGAAATTTTACTGTTCATATCTTAGACCATAATTATGTGCTTGCATCAAGAGTAGATTCTCCATATTCCTGGTAACCAATTCTCACAATGATCACTAATTAGTTGTTACTTTCAATTTTTATTATTTCCCAGTAGTGTCGCTTCTTTGTTCTTCCGTCTTTGCTTAAATTGAACATTTAGGTTAGTTTATCTGTTGCCTTTAGATGCTGGGCTTGATTTTTATGGAGGGTAATCGAGTAGGGATAAATTACAATGTAAAACATGAACAAATGGGAAAATGTGTAAAACCCTAGTTCATTCCTAACTCTACACCCAGAGCAGCCCGTGGTTATTTTTACGCAGTTCCCATGACCTTGACACGGACGCACTACTAATGGTGTGGTCCACGATGGACCTTGAGATCAAAATCTATCTATTTCTAACACGGCCATTCGTATTTGTGCGGTCCGCGCTGGCCCAACACTGCTGCACCCTCTTTTTTATGCGGCCTGCGTTGATTTAGAGAAGGTAAGATTTTTGTTGGTTGGTCAGTGCAGCCCGCGGTGCCTCCCACACAGGAGTGCCCCAGAATGTGTGGTCCCCGGTGGCTTGTTCTGAGATGTGTTATGCAATTGTTCATGCTATTATTTTGCACTTGTTTTGAACACTGCTTATGCTTATGCTTCAAGTAACAAAGTTAGACGTGTTTGCTTGCATAAAATTGTTAAACTAAGAGGACGTGATGCAAAACTACCTGGCCGAGGGGACTCCTCCCGGGGAGGAAAAGGAAAACAAACAAAACTCACTTTCCGACCAAAAATTAAAACAAGAAAGCAAGTAATGAGTGATGACGACAAGTCGGGGAGTGAGTAATTACCCTATCAGGACATCTCAGCTAACTCAGGGCAAGCCCCATTAGTCCCAGCCCCACCTGCAGCCCAAGTTCCACTAGTTGTACAGTCGGAGTCGTTTGATGGCTCAGCAGCGGGTAGCGGAAAATACTCCACATCCCCCATAACTTCCATGATCGGGGAGAGTGCAGTAGGTGGTAACAACAGCAATGATATGGCCAAAACGAAAACTAATTTTGGAGATGAGCATAATCACCCGAGACTTATTGCCCATACTCCCCAATGTGCACGAGCAACTTCACACCAAAGTCGGTTGGGAGCATTTTAGAGATGATCTGATTGATGCAAACAAGCACATGGTCAAGGTGTTCTATTTCAATGTTGCCTACACAAAAAAGACTCCGTTGTGACCAAAGTGCGCGACAAAAATGTGGTGTTTTCGGGGAAGGCGTTCAATGTATATTTGGGTTTCGAAGACGAAGATGAGACCCAATACAATGAGAAGTTAGAGATGAAGGAGGAGGTTCGGCCATGGTTGGATGAATATTTGGCTCATCCAGGTGTTATTCCGGATTGGATACAAGTGGGGGTAATGATTTTGAGGAAGAACTTGAATTTCGAGGCTAGAGGGTGGCTTGCTTTTTTATGTAACAAGCTTGACCCCACTTCCCATGACCTGACTATCCCACTCCCCTGGGCTGTGCTGATTGCATCCATCATGGCTGGCTTCCCTATCAATATGGGAAATATAATGTACAGGGCGATCACTTCAATGGGGGTTGATAGCACTTAGAACTACCATACCCCAACACTCTCACTATGTATTTCCGGGACTTGAAGGTGAAGAACATGTCCTTTGATGTGACAGTGCGCCCAATGTCCCCGTTCTCATGGTTCAGCATTCAAGGCCTCAACAACCCAAAGGACAATAAGCACAAGGCATCCACCTCTACCCCGACTGGCAAGTCTGAGGAGCCAGTTGCGGTAGAGTCTACTGTCGAGCCTTCTATTGTGCTCCCATCCATTCCAGTTGTCTCTCTCGTAGATGATGTACCCTCTTCCTCTGCGAGTCTTAGTTCTTCAGCTGGCGCAATAGTCCCATTTTCCCGGGCCAACCCATTGACAGCCCAACACTTAGCAAAGAACTTGGACATTTTAAACAACTGGATGTCAGTTGCGACATCCAAGTTGTCCATTTTGGCTACTTCAAATAAGGCCCATTTTGCACCAGCCACTGTCTATATTCCTCAGTCTATTGAGGGATCATTGAAGACGCTCCTGGCCAACCAGGAGAAGATTATAGAGACTCAGGCCGCCTTGACTAAGGCGGTAGATTCTCATGGCGTAGCTCTAAAAAAGCTCGCCCGAGAGCACAAAAAGATGAGAAAGACAAGGGCGTCCAAGGAATCAGTGAAGGTCCTTCGAACAAATGTGAACAAGCTATTGGCAGATCAGCTGCCTTTAGACGTGTTATTTTGGGAGTCAGCCCCTCCAGCAGCAGCACCAGTGCTAGAGCCACAGCAGGAGCAGGCATCCAGGCCTCCGAGGAAGAAGTGGAAGTTGCCTAGTACTGAGGGTGTAGTGATTCAGTTTGTCGAGATTCAGGAGACTCCCTTCAGTTATGCACCCGATATTCAGCCGGTCAGCAATAGGACCCAGCAGCAGAGCAGTAGCAGGCCGGGGACCAGTCTGAGGTTCCCGCCCATACAGAGGATCAGGGGAACACTTATGATCCCATGCCTACGGACCAGGCCTACGGAGCCCTCTATATCCTTTATTTGAATACTTTATACTTGTTTTGGTAGTTGGCATTGGGGACAATGCCAACTCTTATTCGTGGGAGTGTGCACTACTACTTATCTATTTGGATGATTGTATATATTAGATACTCCTTTTATGTTTTTAATTTGATTTTCTAGTTAGTCTGTACATAACTTTACATTTTACCTATTTTTCTCATACTTTTTATCTTGGTATGTATATAAAATTAGTTTTATGTATATATTTGTCCCTCGTTGTATATTCTACTCCCCCATTGTACATATTCATTTGGTTTTTCTATTTTCGTAAAAAAATTAAATTTTTAACTTCATAGATAGGCTCGTAGCCTTTTGTTTTATTTTGCCGTTTCTAATAAGCCTTTGGTTTTCTTGATACCATGGTTCATTCCAAGGGTGAAGTGTTGTGCGAACCGGTTGGCTCTTCGCAATGATAGATGGAGTGACAACCTTCTTAAGGATTTGAGTCTATTTTTTATTTTTCTTTTGATTTTGATATTTTGTAGTTAATGGTACCTCAGGAAAGGCTTCACTTGGGCCTATCACATTTTCCTTTGATCCCATGATCAAAGACATAATGTTTTGTTAAGGACGGTGAAAGTTGTGGCCTTGAGACACTTGTGTTGACCAAACAATCATCATGTGGTCGCTTTGGACCAGTGTGCGCTTGAATCGAATTAAGGTCGTTGTGGAACCTCGACTCAATGTCTTTAGCAATCCTTGAGTGTGTGTGGTAAGAACTCGAATAAAGAGTCCAAGTCCCGAGCCAATGGTCTAGAACTTTCCCTGAATGTTTGTTGACGCGAAATCCTAGGTGAAATTTGACTTGAGAAGTGATTATAGGCTCTCCTCGATCCAAATGCTAAGTTGAATAATTCCACGGCCTCCCAATGAAATAATCCCTAGTTAACCTTTTTGAGCCTTGAAACTTTTTCTTTCGAGAACCAAAGCTACAAGCCTATACCCGTTTTTAATGATACCCTCTCTTGGCACCCGAATCTTCCCTTGAGTAATGGCAAATGTCTAAGTTTGAGGGGGACAAGAAACGAAACAAAGTGGAAAAAGGTACAAAGAAAAAGAAAAGAAGGCAATGAAAAAGAGAGAAAAGAAAAAGACGAAAAGTAAATCCAATATGAACAAAGGGATTCAAGAAAAACAAAAGTGAAAAAAGGCGTGAAACAAGTAGAAAAAGGAGAAATATTATGAATTTCATAAGAAAGAGCGACAATGTGTCCCTCTAGCCCTTGAAGGGAAGTGAAATACTCAAATGTGTCAACAAAGTGTGCCAAAATGAATCAATAGAAGTGCTTAAGGGAATATTGTACGTACTGGAACACAAACATATCCTACCCTTACCCAAAAGCCTTCACAATGACTCCACAAAAGCCTTATATGATCTTGAGTTGAAGGGAACCTACATTAAAGGATACTTACATAAGGGGCAAGCATATGGTACTTGGAGCCGGACTTGTGACTTTCTTCTTGAGAGAGATGAGTGAAAGTCCATCAACCTTGGTTTATGTGTCAATACTCTTACTTGGATGTTTTCTTTAAGGGGTGGGTCTTATTTTGTTTGCTTGAGAACATGCCAAGATTTAAAATTGGGGGAGTTGATAAGTAGGACTTTAACATGTTTTATGCCCCTACTTTCCTATGCTTTGAGTATAATTTGCTACAAAATAGTGCCAAAATACATATATGTTGTGCTTGATTGCAGGTTTGAGCGACGAAGTGACAAAATGACAAAGATCGGCTCAAACCGGAGTGAAACCTGCTCAAGTATCAAAGGCCAAGTGAAGTGGTGGAAATAGGAGTATAGTGTGGATCGCACAATTGTGCATGCGGCCGCACTAGCGGTTTCAGAGAAGAGTATAATTGGGTCTTGCACAACGCGGCCGTGGTTGGAAATGTGCGGCCCATGTTTAGCTCATGCGGCCGTGCTAGTATGGCATGCGGCCCGCATCAAATGGTTCTGAGGAGAAGGAGATTTGAGCAAAGGCAAGCCACATGGACGCGGTCACGGTTACGCGGTCCGCGCCAAACCTTCATGCGGCCGTGCCACACCTTTAAGCAGTCCGCGCCAGCCGCTTCAGAGAAGATAGAAATTGAATCCAAAGAGCTAGTGTGGCCGTTATCGTAGTTGTGCAGCCCGCACTGACCCTATAGGGGCAATTTTGTCCAGTTTTTCCAGACCACTGTAAATAGAATATTTTACAATTTTAGAGAGGGTTTTTTTTTTGGACTGAACGGAGCTACGCTCGTGATGACGAACATTTTAGCCTATTTTGGCATTTTAACATTACTTCTCCATAGATTCTTGTAGTTTAATCTTAGTAATTAATTAGTATGTCTATTTCTTCTTCAATTATATCTAGCTAAACCTATTAGCTATGGTTGTGGCTCGACCCTACTATGGGTATTTGATGGGTGTTTCTTTCTAAGGATAGAATGCTATTAGGTATTTGCTATTTGGGTTAATTTTATTTTTTAATTAAAGAATTGGTGGTTGCAAACGTTGATTCTAACTTAGTGGGTTTTGACTCTTCTTGAGAAAGAGAGTCTATGAATAATTTAAGCGAATGATAAACGAATGAACCTCTCGGTGCACATTACTGAACCTCTCGGCGCATGATAGCTAGGACGCAATTGTGCCCGAAAAATGGCTTGTCGCCGGAGGAATGTGGCTGTCACTACTGCTCAGATTGTTATCCCAGCTCATGGTGTTACAAAGGAGTTAGAACCGCTGACATTTGGTAATTTCCTCCCCCAGAAGTTCCAATCGAATGAGGCGATTCATGAAGATGGTGCTGAGAATGGAATACCTCCTCAGATGAGTAAAATTGAAGCACTTACTAGTCTAGCTGTGAGACGCTTACAATTCTCATATGCTAGTGGGTCTGAGAAATCTAATCTGTCTGCTTCCGAGGTTGTGCGAGGTAATCGCAGTGCTCAAATGGGTAAACCACTCTCGTTTATGCCTCCTACTAACAGAGATTGTAAGAGGATTGTCTAAATAAACGAAGATGATTTGAAATCTGAGGTTGATTATTGGAATATTTCCTTAATTGGTCACATAATTGGAGAGAATCCCTATGAGAAAGCGATGGAAAATTTTGTATTGCATGTGTGGAACTTTGTCTCTAAACCCCAGATATTGATCCATTCTGAGGGCTATTGCATCTTCCGATTTAATAGTATAGAAGACAGAGACCAAGTAATTCAATCTGGACCTTATTCATACAGGAATAAACCTATGGTATTGAAGCCTTGGGAAATTGATTTCTCCTTTCAGAATGATATACTGAGTACTAATCCTGTGTGGATTAGATTTCCTGGGCTACCGGTAGGCTATTGGTCAATTGAAGCATTGAGTAAAATGGCTAGTGCAGTGGGTAAACCATTGTACACAGACAAGTTTACAGCTCACTATGAGAAAATATCTTTTGCTCATGTTCTAGTGGAGGTTGATGCTGCCCATCCTCTCCCTGATCAGATAGAGATTGAGACTCCATTTTGTCCTAAGATTCAATTGATTGAATACGACTGGAAGCCTAGCTTCTGCAATCACTGTCTGAAATTTGGACATGATTCTATTGATTGTTGGTATAATGCTAACAATGTTGAAGAACATGAAATAGAGGAAGATGGTAAGCCAAGGAGACAAAGGACCAGATTGAAAAAGCAGGCAAAAGTTGCAAAGCAAGAGTGGCTTGTTAAACAACCTCTAGCTAGTACAGAATCACAGGATAACTTGCCAGCGCAATAAGATTATAACAAGGAGAATGAGAGGTTGGGGAACACCATTGCTCGTATGGTGATTACTCAACAGGATGCACAGCTAGGCCCTGACTCAGGAAAGGAATGAGATAGTAAACAAGGAACCTAATGGCAGCATTGAAGTTATGGTAGACAAACGCAATAAGGGTAAGGAAATTATTGATGTGTTAGATGCTGGCAAAAGGGGACAATAGATTGATCCTGGGCCTTCTCAGAACCTATTTCCTAATGTTCTATGATTATTGTCACTTGGAACATTAGGGGGCTGAACTTAGCCAAGAAATAGAAAGAGTTGAAAATCTTTCTTGCTGTAAATAAAGTAGATGTTATGGGATGTCTTGAGACTAGAGTGAAGGAACACAAAGCAAAGAAGATTCAAGGAAAGATTGCAAAGGGGTGGAATGTCCATTGTAACTATTCTAAGGCTGTAAATGGGAGGATTTGGCTACTCTGGAAACCTCACTTCCAGGTTCAAATTTCATGTGTGACTGACTAGTTAATTCAGTGCTTCTTAGAAGACTCTAAAAGTCAAGTCAAAACTCACTTAAGTGTCATCTATGCTCAGAATGCTGTTAACCTAAGAGACCAGCTGTGGAGTGATCTGAGGAAAATATATGTACCTAGTCAAGACTCTTGGTTGTTGAGTGGGGATTTTAACTCTATCTTATGCTCTGAACATAGAATTGGATCTCCTGTTACTCATACTAAAGTTAAAGGTTTTAAAGATGTTATTGCTGAACTTCAACTCACTCCTCTTAGAGCTAAATGGTGGAATTACACTTGGACTAATAAGCAGAATACTACAACTAGGGTGTATAGCAAGATTGATTGGGCATTGGGCAACTACTAGTGGATACAACAATATGGGAACCTAGAAGCTGACTTCATAAATCCATCAATTTCTGACCACTCTCCAGTTCTTATCAAATGTGGAGATCAAAAACTATTACATCCTAAGCCTTTCAGACTTTATCTTAATATTATGGAGAGTCCTAAGTTCCAAACCATACTACAACAGGTCTGGAGACAGGAATGTGAAGGAGCACCTATGCAGCGGATATGGAATAAAATGAAGACCATGAAACAGCAATTAAAGGAGACAAATGTTTACATGGCTTCATATAAGCAAAAACTTGTACATGCCAGGGAGGCACTGGGTAATATCCAGACTCAGTTGCAACACTGTCCACTATCACCGCCTCTGTTTAATGAGGAAAAAGCAGCATTAGAAGAAATTGAGAAATGGAGTTGTGTGGAGGAACAAATTATGAGACAGAAATCCAAGGCTTGCTGGATTGAATGTGGTGATGCCAATACAAAATATTTCCATGCCCTGTGGAAGATCAGAACATGCCAGAATAGCATAAGTTCTATTTACACTGATACAGGTCTGAAGATCACAGACCCCTTATCTGTGGAACAGGAGTTTATAAAGGTTTTCCAATCATTGATGGGAGGTTGTGCGGGTGAGCTACCTTGTGTCAACACTGCTGTTATTAAAGAAGGAAAGTGTCTAACTTTATCACAGCAAAGAATGCTAATTCAGGAGGTTACTTTGGAAGAGATTACAGAAGCACTAAAAGAGATGCCAAAAGACAAAGCACCAGGTGTGGATGGATTCCCTATGGAGTTCTATATTAGAAACTGGGAGATAGTGAAGGACGATATACTAGCTGCAACAAAGGAATTCTTCTCCACAAGCAGAATGCCTCACATGATCAATACCACTGCTATTGCACTTGTACCTAAAGTCAAAGCTCCTACAACTGTTTAAAGATTATAGGCACATAGCTTGTTGTACTACTTTATATAAGATCATCTCCAAAGTCATTACTAGGAGAATGAAAACTGTGATTGGTGATTTGGTTGGGCAGGCTCAATTAGCTTTTATTGATGGAGAAGCATTGTTGATAACATTTTGCTCAGCCATGAAATCTTCAAAGGTTATTCTAGGAAAGGAATATCTCCTAGATATGTATTGAAGATGGATTTGAGGAAGGCATATGATACTTTGGAATGGAGGTTTCATAAACAGATCCTCATTAATCTTGGGTTTCCTGCTAAATTTGTTCACTGGATAATGTCATGTGTCACATCTCTTTCATACTCCCTAGTTCTGAATGGTGGACTAACAAAGCCCTTCACTGCTAAGAGAGGTATTAGACAAGGTGATCCTATGTCACCATATCTATTTGTGCTGGCTATGGAATACCTGAATACGGTACTGGGATAGTTGCACAAGAATGGGGATTTCAATTTTCACCCTAAATGCAGAAAACTTAATTGTACTCATGTATGTTTTGCTGATGATCTACTAATGTTCTGTAGAGCTGATCTTGTTTCCATCCAGATTTTAAAGGAGGCATTCCAAAAATTCTCCGAAGCATCTGGATTGCAAGCTAATGTTAGCAAAAGTGCAATATACTTGGCTGGAGTGCAGCAGAGTACTAGAGAAGAAATTCTGGAGGCATTGGGGCTTACTGAGGGCCATCTTCCATTCAAATACTTGGGGATACCTCTTGACTCCAAAAAGCTTGCCATCCATCACTATCTACCTTTTATAGAGAAACTTACAGCTAAGATTACATGCTGGTCAGCTAAGCTGCTCTCTTATTCAAGGAGATGTCAACTGATCAAAGATGTCATCTTTGGTATCCAAACATACTGGTCCCAAGTTTTCATTCTGCCAAAAAAAGTGTTGAAAGCTATTGAAACAATCTGCAGAACCTTTTTGTGGACTGGAACTGCTAATCTCTCTAAAAGAGCTCTAGTTGCTTGGGAAAGCGTTTGCAGACAAATAACAGCTGGAGGGCTCAACATATTAGATATGACTGTATGGAATAAAGAAGCTATTAGTAAGCATCTCTGGGATTTAGCCAGAAAGAAAGGCTGACTTTGGATAAAATCGGTGCACTGTTACTATATCAAGTAGGTTGACATTGAAATAATGATCATTCCTAAGTCAGCCTCTTCGGTTGTGAGGAAAATACTAGACAGCAGAACTGCTATCATGGGGAATCAGATGCTTCAGGGGAATCTTCTTGGCAGATTGAAAGGAGTTTGCAAACTGGATCATTTCCAGATTCAGCAACTATATCTAACAATGATACCCAGCTTCAGCAAGTTTGAATGGAAGAGTCTGATGATGACTGCAAATGTTCACCCTCGGCATAAATTCACTGTGTGGTTAGCTGCATAGCAAAGGCTACCAACAGTAAACAGATTGCAGAAATTTGGCATACAAGTTCATGTAACTTGTGTGTTTTGTAATCAGAATGCAAAAGCTTTTAATCATTTGTTCTTTGAGTGTTCTATTACTAGAAGAATGTGGTCCAGACTCTGTCTCTGGCTGGGGCACCACAGATCTGTTGGTGATTGGGAAACAGAGTTGAAATGGATTTGCAGAAAAGCAAAGAGCAGAATGGGACTTAATGCTATAACAGCCTGTGTAATTGTCAACACTATTGCACTTATCTGGAGGGAGGGGAATAGCATCATATTTGACAGGAAAGTATATGTGGAGGATCAGATATGCAGAGAAATTGTACTACTTATTCATATCCGAGGCAGGAACTGTAGTCGATGGAAAAAATGGTTTGCGGCAACTTAATAGTTTTCCATAGCTATAGTCTAATTAGATGTCCCTATACTGAGTTGTAATTAGTGCATATTGGTAGTCTTCTTAGTATAGATGATTGTCTATAAATGAGTAGTAGTTAGTCCAAGCTACTACTAAAAACTTTACCTTGTACATTTCTTTGATATTAATGAAGACTAACTGTTCGAACCAAAAAAAAAAAGAAAGAGAGTATATGACCCCAAAATTGACCCGACAGAGAAATGGGATGGACCCATGAGAAATGGTATTCACAATTAATGGGTTAAATCTCGAGAGAGTAATCACTCTACTTGAACCCTACTTATTTGGTATAATTGTCCTACCCAACTGGTCTCGAGAGAGTCAATCAGGAAAAATCACTCTCTCTACCGAGAGGTGTGAGAGTGGGTACAATTGTGCAATGGTTATAGGATAAATCCTGAATATTTCTATCTATTCTTAGTAGTTTCTACCCGTTAGTTAACCACCTAGGTGATGCCATGACTCTAGTGCCTTTCTCCCTATTAGTTATAACCAAACAATATTTCCTTATTAGTTTATAATAGTCGTTGTTAATACAAAGAAAATCCAAAAATGTTAGGAGTGCAAGTAGAAGTACAAACGCAAGTATAGGCTAAATAGACAATACAACTCCATTCAAAGCTCCTTGTGGAAATTCGATCCCGAACTACCATTCGAGTAAAAGCTGTAGCGACCCGCTCTCCCTACATTCATATAGCATTGAGTTGGTAGCGATCAGTCATCATGGGTGAAAACAAAATGGTTAAGCAGGCAAAAGACTTCAAAGCTGAAAGGGAACATTGTTACACATCAATAGTGCGACTAAAGAGAGATTTACAACAATTTCAATAAATAAATTGTGTAGCCGAACAAACTTTGGAGGCCAGGGCCCAGCAAATTGGGTGATTGTTGCAAGAAAAGGGTGATTTAAGAGAGAGGGTACGGATGATCGCTGATTACATCACCATAAAGTGTAGCCATTGTGAAAATATGACAAGATCTATGTTCTTTGCCACGGTTATGACCTTTTTTCGTCAAGTCATGGAAGACCTCCACCACCTCCAAGGGGATTTAGCACACAGGTCTGCAGCAAGGTCGAATGACGTCCCGCAGGCCCCAGGAGTATTAGTGGCTTTAATGTACTCATGATTTTCAAATTTGTTGGTCTGTTTGAGAGTCTGTAGTTTCTTTTATTTAAGTCTGTAGTAGGTTGTCGAGTCAGTTATTTCTATTTTAAGTCGGAGTCTATTAATTTCCTTTAAGTAGTTGTAACCAAACGCTTAAATTTATGAAATTGAAAAATTCCAAAAATATTTCTTGTATTTATTTGCCAGAACTACGCACGGTCTTATTCATGCGGGTTCATGATATGTGGGCAATCTACATAGGATTCGACCACAACTAAAATAAAAAGGGGGAAAATAAGTGAAAATCATGAGAGAAGCAGCAATAAAAGAACAAAGAGAATAATAAAGGAAAGAAGGTTAGCAAAACAAGATGAGCAAAGGAGGGGGGGGGGGGGAAGGAAAAACAAAAGAGCAAAAAAAAGTGGCATATGATAAAAGCCAGGATGACGCAAGCAGCCAATTTAGTAACCGATGACCATGGCTAGGTGCATTGCACATAAAGTGAAATTATCTTATGTTAAATGCTCTAACGGTAACGTGATGGCTTCATTTTGTTGTGTTCATTCCAGAAGGGAGGTTGGTTTGTGTTTTTTGAAGTGGTAACATTTCTCTACAACATAAAGTCAAAGACAATGGCAGGCAATATCATAGCTGAGTAGGTTGATACCGGTGCCCGAAAGTAGTTGGTTGAACAAGGCAATGCGCTGGTTGAAGAGGTAAAGATGTTAGGACAACACATGGCAGACATGTATCAGGATTTGATGACTGGGAAAGCACCACCACCACCCACCACCTAGCTTCGTTGATGCTACCCTCATCCAAACTCCAATCATGGTTCCGAATGATCCTCCATACTCTCTAGATACCCCCGCTTATTACAGTTTTCTCAACCACCCTAGCAGCTTCGTCACTCGTCCTCCAACTATCTTGTCCCAAAAGTGCCCTCATGTCATATCCACTATCCCCAACAATGAATACCCACCCAAAGCTCATGATGTCCAATACTACCCCGAAGAGGTTGCCCACAAGGTTCCTGACTCATACAGGCAGAGCCCACGGGATGAGTCTCATGTTGAAAATGAAAAATTCACAGGAAGAGAGGGGCAAGATGGGATACCCAGGAGGCTGGAAGGCATAGAACAGTCCTTGATGAACGAGAAAGGAATGGGAGACCAGGGCAATATGGCTTGCAAAGAACTATTTGTGTCCCCTGACGTTTGCCTGCCCACAGGATTCAAAGTACCAAAATTTAACTTGTATGATGGGTGTGGAGATCTGGTAGCCCATCTGAGGGTCAATTGTAGTAAAATGAGAAGCGTTCTAGAAAACGATCACATGTTGATGGTACATTTCACTAAGAGCCTGACTGGGGTAGCTTTGCACTGGTATACTCATCAAGATGTCGCTAAATGGCCTATATTGGGTGACATGCCTCAAGATTTTTTTCGATACTTTCAATAAAAATCTTGTGTTGCCCCAGACCACTCTTCCCTATCTAAAATGGAAAAGAAGCTGGAGGAAAGCTTTAAAGAGTTTGGGCTCAGATGGAGGGAGCAAGGTGCTCGAATGTGTACCCCGATTGGTGAATAAGAAATGGTTGAGCTTTACTTACAAGCCCAGGAGCCCACCTACTTCAATCATTTGATCCCGGCTTTAGGAAAACCTTTCAATGATGTGATAAAAATTGGAGAGCTAGTATAAAAGGAAATTAAGTTAGGCAAAATCATGAGTCGTTTCAAAGACATTCAGAACATCCAAGTAAGCTTCGGCGGAAGAAAGAGATAGAAAAGATGATCCGATTGGCTTTCCCGATAAACATTTCTGGCCTTGACATTGTCCCTGTGGATATCCTTGTGTACCAAATGATCTTCCCCAATGCTACTTCTCTCCACAGAACTCCCAAAATTGTACATTACTTTCCCTGTACCCAGCTCCACAGAATGCCTATCCACCCTCACGGGCATATCGAAAACCTCTTGGATCAGGTTTCCAGCCCAAGAAAGCATTTAAGAACGAGAGGATGCTGAAAAAGAAAAGGATTTCACCCCTATTGGAGTATCATATTCCATTTGTTCCAAAGGTGGAAGAAATTGGACATGTTGACGCCAATTCAGATAAAAATACCAAACCATCTGTCAAAGAAGTTTGATGTTTCTCAAAGGGGTGCATATTGCTTAGATGCCTTGAGGAATGACATAGAGAAGTGTTGGAGTCTGAAGAAAGCAATTCATAAGCTTATTTATGCAGGTGACATTATCGTACAAAATCCGGATGCAGCAGACAACAACCAAAGTCCATCGCCTGTGCATAATGAGACGCACATGTTGGGGGTGATTTGTTTTTAAAAGGAATTTGAGAATTCTCCTGGGAGCCTCGTAGGCACACGTGCTGCTAAGCTTTCAGCACTATCAGAGATTGATCTTGAGAACGAGCCAGCGAAAGGAACCCTAAAACAACCTGTTAAGAACAATGTGATGAAGACTTGTAAAGTTTCTAGTATTATTGATGCAGAAGTCAGTGGCAAATATGTTGAGTTTGAGGATTGGAAATACGCTCTTTTCTTGGTTAGCCAAGGAGGAATTTTGGTGGTTTATTGTTTTTTCATTTCTGTTATCCGGGTTATATCAAGGTTGTAATCCGGATATAGTCTTGTGACTCAAACCCTTCTATCCTTTTATTCTGCCTGGTTTGTTTAGTCATAGTGACTCGTCTAGTGCTGTCTAGGTTTGCTCCAGGGTTGTCGCCCCAGTTTATTTTACTTGTTTCGTTGTTCAAACTCTTTCACCATCTGTCTAGTGCAATTTTCTACTTTTTGTTATTTCTACGCATTTTTGTTTAGTTTCCTTTTCTTTTTACAATTATTTTCCCTCTTGGCTCTTGTGACATGACATGCATGCGTAATTCTCAGCTTGGTCTTAAAAAGTTAGTTCAATCATGAAGAAATGAAAACAATTTTGAAGATGCAGGGATATTTGAGTGAAATTAGTGTAGGCCTTTTTCGATTACTTCAAGCCCAAATTGTGTGAAACTAGGGCGGATAGAACATAAAGAAATATTATTGAAATGCATTATGTTGCATCGGGTTGAAGCTAAAGGCAAGTTTGCCCAATTTTACAGGGGTCGTTCATGGTAAGGAGAGTGAAAGTGTTGTCCAATGGGGCTTTGTATTCCCACAGATGTGGAAGGCTAATGTATGGATATGGTTATCAAGTGTGGTACAATGAAAATGTTACGAATGTTTTATGTGGTCTGTTTAATTGTGTTGTTTGTACCTGGCATGTTTTGGAGATTGGAATGACAAAGGAGTTCTATTCTGCTATCTAAACACTTTTATCCTTCGTTACCCCTTTGAGCCTTACTTATTTTATTTCATACCCCTCGTTTGGAATCAGTAGCAAAGATCAGAAACACAACCGTGAAAGATAAGTACAAAAAATAGAAAAAGGAAAGAAGGAAAAGAGAAAGAAAAAAGAAGGAAAACAACAAAAAAAACAAAAGAAAGAAAGAAGGAAAAACCCAAAGGAAAAGAAAAATCACGACAAAAAAAGTAAATTCTATGACATGAACTACGTTTGACCTGATTCCTTTTAAGGATACGTAGGCAGCCTCACGGTTCGGTCCCATCAAAATAAAAATCTAAAAGCCCACAGGCAACAAAATAAGGGCTAGGGTGGACAAATCAAAGGTGTTTTCTATGATAAGATTGACAAAAAGGGTGGTAAAGCAGTGACAAGAAAGATCTTCCAAGAAGAAATCGAAGTTATCATGGCTAGCGATGGAGAAATAGACCTCAAGGCCAGAGCCAGTGGTTTGAGTCAAGAAAGAATATCATACACACTGAGGTTGGTAACAATTAATATGCTTTGGGGATTATGTGAAACACAAAGGTTTGGTAGATGTCAGTTTAGAAGCAATGCAACAGATAGAAGGTATTGGGTTCAAATGAGAAGAGGTATTTTTTGGGTTAAGGTATACAAAGGAAGTAGGGTCATCGAATGGAAATTAGTTATCTTGACAAGTGAAGGAGAAATAAACCTCAAGGTTAAGTACAGTGGTTTAAGTTAATAAAGAACATCATACACACGGAGTGGGGGCAGTGGACGTGCTTTGAGATTCATGTGAGACACAAAGGTTGGGTAGATGTCAGTTCATGAGCAATGCAACAAATAGACATTGGGTCTGAACGGAGAAGAGGTATTTTCTATGATAATGGTGATAGAGAAATTGGTTAGTAAATAACCAAGCAATGTCTTTCAAGGCGAAATCAAAGTTACCACGACAAATTAAGGAGCAATCACTGGAAAGTCAAGGCCACAAACTAATCACCATGTTTGAACTCACAAGTTTTATTTGTCAGAAATATGGACGGAAGCTGTGTTAATATCAAAGATTGGAAGCTCGGAATTTTCAAGTGTAATACCCCAATCCTGCTTAATTCAAAGGCTATTGAGAAGATCACACATCACCCCCCAAGAGATACACTTCCTAGTTTGAGTCATTTAAGTTCGGCCCTAGGAGACGCACTTCCTAGTTTGGTTCATTGATGTTTTACCTGTAGGAGACGCACTTCCTAATCAAGGCCTTTCAAGTTATTCTTTTAGGAGACGCACTTCCTGAATTGAGATTTCACCCTTAGGAGGCACACTTCCTAGTTTGAGTCATTTAAGTTCAGCCCTAGGAGACGCACTTCCTAGTCTTAGTCATTTAAATTCACCCTTAAGAGACGCACTTCCTAGATTTAGTCAGTTAAATTCACCCCGAGGAGACGCACTTCCTAGTTTGGTTCATTCAAGTTTAATTTTAGCAGACGTATTTGCTAGTCAAAGTCTTGGTTTTACTCATAGGAGATGCACTTCCTACTTTTAGTCACTAAAGTTTTCACCCCTAGGATACGCCCTTCTTAGTCTTGGTCATTTAAATTCACCCCTAAGAGATGCATTTCCTAGCCTTGACTTATCCTGAATAATGGGACGTAACTATAACTAGCAAAACCCCAGCAGAGACAACCGAGAGTTAGAATTGGCATTTAATTTAGAATCCTCATGACTCTCCTGGAAAATGGGACTTGCCTAAAGGACGGAGATAATCATGAATAGCAGAGAACATAAGTGACTTGTATGTTGGCATAGGTTTCGGTTAAGAGTTATTAGGACCCTCCTGGAAAATGGACTTAGCTTAAAATTCAAACAGTCGGGTCGCATGGCCTGGTCCAAATATTTCCCCAACAACAGTCATCAGGACCCACATGGATAATGGGACTTAATCGTAGAAGTTTTCAAGTCCCTCCTGGATAATAGGACGTAGATCTAATTACTATTCCCCAGCAAACACATTTTGTCATCAAATTAAGAGCTGTCAGGACCCACCTGGATAATAAGAAGAAGCTTTAATCACTGGTCCCAAGTAGATCCCCAGCAGATATAACTCAGATAACAAGACATAATGGAAAATAATAGCTTTTGAGAAACATAACCTAATCTTAAAGTTTTCATCAGTTAAGAGTTGTCAGGACCCTCCTTGATAATGAGACTTAGCTTTTAGAGATATTTGGTAATGGGACTTGATTAACACTCACAGATGCGCCCGACACCAAACTGGGGCAAAAATAATTCTTTTGTTTGTTTATTGTAATCAGGTTTAAAGGCAGCAATTTCAAATTTCAAGTGTTTGGCAATCAGGCGCCCACCTGGAGAACAAGGGAATAATTTCAAATTTCAAAGTTTCGGTAATTAGGCGTCCACCTTGAGAACAAGGGAATACTTTTCAAATTTTCAAGCTTCGACAATCATGCACCCACCTGCAGAATAAGGGAATACACTTCAAGTTTCAAGCTTTGGTAATCAGGCGCCCACCTGGAGAACAAGGGAATACATCTCAAGTTTTCAAGTTTCGGTAATCAGGCGTCCACTTGTAGAACAAGGGATTACATTTCAAGTTTCAAGTTTTGGTAATCAGGCGCCCACCTGGAAAACAAGGGAATACATTTCAAGTTTCAAGTATTGGTAATCAGGCGTCCACTTGGAGAACAAGGGAATATATTTCAAATTTTGAGTTTTGGTTATCAAGCGCCCACCTGTAGAACAAGTGAATACATTTCAAGTTTCAAGTTTTGGTATTCAGGCGCCCACCGTGAAAACAAGGGAATACATTTCAAGTTTCAAGTATTGGTAATCATGCGTCCACCTGGAAAACAAGGGAATGCATTTCAAATTTCGAGTTTTGGTAGTCAGGCACTCAACCGGAGACCAAGGGAATAAATTGCAAATTTCAAAGTTTCGGTATTCATGCGCCCACCTGCAGAACAAGGGAATACATTTCAAATTTCAAAGTTTCGGCAATCAGGCGCCCACCTGGAGAACAAGGGAATACTTTTGAAATTTTCAAGTTTCGGTAATCAGGCGCCCAGCTGCAGAATAAGGGAATACACTTCGAGTTAAAGTTTTGGTAATGAGGCGCCCACCTGGAGAATAAGGGAATACTTTTCAGGTTTTCAAGTTTCCGGTAATCATGTGCCCACTTGTAGAACAAGGGAATACATTTAAAATTTCAAGTTTTAGTAATCATGCGCCCACCTGGAGAACAAGGGAATACATTTCAAGTTTTGCCAATCAAGCGTCCACCTGTAGAACAAGGGAATACATTTTGGTAATCAGGCGCCCACCTGGAGAATAAGGGAATACATTTCAAGTTTTCAAGTTTCGTTAATCAGGCGCCCACCTAGAGAACAAGGGAATACTTTTCAAGTTTTCATAATCAGGCACCCACCTGCAAAATAAGGGAATACTTTTCATGTTTTCAAGTTTCGGTAATCAGGCACCCGCCTACAGAACAATGGAATACATCTCAAGTTTCAAGGAATACGTTTCAAGTTTCAATTTTATGTAATCATGCGCCCACCTGGAGAACAAGTGAATATAATTCAAGTCTAACAATCAAGCATCAATACGGAGAAAGGGAAACATAGAAATAGGGTAACAAGGAGTTCCACGGAAAGAAGTACCGCAAGACAACAAGGAGTTCACGGGAAGAAATACAAGTCAATAACCAACAAAGATCAAGAGCAAGTCTAAAGACATATATAGGTTCTTTTGTAATCCATAGCTCATACCTTGGTCAAGTTTCTTTTTATTTTTACAAAAGTGTAATAAGGGGGTCTAGCAAGAAGTAGCAGCAACAGCAATAGTGAGATCACAGCTTCGGTAGTCCCACCTACCAAATACTCCTGAACTACACTTACCCGATTCCTCTTTAACCGAGGATATGTAGGCAACCCCTGAAGTAGGGTTCGGTCAAGCTTTTCAAAATGCTTCTCACGGAGTATTCAAGCGGCCAAAAATTGCTTCTATCCGCTTAATTGTCTTTGCACGAAAACTCTTCATTTTTCCGAGCAAAGAGGGACAGCTGTGAGCATGTGATTTTTTCCCTATATGAATAACTCCCGTAAATTCAAAACAAAATAATTTCTTTCATTATTTACAAATTTTGTGGCATTTTTGTGATTAGTTATTTGCATTTGACTGTGCATATTTAATTAATAAAAAAAATACAAAAACATATAGGTGCATTTGCATTTAGGAGTTAATTCCGCATTTTATTAAGTTTATTTATAAAAAAGTTTTAATTACAAAAATATCTCATTTTGCACATTTTTAATCTTGGTTGTTGATTTTGGTAAATTTCCTTTAAATTTGGTTTTTAATTATTTATATTGATTATTATCTAGGGTTAATTAGTATTTGTGATAAGATAATTTTGACTTAGGGATTAACTTAGATGTTACTTTTTAATTTTTGAGAAAAAGAAGAAGAAAAGAAGCCTGGAAAATAAAAAGAAATGGCTTTAAAAAGAAAAGAAGTAGAAAAGGTATATGGATTTGGGCCTTCTCCATTTGAATTCCCTAGAACCCAAACATTTCCCCTTCCCAAACCCATGTAAACCTGGCCCAAATCGCGCCCAAACCCACCCGGCCGCCCCGACCCGACCCTCTCTTCAACAAATACAACCACAAATACATACGCAAACCAAAATGCAAAACCCCTAATGATTTTGGAGAGACTTTTCGAAAATGATTTTGAGAGATTTTTTCTTTTACTTCTTCAGTTTTATTGGTTCTTTGATTCCTGATAATAGAACAACACAAAAATCACTAAGGGTGCTGATTTTTATTTCATAACGATTAGTGTTCAAAGTTTTTTTCCGAAACCTCTAGAGTTCATGTTTTTAATTATAATTCTGGATTTTTGTTTAAAAGGAAGTCACTTGAGAAAATTGAGGTTGTTGTTGCTCGTGAGTTGGTGTTCTGCTGTTGTTTGCTTTCCTTAATCGATTTCATTATGGTGTTAATTCAATCTCTTAATTCCATTGTAAATCGATCTCTGAACGAGCTATAAAATGGATTGAAGTTTGAAGTAGTAACTGATATTTTTAGCCTTTTCTATGACTTCCTATGTGTGCTTATTAATATTCATATGGTCTTCTAGTTTCATAATCCATGGAAACATGTAGTCATGTGTTCGTCTGCCTCCTCTTTGAGTGTAAACGTTTAAGGGTTGATTTCCAAATGGTTTGAAGGTTAACTCTGATTTCCAGTGATCCGTTTTCACCTTGGATGATATTGTGATCATTTCAGTTTTCAAACATTGATTTCCCTTAACTAGATGGGTAAAACTTGGTAGCTTTTCTAATTCTCTGAAGTGCTGGGCAAAATTTCCTTTTGAGATAGGATTAAACTGGAATTTGCTGGTGTATTGTTGTCCTCGCGGAGCCATTTAGTTATGTGGTTTCGTACTCAAAGGAGCAATGTCATGTTTAAAAGAAAATCATCCCATGAATTAAACTTAATGATTACTTCTTAGTTTCATGTTAATGCTTAGAGCCGTAAATTTCTTTTAATGTCAAATGCATAACTAATGAATGTTTGCCCGGTTTCAACGCCTTATTGGTGGTTGCATAGATCTCTTGGAGTGTTTTGGTGTCACCTTTAGGCTTTGGCATGCTTTGAACATATTTAATATGAGAATTCGATATCATCTTGTAGTTCAAATTCTAAGTGTCAGAAGTTTGCTATTATGGTAGTGTTGAAGTCTGTTGAACTTAATAGGTATTTTGGCGGGTATTAAGTGAATCATTTACTAGTTAGCTTTCAATGCCATTTAGATGTTTCAACAAGGGTCTGGTTATTACTCATACACTGGTAACTGGAAGCTAGCACATAACCAGCCATGTTTCTTAATCGAAATTTGTATATTAAGGCAGCTTTGTTATGGATTTCGTAGTTGTAAGGGATTTGGTGTTTTGCTTATCGTGTGATGCTCTATTCTGTCGAATGGTGTTCTAATTTTGGTATTTGTCAATTTGGCTATTAGAATTTGCTAGTGTTCAAGTTGTCGCAAATCCGCTAACCATGAAATTCAAATCTTTGATTCGTTGAAGTGTTTGAGCCTCTGCAGTTTTGTCACAAATTCTCGATTACTTTCAATATATGTCCAATTTTCCTTCGTGATTTTGTTTTGTTTAATTCTTCAGCCGTTCTTTGGTTTGTTACCAGTACAGTTTGGATGCGGGGCTTATTGTCTGTTCGTTATTTTGGAGTTACATGAAGTGTATTCTTTTAGAGCTGTTAATCTCTTATATTTATTTGTAATTTGGGTTAATTTGAGTGGTTTTAGATTGTTAAGAAAATATCAAGCTAAGAATAGAAGAACCGTTTCACGGGTTAAATTTTGAACATTGAAGCAAAAAAGGGAACTTCAAGAACGTTGGTGGTTGATGCTATCTAATTGCACATAAATTGGGTTAAAAGCTTTTTTACTACTGTTTCTGTGTCAGAACTAAATATAAAGTTGAAAAAAGCTAATCACTAAAAGAGTCCTTGTTCGTCTCTTTCTTTCTCCATTTGTACGGATATATCCTGATGCAATTATGTGCTGGGATATTACTTATATCTATTTTTTGTTTGACCTTTATCCCTTGTTAAAGGTTTTAAAAAACAATCAGATTCTAATTCCAAAGAAGTTTATTTTGGGTTTACAATTGTGAATCGCCAACTATGCAGTTCCAGCAGCTTTGATATATGTTTCCTTCTTTGTCGTATCTGCCCCTCCAATATATCGGATCCCCCCCCCCCCCCCCCCCCCCCTCTAATCTCAACAGTATAGGAAAATGAACATGTGATTTTGCCTTTTGTTTCATTCCACTGCATTTCATATTGTGAAATCGTAAAATTCATCTTCTAAGCATAGTCATGCAACAAATGTTTGCACAAGCCGGTTTGATGCACTGGCTGAGAAAGTCACAATGTCACTGCCTTAGAATCTACAACTTTCTTGAGTGCAACTTCAGCAGGTGACTGCGCCGTTATTTTGCGATTCGAAATCCAGGTAGAGAATCGCCTACATTTAATAGGCCGCTAAATTCAATGTAGTTTTTTAGGCAGAGGTTTTCCATCCATAATTGAATCCATATGGCCCTCGTTTTAATGTTATAGCTTAGATATTAAGAATGAATAGTCGTAGAAAAGCCTTTAGCCGTATTTAAAATACTATCATGGTTGTGGACACGTTCACGTGATATGATTATGATTTCTAAAAACAAAATCGGAGTATGCGTTCGCGCAACTTCGGCCAATTTTTTTTAATGGTAATAAACCGTTATTAATTATGGACACGCTCGCGTGACATGATTTTTGACACGCCAAACAAATGGGTATACGTACGCCTAACCTGTTTCAAGATAATTTTCTTATGTTAAAAGCGGTAAAAGGCATAAGCACATAGGTTCTAAAATCAGTAGTCAAATAATTTAATAAGCCAAATATCATCAAAGCGACCGTGCTAGAACCATGGAACTCGGGAGTGCCTAACACCTTCTCCCGGGTTAACAGAATTCCTTACCCGGATTTCTGGTTCGCAGAAATAGACAGAGTCAAACCTTTCTTTGATTCGAGATTTTAACCGGTAACTTGGGACACCATAAATTATCTCAAGTGGCGACTATGATTTTTAATAAAATAAATCTCAGTTCAATTGTCCTTAAATTGGAAAAACTCCTCTTATTATATCCCTCTTTCGGGGTGCAGGAAAAATGAGGTGTGACAATCTTTATGGAACAAGTCGATGCACAAGCCAATAAAAATCAGTTGGATCTCAAACGACCTCAGATGAGTAAAATGGGCCAGGTCTGATTCGAAATCACTCATTACTCATTTGGGTGATGAATTTAACAACTTCAAAGAAAGCACAACTAAAAATACAACTCGAACTTTAGTTATTATTCAGTATTCTTGCCATTCTATTTTTCCAGAATTGGTTTTAAGGAAACTTCGACCATTACTTAGCACCCTAGCTTCATGAATGAACTTTCTCCGATGACCTGATTACATTTAACAATACACTATAATACTTTTAAAACATTATAAGCTGTGAATAATCGACAATACCAAATAATTAATTTATGGAGAATACCACACCAACTAAGTACTTATTTTAACATCTCTAAAAGTGCATATTAAAGAAAAACCTACTGAAGTTTCTGAGAGTCCTTAAATCATCACACATTCAGTCATTCACCCTAAGCACAAAATTAGCTAGTACTTCATGCTTATCGAATATTTGCTTCCACAGTCCTTAGTTCAATTACAAAACAGTGAACTAGCTAGTTTATCTAAAGGCAAACCACACCACATTGCATCAGATTGTCTAACATACAAATATCATGAAGAACATTGCAAATAAGCTACAAAATAAGGTACACTATTTTAGGCTTTTTGTTTCATTTCGTTTCTTCACTTCAGAATTAAGGAGTTACATAATTGTGTACCTAAGAGTGTAAGAGGAAAAAGAAATGGTAGGAAAAGCTCCAGCAACAGTGGTAGCAACCTTAACAGCACTCCAAAGACTGATTTGAACAACTCCAAAAACAACCAATCTAATATAACCCAGCTGACTCTAATACCTAGATTCAAACAGCCAGCACTCAACTCATCGTAGTATATTAGAATGAAGCAATTATTTTAGAAATTCAAAGTCTCAAATTTCAACAAGTGTTCAATGGAACAATGGCAATCCTTTTAGCAACCCAAAACCAATTGTCAAACCTCAAAATTAAACCATATTCAACCTAGATTAACCAGGAAGTATTTCGGAATTGAAAATTTCTGGAATAAAAAGAAATCAATGGAATAGTAAAGTTATTTTCTAATTGTGTTCTCTCTTCTCTTACTTTTTATACTTCTGATTTTTCTGACCCCTTATATTTTCCAGACTTCTAAAAACTTAAAACTTGCCTTCAAAGGTAAGAATGAATGACTTTATAAGCAAGCAACTAGGGCACCCTTCATGTTTTTATTTTATATTTTGAATCCTTTTAATTTTCAGTTTTTTTGCTTAAAAATTCTTAGTATCCCGACTTGTTACCCATGTTGTACTATCTAAATCCTGAAATTCAAATTAGGACTCTAAACTAGAAGCTTCTAGGGGGCTTCTATTTTTTGTTACTGCAAGATTCTCTATGTGATATACCCAAATTGCCCCCCAACTATCCCTGTATTTACCCTCTAATTTGATTAGACAAATGGGGTTCAAATGGATCAAACAATTCTAAAAAAATGAATCATACATGCAATACTCAGGCAAATAAATTTAAGCTAAGCATTAATTAGAACAAGACTAATTAGACTGAACCTTATTTAAATTGAGGAATTACACATAGAAATCAACTTAACAGAAAAGACTAATGCGGCTTGAATCAAAACTAATTAAACTTAGGTACCTAATATGGAAATCGAACCAACAGACTAAAACAAACTCGACTAAAACAAATTAAACCTAATTTGAACTCAGGTATTATACTAATGCAACTTCGAATTAAACCTAATTAAACTAAGGAATTAAAAAATGAAATTCATCTAACATAAATGAAACCTAATTCGAACTCAGATATTAACCACATAGGACTGATACAACTTCAAATAAAACCTATTTAACACATAAAAACATTTTATGCTTTTCAAAAATGCTCCTTGAGAAGCATTTTTAAAAAACTGTGAGCCGACACGAGCGACTTTTGTCCGTTTGATTACTCCTTGAGAAGCATTTTTGAAAAGCTTGACCGCACCCTTCTTCAGAGGTTGCCTATATATCCTTGGCTAAAAAGGAATCAGGTCAGTATAGTTCAGGAGTGTTTAGTAGCTGGAACTACCGAAGCTGTGATCTCACTGTTGTTGCTGCTACTGCTACAGCTTGATAGATCCCCTTATTACACCATGTAAAAATAAGAGAAGCTAGACTAAGCTATGACCTATGGATTACAAAAGAACCTATTTCTATATCTTCAAACTTGCTCTTGATCCTTGTTGCCTTGCTGACTTGTCTTTCTTCCTGTGAAACTCCTTATTGCCTTGCTGACTAGCATTCTCCCAATGAAACTCCCTTGTTTCCGCTTTGAATTGTAATATGAGATGTTTACCCTCGATCTCCGGGTGGCGCCTGATTTCTAAAAATTGAATTATATTCCCTTGTTCTCCAGGTGGGCGCTTGATTACCAAAACTTGAAATGTTTTCCTTTGTTCTCCAGGTGGGCGCATGATTACCAAAACTTGAAATGTATTCCCATGTTCTCCAAGTGGGTTCATGATTATAAAAAAACTTGAAATGTATTCCCTTGTTCTCCTAGTGGACGTCTGATTATCGAAAAGCTTGAAATGTATTCCCTTGTTCTCCCGGTAGGCGCCTGATTACCAAAACTTGAAATGTATTCCCTTCTTCTCCAGGTGGATGCCTGATTACCAAAACTTGAAATGTATTCCCTTATTCTCTAGGTGGATGCCTGATTACCAAAACTTGAAATGTATTCCCTTGTTATCCAGGTAGGCGCCTGATTGCAAAAGCTTGAAATGTATTCCCTTGTTATCCAAATGGGCGCCTGACTGCAAAAACTTGAAATATATTCCCTTGTTCTCCAAGTATGTGCTTGAGTACAAAAACATGAAATGTATTCCCTTGTTCTCCAGGTGGGCGCCTGATTATTAAAACATGAAATGTATTCCCTTGTTCTCCAGGTGGGCGCCTGATTACTGAAACTCGAAATGTATTCCCTTTGTTCTCCAAGTGGGCACCATACTGTAAAAACTCGAGATGTATTCCCTTGTTCTCCAGGTGTGTGCCATATTGCAAAAACTTGAAATCTATTCCCTTGTTCTCCAGGTGGGTGCCTGATTGCAAAAACTTGAAATGTATTCCCTTGTTCTTCAGGTGGGCGCGTGATTACCAAAACTTGAAATGTATTCCATTGTTCTCCAAGTGGACGCCTGATTACAAAAACTTGAAATCTATTCCCTTGTTCTCCAAGTGGGCCCCTGATTACCAAAACTTGAAATGTATTCCCTTATTCTCCAGGTGGCCGCCTGATTACGAAACTTAAAATGTATTCCCTTGTTCTCCTGATGGGTGCCTGATTACCAAAACATGAAATGTATTCCCTTGTTCTCTAGGTGGGCGCCTGATTACCAAAACTTGAAATGTATTCTCATATTCTCCAGGTGGGCGCCTGATTACCATCACTTGAAATGTATTCTCATATTCTCCATGTGGGCGCCTGATTACCAAAAACTTGAAATGTATTCCCTGAAACCGCAGCCATTAAAGTTGATTACAACAAAACAAACAAAACAAAAGCAATTTTCATGCCCCAGTTTGGTGCTGGGCGCATGTGTGACTGTTAATTATATCCTGTTACCCAATATCTCTAAAAATTTGAGAGCTAGATCCCATTATCCAGGAGGGTCCTGAAAATTCTTTAGTTCAATGGCAATTTAAAAGATGAATATCTAGCTATCTAAGAAGAGAATAAAGTTGCATCCCATTATGTAGGAAGGTCCCGACAACTATTGGCTAACGACAACTTTAAGATTAGGATATGTTCTCTGAAGGTATTACTTTCACTATGTCTTGTTATCTAAGTTATATCTGTTGGGGACCAGTAATTATAGCTACATCCCATTATCCAGGAGGGTCCTGACAACTCTTAATTAAATCCCTTTATCCAAGAGGGTCTTGAGAATTTCAAATTAAATGCCAATTTTAACTCTCGGTTGTCTCTGTTGGGGATTGGCAGCTAATGTTACATCCCATTATCCAGGAGGGTCCTAACGACTCCTATTGAGGAATATTTGTGCCAGATCAGGTTACCTGTGATTGCTTTGAATTTTAAACCGAGTCTCATTTTCTAGAAGGGTCCTGAAAACTATTAAAATTAAATCCCATTATCCAGGAGGGTCCGAACAACTCCTATTGGGGAATATTTGCGCCTGATCATGTTACCCGTGACTGTTTGATTTTTTAACTGAGTCCCATTTTCCAGGAGGGTCCTGACAACTCTCATCTGAATCCTATTTCAACATGCAAGTCACTTCATGCTCTTTGATATTCCTGATTATCTCCAACCTTTAGATAGGTCCCATTTTCCAGGAGGGTCCTGAGAATTTCAAATTAAATGCCAATTTTAACTCTCGGTTGTGTCTGCTGGGGATTGCTAGTTAAAGTTACGTCTGTTGGAAATCATGTATACCTTTGATATGTGCGCTTTGGTTGTATAAGCATGATTTTCAGGTATAGGTTTTGATGAATGACAAACAATGAAGTCAAGTGTCAAACAACGATATAATCAAATGGCGAGAAGCATACTGATGATGGAATTGCATGAACGAGCCAAAGAAGTTCAAGACCGAAGACCCAAGACGTAGGTCGTTTGGTAGAACCAATGTAAGGACAACGTTTAAGTTATCTTATCCTTTGGCTCAACATTAGGTCATCATAAACATGCATAAAATCACTTTATTAAATTATATATATCATAAATACTTTTAATATATACTTCAAACAAAATGATTTTAACGTTTTCATTTCAACCAAAATGGGTTTTGAAGTAAGTTTTCAATTCTGGTATACTCTGGTATACACAATGTATAATCGACCGTTGCCAAAGTTTTGAACACTGGAACAACATAATCGATTGTCTACTTTAACAATCGATTGTTGACAATCGATTGTCCACTTTAACAATCGATTATTTTGAGACAGTGTGCAACCGAAGTTTCTAAATATCAAAACAATCGATTGTCTTTGTCCCACAATCGATTGTCACTTTCATACAATCGATTATTTTTTTACCGTTCCACAGAATCCTAAATTGATTTTTGAACGTTGAAGAACAATAAATTATTCAGGGCTAACAATCGATTGTTTAGCCTAAAACCAGGAAACTGTTTTTTGAACGTTGGTCAGTTAATTGATTGTCACCTCCAAACAATCGATTGTTGAAGCACAGAATCAGGGATTTTATTTGTCAATTAAGCAACGGTCAGCACCACTTTTTCACCTATAAAAAGAGGTCTTTTGAGCTGATTTTAAACACACAACTCCTGCATATATTGATATACATATTGATCATTTTCAAGCATCATTTTAGAGCTTTTGTTGAGCCATTTGATAGACAACTTTGTGTTGTTCATAGAGCTTATTTTGTTTCTCTTTATCCACTCTATTGAGAGAGTACTTGTTGTAAAAGAGAGTTGTTTGAGAAGAACATATCTTCTCATTTTTCGGGTTTGCTAAGTACCCAAAGTCTTAGTGGTTGAAGTCTTGGGGTGAGGTATCCTCAAGCAAGTGAAGTCTTAAGGTGCGGTATCCTTGAGCAACTGTAACGGTTTGTTAAGCACCCGTAAGCTTGACGAAGATAGTGGAATCTCGAGAGAGTCTCTCGGGGACTGGACTAGCCACGGGTTGTGGTGAACCAGGATAAAATACGGTGTGTTCTTTCTTGATTATTTCAATTACCGTATTTACTTATTCCTGCAATTTTAAATTTCACAATATTTCACTATTGTCATGCCTTACTATTCATCCCCCCCCCCCTCTAGTGAACGACATAAATTCTAACAATTGGTATGAGAGCCTAACTCTCTGAAAGCCTTAACCGGTTGAGAGCTATATATATTTTTGTGTATGGAATATTGAAAGCAGGAATGATGAATGAAGGACAATCCACCACTTGCGTTCCACTATTTGACGGAACAAACTATACATATTGGAAAGGGCGGATGAGTATCTTCCTCAAAGCAAACAATTTTCGTTTGTGGCAAATCATCAAAAACGGTGAACCAATGCCGACAAAGAAAGTTGGAGAAATCACGGTTACAAAGAAGGAACATGAATATGATGCCAAGGACATGAAGATAGTTGAAAATAATGCAAGGGCCATCCATGTATTATATTGTGCGGTGAATCCGAATGACTATCGGAAAATCTCTTGCTGCACAACCGCCAAGGAGATGTGGGACAAACTCGAGATCATTAATGAAGGTACGCCTCAAGTCCGAGAATCCAAAATTGATTTTCTAACTCATAAATATGAAACTTTTAAAATGGAGAAGGAACCTATTGGTGTTATGTTTGAACGATTTTTAAGAATCGTCAACGATCTCCATGCTCTCGGGAAAGTTTACACGAACAAAGATCTTGTTCGAAAAGTCCTACGGAGTCTCACTCCCGAATGGCGTTCCAAAGCCAATGCCATACAAGAGTCGTGGAATACACGAATATCACAATTGATGGACTAAGAGGTAACCTCGAAACTTATGATAGCACAATTCTTAATCCTTATCTTAGAAGTGATTCGAATTTTGCCTTCAAAGCCTCATCCTCTAAAAGAGATGAGGTAAGTGATTCGGAAAGGGATGATGAAAATACTTCCAGTGATATATTTGAAAAGTTTTGTAAGTCTTTGAAGAAGGACAAGAAAAAGAGGAAACACCATAGGCGCGTATCACGGGACTCAGACAGCTCGGGCAATGAAGCCGGCGCATTATGTCTCATGGCAAACGGAGAAGAAGAGGTAAGTACATCTAACTCTCACTCATTTGAAGATTTACAAAATGCCTATGATGAATTGTATGGTGAATTTGTCAATGCTTCCAAATTGATAAAAGAATTGATGAAAACACTTTCTTTGCAGAAATCACTTTCTTTGCAGAAATCACTTTCGTTGCAAATAGATTTTCAGAAAACACTTTCTTTACAAGAAAAAGATTTCGAAAAATCCTCTTCTTTGAAAGAAATAGATTTTGAAAAATTGACTAATGAAAATGGTGTTCTTAAAAACAAAATTGAAGTTTTAGAAAAAGAAAACAAATTTTTGGAAAATGACATTGCTGTTTTTAAAAATAAAATCAAGGAATTGAATGAAGCTTCTTCTATTGATACATGTTCAAATTGTTCTTCTTGTAGTTCTTTAAAACTAGAGAACACAGAACTTAGTAAAGCACTAGAAACACGTAGTGTTGATATTCCTAAAGCTGAAACAAAGAAGAAAAAGCCTAGGAATAACTATTGGCGTAAAATGAATAAGAATCATGATAGAAATGGAGTTGCGCAACCTAGAAATGATTCTAGGATTTTTGCTAATGAGTCTAGGAATAATTATTCTAGACCACCTAGAGATGACTCTAGGAATTTCAACGCGTCTAGGGATGACTTTAGATCACCTAAAACGCATTTGGCTCAACCTAGACATATGCACAATCCTAATGTTATATGTCATTATTGTAATCGGGTAGGACACATTGCACCCGTTTGTTTTGCTAAACATAGAAATTTATGTGTTGATTATAATTGTTATTATCCTAACCCCCAAGGACCCAAAAGAAGTTGGGTACCAAAAATCTATTTTTAGGTTCTTTTTGCAGGTGTGCTTGAAGACTACAATATTGTAGTGGATGCACCAAGCACAAAACCTTAATGCATTAAGGGGGAACGTCGGTTAGTTAGCGTATTTTGAATAAAAACACAATGAGTTGATATGTGCAAATAATCTATATCAGTTTTGGTTGATACATGCTTTAATCAGTTCTTTTTGAATAACAATTAGTATCAATTTGGTTTATAATAATTGATTGACTCATGTTTTGATGAACATTCTTAGTTTAAAATAACAATTGATATTGTTGAGAAAAATGACCGTTATCATTAGTATGCCATTTACTAACATTTGATATGATCTTGTTTATAACGATTGGTATCGTCAATGGTTTAAATTTTTTTTGGTATAGTCTTTTTGCTAATGCCAAAAGGGGGAAGAATATGGGCGATATGCATGCCTTAATTGAGGGGGAATATTCAATTAAGGGGGAATTATATTGAATTGATTTCTATGAATTGTTTGCATAAATTGTATGTTGAGATATAGCATGAATTTAGGGGGAATTCAATATGCATATTTTTCGTTGTTTGTCATTATCAAAAAGGGGGAAATTGTTGGAAATCATGTATACCTTTGATATGTGCGCTTGGTTGTATGAGCATGATTTTCAGGTATAGGTTTTGATGAATGACAAACAATGAAGTCAAGTGTCAAACAACGATATAATCAAATGGCGAGAAGCATACTGATGAAGGAATTGCATGAACGAGCCAAAGAAGTTCAAGACCGAAGACCCAAGACGTAGGTCGTTTGGTAGAACCAATGTAAGGACAACGTTTAAGTTATCTTATCCTTTGGCTCAACATTAGGTCATCATAAACATGCATAAAATCACTTTATTAAATTATATATATCATAAATTTTTTTAATATATACTTCAAACAAAATGATTTTAACGTTTTCATTTCAACCAAAATGGGTTTTGAAGTAAGTTTTCAATTCTGGTATACTCTGGTATACACAATGTATAATCGACCGTTGCCAAAGTTTTGAACACTGGAACAACATAATCGATTGTCTACTTTAACAATCGATTGTTGACTTTAACAATCGATTATTTTGAGACAGTGTGCAATCAAAGTTTTTAAATATCAAAACAATCGATTGTCTTTGTCCCACAATGGATTGTCAACAATCGATTGTCACTTTCATACAATCGATTATTTTTTGACCGTTCCACAATCCTAAATTGATTTTTGAACGTTGAAGAACAATCAATTATTCAGGGTTAACAATCGATTGTTTAGCCTAAAATCAGGAATCTTTTTTGAACGTTGGTCAGACAATCGATTGTCACCTCCAAACAATCGATTGTTGAAGCACAGAATCAGGGATTTTATTTGTCAATTAAGCAACGGTCAGCACCACTTTTTCACCTATAAAAAGAGGTCTTTTGAGCTGATTTTAAACACACAACTCCTGCATATATTGATATACATATTGATCATTTTCAAGCATCATTTTAGAGCTTTTGTTGAGCCATTTGATAGACAACTTTGTGTTGTTCATAGAGCTTATTTTGTTTCTCTTTATCCACTCTATTGAGAGAGTATTTGTTGTAAAAGAGAGTTGTTTGAGAAGAACATATCTTCTCATTTGTCGGGTTTGCTAAGTACCCAAAGTCTTAGTGGTTGAAGTCTTGGGGTGAGGTATCCTCAAGCAAGTGAAGTCTTAAGGTGCGGTATCCTTGAGCAACTGTAACGGTTTGTTAAGCACCCGTAAGCTTGACGAAGATAGTGGAATCTCGAGAGAGTCTCTCGGGGACTGGACTAGCCACGAGTTGTGGTGAACCAGGATAAAATACGGTGTGTTCTTTCTTGATTATTTCAATTACCGTATTTACTTATTCCTGCAATTTTAAATTTTGCAATATTTCAATATTCTCGTGCCTCACTATTCACCCCCCCCCTCTAGTGAATGGCATAAATTCTAACAACGTCCCATTATCCTGGAGGGTCCTGACACATCCTTACTGAATCCTTTTCCAACTCGCAAACTCTTAGGTCCTTTTATGTTCCTTAGCTATTCTTGATTATCTCAAACTTTAAATAAGTCCCATTTTTCTAGGAGGGTCCTGAGCTTCATGGTCATACTTGCTAGGTGCTTACTTTTTCAATAGAGGACTTCCTTAAGACAATCAAAATTTTCTGCCCCTATTTTAGTCAAAGAAAATCTTGTCAGTTTGAAATGTGGTAGTTGGATTGCGGCATTATTTCTGAAAATTGCCATCTATTATGCTTCGTTCTGATCAATTTTTTCGAGTTGATTGTGGGCCGCCTGATTTGTTGGCTGGACCCTCAACCCTGTGGCCTTAGATGAACCGAGTGTTCTATGCCCACCATTATGTTACATTCCTGATCCTCTTTGCCAGAAACTTTGCATCTTTCTTGAGATTGCCGAATCATTTCAAAAACTTTCAGTGATTCTTTATATTGCCATCTTAACTTTCGATGCCTTTGTTATGTTTTAGCCGCAGTGCTTTGCCCTTTTGGAGTTGGTAGTAAGTTTTAAAATTTCTCTCATGCTTGTTCAAACAAAATGACTTTGGAAACATCGTAGAAGAAATGGAGACCAGAAAGAAAATGAAATGCAATGACTCTGAGTTGTTTTGTTTTAGAATTAAAGAATTCCAAATTTGGCGACTACTGAGGGGAAAAAGGGGAAACTTATCTGTGGACGAACAGTTGGTTCCGACAATGATGACATGAACTTCGGCTTAGTCGACCCAGTCTATCCAAATGATCGGCCTTCAGTTGACATGCTTTGTTGTTGAGATCTTCCTTAACCCAATTTCTTTAACCAAGCCTTGACCTTGCTTATCCTGCGGTGTTCTGAACAGATTTCCACCAGCGTCGCTTTTCCAGTTATTCATTTCCTGCCTTGCCTTCACCTTAATGTGCCCGTGAGGGTTTTCACCAATAAGACTCTCTTATTTTGATTTTCTCTCAACTCTCGTCGCCTTACGGTTCCCGTGAGGGTTTTCACCTATAAGACTCTCTCTTTTTCAATTCTCAGCTCTCGTCGCCTTACAGTGCCCGTGAGGGTTTTCACCAATAAGCCTCTCTCATTTTCATCTTTTCTTGCTTGAACTAGAGTGTTGCCCCAGGTATGAATCACTTCTTCTTTCTTGACTTGGCATTTCTTAAAGACTGATCGGAAAGTCTTTCTTTGGATCCTAAGATAGGCTTCTGGATGGGGTTAGAAAGAAAGGGTATTAAAGGCTAAAAACAATTCAAATGGCTAAAAATTAAAACTTTCGGAATCAAAGATCTTACAACAACCACAACTTCTGCCCTAGTTTCTTGCTTGGGGACTTTTGGGACTTCTATTTTAATGACCGAACCATAAGGCTGGCTATGTATCCTTAAAAGGAATCAGGTTAAACGTAGTTCACCCCAGAAATTGCTTCAGTTCCGTGCTTTTCTCTTTTCTCTTTCTTCTTTTCATTACTTTTTGTTTCTTCCCTTTTCTTTTGTTGTTTTGCTATTTTGTTGTTGTTTTTATCTTCTTTTCTTTCTTTTCCTTTTGATTATTTCCCTTTTTCTTTCTTTTTATTCATTCTTCACATTTGTATTTCTGATTCGGCTACTGATTCTGAAAGAGGGGTATGAAAGAGAATAATTATAGCTCAAAAAGGTTAACAAAAGATAAAGTGCTTAGATAGCCGAATAAAACGACTTCGTCATTCCAATCTCTAACACAAGCCAAGTACAAACAAAAATGACTTAATCAAAGGAAATCATATATAGTATCTCTTAACTGTATCGGAATTGATGGACATTTCTACACATTTTTCTTCCATATCTGTTAGATACAATGCCTCGTTCGACAACACTCTTGACGAGATGAACGGCCCTTGCCAATTTGGGGAGAACTTGCCCTTTGCCTCAGCCTGGTGAGGGAGGACGCGCTTCAGTACCAACTGACCCATTTCAAACCTTCTTGGGCGAACCTTCTTGTTATATGCTTTGGCTATTCTCTGTTGATACAACTAGCCATGACACACTGCTGCTAATCTTTTCTCATCAATCTCTGCCTCTGCGACAATCCGAAGCGATGGGATTTTAATTTTTTCCACTATTACTGCTTTCGTGCCATACACCAACAAATATGGAGTTTCTCCTACTGAGGTATGAACAGTAGTGCGATAGCCTAACAATGTGAAGGGTAGCTTCTCATGCCGTTTCCTGGACCCTTCCACCATTTTACGGAGTATCTTCTTTATATTCTTATTAGATGCCTCAACTGCTCCATTCCCCTTGGGGTGGTATGGGGTGGAATTACGATGTGTAATCTTAAACTGCTGATAGACCTCTTTTATCAAATGACTATTGAGATTTGCTCCATTGTCAGTGATGATTATCTTTGGGATTTCGAACCGGCAGATGTTACTTGAATGCACAAAATTGACCACGGCTTTCTTGGTCACTGCCTTGAAATTTTTAGCTTCTGCCCACTTGGTGAAATAATCAATAGCAACCAAGCTGAACATGTGTTTGTTGGAAGGTGCTGGCTCGATGGGCCTGATGACATCCATGCCCCAACCTTTCAAGAAATTCCTTATCAGGATCACCCACAGCACTGGAACTTGTTGTTGTCGGGCGCTTCTTGGCGCCGGGCCTGACAAATGATTTGAATAGACGCTGCATGGACTTGGGGAGGACCCATGCTCTCTGCCTCATCTTTCTGGCACTCTTGATAATTCACTAGTAGGCTTGAATCCCAAACCAAAAGTGTCCATGTTCGTGGAGAGAGATACCGGTTGTACGATACCCTAGAGTGACACTCCCAAACCCTTTCCTGGAATAAACCCATTCTTCAACATTTCAACGGCCACCATGACTGCTGCAGCAGCTAACTTTGGTGTTGGAACACACTCCCCTTCTTGAACATTTCTCACTGACACCGAGTCATGAACTTTATACACCCAGGGCCCCTTGTCATCATCTGCCTCAATGAATGGTACAATGGCATCACTGTGAGCATAGATGGTCCTCGCCGTGCATAACTATTTCTTGTCGATCCCATTCAAATTTCACCATTTGATGTAAAGTAGAGGGAACTTCTCTAGCTGTGGATCAAAGGTCATCCCAATAGCAGGTTGTAAGGGATAGCCATATCCAGCACTTGGAATTTCATGGTAAAATCAATTGGTCCAATTGTCAGTTCAAGCATTATGTCACCGACCGAATCTTTTCTCCCGCCATCTAACACCCTCGCACACAAATATTGTTCTTTTGGATTCTTTTATCATCCACTTTCAACTTGTTCAACGTGGAAATAGGGAAAATATTCGCACTTGAACCGTTATCAACCAACACTCAAGTAACCACAGAATATTCGCACTTTATAGTGAGATAGAATGTTTTATTGTGCTCGGTGCCTTCTACGGGAAATTCACCGTCGGAAAACATAACTCTATTCACCTCAAAAATCTTATTAGCTATCTTCTCCAAGTGATTGACTATAATTTTATCAGGAACGTGGGCCTTGTTCAGGATCTTCATCAATGCTCGACAGTGCTAATCCGAATGAATCAACAATGCTAACAACGATATTTGAGCAGGCGTCTTGCTCAGTTGTTCTACGATAGAATAATCCTGCATTTTCATCTTCTTCAGAACCTCTTCTTCCTCCTCTTCACTCATAGTTTTCTTAAGCAGTATTGAGTTATTCTTGGTTGGTCATGATTTTCTCAATTCTTTGGGGGGAAAAGCACCTCCCCGATCGGGTCAATCCGTGGGTCTCACAAACTTCTTATCTAACCTCCTTCCCTTTGTAAATCACTATTACTCGGTCATAATTCCAGGGCACGGTCTTACTGATGATCATTGGTAGCTGAGTTACAAGTTTGATAATGACAGGCTCTGTGCGAGCGCCTTCGATGATAACCACAGGCTTGCCGACCACCCCTAGTACCACCACTTTTGCATTTTATTGTATCATCGTCCCATCGACATCTCGCTTGTGAAATTCTCCCCCATCTTCCGTTCACTGGCTCGAATCATCATCACAGTTTGTGAAGGCTTTTTGGGCTCCCCCTCTTTGTGCACTATCTCAATCATATTTGTCTCTTGATGAGCAGGCAGCAGGTTTTGATTAATATTGGGTGCTTCCAAACTTGCACCTCAATCCAATGTGAGTCGATGAATTCTCGAATAGCGCACTTCAAATGCCAACATTTCTCTGTGTCACGCCCCGGGGCACCAAAATAATACTCACAACTGATAGAATGGTCCAGATTTCTCGAAGGAGGATTTTGCAATTTTGCTTCAATCGGCCTCAACATATCTAAATGTCTCAATCTCTGGAGTAATCTAGTGTATGACTCCCACACTAGAGTGAAGGTTTTCTTCTTCTGCGTTCTCTCAGTTTATAAAAGTTGATTGGCCCAGAAAGCTGGTCTTGGGGGGTGTTGGTAGGCTCTTGATGGATAATTATTTTGTGGAGTTGGGTTATTATTTTGTGGGATTGGCGCACGCAACTGTGCGTGCGGGAGGTTAAGTGTATGTTTGTGCATGATGGATGAAGAAACGGGGGTCAAGAGGTGGGTAGTAGTGTTGTGGTGGGCTATATGGAATGTGTGGATAGGTTTGATGATGAGGACGGGGTTTGTTGTAATAGGATGTACCCCGAGGCCCGAACCAAGTCCCTGAATCAATTGTCGCTACCTCTTCTTTTTTCTTTCCAATTCCTCCCCCGGTCCCACTTTGGATAGCCTGGGTTGTTGCCTTGATTGCTGAATAGCTCATAATATTATTGGATTTGAGTCCCTCCTGTACCATGCTCCCCATCTTTACTACCTCGTTAAAGGATTTTCCCACTGCCGATACCAGGTGACCAAAATTTTTGGGCTCCAACGCTTGAAAGAAGTAATCTACCATTTCGCTTTCCTTCATTGGTAGGTCGACGCTTGTTGTCTACTCTCTCCAACATATGCCATATTCTATTGTGCTTCTTTTCCAGTTTCATCAAAGACAAACGATCCGGAATAATTTCAAGATTATACTGAAAGTGACAAGCGAATGCGTGTGCTAGATCATCCCATATATACCACCGAGCACGATCCTATCGGGTGTACCATTCCAGCACTGAGCCACTCAAACTTTGACTGAAGTATGATATCAGCAATTCATCCTTCCCACCTACCCCTCTCATCTTGATGCAGAAACCCATTGGATGTGCCACCAGATCACCATGTTCGTCGTATAAGTCAAACTTGGGCATGTTAAAGCCTAGAGGAAATTGTACATCTGGGAATAAAAAGAGATCTTTGTACTCCACACTTAGTTGACCACCTAATCCTCACATATCTCTGAATGATTTCTATAGACTGTTGACTTTCTTGAGCACCTCCTCTTGCTCGAGTTATTGACTGGTTTTTTAGCCTCAAGAGAGATTTCAAAATGGGGAGCGTAGAGTAGGGTTCGTGGGCTTTGAAAGTGGGTTCTGCTGGGTAATACTGATTTTCATAAGCTTGGAGCAAAGGCTCGCTTGATGATCTGTGGAGTGTGGTAGAAGGAGGTGCCACAGAGATGGGAGCAACTGGTGGAGGGGGATGGTGAACAACTTTGGGTGGTGGAGCTGGGAGTGCTTGGGAAGTTGTGCCCTGATATTGTTGGTAGATGGGGAAGCTTGAGGGTGGATCACCGGCAGGGTGGTCATGTGATTGGGCCAATGGTGGGATGAAGGTTAGGTTAGCCGGATAGGCTGGTGGTGGCTGCCCTCTCACCCATGACTGATATATTTCAGCCATCTGATGCTTCAGTTTGCACATCTCTTCTTTCATTGTGTTAACATCCAATTCTTCCACCGCTTTTGAGGGATAAATGATATTTGCATCGGTTTCTTGGTTGGCCATAATCAGCTTGCTTTTGGACTGAGTGTTATAGGAGTGGGTTGCCAGAATGCCGCAAAAACTAACCACCTGTCTAAGTATGGCAAAGCAACACCAAAACTTGTTAGCGGTTAGGCTTCAACACATAGGTAGCCACATATTCGGGGAAGAATGCACCTAAGCAGTTACTAGTTTCTATTATGCAAATGGATTGGCTACTTGCGTCATCCCGGCTTTTATCCTATGCCGCTTTTCTTTTCTCTCTTGTTTCCTTTTCTTCTTCCCCTTTTCTTTTGCTCAACTTATTTTTCCTACCTTCTTTTGTTTCATTATTCTCTCCCTTATTTTACCGTTGTTTCTCTTATGATTCTCTCTCTCTCTCTTTTCTTTTCTTTTTCTCATTTTGGTTGTGGTCGAATCCTATGGATATTGCCTATGTATCGTGACCCTGCATGAATCAGACCGAGTGTAGTTCTGGTAAATAAATACAGAGAATATTTTGGAAATTTTTTCAATTTTCATAAAGTAAAGCACTTGATTACAACTACTAAAAGAAATCAATAGACTCCGACTCAACCGAAAATAACAGACTCTGACTTAAGATGAAAACAACTGACTTGACAACCTACTTCAGACTCAAATAGAAAGAAAATACAGACTTCGCAAATCAATTAATAGACTTAAGTGAAAATCATGAATACATTAAGGCTTCTAATGCTCCTAGGGCCTGTGGGACATTATTCGGTCTCGCTGCAAGCCTGTGTGAAAAATCCCCTTGGACATGGTGGAGGTCATTCATCATTTTATGAACGAAGGTCATTGCGGTGGAAAAAAACATGGATCTTGACATATCTTGACAGTGGCTACACATTATGGTGATGTAATCAACGATCATCCGTACTCTCTCTCTTATAGAACCCTTTTCTTGCAACAATCGCCCAATCTGTTGGACCCTAGCCTCCATTGTTTGTTCGGCTACACGATTCAGTTCTTGAAATTGTTGTAAATATCTCTCCATCTGTGCTATTGCCGTGTAACAGTGCTCTCTTTCAGCCTTGAAGTCATTTGCTTGCTTAACCATTCTGTTTTCAACCATGATGACCCTCTTCTTTAACCCTGCAACCTCGTTTTCATACCTTTCTTTCAGTTGTTTGATCATGTGTGCTCGTTCCTTTGCATTTTTGGCCAATTGTTTTCGGGCCTTGGCTCTCTCACCCTCTGCTTTGTTCAAGTCAAAACCATATTCTCCTACTTTCGGCCTTAGATTGTCTATGAGTTTTTCATTCTTCGTACTTTTGGCGGGATTCTCTGCAGCTATTTTCATTTTTTTAATTTAGGCTTGCAAAGCTTCATTTCTTTGGCTAGTATTTTCTTTTCCCTCTCGTCTGCCGCAGATTGAAAACCATTCTTGATTGAAGGTCTTTGAATTGCTTTTCAAATTTCCCAATTGTGTCCATGTATTTGTTTTGCTTAGCTAACCAATTCCATTGTTCTTGTGACGTCTCAGCGAACTCCTAAAGATGTGGCCTCTTAGTTGGCCTTTCGAACTCTATTTCCTTTTTATACCAAGCCATGTACCCCGGTGCAACCTCGCCTTTAGACAAGTCTCGTACTCTAGTGTTCGCCGTCAAGTACTGATATTCGCTCCAAATCTGGCAGACTACTACTTCGTGAAACTCACTATTGGGACCAATCTCGACCATATGGCGACTAGTGTCTTCATCCCTGGGAACCATTTGACACCTCCCTAACCATCTCAGCACCCTGTACGGAGCATAGGGTTAGATGCTCCGGAGACCCTTCAAAAGAAAATGAGGCCCGATAGCTGGCATATATATAATTTCATCAATGTGGAGCCACCCAAGGGTCCACTCTATTTGACTTGCACTAATGGTCCGGAGATATGATACCCATTTTGTAATCCTATCTGGTAACCTAAACCCATCAACTCTGATATGAAATTCCTCTATGCACTCTTTTCCGATGACCCATAACTCATGAATTGTGGTCGACGGCGTAGGTGTTCGACCATCCACATCTGTAACAACAAGTTGCATCCTTCAAAGAAATATTCTCCAGCTTTACAAGTTGTGATGCCACGAAAGCTTTCAGATAATATCATGGGTGCGAGGGTGCTTTTGGCCTAAGTGAGCAAAGTGCTAACAACCCATGCTATCCATATACCAACATTTTCGTCTTTCCGTGGAAACATCAAGAGGCCCAACAAGAATACCATAAATGCGAAACACATGAGTTCTTCCTATTTGAGTCGGCTTCCCTTGCTACAAATTTTATTTTCCGGGTTTTTAAACCCTACATGTGACCATATCTTTGGTATATAAATTGTGGGGTGCAAAAACCCACTGACAAATCTAGATTGTGAATCCCCCTGCGTACCTTTAATGGGTCCAAGAATTTATGTACAGCGACGGCTCTTGGCGCAATCAAATATTGATGTCTCAGAGGAATTTTGGGAACCTTGATATATCCGGTTATTTCTTCCAGGGTCGGAGTGAGTTTAAAGTTTGGGAAATGAAACACCTTGTGGGTCAGGTCTTAAAATGTAACCAATGCCTTTATGATATCTCCTCTAGGATTAATTTTCAATAACCAGGTGAGTCCTCCCAAGTGCGCATTGACCTTGTTTTGCCCCGATTCACCTAAATCATTCCACCACATGTGTACCTCCAAAGGGATATTGTTCATCATTGTTATTGGAAAATTTTGATTCATGCTCATTCTGCACAGTTATTAGGGTGATTAAGAAAAAACCACGATTTATTGGACTCAAAAAAAAGTTAATAATTTTCTTCAAATTTTCATTTTCAAATTAAATCGCGGCTTCGCAAATACGGTCTTTCATCACTTTCGGGCAAGGTTGTACCTGCTACTGGCCAAAATTTAAAAAATAGAAACCGGGGTGGTTGCCCTTGCAAAACAGTCTTCCGGCGCCCTTTTACGAATGAACGGACATTCGGCTAATTTGACAAGAACTGCCTTATTTATTTATCACAAACAAAATTGGGTTCTTTTGGCTATTTTCGCAAAAATGAAGTTGGGCCGATGGGGTTTACCTACGTATCTCACGTCTTGTGAGAATCAAACCAGCGTAGTTCGGGCAACCTTGACAAACTTAAGAACCAGATTCTTTTCCCCTTTATTTGTTTTTCTTTTTCGAAAATAAAATCACTCTCTTTGTTGTTTTTTCTATTTTTTTGAAAACGAACTCTTTTTGGTTTTTGTTTTATTTTTTCAAAATTTCGGCAGCATTTCAGTATCCATTTTTAAAACAGGTAAATCCCTTCCCCATCCCCCACACTATTATTATTTAAGAAATTCCACTCTTCTTTTTCTTCACTTTTTTTTCAAAAGTCGGTCGGCATGCAAATCCGGAATAAATGCACAAGTAGCACGCAAGATGTATCAAGATGGTCTGTCATTTTGGGTGCACCTGTCCTAGACGGACCCAACATCTGTGTTGAGTCCCCTAAGTCAAATACATGATGCAAATAAACTTTCCTACTAGGGCTCCGGCATGAGGTTAAGTTATTATAGGTTCAAAACCTGGGTATAGGTTCTAGACTGTGTACCCGAACATACAACTCGAATCGAGGAGGGGGCTACATACCGGGAACCAAAAGGCCATCCGGCTTAGTAACTTGTCCGAGCCTCTTTCTTATTTAAAGGTATGACACTAATAGAATAGGGAGTCTCGACTGACGAGCACATCCCCGAAGATGAGAAGGGAAGGATTTTGCGACAGTTTATATATAATTCAAATATATCTAAAAGAGGTAAAATAGAATTTAGCACATTAGGCACAATCATGTAATAAAATTAGGTATTAAATAAGCCAAAGATCACAATCATTTTAAGCTCGAATTCTGAACTCTGAACTTGATATTTTGGGTTCGTTCCCTAGCAAAGCCACCAGAGCTGTCACACCTCCTTTTTACACACTATAACCCCACGAAGAGCGTAGGTAAGGGAGCTTTTCCAATTAAAGGGCAATCGAGACGTGATTTATTTATTTAAAGATTTCATAGTCGCCACTTGGAATAATTAATGGTGTCCCAAGTCATCGGTCTAAATCCCGAATCGAGGAAAGTTTGACTCTGTATACAGTTTGCGAGCCAGAAATCTGGCTAAGGAATTCTGTTAACCAAGGAGAAGGTGTTAGGCATTCCCGAGTTCCATGGATCTAGCACGGTCGCTCAATTGTTATATTCGGCTCAATTATCTGACTTTAATACATTTTTGTACCTATGTGCAAATTTCATTTTTTACCGCTTTTATTTAATTTTAAGAAGATTGCAACGTCGTTAAAACACATTTTAATCCACGTCACATAAATGCACCCGTAGCTCGCAACATATTTTATCTAACATTGAGATTTGGATTTGGGTCACATAAATGTGCACCCAAATTTAGGAAAATAAATTATTTAACTAATGCGCCTAAGGCAGTTATGCATTTCCGAATTTACGAGAGCCACGGGATTCGCTAAGTGGCACCTCGAATTCTAAAAAACAATTAAGGTAGATCCATGTGATTATCAATTTAAGAGAGATTAAACTAAAATTCATAAGGTCGTGGGTATTTGTATTTGATGCATCTCATTTTTAATTAATGGTGAGGGATCCGAATTTAATTTTCATTAATTGGACCAAATTGTGGTACCATTCTTATTCCAAATTTCCTTCAAGGATTCAAATTCCCTTCAGGGTTTTGCGCTTAGGCTAGCCTTTGGCCCACATGTTGTGCGGAAACCTCTACACTAACGTGGAGGGCAATTGGGCTCAAACACAAGCCCAAAAAAGGCTGAAGAATATGATGCCTTCTATCTTGAAGCCCTAGGATCAAATCCTTATGGCAACAAGTCGATGCACAAGCCAATAGAAACAAGGTGGACCTTAAACGACCTCAGATGAGTAAAATTGGCCAGGTCTGATTCGAAATCACCCATTACTCATTTAGGCAATTAATTTAACCACTTCAAAGAAAGCACAACTAAAAATACAACTCGAACTTAAGTTATTATTAAGTATTCCTTCCATTTTGATTTTCCAGAATTGGTTTTAAGGAAACTTTGACCATTACTTAGTACCCTAGCTTCATGAATGAGCCTTTTCCGATGACCAACTTACATTTAACAATATGCCATAATACTTTTAAAACATTATAAAATGTGAATAATGGACAATACACAAATAATTAATTCGTACAGAATACCACACCAAATAAGTATCCATTTTTTTTTTTAGAATAAGTATCCATTTTAACAGCTCTAAAAGTGCATATTAGAGAAATAACTACTGAAGTTTCTGATAGTCCTCAAATCATCACACATTCAGTCATTTACCCTAAGCACAAAATTAGCTAGTACTTTACGCTTGAATCAAATCTTTGCTTCCACAGTCCTTAGTTCAATCACAAAATAGTGATCTAGCTAGTCCATCTAAAGGCAAACCACACCACATTGCATTAGATTTTCAAACATACATATATCATGACGAACATTGCAAATAAGATACAAAATCTGGTACAATATTTCAGGCTCTTCATTTCATTTCGTATCTTTACTACATAATCAAAGAGTTACAGAATTGTGTACCTGAGAGAGTAAGAGGAAAAAGAAATGGTAAGCACAGACCAGCAACAATAGTAGCAACCTTAACAGCACCCCAAAGACTGATTTGAACAACTCCAAAAACAATCAATCTAATATAACCCAGCTGACTCTAATACCCAAATTCAAACAAGTAGCACTCAACTCATCTTAGTATATTAAAATCAAGCAATTATTTTAGAAATTCAAACTCTCAAAATTTCAGCATGTATTCAATGGAACAATAGAAATCTTTTTAGCAACCCAAAACCAATTGTCAAACCTCAAAATTAAACCATATTCAACCCCAGATTAACAAGGAAGTATTTCGGAAATGAAAATTTCAGGAATCAAAAGAAATCAATGGAACAGTAAAGTTATTCTCTTATTGTGTTCTCTCTTCTCTTACTTTTTGGACTTATGATTTTTCGGAATTTTTTTATGTTCCAGACTTCTAAAAACTTAAAACCTGCCTTCAAAGGCAAGAATGAATGCCTTTCAGGTTTTTATTTTGTATTTTGAGTCCTTTTAATTTTCAATTTTTTTGCTTAAAAATACTTACTATCCTGACATGTTACCAAGGTTATACCATCTAAATCATGAAATTCAAATTAGCACCCTAAACTAGAAGCTTCTAGGGGCTTCTATTTTCTGTTACTGCAAGATTCTCTATGTGATATATCCAAATTACCCCCCAACTATCCCTGTATTTACCCTCTAATTTGATCAAACAATTGGGGTTCAAACGGATCAAACAATTCTAAAAAAAATGAATCAGACATGGAATAGTCACGCAAGTAAATCTAAGCGAAGATTTAATTAGAACAATATTAATACTACTGAACCTAATTTAAACTGAGGAATTACACATAGAAATCAACTTAACAGAAAAGACTAATGTGACTTGGATCAAAACTAATTAAACTTAGGTACTTAATATGAAAACCGAACCAACAGACTAAAACAAACTCGACTAACACAAATTAAACATAATTTGAACTCAGCTATTAAACCAATGCAACTTCGAATTAAACCTAATTAAACTAAGGAATTAAAAAATAAAATTCAACTAACACAAATTAAACCTAATTCGAACTCAGATATTAACCACATAAGACTTATACAACTTCGAATTAAACCTAATTAACTCATAAAAACAAATTAACAAGGAAAGATATGAGGTGGAGGGAAATTAGAAAAGAAAGCTAGAAAACTTAGCTTAAGTCCGAATCGAACCCCGAACTTGAGTAGGACTCTTCATGCATCAGGGTATGGGTCTTGAACCCTAGATCTAGAATTCGACCAGCTTAGGGGTTTGACAACAATTGACCATGGACCAGTGGAGAGGGGATGGTAAGAGTTGTAGGGTGTGATTTTGGGTCGATTTGGTAGTGGTGAAATTTTGACAGCCTCTTTCGATTCAAAATTTGATGAGTTCGGGTGTGATTCGAAAAGAAATGGCAGCATATTTGTCGTGAGGGGGTCTAGGAGAGCCTACGGTGTTAGTTTGGTGGGAAATGGAGGTGGCACCGCTGTACACGGTGGCGGAGTCAGTGTTCAAGCCAATATTCGAGAGAATGGGCTAGGTTTTGAGGGAAAGCAATGGTGGATTTGGGTAGAGGAGAGGGAGGAGAAGCGATGGTATTAATTTGGGATCGATTGGAGCTCCACCCCGCCGTGGGCAATTTCCGGCCGGCAGCGGACGGCGGTGGGCGGTAGAGACATGGTGTCTCTAGAGTTTTAGGTGTGAGGGGTCAGAAACGGATTTGGGGGGTGGGGGGCGTTTGGACATTAATATACCTAGTACATACCACTTCTCGATCGTTGGATTGGATCAACCTCGACGACTGAGATGTGTTCACCCAAACGACATCGTTTGGTGTATTAGAGGGCTGGACCAGGTCTGGGGGGGGGGGGTATTGGACCGGGTTAGGGCGGGTATTGGACCGGGATAGGGGATCCATTTGGGCTGGCCCAAATGCTTTTATTCTTCTTTAATTTTCAGATTTGTTTTTCTTTCTTCTTTTTTTTCATTTCAAACTTAACTAAAATCTAAATTAAATTATAAATCCCAACTTAACCTATAAAAATGTTAATTAATCTTTCATAATCATTATCACAAATAATTAAAACAAAAAGAAAAATCACGTAAAAATCAAAATTAAAATTAAAAGTGCAAATTAAACTATTTTTTGATTTTTTTTTTTTATAAAATGACTAATTGCTAATTAATTCTTGAAAAATATCAAATCAACTTCTAAATGCACATGCAACATATTTTTGTATTTTTTACTGATTAAAATGCACAAACAACACAAACAACAATATAAACAATTAATGGAAAATACCACAAAAATCAACAAAATTTCAAACAAATAAAAGAAATTATCTTGTTTGAATTTATGGGAGTACTTCATATGAGAAAAAAGAAAAAAATCGCATGCTCATAATTTCCATCTTTTCGAGGACACACCACAACACTCATAAAGGCCACCGTGAAAGCTAATCTCTGCCTTGCCTCCCACTTGCATTTGTTTTCGGCATGGGTTAGGCTAGTGTTCGGTTCTTCAAAACCTCGGGGGTTACCATATCGATGATACAAGAACTGGAGTGTATAATACCCTTCGGATAGATTTTTATCCTAAGCATCCCGACTAATGCTTAGCATATCCAGTATCTGTGGGGGATACCGGTCTTGGTGACAGCGGATATTGACTTCTAAGATTTCCAGTAAGACCTGTATAACCCGCAACTTCCTCCAATGTGGGTGTGAGCTCAAAGTAAGAGAAACATAACACGTTGTAAGTCGGGTCCAAAAAGGTATTAAAGCTTCAATTATATTCGATCTTGGCTTGATAAACTTTCACCACTGTTTCTTTAATGCCCTTTGCTAGATCATTCCACCACATGTGGAGCTTTAGGGGGATCTCATTAAGGACTGTGAAGGGTTCAATTTCATTCGTGCTCATCCTGCACATTTATTAAGGCGATTTAATGACTTATTTTAATGAGAAATAACAATATATATTTTTCAAAAAAATTTCATTTTTCTTTTTCTCTTTTTTTTTTTACAAAAACAAAACCCTGGATTTACCGATACGGTCTTTTAGCACTTTGGGGAAGAGGATTTAATAGTTGTGCCTGCTAGCCACTGAAAATGACCAAAGGTGGCTGTTCTTGCAAAAAAACAGCCTTACAGTGCCCTTTTGGGGACATTTGGCTTATGTTAAACAAGAATGACATCACCCGACTTATTTGTGACTAAAATTACAAAAATTGTTGTTTTTGGCTATTTTTCCTAAAAGGAAAGTTGGACCCGATGGGGGTTGCATACGTACATCCTGTGGGAATCCAACTGGCGTAGTTCGGTAAGATTAGGGAAACCAACTATTTTTGAAAATCTTTCTTTTTCTTTCATTTTCTCAAAAATCCGGTAGAGTTTCAGTACGATTTTGGTATTGGTTTTTCAAAACAGGTGATTACCCTCATTTACCCTAACATTGTTGTTTTCTTTTCAACTCTCTCCCATTATTTACAAGTCGGTCAACATGCAAATCTGAAGCAAATAAATGCACAAGTAGCAAGTAGGATGCATCAGGATGGTCTTTTCAATTTGGGTACATCTGTCCTAGACGGACCCAATCCCTGTGTTGAGTCCCCTAAGTCAAATGCACGTGATGCAAACAAACGTTCCTACTAGGGATCTAGCGTGAGGCTTTGTTATACTCGATTTAAAACCTATGTTTATTATTCTAGACATGGCTTACCCGAGCAGACAACTCGAGCCGGGGGGAGGCAGTGTACCGGGAATACAGAAGCTTCGCCAACTTAGCAACTTGTCTGAACCTCGTTCTAAAATAGGATAAGACTCTAGACAGAAAAGAAGTCACACGAAGTGCACCCTTCTCCATCATGTAGAAGACTCAGAGAGAGGAAGGATTTCGTAGCAGTTTATATATACAATTCAACAAATATCAAAGCGGTAAAGCATTTAGCACATTAGGCTCAAACTTGTAGGAAAATCAGATAAGAGATAAAGACAATCATAACAGCTATGCTAAGCTCGAATTCTTGAACCCTGAACTGAAGTTCTGGGTTCTGTATCCCCAGGGGAGTCGCCAGAGCTGTCACCACCTCTTTTTTCTTACGCACCACCCAAAAGGATACCACATAAGGGAGTTTTTCCAATTTAAGTGACATTATTCGAAATTGGATTATTTATTTGATTTTTGTTCAGAGTTTCCACTTGGTATTGGTTTGTTTCTGGTGTCCCAAGTCACCAGTTAATTTTAAATCCCAAATCAAGGAAAATTTGACATTCCTTGTGAAGTCTACGAACCATAAATTCTGAATAAGGAATTCTATTAACCATAGGGAAGGTGTTAGGCACCCCCGGATTCCGTGGTTCTAGCAGTGTCGCTTAAACTATCATAATTGTCCTATTATTTGATTTTAATGCATGTTTAAACCTATAGTGCAATTTTAAACTTATTAACTAACTTTAAATTATTTTATGGAAGATTGAACATTATTTAAAATGTGTATTTTGATTGCGTCACATGAAATGCACCTGCAATCCGGAACACATTTTATTCAACATTTTGGGATTCGGATTTGGGTCACATGAAATGCACACCCGAGTTTAAGAATGTAAAATTGTTAAAGAATGTGCCTAAAGCGACTAACGTGTTGTTAACTTTGCAGGAGGCCATGAAAATTCACTAAATGGCGCGTATTTGTGGTTTTTTTTGGCGCGACGCACCTCAATTTTATTTTAAGGGCATTTGAACTAAAGTTCGGAGAACTAATGTGCTATTATTGTTCATTATGATTCAATCCTATTAACATTGAGAATTAACTAACATCAAAATATTTGAGAAGATTCGGGCCCCAAGGTCAAGCCTAAACTCAAACAAGGACAATTTCCATTATGGAAGAAATCCTTAGTTTGAATCTACCACTTAACTCGGAAGGCCCAAAAACTTACATACTCATTTTTAAATTACCAAACCAAAGGCGGACAAAGGCCAAGACCGAAACTCTCAATATTTTGGGCTTGGGATAGACCCAACAGTTACTGGATATCTTTATCTCTTATCTCGAGTTACTTTGACATTCACGCCCATAATAGGCCCAAACTAGGTGAAGCTGAGCGATTGGACTCGAGATCGAGTGTGTATCTATGAGATATATTAACTTTGAAATACACTATGCATCTAACAAGTTTTTAAATCATTAGGACGCTTGATACCTAAACCTGTAACTGGTTCAACAAGAACCTAGCAAATTCTGAAGCTTAAGAAAGCTTCTTTAACTACATGCTAAGGCAAAGAGATTCTGAAAGACTTATCAAAGCATCAAATTATAAGGTGACTGATATTAATTTAAAGAAAAAACTAACAAACTACCAAGATCATATTCAAACACAAGTTCGTGAACAGAAAATTATTTTCAGCAGAATAGTTTGCTTGTCATCCTCCCAAACAACCTGTCCTGTGTTGGCTTTTACAACCAGCATAGACTACAATTTTTAACAGACATAACATAATTATAACCAAAAGAAAAACACCCTTAAGATAATATAAACCAAACTAAATCTAATAGCATCTCAAGGGTTCCAAATCAAATACAATCATGAGAGACATATGTTTTAAATTCCAAATTAGCTAAGTTAAATATTCCAAACCAGCTAACTATGCTATGAACTACACTATGAGACATAAAAGTAAACGGGTGTTGTCAGGCAGATTTGCTTCCATACTTCAAATATGGTTTTCCATTTCAATTCTTCCAATCCAACTCTACATTAGTAAGGTTTGAGGCATGTATCTGGAATAGTATAAACAGGGAAATGAGGTTCAGCAAATGAAACAGCAGCAGTAATCAACAGCTTGGAACCAGTTATGAATCCAAAGAGTGAAGCAAAACAGTCCGAAAAATCAATATTTTAAGCCAACAATGGACCAATAGTAAAGATAAATGGAACGGTATATATTTTTTTTTTTTTGAAGAAAAATGTCTCAAGTTCCTAAAATCTCCCTCTAGTCTAAACTCTCAAATTTCAAGTTCAAAAATTCTCAAAACCTGCAGACTCTCTGAGCTCTCTTTTTCTTTTTGGCTTCTCCAACCTTTTTAGCTCCAACTTGTCTTGCAAGAAAAGAATGGTATGTCTTTATAGTCCATAAATTAAGGCACCTTTCAGGTTTTGTTTTGCATTTTGAGTATTTTTAGTTTTCAGCTTTTTTTCTTAAAAGTCCTTAGAATTCTAATTAGCTACCCAAGTTATACTATCTAAATTTTGAAATTCAAATTAGAACCCTAACCTAGAAGCTTTTTGGGGATTCTATTTTCTGTTACAACAAGATTCCCTATGTGAATTACCCAGTTTACCCTTTTAGTCACTGGTTATTTCTATTTGGCCCTATATTTTGATTTTAAACCATTTTAAGACCCTCGGTTAAATGGTATTGCATTTTAACTTTGAATTTAAACTAAGTTTCCAATCACACTCAGATCTTAGCTTGAAATTAGGATTAGCAAAACCTGATTAATCGAGCCTGTGAGCAGACCATACAACTAAACCTAGTTTAAACTCAGAAATTAACATGGAAATCAAATTAGCAGAAAAGACTAGTACAACTCGAATTAAACCTAATCAAACTCAGGAATTTGAAAAAATAAAATTCAAACCAACCAACAAGAATGATACAACTCGAATTAACCTAATTAAACTCAGGAATTTAAAACAAAATAAGACTAATACAACTCGAATTAAACCTAATTAAACTCAGGAATTTAAACAAAATAAGACTGATACAACCCTAATTAAACTTAATTGAACTCAGGAATTTAAACATAAAAAACAAATTAATAGAAAAGAGATGAGGTGGAGGAAAATTTAGAAAGGAAAGATAGAAAACTTAACTTATCAATGGAATCGAACCCTAAACTTGAGTAGAAGTTCTTCATGCACTGTTTGGAAAATTCCGGTAACCCTAGATTTGAATTTTGAGCAGTTGTGGAGACATTCGAGGGAAATAGATTGTGGATTCAGTATGACGGTGTTTTGGTGGTTTTGTGGTGTTTTGGTGGTTTTGTGGTGTTTTGGTGAGGATTGGTGGTGGTGGGGTTTTGCGGGATTTTTGATTTTATATTTGAGACGAACTACGGGGATTCGACTGACACAGGTTAGATATTTGGGAAAAGGGAGCATGGTGAGTATGTGGTGTGATTTTGGAGAAGATTGAAGACGGCGCCGCCGGACACGGCGGAGGAATCCATGTCGGCGGATAGGGTTTTAAGGATTTGAGCGATTTCAGCGGGAGTCAAGGGAAACTGGTCTTGGATTCGTGATAAGGGAGGTGAGGAGGTCATGTGGTGCAAAAAATGGGGGCACTGGACGATCGCCGCCGGCGGTTCGTGGCGGTTGACGGTGGAGACGGACCAGTCTCTAGGGTTCATGTAAGTGTGAGAGAGGAGATGGGGGCAAGCATTAGGACATATATGTATTAATCACACCCAGCTTTTCGTCTGTTAGATCAAAGAACCTAGACGGCTAGGATTTGGTCTAACAAAACGACGTCTTTTTGGTTGTTAGGGGGACTGGACCAGGTTGGGGATTAATTATTGGCTGGTTCAGGGAAAATTGGGTCAGCCAAGTTGGGCATTTTATTTTCAGACCCAATTTCAGTTTTCTTTCTTTTCTTATCAAACTTTGAAATTAAAATTAAAATGAGACTGAATTAAGTCCTAAAAAATTAAATGAATCTACCTAATTATATTAAACCCTAATTAACTCAAATAATTAAATACCAATTCAAAGAAAATCAAGAAATTCAAAGTTGAAGCTAATTAAGGCAAAAATAAATAAAAAATTATGAATTTTTGTATTTCTGTAAAATCCTAATTACCAATTAACTTAAAAATATGTAAGATCAAATACTAAATGCAAATGCAATATTTTTGTATTTTGTATGGATTATCTAAATTAAAAATGCACACAAAAATACAAACAAACACGAGATTATGCAATTAATCCTAAAATCAATAATTAAAAGAAAAAAATCCTAAATCTAAGAATATTGTAGGAGTAATTCACGCGAGGTAAAAATTACATGCTCACAGCATTGACGGAGGAGCAACACTTATACAACCATACTTGCATAGCTAGTCTGAATCCTCGAATGAGATAAGATTGAACGAAGGATTTAGCATGTGCCTAACTGATTCAATCAACTGTCTGTAAGACTGAATACCCCATGGATATGTCTCGTACTGATCGGATTCCACTAAATAAAACCTAAAATAATCTACCAACCCAATATGGTCTTTCTTTGAAGGACAAATGAATAATTTTATGAGATATAGAATACATAACTCATTTACCCAGCTTTTGTTGTTGCAATCTGTTTTAGGTATGTCTTCTCCACTTTTACCTTGTTTGGAAAGTAACGGCTCATTATCTTACTGACATAATTCGCAATATAACCAAAGTCTGTCACCTCGGTATGACATCTAACACCAGTTATTAATGCAAACTCTCTCAATGCAAATTTAACCTCTCACATTTTAACTCAGCTAAAAATAGGAAGCATCGGCTGAATTAAATTCATACTTAATAAGAAGATGAATAGCTTGATTTTGCATACATAAATTAGAAAATGACAGTAAATAACCAAAACATGTCTTCTCCAATAGTTTCAAACCATTTGGAGATAGAAGTGCTTTAATTTGGCTAGAAATGCTAGGGTCACATAATGTCTGAAATCTAAGCACCCTATAATCAACATTATGAGATGCAAAAAGGGTTTATTATGCACAAAATATAAATAATCTCACATTAATACAATGCTTAAAAATATAGATACATTTGCAATTTATCTTAAAAAATAACAGGCATGATCTTAAACAGATCAATAAAGCTACGATTAATATTCAAAATGAAGACAAATAATCTCACATTAATTCAGTGCATAAAAAATATGGATACATTTGCAATTTATATACGAAATAACTACAAAAAATCAACAATTTTAAACAGATCAATATAACTACAATGAATATTCAAAATGAAGACAAATAATCTACAAAGCAGACAAAATATAGATTGTGTAGACTTTTAACAACTAAAACAAACGAAATAACTAATGAAGAAATTACTAAATTCTTACCTTCGTCAATGACTGTTTTCGAACATTCTTAGGAGATTTAATAGTATGCGCTTTTTTTTTTTAATCTTTCTTCTTTTTGGGAGTTTTTAAACTGAGCGACACCTTCGCTTTCTTTCCAGGTTTAGTGACAGGCACATCTTCTACAAAATCATCATCGAACATTATCTATTTTCCTTTCCTTTTTGCTTGTTTGATTGGCCTTGAAGATTCTCCAGCATCGAAATCATGTTTTTGTTTAGTTCTAGTTTCAGCCCTGATTTGGCGCCGAGAAAGACATGCTTCTTATCTACAATTGCATGTGCAAATTTTCCATGCTTTTTGGGTGAATGTGGTGATAATACACCCAAATTGAAAGAAGATATATCAGCTTCTCCAGCTTTTTTGGGGCTGTGCTTTGAAAGTTTGTTTTTCTTCATTGAAAAAATTTGAAGTTGAAGGTAAATATGTATATGAACTTTGAAGAATTGAATTTAATTTTGACTGGTTATAGAAGAAAAAACTTGAAATTGGACGTTAATGGTGTGGGTTATATATGTTTCTAGTTTTAGCAGAGAAAATAATGGAAAAGAAATGTGAGTGCGGGGTGATATGTGGGAGAGGGCGTGGGTTTGAGAGAGAGAAACGTGGTGGGGGTGGGGTGGGGTGGGGGGATTTGGAAAAATATTCGGTACATTAATTTAGGAGGGATATAAGTTACAATTAATGCACGATTAAAACACACAATGTTTTTAATTAATAATTAAGAATACTAAATATAATTATATCAAATATTAAATTTTGAGCGTAATATTGTTTATTATATGTCATAGAAATATAAAAATTCCTATTTATATTACCTTCTTGGCCTGCACTTTCAAGAAGAAAAATATTGACGTGTGAAAAGTGTGAGGAGTCAATCTAGTTGCATCTTCACAATTTTGAAATATATTCCTATTTAATTATTATTTATGGAACTAGACGGTCTTTGTCGCGAGTAATATTCCAAAATTTATTGGTGGAAGAAATGTTCCAAACGTGCAATCTACAAAAAGAACATGATATTTATTTGCTCAAACATAATCAGCTTCCTGTGGTTCCACACATGAGCAGTATTTTAATTAGTTTTGGAGCATTGTTTCAATCTTGAAGTAGAATATAAGGAGCCATGAGTATGACATCGGACCTTATAATGGCCCTCACTTATACTGGTAGATGGAAGATAACTTATCAGAGGCTTTAATTAAAGAGTTGTCGACATCACAAGTTTAGGTAGTTGAGCGGCGATCACAGATATATTGATCTTTGTGGTTTGGGGGTCTGTGAATGTCAATATTAGAGTAGTTGTAAAAATTGTGGTTCGTGATTCATGTCCTTTGAACTTACAGATGTTCATTACTATGTGCGGGTGAAAAATTGCATGGAGCATTTGATTTATGCAATAGAGTAGTCAAAATTGGAGTCGAGCATTGAGTAGTAACATGGGTAGATAATAAAAGTAAAGTGGCGTAATCTGTTAATTGTGCACAATAGATAAACATGATAAAAGATCCTACTGCATCATGATGATTCTTCACTCCCCAGATGGTACACAAAGACAGAACAAAAAAACACGTTTAGAGGTCCAAAAGTGGTCGTAAAAGCCTTTTAATTAGTAAACTAATTATGCACTGCATCACCACTAACTCTATGAGTGTCCTAATTAATGGGGCAAGTACTAAATTTTTTGGTCCTAGTAGGGGTATCCGTCAAGAAGATTCTCTATCACCCTACATATTCATCCCTTGCATAGAATTGCTTTCGAAGCTCATAAATTATCAAACTGATGTCCTAAATTGGGATCCCATTAAATCTCCCAAAAAGGCCCAATATTTTTTCCATGTCCTATTTGTGGATAATATAACTCTAATGGGAAAGGCTAATAAAAAGACTGGTCATTGCATTAAGAATAATATGGATTTTTTCTGCTCCCAATAAGGTCTTTCAATCAGCTTCTCTAAATCCAAGATTATCCTCCCAAAGTACTCCCCTTCAAAAATCACAACTTATACGTCAAATCTCTTTGGATGAAAGTTACTCATGATTTTGGTAACTACTTAGGCTTTCCAATATTGAGCCATAGTCCAAGACCTAGAGACTTTCAATTTTAATTGACAAACTCCATAATAAAATGTCTCATTGGAAATGCTCCTTTCTAAGTATAGCAGGTCGTGCTACCTTGACTACTAGCACTCTAAATTCCATCCCCTCATACTCCATGTAATACACTTGCCTCCAAAAAATATTATCAAACAAATAGACAAAATCCAAAGAGATTTCATTTGGGGAAGTACTAACACCTCAAAAAAACTCCACCTAGTAAATTAAAATATGGCACCAAGGTCAAAAAAGAAGGAGGTCTTGGTATCCAAAAAGCCTCCTCCAAAAATATTGCTATCTTAACATGCCTTTCGTGGAGGCTTATTCAAAACTCAAATTCTCCTTAGATCAAGCTAATATCCTACAAATATGCTAATAAAAATCTATGCAGACCTCTGCCTTTATTTGGAAATCTATCCTTAAGGGATGGAACTTCTATAATAGTGGCATCCTATGGCATCCACACTCAAGCTCCTATATGAACATTTGGTCTTCAAACTGGATCCATAACATCAGTTCTCTTAGAAAGAATTTATGTGGATCTATTGATAAAAAAGACTTAAATATCCCCATAAAGAATATTATTATTGATGGCAAATGGGACCTTTCCAATATTTCATTTGATCTTCCTAATACCCTCATCAAAAATATTATGGTTGTCCCAATACCAAATAATTTCATTAATACTATGATGTGGGGCATTATCTTTAGTGGCTTTTTCACAACCAAATCATACTACTCCCTGATTAAGCCCTCTAGTTCTCATAAATTAGATTTTGAATGGATTTGGGGGTCTCAAATGCTTAAACAAAATCAAATTCTTCTTTTGAAAATGTATGCATAATCATATACCATGTAGAGCTTACTTATACCACATTGGCATGAATATAGATAAAATTTGCATAATCTGTAGAACTAATATGGAAAGTGCTGAACATATTTGCCTTGAATGCCCTATCAACCGTTCTTGTTGGGAATATTTAGGAATTAAATTTTTTTCTTTAACATATGAGATCACTGCTTCTGAAATTAAGAAATTTATTTACTCAATCAAGTCTTTTTGTAAATAAGCAGCAAATCAACTTTTCATTCGTCATTTGGAATATTTGAAAAAATAGAAGCAACAACAACCTAAAATAGAAACAATGAAGTTTGTCATAAGCTCATCCTTCATCAAGCTTGGAGTTCAACTTCTAAACTAAAAGAAATCCATTCAAAGAAAATAATATTCCAATCAAGATCATATGGAATAAAAGTCCCGCAACAAAAATCAAACTCAATATTGATTGTGCCTTCTCTAAGGCTACTCTGGAAGCGGGACTAGGTGAGGTTTTCAGAAATAAAGATGGTGACTGAATCTTTGACTATCACAAATCAACTTATGCATCTTCAGTCATGCATTGTGAACTAATGGCTCTTCATGAAGGACAAAAGATTGCAAAACATGTGGATCTCTGTAACATCTTGAGACCGACTCAACGGATATAATAGTATCTCTTAATGAAAACAACCCTAACTATTCAAATCTTATTTTGGAATGCAGGTTATTAATGGACCAGTTGAAGTACCTAATCCTGAAGCATAACTTCAGGGAAGGCAACATGACAGCTCACCTGTTGGCAAAGGAAGCAATGAAGAACTTCAAAATAGCTAGATGTGTTTATCATGCCCGTCCACCCTTTTTTTTTATCACGAGTTGCTAAAGGACAAGCATAACTCTAATATTAAGTTAAACTATTTTAGTACCAATGTGTGTAAAAAAATTAGCAAGTTTGACAATAAAAATATCCTATGAAACTATGTAAGACCTGTGTAATATTTTGCTGGTAATATAATATCTTTGTTTATGATTAAAAAAAATCTACGGTCAATGAAATAGCTAAAAATTATGAAAAATTAGGGTTAAAATTCTAGCTTTTGAAAAACATGAGATAATTTCTTGGTGAGAGTAGTGTATATTGCATAGAATAATTGACTTATATACAATCTAATTCGAGCATCACCTTTACAGAATAAAAGGGAAAAAAAGAGAGTAAGTAAAACAGGTGAGTAGGGAATATTATTTGTAATTTATAACCATAGAGGTGCACAAAACATAATGAAAGAGTTGGAAAACAGTAGAAATGAGGTCCAATAGAGCGAGCGTGTCTGACCCCATGGCCCCAACAAGACAGGATTGAGACCATAACTTGAAAGGTCGCTTGCTTATAACTAAAGATAAAAGCATTACTTGCCTAATTATCAAATCATATAAGAACAAAAAATGATTATGTAAGGATTTACATAGAATAAACTCATAAAGTAGTGCATCTTGACCTTTCTAGTTTTGAAATGCTTGCCCACAAAAGGGACCCACCAAGTATGGCATGATAGACATTATTGAGAATTGTTTTTAGATAGATAAGTAGGTGTACTGCTATAATATTAATTTGGTTAACATCAAGATACAGCTTATGGAAAAAGCGGTCTGCGTAATGCCTCATTTTAAATTAAGCTAATAATAGCTTGTCCTATTATAATTTTCTTCCTGGCTACCACAGATTTTCTACAGCAATTTCTCGCCTAATAAATTGGCCAAGTTACACACTCTTTTTTCTTTTTTTGAAGAACAAGGATTTTAATTTATATATACCATAATACTAGAGTCTACGATAAGTAAAGTGCCCGATACAGTATTACCTTCTTAGCAATTACAGCAAGATAACATATCTTCGAAGAATATTTTGGTTTCCAACAAATGCTAGCCTAGAACAAACATCTTTACTAACATTCTTAATTAAATAAGTAGAACCCTGATATTCTTAATTTAAGACCGTAGTTACAAAATAAGGAGCATAGTAGATATAATATTAAGATTCCTGTCATTATTGTCACTAAGTGCTTTCCTAGCCATTATGTGGTCGACTTGTTGGCTTCCTTGAAAATACGATGAAGTGCCCGAACCTTCACCTGAATCATTAATGGCCTGCACTCATGAATAATATTATTTGTATTGCAATTCCATTATCCAAATAAATAATGACATTCATCGAGTTTGATTCCACTTCTATGTTAGTGTAACCTTATTTCTTGGCAATATAAAGGCCTATTTTTAAGGCCATCAACTCTGCCTATAGTTGGGATATGCGTGGAAGAGTCCCTCGAAAATCAATTACCCATTGTCTCTTGCTATCTTTGAAGAGTCTACCAAATCTACAAAGCGATGTGGCTTCCTTAAAAGATCCATCAATGTTAAGCTTAATATAGCCATTAGGTGAATTAATCCAATTAATAGATATGAGTGAGCATCAGAGCTGCTCATAACAACGTACCACAAAGAAGAAATTCATATTCTCCAGATTCGACTATAAACCAGGTAGTGAGGATGAAAAAAGCATAAGCTACCTCGTTCATGCTCCCATCTTTCCCGCTGCCATCTTTGGTGGATGCGCCCCTTCAATTAAAGGCGATCCACCTTTTTAGATTGAATAGAGTTACTAAGTTAGTCATTTCACCTCTCTTTCTTACTCGCTCTTATTAATAGTAGGCAACCTTTCTTTCTCGGTTAAGAAATTGTTGAATTTTTGTTTTGGAATAGGAATAAATGGAAGAAAATGGTTGACATTAGTACAATCTGATTCATTATCAAAGAGCAATTCTGTCTTCGATGGATCATTCTTTTTTTCGATATACAAAATAGGGGCTTTTACTAAGTTGATTCTTAGGATGTCGAATATTTTTTGATGTATAGCATTTTCTTTTTTTTCGTTAGGAGTTTGTATTCCAATGCTTGGTTATAGCTTGATTATAAGTAAAGTGGAGCACTGCCTTGTGTGTGAGATTGTTATACAAGTTATTATTTCTCTTTATCTAAATGATTCATATAACAAAAGGAGGTATATCTTTCCAACTAATAATGTCACTTTTTAGAGTAATATTTTGGTCTCGTATGGTGGTTAGCCAATTATTCGTATTGTTCCAACTACTCATATTAATGCCTAATAAAAACAAAATTTCTTCATTATTGGGCAATTCATAAAAACGTGCCTACTGGTTTCCCCATAGGCCTTGCTAAAGGAGCAAATTGGATCAATGTTTATTCTTGTGGTGTCAAAAACTTTGGTTGAGAGTTTATCATGAAAACATTTCCATAATAAAATTTTTAATTTATTGGGGCAATTTAACTCTCAAATTCGCACAAAATCTTTCTCATCATTTGGTATTATTTATTAGGAAGTAGCAAAATTTACTAGTGAGAAAACTATTATATTTAGCGACCAAATAGGAGTGTCACAATCTTTTGTACTAGGAGTGATGGCATTAATTTTATTAGTGGTGTTAGAATAGAATTCTAATTAGAGTGAATGTCTTCTTGTAAATAGTTTTATTTTGAGGCAAAGTCATTTTTCCTCCTATAAATAGAGGTGTCTTACCCCATTGTAAATCACCCCAAAATTCAATAAGAATTTTCTCTCTCTTTCTCTGCAATATTGTTCTTATTCTTTTATTATTTTTATAACACGTTATCAGCACGAGACTCTACCGTCTCAAGAAGTTCTTTGAGAAGATTAAGGTAATTTTTCTCCTCTTTTTAATTATGACTGACATTATGAAAAGAAAGTTCGTTGCCCTTGAAATTTCGGGCAAGAACTATATGACAAGGGTGTTGGATGCTGAAATCCATTTAGATGCAATGTGTCTTGGAGACGTCATTAAAAAAAGAAATAAAGCATCCACCCAAGACTGTGCTAAGGCCTTGATTTTCTTGCGCCAACACCTTGATGAAGGGTTGAAAATTGAATATCTCACAGTCAAAGATCCACTTATTTTGTGGAATGGCTTAAAAGAAATATATGACAACTTAAAGTTGGTCACTCTGCCACAAGCACGATATGATTAGGCTTATCTGAGACTCCAAGACTTTAAGTTTGTTTCTGAATATAATTCTGCGATATTCAGCGTTACTTCTAAATTTAAACACTGTGGAGATACTATCAGTGATTATGATATGCTTGAAAAAACGTTTACGTTTCATGCATCCAATATGGTTCTGTAATAGCAGTATAGAGAGAAAGGTTTCAAGAAGTACTCTGAGTTAATTTCTCTTCTCCTTATGGCTGAGCGAAACAATGACTTGCTCATGAAAATTCATGAAAATCGACCCACTGGGTCTACACCATTGCCTGAAGTGAATGAGGTGTATTCCCATTATGCTAAGCGTGGAAAAGGCCATGACTCTAATCATGGTCGTGGTTGTGGTTGTGGTCATAACCGTGGCCGTGGACAAGAAAGAAATTTTCCTGGTGTCAATCGCCCCCCAAAGAAATATAACCTCCAAAAGTGGAAAGGGAAAGATGAGAAGCCAAAAGCAAATAATTCAGAAACTGAATGCTATCGTTGTGGTGGAAAAGAGCACTGGGCAAATATTTGCCGTGTACCAAGACATTTGGTTGAGCTTTATCAAGCATATCTAAAGAATAAAGGCCCTGAAGCCAATTTTGTCTCTGACAATAATTTTGACATCACCCACTTGGATATGGCAGACTTCTTTGAGCGCCCTGTTGGGAAAATAGACCATTTGATCGATGATGGATTAGTGGTTAAAGATGATTGAGTAGTTTAATTTTTATTCTTGCCTATTCATAATAGTTAGTGAATAAATATCATGTAATCATAGTTCTTTACATGAGTAGTAGTCCTTAGCTTTATTTGTTTTATAAAATTGTGTTAGTTCTTTTGATTAAATATTGAAAGGTGACCGCAAGAGTGTTTCACTTTATCCAGTTATTAAATTCGACAACGTGAAAAACTAAACCATCAGCTAACATCATTTACTGCAGATGTTAAAGAAGTATTGCATTACACATTTTATCAATAGACATTAATTTATACTGTCAATTTTTAGAATAAATAACTATATATATATATATATTATTTTTCATATCACTAATATAAATAATTACATTGTACTGTATGTTCTTACTGTTTGCTTATTCAAAAAGTGCCCGTACACTACTACTACCCATGGGCATGCTAATTTGTCATACATTTCAAGCTTTGGCTAGGCCATATATAAAGTTTCATTGTGATTCACACCTAATTTTCATAATTATGTTACTATTATAACTTTTATTGTTTAAATATTTTACCGTACTAATTATTGTACCATTGTTATAATAATTCTTAGCAATTATAACATGTTTAGTAAAACAAGTTCAAATCATTATTGTTTCTCTTGGTTTTCGATAATACAAAACAATCATTTGCTATATGCTTTATATTTACCATTATTATACTGTTACCCAACAAAGCTAATGCTAAATATATGGCAATAGAAGCACACAACAGTTGCACATGCTATTTTTCAGGGAAATAAGTCGTTATCTTTTGCACCTCTTTTTCACAAATAGAGGCACGTGGATCAAGATGAGATAATGATGGATTTTTCCACAAAATTTCCCGTTTGGTTTCACCAACTTCTCCCTCTAATTTTGGGAAAAGTGTCTCATCGAATCGACAGCCTGCAAATCATGCAGTGAACAAATTCCTGTCAATGTTTCGAGGTATCGAATAATGGAGGGCGATTCAAACCCAACATATATTCCTAACCTTCTTTGCGGACCCATTTTGGTGCGCTATGGCGGTGCTACAAGCACATATACTGCGCATCAAAACATTCTTAAATGGGATATATTAGGTTCATGACCCAAAACTAACTGCAAAGGGGAATATTTGTGATAATTTGTCGGTCTGAGACAAACTAGCATTGCTGCATGCAAAATGGCGTGACCCCAAACCGAAGTGGGCAGCCTCGTTTTCATGAGTAACGGTCTTGATATCAACTGCAGACGTTTAATTAAAGACTTTGCAAGACCATTTTGAGTGTGAACATGAGCTACAGGATGTTCCACTTTTATCCCAATTGATAATCAATAATCATTAAATGCTTGGGATGAAAACTCAACAGCATTATCTAGTCTAATATACTTAATTGGATTATCGAAAAATTGTGCCCGTAATCAAATTATTTGTGCCATTTATTTTGCAAACGCAAGGTTGCGAGATGACAATAGGCACACATGAGACCATCTAGAAGATGCGTCTATTAAGACCATAAATTATCTAAACGACCCATTAGGTGGGTGAATAGGTCCACAAATGTCCTCTTGTATACGTTCCAAAAACGCATGTGACTCAATTCCAACCTTTGCTGGTGATGGTCTAATAATTAACTTGCCTTGATAACAAGAAGTGCAAGAAAATTCATTATTTAAAAGAATCTTTAAATTCTTTAATGGACGCCCATTTGAGTTTCCTATAATCCGTCTCATCATAATTGATCCAGGATATCCCAACCGATCATGCCAAAGTACGAAAGTATTGGAATTAGTAACCATTTGGTTTACGGTAGAATGTGCCTCAATTGCACTAATTCTTGTCCAATACAGACCACAAGATAAAGACGGGAACTTCTCAATAACCCTCTTTTGGCCAGAGACATTCTTTGTAATGATGAGATATTCAAGATTATTCTCATCCATTGTCTCAATATGATATCCATTTTGACGGATATCTTTAAAACTCAACAAGTTCCTCTTGGACTTGGAGGAGAACATTGCATTTTCTATGATTAATATTTTTCCCTTATGCTGTGTTATAGTAGCTCTTCCAGAGCCTTCAATTAATTTACTACTACCAGAAATTTTAGTAACATCTGCCTTACACATATTTAAATGAGAGAAATATTTCTTCTCTTTGAATATTGTATGTGTGGTACATGAATCAATTAAACAAATATTTTTACAACTGAATTTTGATCCAAGTTTGTTTTCTGAGATATCCATATTTGCTTCCCATGATTTGACATACAAAAGAATACGAATAAATATTAGTATTTTCAGTGGGGAAAGGAGAGGAGAATAATAGAGTTAAATCAATAAGTCAATAATGATCTTTTAATGCAATTTTGAGTAACAATGATTAAAACAATTACATAATCTAAAATTGAATTGTAATTTGCAAAGAATAGCAAATCAAATGCCAGACGCATTTATGGACTTGAAAAAGGATAACAAAATTACATATCCCCGCAGAGAATGTTCCAATCCGTATTGATGTCCCTATTGGACAATCTTCTAGTGTCATAGCTAATGAGTCGAAAGCACGCTAAAACGTGGCAGACCATTAGGTTCCAAAGATCGAAATCCTAGAAAAAGGAAAGCAAATGATCAAAATGACACTACGAAAGAATCTCATGAAGAAATCAACAACTTAATAAATTCTGAGAGTCATGAAGAATCCACTGAGCCCGAGACTCAAGAAAATAAGGAACTATCAATAAATCCAATCGATATTGAGACAAACTTAAATCGAGTGGATATAGTGGTGGATTATGTCTTTGCATATAATGTTGCATCTAGCATTATGCAAGAAAGTGAGGATCTTGAAACTCAATCTGTTGGAGAATGTCGACAAAGACTTGATTGGCCAAAATGGCAAGAAGCAATCCAATCAGAATTGAATTCACTTGCAAAACGTGAAGTTTTTGGGCCTATAGTTCAAACACCTAATGGTGTTAAGACTGTTGGCTATAATGGGTCTTTGTACGCAAGAGAAATGAGAAAAACGAGGTACAAAGATATAAGGCACAAGAGCAATATTGTAGAGAAAGAGAGAGAGAAATTCTTATTGAATTTTGGGGTGATTTACAATGGGGTAAGACACCTCTATTTATAGGAGAAAAAATAACTTAGCCTCAAAGTAATACTCTCTACAAGATAGACATTCACTCCAATAGAATTCTAATTCTTAACACTCCCCCTTGAATGTCTACTCAATAAGTACTCGTTAAAACCTTAACTAAAACAAAACCCAATGGGAAAAAAATTCTAGAAAAGGAAGAAGAGTACACATGTTTATAAATACGCCTATTGGTTGCCTCGTTAAAAACCTTGCAAGGAAAACCCAGTGGGACAAAACTTTGTAAGGGAAAAAGAGTACAACACGCATTAACTCCCCCTGAAGAGAGCATCAATTCACATCCTTGAGCCTTCGCATCCCAATCTTGTGCACTAGCTTCTGAAGGTTGACGTCGGTAGATATTTTGTGAAAAAATATTATCACTTGAACGAATCTGTTGCATATTGATATCACCATTCTTTTGAAGATCATGTGTGAAAAATAACTTTGGTGAAATATGCTTTGTCCTATCCCCTTTTATGAATCCTCCCTTCAATTGAGCAATGCATGCTGCATTGTCTTTATAAAAAATGGTGGGTAGTTTGTCACATTTCGAACCAAATTTATCTCGAATAAGATGTATTATAGACCTCAACCACACACACACTCGACTTGCTTCATGAATAGCAATTATCTCAGCATGATTAGGTGAAATAGCCACAATTGATTACTTAGTTGATCGCAAAGATATGGCACTGCCTCCACAGGTCAACACATAACCTGTTTGAGATCGAGCCTTGTGTGGGTCAGATAAATACCCAGCATCAGCATAACCAACAAGATCACGACTGCAATTATTGCCATAAAATAAGCCCATATCGGTAGTCCCCTTTAGATACCGCAGTATGTGTTTGATTCTATTTCAATATCTCCTTGTAGGAGCAGAGCTATATCTTGCTAAGACATTAACTGAAAAATTTATGTCAGGTCTTGTAGTATTGACAAGATACATTAGTGCGCCAATTGCACTAAGATATGGTACTTCAGGACCAAGTAACTCTTCATTCATATATTCAGGTACCTGAATCTCTCATGAAATTTTATGAAGTGTTATGTCATGTGATCTTCTAGATCATTTGCCTCCTCTATTATGACCACTTTGATCATTTGCTCATCTTCTTTATCAAGAAGTTCTATTTGAAACTGATTTATCTATACGCTTTAAGCGTACCATAGACTTTGTCCTTCAAGGACTTAATATGAGCATTTGCAATGAGCATATAGTTACTTTCTTTGGTCAGCAAATGCATATGGCACGCTTTGCAATATATTGCAAATGAATTATCCTTTTATGAACTTCAAGTTCATATTATTTTATTCGAGCATCTAGTTGCACAAATGATAATTCATTCCACGTAACTTTTTCTAAATTGTTTATCATGTCTCCCCCTCATGTTAGAAAAACTAACTTGTTTCCTCAACTTTGAGAACCCATCTTTGTGCGTTATGGTGTTAATCAAAATATACACAGCATCAATAATAATAAGATGAAATTATTTTGTTCCTGACCCTGAAACATTTGTGAGGGAAGAATGTAATATACTTTCGTATTATATCAAACTGATATAGATAACTTTATTCTCGTAAGCAAGAGTTTAGCTATTAAGTGGAGGTACTCAATAAATTATTTTGCTAAACCAGTTGTGATATAAACCAACTTATCAAGATAAATCATCTTGGACAGACATTATGAAAATTGTGCTCTAAGTTAAATTATTGAGCAAATTACCTCGCAAACACCAAGTTGCAGGTTAATAATAATCGCACATGTAACCATCTCATAGATGCATCTTATGTGGTATACATGGCAGATGAATGAGCCCATATTCTCCTTTGATATTTCCAGCATTCATGGGATTCAATCCCAATTTTAATTGATTTATTAATTAATGAGAACAAGCAATATAAAAGAATTCGAAAGAACTTTCTAGTTCATTCAATATTTACCCATGTGAATCCTCTATTATTTTACACATCATACTTAAATTGATATGGCTAAACCAATTATGCCAACTGAGTAAATTATCAATATTGATAAACTTCAGATTTACACCATGACGTGTGCAATTATCAATAAACTCCAAGTTTATTATGATATGGATTTTTATATCAATAAACATCCACTTTATTGTGGCATTATTTTATTTGTGTAGTACAAACTGGAGAATAATGCGGGTAGCTTTTCACATACATATTATTCCGCTACAAGTTGTAGTAATAGAAAATATCAAAGCTTTCCTTTATTTATTGTCTCAATATAATCAACCGCTTTCGCGTATATTTTGGAAACTGAATATGTTTCTTTGAGACTTACTATAACACAATACCTTATTGGTAATCAATTGTGTTTCTCCAAAATAGTATAATTGGCTGTGGCAGAGTTCTCAATTAATTTGGTACTACCACATATTCATCAACATCCATATGGTGAATATCTTTTTTAAAGAGAAAGTTGTACCATTATGGTCATGGTCAAAATTATATGCAAGATATGTTTCTTGCATTATTATTGTCCTTTAATAATCACATTACCAAAATATTTTGGCGTACAATAGGTACGTGATCAATGATCATTCATGCCATAATAATGACATTATTTTCTTATATCATCTCAAACCTACTTCTAGAGGCGAGTGTGGTATATTCACTACCACTACCACGTTCATATTCTTCCAAGAATGAATATGTATTCATAAATTAGATGTAGTCACACTCACATCATGAATGGACCATAATCATCTATATGTGCTTTATAAAATCTCATATTGTCAAATTGATAACAAATATTACTTTCACAGAGTGAATGATTATTTTGAGAATCCTTATTATTCTCATTATCACAATGTTGACGATTATAATTTTGTCTATTGTCACGTCCACATCCATTGATACATTTACGGTAATAATTTTATCTTCTTTCAGACTTATCACATACTGCTATCACATTCTCTATAGGGAATAAGAATGGAGCAAATTCAATGGGACGGATTTTTAATTCTTTGCCCACAATCATACATGAATTTAATCATGGCAAGACATAGAAATTTTACCACTTTGGATGATTATAATATCTTTCAAACTCCATAAGAGTTGGAATAAAAATTTATCATCTTTACTTGTAAAATCAAATTATATAATGTCAAGAATTTGAAAGAGAAAAGTAAAATACTTACCTTAAATCCAGAATTAATCTTGAAGGAAGTTCATAGAATGATTAACAATCATTATGCTCAATATTATGTAAAAATTGAGCATCGTGCATGTATCCAAAGCCATAGTTTTGAAGATTTGCGTGAGCCCATCTTATGGAGATAAGCGTAATATTCTTCATGAACGTCCTCCTAAATTTAAGACTGACATTCCAAGCCGTAATTCCTAATATCCGCCGTCAAATCCAAAAGAAAGGCGTCTCTGAGTTAAACCAAGGAAAAAACTATGCTTTCATAGTTTTAAACAGAACTTCTTGAGACGGTAGAGTCTTGTGCTGATAACGTTTTATAAAATAATAAAAGAACAAGAACTATATTGCAGAAAAAGAGAGAGAGAAATTTCTTATTGAATTTGAGGTGATTTACAATGGGGGTAAGACCCCTCTATTTATAAGAGGAAAAATAACAATGTAAATCTCTCTACAAGATAGACATTCACTCCAAATAGAATTTTATTCTTAACAAAAATAAATTTATAAAGAACCGCAAAACTAATTGACCCGAAATGCTCTAATTGCTATCTAATTTTCACTATGAGTAATTTAATTAAAACTCACTCACATTGGGCAATTACCACTGTAATAAAATTATTTCTAAAAGCAAGAAGAAGAAAACAATTTCTTTTGCTCCTCATCAACTCTATGAGAAACCGACCCAAAAGGCCGAAAAACCCAGTTTACCGCTATCTGGATAAAGTTAAGGGTGTATTCGACATTTTAAGCTGAAAACATCCCGTCACGTGACCTGCTTGATCAACTCAATGTTTATTAGCCACGTGGCAAAAAACCTAAGGATAAAACGCCGGCTTTGGCACGTCGATCTTATTATACGTGCTCTGAAATCCAGCCGTCTATTTCATCTCAGATCTAGCAGATATAAATCAACGGTTGAGATCAAACCTCATCCCCAAAATCTGTTCTACCTTTAACGCTTCATTCGTCAATAAATAACACTCCCCCTAGCTTCACTTATTCCTCGATAGACAATATACGAGAGTTCTATCCCAACGGACTTAGTATCTTTTCCTTTTCTCTCTCTCTTTTCCCCTTAACGTGCGCCGATTCGCTTATTTGAGCCATGAGCTTACTTGACAAGCTCTGGGATGATACCGTTGCCGGTCCCCGGCCAGATAGTGGCCTCGGGAAACTCCGGAAGTATTCTACTTTAAGCCCCCGTTCTAATTCCGGCAAGGGTACGCTTTTGTTGCCGGTTTCGTTCATCCATTAACAAACGATTCAATATCTATTAGAATTCGTTTAGCAAAACTGAATTACCTTTTATTTTTTCCAAAGGAAACCTGAATTATCACTTAACGTATTATATTTATTTTGTGAAGGTTTACCAATTACGATAGTAGTAATTAAGTAATTAACATATACTTCAGATCGATGATATATGTTATAACTTGAAGGTATCTATTGTTTTCTTAAGAATCTGATCGTTAAAGGTTAATCGGCAAAAATAGTGCAGCTGACTGTTTACTTTCGTCTCAATTTGATGATCGACCAAGCAACAACAACAACAATAACAACCCAGCATAATTCCAATTAGTGGGGTTTGGGGAGGTTAGCGTGTACGCATACCTTACCCCTTACCCCTACCCTTGAGTAGAGAGGCTGTTTCCAAATAAATCCCCACCATTCTTCCCTCCAAGAACTTCCCACTTTGTTCTTGGGAAGATTCGAACTTACAACCTCTTAATTGGAAGTGGGGGTTGCTTACCATCAGAGCAACCTCTTGTCATGATCGACCAAGCAGAATTTGAAATAAGATTTGAAGATTCCTCCAAGTAACTGTTTGTTTACAAATTAGTCTGTTATTTCAATTTCAAACTTGAAATATAGCATTTGAAGTTTTCATTCACACAGTTTTTATTTTACATTTCTTTTTCAACTTCAAATACTACTAAACACTATTTTTTGTTAAGCTCAACCAAATCATGTCCAAAGGCGTCACTTTTCCCCTTAATAGGGACTGCATGATAACTTATCCAAAAATGAGTAGAAAAAAGGCGATTTTGATAGATAACTCTAAGAAATCTGCAATTATTGTTACATTTGGGGAGAAATATGCGATTCTGACGAACCACTTGTTCTTCTTTGATACAGAATCAGAAGTTTCGACACCGAGATCCTTCAATGAGGAAACAAGTAGTGGGGATGCGGTAAGGGTGACAAGGAGTATCATGATAGTAAAGCCGCCGGGGAGTCAGAACAGAGATTCACCTCCTGTTTCCCCCGCCGGTACTACTCCTCCCGTCTCTCCTTTTGCCGGTAAGCTACCACTTTTTTTTCAATGGTTTCCGATCTGATTCGTTCCAATAATCTGTTTTCGCGCCGTCACCTCTGGCAGCTCGTTTTGTCAGTTGTTAGCCATTAGAGTAATTGTTCTTTTCCTAACCGAAAGTACCCTCCAGAAAAGGAGGAGGAGCGGAGATCTAGAAGAATCTCGTAAGGTTATTATTGTAAATTCAATTTAGGTAGAATCATTTAGGGGTATAGGAGTCAAGGGGCAAATGTGTACTTTTTGGGAAACTGACAAATTCTTAGAGGATAATGCGAGGCAATAATGGAGATATTAGGTGGAGGCAATTGTTTTAATTAAGTGATGTCCCCTTTGAAAGTGATATCCTAGCTAGAGTCCACTTATGTGTTTAAAAGTCGAAACTGGTGTTTGGCCCATCATACCTCTCTACAGATACGTACTATTTAGGCTGTTTAGGCTTATATAAGTAGCCTATAATTGAATTACCGACTCTTCGCGTACCAGTTTGGTATAGTGATCCAGTTTAGTTCTATTATTGCCTTATCCTTCATATGACTCCGTCCATGTTGCCATTAAGGTCAAGACATCAACTTATGACTACTACTACCCTGACGTTTCAGAGATTTAACAGCATGTCTTCATTCCTCTGTAGCTTCGTGCAGAAATTTTTTGGGTGGAAATTTTATGATGTAGTTTTGCTCTTAATTAACTTGGGTCTAAAAAAATTTGCATTAGAAATTTTGCCTGTTCTGATGTACAAGCGGGTACATGTCGAAATAATGAGACTAATAATTTGATGCATGATGATGTTCAGGTGCGGGAGGAAGAGAAGCATATTGGTCCCGTAGGCGATCATTTGCATACGAGAATGCCAGTGGGGTTGGACCCAGAAGTCCTCGTCCTCCTTACGACCTGTGAGATATAGATCGGGTTTTCTTCTTTGTTACCCCTCTTGAGGCGGCTGAATGTAGTCGACATCCTTTGACATTTTCCTGGTTGAGAATGTTCTCAATGGTCCTGTGACAGTGTGTAGTGTGCTTAATTTTGTAAATAGTGCTAGTGCTTCCTTTAATGGATTATAATAAACAATTGAAGTAATTTCAGTATCAAAATCACATGTAATCTAGACAACTAGCATAAACGAGATTTTACGGGTTACCTCTTGAAGCGTTAACATATTTCTTCTACCATGTGAGCTTTCTGTTCCATAACTTCTCAATGGAATCTCTATCACTCACACAATCATGATCCTCGTTCCACGGTCTTCTACTGTGTTACCCAAATAATAATCGGAAATAGCAATTTTGTGTTGAAAATTCTAGGAAAACTTGGTTGAAAATTTCAGGCATCATGTACCTCTCCTTCTAGGTGGAAAAGCTTATGTATTTATAGCACAAGTTTTAAGGGTTAAGACACTTTTCAAAAACTTGTTGGGTTTTCTTTTCCATCAGAAAAGGATTCTTTTATTTCCTATTATTTAGGCATAGTAGGGACCACAAAATTTAATTAACAAGGCTTCCAATTATGGAATTAATTTATAATTTTCGAAATTAATAACTACCATAATTAATTATGAATTATTCCACTAATATTAATTATTCCACTAAAAATTCACAATTGCACTCCTTATTCAATTTCAAAATTCATCCAATAAATCTTATTTAACTCCCCATGTTAAGACTCATATACGAATTAATTAAATTACATTACTGACTATTTAATTTATTGATTATTTCCTTTAGACTTTCGCTTAACTTATTCCATGTGTCGAATACAAAATTCACCGGGCGGGTTTACACATAAAAACTTATAAGCTTTCATAAAGGTGTATCATCAATCTCTAAACCGAGACATGAATTCCATCAACTAACTATTACTTCGCCTATGTACATTATTATTATCCAATTTACTAGGCATATTGACCCACGAAAGAATCTCGCCTTTTAATAAATTAAAACAATGATACTATACACAGCTAATAATAATTATATCAAGATTAAGAGTATAAGTACATTTAATGGCTAGAGAGTTTATTTTATTAAGTCAGTATAAAATACTTATCTCTACCTGGTCTGTTCAATACATACAAAATGTACTAGCACAAGAAGCTGGAATTAAATTATTCCCATAATCAAGATAAATTATATTTAATCTTGTGCTACAATCATTTATGATGGTTTGTCCAATTCCATAATTAGATTGTGAACTCAAACTTTAAACTTATAAGAACCGATGATTTAATCTTCCATGTATAATCTAAACTCTTTACACTAAATCATCTACTATATAAGCAAATGACATAAACTATTATATGATCAATTTAAAATATAATTATTTCATAATAAATATTATATCTAACTAAACCTATGATTAATAGTATATATCCCAACAATCTCCCATTTACATTTTTAACCATAATAATTATTAAAATATACTATATCTAAATACATAATTACTAAAAATTCACAATTGCACTCCTTATTCAATTTCAAAATTCATCCAATAAATCTTATTTAACTCCCCATGTTAAGACTCATATACGAATTAATTAAATTACATTACTGACTATTTAATTTATTGATTATTTCCTTTAGACTTTCGCTTAACTTATTCCATGTGTCGAATACAAAATTCACCGGGCGGGTTTACACATAAAAACTTATAAGCTTTCATAAAGGTGTATCATCAATCTCTAAACCGAGACATGAATTCCATCAACTAACTATTACTTCGCCAATGTACATTATTATTATCCAATTTAGTAGGCATATTGACCCACGAAAGAATCTCGCCTTTTAATAAATTAAAACAATGATACTATACACAGCTAATAATAATTATATCAAGATTAAGAGTATAAGTACATTTAATGGCTAGAGAGTTTATTTTATTAAGTCAGTATAAAATACTTATCTCTACCTGGTCTGTTCAATACATACAAAATGTACTAGCACAAGAAGCTGGAATTAAATTATTCCCATAATCAAGATAAATTATATTTAATCTTGTGCTACAATCATTTATGATGGTTTGTCCAATTCCATAATTAGATTGTGAACTCAAACTTTAAACTTATAAGAACCGATGATTTAATCTTCCATGTATAATCTAAACTCTTTACACTAAATCATCTACTATATAAGCAAATGACATAAACTATTATATGATCAATTTAAAATATAATTATTTCATAATAAATATTATATCTAACTAAACCTATGATTAATAGTATATATCCCAACAATCTCCCATTTACATTTTTAACCATAATAATTATTAAAATATACTATATCTAAATACATAATTACTAAAAATTCACAATTGCACTCCTTATTCAATTTCAAAATTCATCCAATAAATCTTATTTAACTCCCCATGTTAAGACTCATATACGAATTAATTAAATTACATTACTGACTATTTAATTTATTGATTATTTCCTTTAGACTTTCGCTTAACTTATTCCATGTATCGAATACAAAATTCACCGGGCGGGTTTACACATAAAAACTTATAAGCTTTCATAAAGGTGTATCATCAATCTCTAAACCGAGACATGAATTCCATCAACTAACTATTACTTCGCCAATGTACATTATTATTATCCAATTTACTAGGCATATTGACCCATGAAAGAATCTCGCCTTTTAATAAATTAAAACAATGATACTATACACAGCTAATAATAATTATATCAAGATTAAGAGTATAAGTACATTTAATGGCTAGAGAGTTTATTTTATTAAGTCAGTATAAAATACTTATCTCTACCTGGTCTGTTCAATACATACAAAATGTACTAGCACAAGAAGCTGGAATTAAATTATTCCCATAATCAAGATAAATTATATTTAATCTTGTGCTACAATCATTTATGATGGTTTGTCCAATTCCATAATTAGATTATGAACTCAAACTTTAAACTTATAAGAACCGATGATTTAATCTTCCATGTATAATCTAAACTCTTTACACTAAATCATCTACTATATAAGCAAATGACATAAACTATTATATGATCAATTTAAAATATAATTATTTCATAATAAATATTATATCTAACTAAACCTATGATTAATAGTATATATCCCAACAATCTCCCATTTACATTTTTAACCATAATAATTATTAAAATATACTATATCTAAATACATAATTAATAGTATATACCCCAACAATCTTTACTTAGACTCATAACCATGCATCTATCATTTTTTATCTTCATTTTCAAAATCCAGCAGTCTACCTTTATAGTGCAATGATCTACACACGGTCAAAGATATGCTTTAATGTAACGTTTGGCATGGGGTGATGTGTAATCATTGGTATGCAAACGGTTTTGATATTTTCTTCTGCGCAAGTGGAAATTGTAAAGAATTATCATTTTGTAGTGATGATAGAAACTTATTCAATCAATGAACTAAACTCGTTTTTGTGAACTTCAAAGAAAAAAGAAGCTGTTTGGATTTTGTCAACATGAAGTCATGATATGATTGAAAAAGTGTACACATGTACCAAAATATATTTATTGAGAGAAAAAAGTTATATTATGAAAATTCTGGTAAAAACCTCAGCACTTATATTGACCTACCTGCATTCTTGCACACCTTTTTATCTCTCTTTTGTAAAAAGAATAAATGAAGGCTCCTCCTGTCAAAACCGGTGAATCATATATGGACCCTGGCAGGTTGGCGAGAAATTCCCTTTGACTTCATCCTGATGCGAAATTTTTTTCTTTAATACTAGCTGTCCTAGTGTGAATTGCCTCGGCTTGACTATCTTGTTGAAGGCTCTGGATATTTTGTTCTGATAAAGTTGACCATGACATATTGTGTTCATTCTTTTCCCATATATGAGAGCTAGTTGATCGTACTGACTCTTCGCCCATTCAGCATAGTTGAGCTCAGCTTCCTATATGATCCTTAAGGAAGAAATTTCTACTTCGACAGGAATGATGGCTTCTGTACATAGACCAGCATATAGAGGGTCGTGTCCGGTTGATGTGTGGAATGTGGTGCGATATCCTAACAGAGCAAATGATAACTTCTCATGAAACTGTTTATGCCTCTCTATTATTTTCCTAAATATCTTCTTGATATTCCTATTGGCGGCTTCTACTGCTCCGTTCATTTGAGGCCTATAGGCTGTAGAATTCTTATGCCTGATCTTGAATGTTTCGTACATAGCCTTCATCAAGTCGATGTTGAGATTAGAGCCATTATCAATAATTATAGATTCTAGAATCCCAAATAGGCAAACAATGTAGTCGCGGACAAAGTCTGTTATGACCTTCTTAGTCACAGCTTTGTAGGATGCTTCTTCGACCCACTTGGTGAAATAGTTAATCGCCACTAGGATAAACCTATGTCCATTGAATGCAGAAGGCTCATTTAGTCGAATAACATCCATCCCCATGCGGCGAACTACCACGGCGAGCTTGTTGCATTAATCTCATTTGGAGTCATCTTTATCATATCTGTATGTATTTGACAGCGATGGCATTTCCGAACATACTAGATGCAATCTCTTTCCATAGTCATTCAAAAGTAACCAGCCTGGAGTATCTTCTATTCTAAGACTACCATTTATATGTGGAGCGCAACTCCCATCATGAATTTCTTCCAGAAGTTTGGTTGCTTCTTTTGCGTCGACACACCTTAATAGTTTCAGATCAGGAGTCCTCCTATAGAGGATTCCTCCACTATGAAAGAAGTTGTCTAACAATCTCTGCAGTGTGCGTTTCTAAGTGTGAGTGGCATGCACCGAATATTCTCATTTCGCCAAATATTCCTTGATATCTTGAAACTCAGGCATTCTTTTACATGACTATTAAAAGTTTTCACCAAATAAGGTTTTGTTAAAGAATCTTGCCAAGTTATATATGATACAATATTTGTCCAGTAGTGCTTTGTCGTAACTATCTAGTTTGGTATTAAACTCTTTCGGGATCTTGTACCGAAACTATCCCAAGAATGTACACTGAACTATGACTTTATCTAGCTTTCTCCCACTATGACGAAGTACTACAAATATTATATTCATTACCTCACGACATTGAAATATTAGTAACTTCTTACTGTAATGTTCAATATTCAAACATCACTCTCACTCGATAAAGGCATATCATGTCTATTAACGTTCTCCCACTATTTAAATACAATGGAACGTCAATTCTGACGTATGTGTTTTGATGTTCTTGAACATCTAGTTATTTCTTTGCCCAGTTCCTGTAAAATTAGTTTACTTCTAGGAACATATTTCATTAAACAGTCCTTATCTAGAAAAATGCAATTGTTTTAACAATTGCTTTATTTTCTTTAGCACAATAAAATAAAGCTCCATTCGTTTTCTTGGATATTCGATAAACATGCACCTATCCATTCTTAGTTCCAACTTATATATCTGCTTTTCCTTTAAACACGTATGTGGGACAATCCTATATATGAACATGCCACAGACCGAGCTTACATTCAGTCCACAGTTCTATAGATGTCCCAGGTACTAACTTAGAAGAAACTAAATTCAGAATGTAATTTGCAGTTTACAGGAAATATTCCAAAAACAAATAAGGAAAATATGAATAACACGTCATTAGTCTATCCATATCCAAAAGAGACTTATTTCTTCTTTCTACTACACCACTCTATTATGGAGTTTACAGTGTAGTCAATCGAGATGTAATCCCTTATTCTGATATGTAACAAAAGAGCTTTTTAGAGATGTGCTCGCCACTATAATCAAATTGTAGTAACTTAATATATTTCTTTGATGCTTCTCCGTTTCAAGTCTTAAAAATCTTGAATTACTTAATTCATTAAGACTTACAGTGCATCAAATAAATATATTAATATTTTGAGTAATCATTTATGAACGTCACAAAATACTCAAAATCTATCTCATACGAGTATGTACATTTAACCATACAAATCAGAAAGGATTCATTCTAACTTATCACTAGTTTTATTTTCTTTTAAAAGGAAACATCTTTTAGTTAGATTTCCTTCCAAATAGGATCCACAAGTTGGTAGTGCCTTTACTTTCAATGAACCTTAAGGTCCATCCTTGACAACTTGAAATCCTATGCAGATTAATATGACATAAACAAAAGTGCACAGATAAGTTTTACTCAATTTTGAAGAACATATTCTCTTATGAGGTAGACTAATATTGTTCTGTTCAGGAGAGACATCAATATACAACAAAAAGGTCATGCATTCATGTACCACAAGAGATAAAATGTTTATTAAGCTCAATAACTCAAGAGTTATTCGAAAAATAAAACAAATATTCATCTCTTATTTTGCCCATAAACTGGAATTAAATTCCTTCTAACAAAACATATATTGCATCCTTAAAATTAATGCCTTATCACTAAAAAACTTTTTAACAAGTAATACGATCATTTGCATAATCATTGTGGAGTTCAGATAAAAACATTAAATAGATCATAATAAGTCAAAACACTGAATAGTAAAATTCAGACTGCATTCAATATTTATATACGTACATGCATTTGGAATAATAAATTTTGATGGGAAAAGAATCATTCATGCAAAGTATATTATATAGTGCAAGAATTATACAATATAAAAATAAATAGAACCAACTCAGATAGAGAGCATACTATTATTTTCAGTCAATTGTATATAACTTTCTAATACAAAAATTTTAAATGCACTATACATATATGTCATGCATCCTGAATAGCAATTTCGATGGGAAAAGAACTACTCATGCAACATACATATGCAATGCCAGATTATTCATTCTAATAACTAAAACAGACCCAACTCAGATGGAGAGTATACTATTAATTTAAGTCAAGTGAACATCATTTTTAATAGCTCTAGTTCCATTGATCCAACATGTATACTCAGATGGGGAGTAAGTACACGATATTAATTACTAGTATTTCACCTAGTGAGCTTATAATAAATTTATCCGATATGGAGGAAGACCTAAAGTTAATGAGTAAATTTATTACTCACTTAAAATTAATAGTGAAAGACCATAGAAATATAATTCTATCACCATTTAATCATGATTGTATTTTAGTTACAAAATTGATTTAACCCTTAAACTCAGATGGAGAGCTAACATAGGTTATCAATAACTAGTAACTATATTCAGTAAGTTCATAATAAATTTATCCGATATGGAGAAAGACCTAATGTCAACGAGTAAATTTACTATCTCACTATAAACAAAAATATGGAGACCATAGGGGTTAATTCCTATCATCACTTTGTCACAACCACAAACTTTTCTCTGAGTATTAAGTTCCACAGTAAAAAAATGCTCAATACCCCATTTAAAAAGTCTTAAAATAGTAAAATTAATATTTTACACTGCATAGCAGTGATTATTGTTCATTGAACTATTTATGATAAATGTACCAAATTTCATATCAATCGGAGATCGTTAAAGTCACGATCTCCAAAAGTTGCGACCAAATTTGGAAAATTATCATTTTAAGCATTTTTTAAGAATTTACAAGATGACCTGTATTTTTTTTATCATATATCAATTCATGTCAAATCAACATGTGTTATCATGTTCCAGATTAGACATAAATAAAATGATAGAAAGAATGACTTTTTGCATGTAAATCACATTTTAATCCGTCAAACCTCCAAAAAACTCATCTAAACGATCCCGAATTGTTAATGTATGATGTGATTCACTGCATTGCAGTGAGTTCTTCTTAAATGACCGTTTCCAATGATCCTACTGAATTTCAGGTCATTTGGAGATCGTAAAATTCATGATCGCCAAAACTGGACCAAATTCTAATAAATTATTTTTGGCGTAGTTAGGATTAAACCCATGTGATTTGCATTCTTCATATATATCATATCAAGTTAAATCACATTTTACAGATTTAACACAAATATAGCCTATATATAAAGAATAATTTTTCGTATTTATAACAAATTCATTTTAATAAACCGCTTGAAAATCCATCTAAACGACCTCAAAATGCCAAAAATGAACATGATCCACTGCATAGCAATATATTTTCTCATTAGATCGTTTTCGAGGAATCCACCAAGTTTCAGGTCAATCGGAGTCCGTTAAATTCATGAGCACCAACCTGTAACCAAACTCGGAGAATAACCATTTTAAGTAGTCTCATGAATTAAAATAAATATGATTTTAATTTTCATTCTCCTTATAATTACACTATGAGCTCTAGGCATATATTGTGTTCTTCCTATTTCTAGGATATATAATATCTCTTTTTGCAATAAATTATCCTTTTATTAAACACATAAGACCCTGAGATAAATATTTTCTCCCGTTCGATGAAAACCACAATATTTCTTCTCATGGGTGGAGTTAGTTTCACTAGTACTCAAAGAAAAAACTCTTTTTCTAGTTAAGAACCTCCACCATTAATGTAGATTTCTTAAGGATAATTTTCACATGGTATATTAAACATATTTCAATAACTCAAATAAATAGACCATTTTGTGGATCCTACTTATTAATCATAATTCTCAATCCATGAATAGATATAATTTCACATGTACAAATTTACTAAGAATTTGTTCATGAGTTCAAATAAACAAACCACTTTAGCGGTAACTATTTATTACTCATAAAATTCTCAATTTACAAGTGAATATATATTTAACTCATAAAATTATCTTATGGTAGACCATAGCTTAAAGAGCCATACCAACAATATAAAACTTATACAAAATACCGTCATATTTCACTTAATTAGAACCTCCAACCAGAGAACAAAATTCTTCATCAAAAATCCAAACTAGTAATCACGTAGGGCATGAAAACATAAACTTAAATTTGAGATTTCTTTTATGCACAAATATGCCAAACGCTCCAATCATTAGTCATCCAAGATATCAAAATAGAGAATTTTACTTTCTTACAAAATAATTATATCATCACACAATATCAATTATACCTTGTACGACCTAGTCAATTAAAATCCTACATATTTGTTATTGAATTTAATACAACAACACGTCTATTTGCTAATAGCCAATGTGTAAACCTATTATATGACTAGCATTTAATCATGTGGACCATGGTGAGTCACCCCCACCACCATTGAATTAAAAAGAAATTAAAATTATTAGGAAATAATTTTCAAAAAATAGAAAAACGTCCAAAACACAGTCCAAACGACCTCAAAACCCCGGAAAACACCATGGTTTACTGCTAAGCAGTGAGTTTTTTCTCACAGTGTCGTTTTCGATGGACCCACCAAATTTCAGCTCAATTGGATTCTGTCAAGTTCGTTGACCTCCGAAAATACCGGCTATTCGGTCAAAAACAGGTTTTGCGTTTTTCTAGGGTTTACCCCAAAAAATTTAGATAATATCAATCAAATATTAATAAGAAAATAGATATTTCATGATTACAAGAATAATCCAAAAATTTTGCACATTCACAAAACAGTAGTGCAGTTTTTCAGAAAATCACATATATATGTAATTCAAAAAACACACATAAACACCATATTCTTGTTTCATGAAAAAATTAGTTATCTAATTAGATGTGAATGTGATTTGGTACCAATTAATGTATTATACTAAGCAGCGGAAGCAATCCCAGTATTAAAATCATATGTAATCTAGACAACTAGCATAAACGAGATTTCACGGGTTACCCCTTGAAGCGTGAACATATCTCTTCTACCACGTGAGCCTTCCGTTCCATAAAATCTCAATGGAATCTCCATCACCCACACAATCGTGATCCTCAAACATTATACGCTCTTCTACTGTGTTACCCAAATAATGACCTGAAATAGTAATTTCGTGTGGGCGAAATTTCTAGGAAAACTTGGCTGAAAATTTCAACCACCATGTACCTCTCCTTCTAGGTGGAAAACCTTATGTATTTATAGCACAAGTTTTAAGGGTTAAGACCCTTTTCCAAAACTGTTGGGATTTCTTTTTCACGAGAAAAAGGATTCCTTTATTTCCTATTATTTAGCCACAATAAGGACCACAAAATTTAATCAGCAAGGCTTCCAATTATGGAATTAATGTATAATTTTTGAAATTAATAACTACCATAATTAATTATGAATTATTCCACTAAAAATTCATAATTGCACTCCTTATTCAATTTCAAAATTCATTCATTAAATCTTATAACTCCCCATGTTAAGATTCAGATATGAATCAATTAAATTAAATTACTGACGATTTAACTTATTGATTATTTTCTTTAGACTTTCGCTTAACTTATTTCATGTGTCGGATACTAAATCCACCGGTCGGGTTTACACATAAAAACTTATAAGCTTTCATAAAGGTGTATCATCAATCTCTAAACCGAGACATGGATTCCATCAACTAACTATTACTTCGCCAATGAACATTATTATTATCCAATTTACCAGGCATATTGACCCACGAAAGAATCTCGCCTTTTAATAATCAAAATAATATTACTATACACAGCTAATAATAATTATATCAAAATTAAGAGTACAAGTACATTTAATGGCTAGAGAGTTTATTTTATTAAGTCAGTATAAAATACTTATTTCTACCTGATCCGTTCAAGAAATACAAAATGTACTAGCACAAGAAGCTGGAATTAAACCATTCCCATAATCAAGATAAATTACATTTAATCTTGTGCTACAATCATTTCTGATGGTTTGTCCAATTCCATCATTAGATTGTGAACTCAAACTTTATACTTATAAGAACCGATGATTTAATCTTCCATGTATAAGCTAAACTCTATACACTAAATCATCTACTATATAAGCAAATGACATAGACTATTATATGATCTATTTAAAACTTTATTAAAATTGAATAAATAATTATTTCATACTATATCTAAACCAAACCCATGATTAATAGTATATATCCCAACCTCTTTATCTTGCGGATGTTGTGACGAAGGTTTGGCACAAGCTGTAAGCAACGAAGTTCGTCATGTATTCTGCTCTGTATCAAACCTTATCTTGTGATGTTATCGTGTTTACTATCTTGTCTTAGAAATGTTATTCATAGGCTTGTGGTATCGATAGTTTCTTTGGTAAACTGTATCATCAACATACAATTGGTCGGTTATTGATGGTGAAACGAGAAACAAGAATCTCAATTCTAGTCTAACTTAGAAACCAATGGGCAAAGAGGGCAAGTGGGGGACGCAAACGAGTCGGAGATTTAAGGAGTTTTGTCAAAACGCTTATATCCTTCCTAGGCTGATGTTAACATTAATAAATGATCACACGTCCACTCCGTTAAGATTTGAAGATCTGAATAAAAATGAGAAGACAAAGTTGAAATAAAAGGCTATTCGTTAAAATTGTTGAATGATTTGCAATTTTCAACCCTAAGGTCTCTTTTACTTGTACTATACTATCGCTGGTCTTGTGACCAAAACAAGATGATCTTAGCAGGCGCTAAAGTAGAAATGTGGTTGCTAAATGTGTTGGTTAAAATTATTGTTTGTTATGGTAGAAATGTAGTTGCTAAATGTTTTAGTTAAAATTATTTTAAATGCCCAGTTATACAAATATTAGGAATTGAGCAACTATTAGTAATACAATATTGGTATCGGGTGGATCCCGTAGGAAACACAATCAACGTAAGTAGGACCAGGTCATGACAGAATTAATAAGAATTTTGATAGAGCAACTAAATGCCATCATTGGCCATCTCTTAAGGTTGGACCAGGTCATGACGGAGTTGAAGCAAGCATTGTCGGGCGGTTCCAACAATACAAATGGAAGAGGCATGGCTCCGCCCAGCATTCGTACAAATCAGACATCATAAAGAGTTGATAACAATACCCCTGGGGTGAGGTCGACTTTGCCAGTGTCGAGGGGACCGATAGCGGATCTGGTAACGACAATAGTAAGTATCCCTTTAAAACTGAACTCATGAGATTCACGAGTAGATGAACGAATGGATGGATCAAATACGAATGAGTTTCATGCCCGAATTGACCAGATTCCTGGTGCACCACTAATTTTGAAGGGCCTAGATTTGAAAAAATGTACTCAGTCTCCGCTTAAGCATAGCAGAGCACCAGATTTAATCCCAAAAAGGTTTAAGATGCTAGACATACTGCAATACGATAAGACTTTGGACCCTCAGGAGCACATCACAACTTACACAAGAACTGTGAAATGGATTGATTTGGCTCAACATTGGATCGAATCAGTTCTGCTAAAAACGTTTGGAGAAATACTCACAAAGGGGCCTTGATATGGTATTCACTTTTACCCGAGTATTCAATTGACTCTTTTGAAATGCACGCGGATTCATTCATTCAGGCCCATCCGGGGGCTGAAAAGGTACAAGTGGGGAAGGCAGACATATTCCGGATCGCATAGGGTGAGTCCGAATTGCTGCATGAGTTCGTGATTAGATTTCAGAAAGAAAGAATACCGCTACTTGTCGTACCTAACAAATAGAAAGTAGAGGTATTCAAAAAGGGTTTGAACTCGAGGAGCTCCGAAGCCTCCCGAAAGTTGAAGGAGAGCTTGCTCGAATTCCAAGCGACTATATGGGCGGATGTCCATAACCGCTATGAATCGAAAATAAGGATAAAATATGATCAGTTCGGGTTAACATCAGGCAATGGACGGGGCCGAGACAAGAACAAGATAAGTTCAAAGATGATTTTGATGAAGACAAGCGATCTCCTAAAGGTGGCATCCTGCCTTACTAAAGAACCGAAGGACGCGGTAGGAAAGGGTTCCAGCCCTCAGATAGGTTCTTTCCCGGAAGAAGAATGGACAGTGGCCAAAAGAACATAACGTTGCAAGAAAAAAAAAATTACCAGGGACCCGAAATTCCATATATTCCAGGCTATCAGATTAAAATTTCAATATCAGCATAGTGGAGATGGTATTTTCGTTAAAGAATATCAAAGAAGCAAGATTCACGAAGCCAATAAGATCTGATCTTAGCCAGAAGGATCCCTAACTTATGGTGTGAGTATCATGGAACTCATGTCCACATTACTAGGGACTATCTTCACCTGCGCGAGGAGGTGGCAACATTATTGAAAATGACCATCATGTAATTCTTGAGCGATCGAGCCAAGAACAATTATAGCTACAACGGGACAACGCAGAACCATCGAATACATGAGAAGACCCTTCTCGGTTGACTATCAACATGATTTTCGTAGGAAATGAAATCAATGACGTAACCTTCTTGGTGGAAAAGAAAAAGGTATCGCTGACCTACAACAAGAGACTCCGGGAAGTCGCTGAAGATGACATAACCTTCACGGAGGAAGATGCCAACAGACTTCTTCTGCCACATAACTATACCCTGAGTACTAGAGAGAGCAAAATTAATCGGATGTATCATTCCAGAAACAGAGCTACTCACCAGGTTCAACTTGGAAAGTGTGAAACCTCGAGGAGAGATCCTACTGCCCACGAATGTGGAAGAGATCATGAAGACTACCTTATTTGAAGTGGTAGATTTTGACATGGGCTAAAACATAATTCTCGGTAGACCATGGTTATATGAGATGACGGTCGTACCATCAACATATCATAAACTACTGAATTTCTGACCCAATAGGGAATCAAACAGATAAAAGGATGTCAACTGACAACAAGAGAAATAAACGCAATATCGATTTCTAACTTTAAAGGGAAGGAGCCCCGCAAATTTCAATTACAAGAACCGACGCTTACTCATGTTCCAAACGAAGATTATTAGGGTGAGGAGTTTTCAGAATCTTACTAGGTATATAGATACTTTCAGGTACTGGAAGAGACAGATGCGATAAAATCCAAAGTAGAAAAACTCGAACAAGTGGCTTTGTTTGTGGAATTATCGGAGAGAAAGTTTCACTTGGGAAGGTAACTCAATCTCGAAGTCAGATCAGTATTTATTAATTTCCTTAAAACTAACGTCATCCTGTTAGAGGTAGTCATGCACAAGCTAAGCCATGACTCGATCATCCCTCAGATAATGCAAAAGAAGCCCTTGATAGTCAAGGTCAGAAACATGTTTGTTCAGGAAGAGGTAACGCGACTACTTGTCATCAGTTCAATCTGACATGTAACGTATCCTGAATGGTTAGCAAATGTTGTTATAGTTTCGAAAAAGAATAAACGAGTTTCGAATAAGTGTTAATTATATAGAATTGAATAAGGCATGCCCTAAATACTCATTCTCACTTCTAAACATTGATCAAATGAGTTTTTTAGACTTATTTCGGGTACAATAAAATCAAGATGAACCTTGAGGATTAGGAAAAATCTTTTTTCGTAATGAACTTGGGCATATATTTTTATAATGCAATGCCCTTTGGGCTTAAAAACACCGGAGACACTTATCAGAGACTCATAAACAAGATGTTCGAGAAGAAAATAGGTACACTGATGAAAGTATATATCGATGGCATGTTGCTCAAGTCTTTGGATCCAGATGATCATTTAAAACACCTCCAGAAAACCTTCGATATCTTGAGAAAGCACAACATAAAGCTCAACCCGGAAAAATGAGCGTTCAGGGCTGGCTCCGATAAGTTCTTGGGTTTCTTGATTTCAGAAAGAGGTATCGAGGTAAACTCCAATAATGCCAAAGCCGTTGAGGACATTCCGGACGAGCTAAAATGCATAAAAGAAGTACAGAGGTTAACCGTTTCGTTAGCTTTTTAGCTAATTGTTCTTATGTTTTGATAGAGTTTAGTGCCCCATTTGTTGGAATAAATTGGATAATTGTGATTTGAATGGTATATTTTAGGTATTTAACTTGATTGAGAATTTGGAATTGGAGAATATAAAATTAGGCTAGAAGTAATCAATTTAGAACTAAAATTGGAGAAAAGTTGAAACAAAAATTTTTTTAGGCAGACTGTTGGAAACAGTTGCTCCATCCGTTGGATAGGGTTCAAGAGATGACTGAAAAGTTGAAGAAATGAAGCTTTTGGAATTCGCTATGGTTCAGTTGCATCTCACGGTTGAACTCACGGTTGGTCTGACGGGGCAATTTGTCCACTTTTGGGACTTAGTATAAATGATTATTTTAAGTGATTCTAGGGTATCTTTTTGGCAAGAGTACTTTATTTAGCAGCTTTTGGGATTTCTTATTGAGGATTTGGGTAACTTCACCATTTTTCCACATAACAGTTATTTCTTCTTTAGCTATTATGTTTAGATTTTCATCTCTTTTTGTATTTTTCTTCCTTAATATGTCTAGCTAAGATTATTAAGCTTGTATTGTGAACCCTAAATGTGGCTATGTTTTTGGGTTATTAATAGTTTTATATTTGATTAATATTTGTGTTACTTCATGCTTTATTGACTGATTTTGTGGTTGCAAACACTAAATCCATACCTATTTTGCTTGTTCTAACTTGGAAGAGTGGAACTTAGCTTAGGAACAACAAGAAATTGAGTGGGTTAATCACTTGAGTAATGAAATCTAACTGGGAATAGCGTAATGTCTACTTGGGCTAATCAATTATTCATTATTGAGCCTTAGTTGACTTGGAAGAGCAACTTGAGAGAAAAGCCTCTTAAGTGTTAGAAGACATTAAGTTGGTGGGATAGAAATTGAGGTTATAACATATGCTTAGTTAACTACAATTGAACATTTATATACCCAAAAGCATAGTCCACATTAAGGGGAAGAAATCCTAGCGCCTTTCTCTTATTTGTTGCAACTACATCATCTTATTTGCACTCTACGTGTTTGATAGAATTCCTTAGTCAAACTTTAGTCGTAATTGTAGACATAACTGAAAAACCACATTTTGCTTGAAGATTACGTTAAGAATCATCGAGTTTGCACGCATTTAGACACTCTAACACTTACCTGCTCCTTGTGGGATTCGACCCCAACCTTTGTTGGGTTTATTATTACTAATGACCGTGCTATGCCTTCTTTGGAGGTGTAGGATTGGACATCACCATTAATTGGAAAATTAGCCGCTTTAAGCAGGTTCATCTCTCGATCCTCGTAAAAATGTCATCACTTCTTCTCACTTTTGAAGAAGAAGAGCAATTTTGAATGGACTACAGAATGTTAGCATGCCTTGAAAAACCTAAAATGTTATATATCAAGCCCCCCGCTATTACAAAAATCGGGGGAATGTGAACAATTTATGTATACTTAGCCGTCTTGGAGGTAGCAGTAGTTGTCATTCTAGTCGGGGAGGATGAAGGACTCAAACCGGCCTCGGGACTTGGCTTTGAGGTAATAGAAATCAAATGTGATTCCCAACTGGTAGTAAACCAAATGTACGGGATTTTCAATGCAAATGAAGAACACATGCATCGGTACGTGATTAAAGTTCAGAATTTGCTTGCACAATTCTGGGAGTGGTCGATCACACACATCCGAGAGAAAATAATTTAGGGGCATATGCATTGGCCCATTTATGGTCGTCCACGAAAATGAAAAGATAACTTTGGTATTGTCATTCATCTTATGCATTTGGTACTAAACGTGGATGGCTGTTGTGAAGTAAATACAAACAACCTTTTCTAGGGACTGGAGGAATGAATTCATTGATTATTTTTGGTATGGAAAGTTTCCCGAAGAGTTGAAGGCGTCCCGGGCAGGGGGTACTATGCACCAAGGTGCCTTGGTACAACCTCTTAAGTGGACAATTATATAAGAGATCATTCCAAGGACTGTTGACCAATATTTAGGAGCCTTGGATACGGACAACGTGATGAGAGAGGTCCATGAAATAATTTGCGGAAACTATTTCGGTGTAGATTCGTTGGTGCTAAAGGTGGTTAAGGAAAAATACTACTGGCTATGGATGGAGTAAGACGCAAAGGTGTTTGTTCAGAAATGCAACAAGTGTTAGCGCTATGCATAGTTGGTGCACCAAAAACGGTAGAGTTCTTGCACTCGGTACCATTCGCATGGCCATTCATGAAATGGGAGATGGATACAGTTGGTCCGCTGCCACCGGGTCCCGAAAAGGTAAGATTTTTTTTTAATTTTAATCGGTTACTTTACTAAATGGGTTGAAGCAGGTCTTTAAGCGCAAAGTGATCGACTTCCTATGGGAATACAAAATTTGCCTATTTGGAATACTAAAGGAGATTACTTGCGATAAAGACCATAGTTCATAGGCTCCAAAGTCACAAAGTTTCCACAAGATCTGAAAATCAAAAGAATTGCCTCCTCACCATACCATCCCAGCGCTAATGGACAGGTAAAGTCAACAAATAAGGTAATTATCCAAAACCTCAAAAGAGGTTCGAAACAGCTAAAGACAAGTGGCCCCAAGAGTTACCCGGTGTGCTAAGGTCATACCAGACACCACAAAATCAAGCACGGGAGAGATACCTTTCTCTCTTGTATACGGTGCAGAAGTTTTGATTCCGGTGAAAGTAGGAGAACCAACCTTACAGTTCTCCCATATGGATGAAGAAACAAATAACGAGGTATTACGGGTGAAGTTGGAACATCTCAATGAATGCAAAGACTTGACACATATGAGGATGCTAGCTCAGAAGTAAATGATGAAAAGATACTATAATCGGAGAGCTAATGTTCGTTACTTCAAAGTAGGAGACTTGGTTTTAAGGAAGGTGACTTAGAACACTCAAGAAATAAATATTGGCAAGCTACGTCCGACGTAGGAAGGCCCCTATCGAGTTTTAGCTGTCACCGGTAAAAGGATCATACGAGCTGAAAAATCAAGATGGATTCAAAATTGCCCAGCAATTAACACGTGACTCACCTCAAAAGATATTACTTCTGATAGATCCTACCTATACTGAATGTATGTGATGTACTCTTTTTTCCTTCGATAAATTTTTGTCCCAATCGAGTTTTTCTAGCAATATTTTTAACAAGGCAACAACGAAAAGCATACTACGAAGGGAGCTTCATCGGCAAAGTTAAGACCTTTAAATAACAAGGCATTGAAATTATATACCGCTACGAGATCGTTAAATAGTTTTTGGCTTTATGACAAGTTCCTAGTGGTAAGTAAAGTTTACCATTAAACCAAAGGTTATTCAACCATTCACAATGTTTTAACCAACAAAGGAAGACCTTTAGTGTTCCAATTCACAAACTTCGCATTTTGAAACTTGTGGTGGTGGTGGTGGTTGTAGGGAGGAAAATAGTCTTAGATACGACAACAAAGATGCCACAAAAGTCGTATCTACGAGAATCGAGAATAATAATGTCTCATCGGGATCGGAAACTATATAGCCAGCCCCGTAAAAACGAGTTGTACAAGTTAGCCACATGTACTGGAAATTTCTTATTTTTAGCAATCGAATGCGTATGTACTTTTAAAGATAAGAGGAATAAATTAAAGTCATTTTATTTTTATCTCTTTTCTTGTACAAACAATGAGTTAATTTTATCGTTTGACAGTTAATAGAAAACTTCAAATGTTTGTGCCAGAATGAATAAGAGACGTCTCTTCAAGAGCACCGTAAACATAAGAGATCCATCTCTTATGAAACCCTTATAGTATAGGGTTGTTTCCAGAAGTGTTTATGCCAGAACATATAGATATCGGATGAAAATACACCCGAAGCATTATCTAATTCGACGCAAAAAAGAATAAAACTTTGCGCAATGGTTAAGCAAAAGTCTTATTTATTTATCAGAATTCCAAATAGAATAAGTACAAAAGTACTAAGGAAAATAACAAAAGAAAAAAGGAAAAATCTAACATTGTCGCCACCAGAACACGAGGAGAGAGAGGCATCTACGCCCCCTAGGAAAAGTGAGTAGTTCAACCACCAATACGGGACCTAGACCTTCATTATGATTGTCTTCAAGTTCCTCGATTGTAGCCAACTTCGGACTACTAAAGAGTGTCAAGAGAGGGTCGCAATTGCTTTTACCCGATTTTGGGTCGGGATCGAATCCACAGAGAGCTAGAATTAGAGTTAAGTATCTATCTAGCGTAGAATTGTGAGTGTGTTCTTAATTGATCTTCTCATCATTTTTAGGTTTTCTTTAACAATCTAGTATTATCAACCACTAAAATGACTAATTATGCTAAGTGAAAATTTCTAGAGTTGTATCTAATATATAAAAGGCACTAGGGTAGTGACTTTCACCTAGGTAGCTAATTATTAGGTAATTGCTTCTAAGGCATGCTTGAAATATTTGGGGAAATATGCTATAATCGTTGCACGATGTTACCCACTCTTACACCTCTCGGTAGAGAGTAATTTTGCCCAATTGACTTTCTTAAGACAAAATGGGCAGGCAAATCTGCTCAAGCAACTAGGGTTCAAGTCAGGTAATTACTCTCTCGAGGTTTAACCCTTTAATTGGGATTATCAATTCTCTTCAGTCCATTCTAATTCCTTGTTGGTTAAATTTTGGAGACTTAGGCTCTCTTTCTCAAGAAAAGCGAAGTCAACTAAGCACAAGCTAGTATTTGCAACAACCAATTCATAATTTAAACCACAAAATTGACCCAAATAATAAAGACCCATAGTCAATCTAGCCTTAAATTGGAACACCCATCAATTACCCACACTAGAGTTGAGCCACAATCCTAGCTTATGGGTTTAGCTACTCATGCTTGAAGATAAAATAAGAGAAATAGATGAAGATAAAGACATATTAATTAATTGCTAAGCTAAATACAAAGATTCAGTGATAAAAGCTGAGTAAAAATGCAAAAATGGCTACAGTAGGTCTTCTTAAGAGCACAACTGAAGTTCTAAAATGTCTGATACCCTAAAAATGGAAAAAGGTTCTATTTATACAAAACTGGACAAAAATGCCCTTATGGGATCAATTCGCCGTACAAAATGGACTGCGGCCGCACTAGGATCTTGGTCTTGAAGTCTTGGCTCTCTGAACTAAGGCTCTGCAGACTGAGCAGAATGGACCGCGGTCGTAGAGGCTTCCAATACTGTCCACACAGACATGACCATGGACCAAGCTGGCTTGATCCTTGTCAAATTATATCTCTGTGATCTTCTCTTATGCAGACCATACATAATGGTAATGCGGTAGCGGAACCTTCAGTATGGATCATGCAAGATTGAATGCGGCCGCACTTCCTTGAAGCTCGATTTTCCAACTCTCTGAATCCCCTAGTGCGGACAACACAAAGTGTAGTGCGGCCGTACTAGGCCTTTTTGTCCTGAGTTTGCCTTGTCTTTGGTACTTGAGCAGGTTTCACTCCTTTCGAGCTGATCTTTGATATTTCGTCACTTTGTTGATCAAACCTGCAATCAAGAACAACTTATAAGCCTTTTGGGACTATTTTGTATGAATTTATAATCAAAGCGTAATCAAGTAGGAGCATGAAACACGTCAAAGTACCTAGTTATCAACTCCCCCAAACTTAAAATTTTGCTTGTCCTCAAGCAAACAAAATAAGACCCACCTCTTAATTGAAAATCCAAGTATTTTCAGCTATCCTAAAGTAACCTCAACAAGCATCTATTGGGACTAACAATTGCCCTCAATACGAATGAATCATTAACAACATTTAACTTTTGAAAAACCATGGATCAAGTGTGACACAAGAGCATCAAGAGTTGACTCAACACATCAAAGAACAATTTCAATTACTTTAGTCATTGTGGAACCCAAGATCACTTACCCTTAACTCTCCCTAAGCAAATATTACCTTTTAGAGTATTATCACACAAATCGAGGTCAATTGGAATTCACTCATCTCTCTCAAGAAAAGGTCACACGTCCGACTCTAGGTACTATATGCTTGCCCCTTGTATAAGTATCCACTAATGAAAGCTTCATTCAACTCAAAATCATATAGGGATTTTGTGGAGTCATTGTAAAGGCTTTTGGTTTAGGGTAGGTAATTTTTTGTTCAATTAGGTTCCATCTTCCCTTATCCCTTCTTTTGATTCATTTAGCACAATTCACTTGACTCTTTGAGTCATTTCACCTCTTTGTAAGGGGTTAGAGAGACACATTGTTACTCCTTCTAATGCATTTCAATTCTTTTATACCTTTTCAACTTTCCACACCTTTCTTTCATTTACTTTTCTCAAATCCCTTTTTATTCTTTCTCACATTGAGCATTTTTTGTCTTTTTGCTTTTCTTTCTTTTTCATTACCTTTCCTTTTCTTCATTTTTGTGCCTAATACCACTTTGTTGTCATCCTCGTCTCTCCCCCCAAACTTATACTTTTTCCATGTGCTCAAGGAAGGATCGAGTGCCAAGAGAGGGTATCTTTTAGAACGAGTATAGACTAGTAACATGGTTCTTGGAAGAAAAAGGTTTAAAGCTCAAATAGTTAACTAGGTATTATATCATTGGTAGGATATGGAATTATTCAAACTATCATTTGGATCAAGGAGGGCCTATAATCACTTCTCAAGTCAAATTTCACTTAAGTTCGCATAAACAAACATTCAGGGCAAGTTCTAGACCAATTGCTCAAGACTTGGACTCACAATTTGATTCCACACAAGCTAAAGGATGCTAATGACATAGAGTCGGGGGCCCACAATGACCTTAGATATGATTTGAGCACACAATGGTCCCGAAAAACCACTTGATGATTATCGGTCAACACAAGAGTCTCAAGGCCACGACTTTCACCATCCTAAACACAATAATTTGTCTTTGACCATGGGATCAAAGGCAAATATGCTAGGCCCAAGTGAAGCTTTGCTTGAGGTACCCTTAACTATAAACTACCAAAAAACAAAAAAAAATGGACTCAAACCCTTAAGAATGTTGTCAAGCCATCCAATATTGGGAAGAGCCACCCGATTTATATAATACTCCACCTTTGGAAAGAACCGTGGAATTAAGAAAAATAAAGGGTTATTGAAAACGTTAAAAACAAAACAAAGGAAGCTACAAACATAAATAAAAAGCTAAAAACGATTTTTTTTTTGTGAAAATAGAAAGAATATATACAATAAGAGATTTGAATATACAACAGGAAATGAATATATACAATGATGTAACTATATGTACAGGCCAAATAAAAGATAAAAAGTACGATAAAAGTAACTAAATGTAAGAGTACATACAGACGAAATGAAAATAAAAAAGGCATTAACTAAATCAATATATATGTACAGTCATCCAAAGTTAAAGGCCGCACCCCCTAAAATACCTAATGGCGGCATGATCGGTGTGCACTATAACTTTCGCCCCATGAGATATGGTCTAATCTTTTCCATAGCGAACACTATAGCCAACAACCCTTTCTCGGTGACCATATAGTTCCTTTGAGCCTAATTCATGGTCTTGCTTGCGTAGTACAACAGATGAAACATCTTGTTCACATATTGACCCAACACCACTCTAACCGCAACATTGAAAAGCTCCAATTAGGTGTGATAAGATAGGAGTTGTGGTCAACTTCTGCTTGAGAAGTTCAAAGTCCTCCATGCTTTCTCATCAAACACTAACTTATCATCTTTCTCTAGCAACTTGCACTAAAGGTGTACCACTTCGGAAAAATCTTTTATAAACCTCCCGCGTGCCCAAGAAAACTCCTCACTCCTTTGACAGAAATAGAGGAAGGAAGCCTTGAAATCACCTCTATTTTCGCTTTATCCACTTCAACTCCTCTCCTTTAAATTTTTCAACCCAACACTATACCTTCTTCAACCATGAAATGGCATTTTTCCCAATTGAGTACAAGGTTTGTGTCTTCACACGGGGCCAACACTTTACCCAAATTACCCAAAAAATGATCAAAGGAATCCCCAACTACACTGAAATCATCCATGAAGACCTCTAAGATATATTCCACCATGTCGGTGAAAATAGCCATTATGCATCGTTGGATGGTCGCCGGAGCATTACACAATCCGAATGACATCCGAGAGAAAGAGAATATTCCATATAGACAGGTAAAAATTGTCTTCTCTTGAGCCTCTAGGGCAATTAAAATTTGATTGTACCCCGAGTAACCATCCAAAAAAGAAATAAAAATCTCACCTCGTAAGATGATCTAGCATTTGGTCAAGCAAAAACAATGGGAAATGGTCCTTTTGGGTCACCTTGTTTAGCTTCCGATAATCCATACATACTCTTCATCCGGTGACTGTCCGAGTAGGAATAAGTTCATTGTTGTCATTGGTCACCACAGTTATACCACCCTTCTTCGGTACGCACGGCACCGGAGAAGTCCACGAGCTATCAGAAATAGGGTACACAACCCAACATGTAACCATTTTATCACCTCTTTCGTCACCACCTCCTGCAGCCTCGTACAATTTTCCTTGATGCTCTAAGGAAGGCTTTGCATCATCCTCCAAGATAATTTTGTGCATGAAAAATGCGGGTCTTGTTCCCCAAATGTCAGCTAGCGCCATCCAATTGCCCTTTTCCGCTTTTGAAGCACTACCAAAATGGCCTCGACCTGCATGTTAGTAAGGCAAGAAGAACGAATAAATGGTAAAGTAAAATTTGAGCCCAAGAATTCATACCTGAGGTGTGGAGGAAGTGGTTTCAATGCCAACATTGGTGGCTCATCAATTGATGGCTTTGTTGGTGAAGTTTTCCGGTTTTCAAGATCCAAAGACAATTTTCCTGGCTCATAAGAGTAAGATCCCATCCCACGTAGGGCATTCACGCACTCCACTCTACTTGCATCAATATTGAAATCTATATTTAACAACAGAGCCTCAATAGGATCCTCTACATTGATCAAAGAACTGGTATCATCCACAATAACATTTGTGACAATGTCTACAAATGAGCATACCTCAGTGCTATTGGGTTGCTTCGTGAATTTACAAACATGGAAGATGACCTTTTTATCACCACTCAGAAAGTGTGCTCATCTGCTTCAATATCAACCAATGCCTTCCCCGTTGCAAGGAAATGTCTACCCGAGATAATTGGAACCTCATAATCTACTTCACAATCCAGGATGACAAAGTCGGCTGGCAATATGAATTTTTCCACCCAAACAAGCACATCATCAATAATTCCCAAGGGTCGGTTCATCGATCGATCCACCATTTGAAGCCTCATTGAAGTTGGTCTAGGTTGCCCAATTCCCAAATTCTTGAAAACTGAGTATGGCATCAAGTTGGTACTAGCTCCCAAGTTACATAAAGCTTTGGCAAAGTTCTCACTCCAAATAGTGCAAGGAATGGTGAAAGCACCTGGATCCTCTAACTTCGGGGCCATTGAATGCACTATAGCACTAACTTGCTGAGTCATCTTTATAGTTTCACAATCTATAGAACGCTTCTTTGTAACCAAGTCCTTCATGAATTTTGCATAGCCCGGTATTTGTTCAAGTGCCTCCACCAAAGGCACATTAATGGACAAGCTCTTCATCATATCAATGAACTTTTTGAACAGATTATCATTACTGTGCTTTGCAAGCCTTTGAGGATAAGGTGGAGGTGTCCTTGGCAAAGGTGCCTTGGCTTTTGGCACAACTGGCTCTGGCATGTCAATCACGTGTTCCCTAGATGGGTTCACGGCATCTTGAGTTTCTACCTCAGCTTCATCCCACATCTTCAACAATCAAAGGTCCCTCATCATCCTGCAACTCAACATCATCATCTACAACTTGCTTTTACCTTGAGGCATTTGCATCACCGCCTCTCCTACTTATTGTTGTAACTGCCTTCACATGATTATTGTTCCCACCCTTCGGGTTTACTACCATGTCACTTGGTAGATCACTCTTTGGGCGAGTGTTCAAAGCTTTAGAGATTTGACCTAATTGCACCTCCAAATTCCGGATAGAGTTATTGTGTGAAGCCAATTGAGAATGGGAATCTTGACTCTTTTTCATTATTATCTTGAAGATACTTTCAGTTCTGCCCATATCAATTCTATAAGAACTAGGACCTTGAGAAGGGAAAGGGGGTGGATTGCTCGGTTGTTGGTACATTGGGAGCCTTTGAAAGCCTTGCCCCCGGTTGCCTTGGTTCCATTGTTGTTCCACCCGCCTAGATTGTTATTGTTGCTCCAATTATTGTAATTTCCATTACAATTGCCTTGGTTGTTGTTTTGGTTCCCCCAATTGTTATTTTGGTTGTCTTTGTTCCAAATTCCACCACCTTGTTGTTGACTGTTGTTTTTCCAATTGCCACCACCTTATTGTTGATTTTGTTGTTCCGATCGCCACCACCTTGTTGTTGGTTGTTTTTGTTCCAATTACCACCGCCTTATTGTTGATTGCCCCAATTTCCTTGGGGTCGTTGTTGGTTTGAAGAGTTGTCTCTATTGCCGTGATATTTGTTAACATATTGAACCTCCTCACTTTGGTCATCATAACACTCATTTGAAAAACCACCACCATCATTGTCATATTGTTGGCAATTTTCTTGAGATTGTTGTCCTCTTTGTGTTCTCTTAAGCATATTGACGCCTTCCATGGCGTTGACTTGGCGTGGATTTTGGACTTGTTTCAATTGCGCCTTCGCCAATTGGTTCATAGTAGTAGTGAGCTCGGCAATAGCTTGACCATGATCGTGCAATTTCTTGTGCAAATGGATGATTGTAGGGTCACCTTGGGGAACATTTTCTCTACTTTAACATGCTGAAAAGTGTCGGCCATCTCATCAAGTACACTACATGCCTCGTCATAAGAAAGTTCCATAAAATTACCCCCAGCCAATTGGTTCACAATGCATAGATTTGTGGTGTTGATTCCCCGATAAAAGGTTTGTTGAATTATCGCCTCGGTCATATCGTTATTTGGGCACTCTTTCACGATAGTCCTATACTCTTCCCAAATTTCATGCAGTGGTTCTTTTGGCCCTCTCTTGAAGGATAAAATTCATCCCGAAGTGCCGTCATATGACCTAGTGAGAAAAACTTGCCAATAAATTTATTCGCCAACTCATCCCCATTTGTGATGGAATGGATGGGGAGTCTCTCGAGCCAGTCTAATGCTTTTCCCCGAATGAGAATGGGAAAAGCCTCAATCAAAGAGCATCCTCGGATACATTCGTCTGCTTGCTCCCCCAACATGTGCATTTTGATTGGAGGCGCCGTGGAATACCCACGTTGCTCGAGCAAGGTCAACATCACATTGGTTATTTGAAAATTCCATGTCTAGATTTGAGGAGGGACAATAGCACTCACATACCCTTGATTTGGTATACAATGGGAGCCACTCTTGGAGGTGGCAGAGGAGGGTCTGTAATATTACCATTTGGAATAGCATTTGCATTGGCATTCCGACCTCTCCGTTGTCCTTGAGGTGCTAGAGGCACCTCATCTTGCTCAAGATCATCTACCTCCTCCCCCACTATCACATTTCCAAGAGGGCCATTAGCGTTGTTTAAAGCCATGTTGGTACCTGAGTAGTATCACAAAACAGGTATATAACAGAGAAGGAAAGAAGCACAAAACACAAAACTAACTAAATAGATAACAAAAACTGTTAGCTCCCTGACAATGATGCCAAAAAGTGATCGCAGCCAGCTCCGTACTACTAAAGAGTAGCAAGAGAGGTCGCAATAGCTTTTATGCAATTTTGGGTCGGGATCGAATCCACTGAGAGCTAGAATTGGAGTTAAGTATCTATCTAGCTTAGAATTGTGAGTGTGTTCTTAATTGATCTTCTCATCATTTTTGGGTTTTCTTTAAAAATCTAATATTATCAACCACTAATTATGACTAATTATGCTAAGTGAGAATTTCTAAGAGTTGTATCTAATATATAAAAGGCACTAGGGTAGTGACTTTCACCTAGGTGGTTAATTGATGGGTAATTGCTTCTAAGGCATGCTTGACTTGTTTGGGGAAATATGCTATAATCGTTGCACGAAGTTACCCACTCTCACACCTCTAGGTAGAGAGTGATTTTGCCCAATTGACTATATTAAGACCAAATGGGTTGGCAAATCTACTCAAGCAACTAGGGTTCAAGTAGGGTAATTACTCTCTCAAGGTTTAACCCTTTAATTGAGACTATCAATTCTCTTGAGTCCATCCCAATTCCTTGTTGGATTTATTTGGAGACTTAGGCTCTCTTTCTCAAGAAGAGCCAGGTCAACTAAGCAGAAACCAGTATTTGCAACCACCAATCATAGTTTAAACCATAAAATTGACCCAAATAACAAAGACCCATAGTCAATATAGCCTTAAATTGCAACACCCATCAATAACCACACTAGGATTGAGCCACAACTCTAGCTAATGAGTTTAGCTACTCATGCTTGATGATAAAATCAGAGAAGTAGATGAAGATAAAGACACATTAAATTCCCAAGCTAAATATGAAGATTCAATTATAAAAGCTGAGTAAAAACGCCAAAAATGGCTACAATAGTTCTTCTCGCTAGCGCAACTGAAGTTCTAATATATCTAATATCCTAAAAATGGAAAAAGGTTCTATTTATACTAAACCGGAAAAGCTGGATAAAAATGCCCCTACGAGATCAGTGCGAGCCGTACAAAATGGACTGTGGCTACACTAGGCTCTTGGTCTTGAAGTCTTGGCTCTCTGAAATCAGGCTTTGCGGACCGTGTAGAATGGACCGCAGCCGTAGAGGCTTCCAATGCGGTCCACAAAAACATGAACGGGGAACGCACTGGCTTGAGCCTTCTCAAATTACATCTCTCTGATGTTCTCTTCTGCGGACATCACATAATGGTAATGCGGCCGTGAAACCTTTAGTGCGGACCGTGCAAGATTGAATGCGGGCGCACTGCCTTGAAGCTCGATTTTCCAGCTCTCTGAATCCCATAGTGCGGACTGTACAAAGTGTATTGCAGCCGCACTAGGCCTTTTTGTCCTGAATTTGCCTAGTCTTTGGTACTTGAGAAGGTTTCACTCCTTTAGAGTCGATCTTTGATTTTTTGTCACTTTGTCAATCAAACCTACAATCAAGCACAGCTTATGAGCCTTTTGGGACTATTTTGTAAGAATTTATAATCAAAGCGTAAGCAAGTATGAGCATGAAACACGTCAAAATCTCTAGTCAAAATTCCTCCACAGTTCCCAAATACTCAGAACCAGTACTCGAAGAGTCAATTTTATCAGGCTTAGCCCGGTGAGATTCTCGAGCAGTTAACTCCAGTGCTCGGGCCTTTGAAATTTCATCATCAATATCAACGGTGCCCGCTTTGGCCTCCTCCAAGGTTTTTCTCCTCATATGATACATATCATACGCAATTTCAAAGATGAGTGAATCCCCTTGGTGTTGGAGATTTGTCTTAAGTTTGTTAACCTAGGACAAAAGGCCATCCCTCTCGAATCTCGTGGCAACGAGGCTAGAATCAAGATCACGGATTGTGGAAAAATAAGGTCGGCTTGATCCATGTTTTACTGAATATCTCCTCCATCCGGGTCCACTTCTCCTCGGCAACATTAGCCTCCTCGATTTTGGAGCTCAAGGCTACCTCTAAATTATTCACTCATTCTACAGAGGCAGGCTCGTGCTTGGAGACAACAAGAACAAAATCTAAAGCTCAGCCCACCTAGCCTTAGCATCTTGAAGATGTGCATGTTGATGAGTGGCTTCTTGGCCGTGGGCCTTTACTTCCTCCTCAGTCAATTACAACTAGGCCTCAATCTTGTTTCTTCGGAAGCCTTTGCCTCCAGTACCGGGAGGCGTGCATCAAGTTTATTCCTTTCGGCAAACAACTAATCTCATTCGGACATAAGTCTCCTTTCATCAAAGAACAATCTCTTAAGGCCCTAAAAAGCAAGGAAGTTGTCCTGAGATACGTATACCAAAGTCAGAAACCCTGTAATAACAGATAAGTAAAGAATAAGCAGTAAGAGAACAAGTACGGTAATGTTGCCGCATTGTGCATGGCGTTATTAAACATATACTCCCCTGAAAGGGAGTGTATATTCTTCTTATCTTTCTTTGAAGGCTGTGGTTTCAAGTAGTTTGTAAGCTCCACCAGTTTAGACATCAGATGACACCTCTTTGAAATCGAGAGAGTGACACTTCTCGTCCTTTGAGGGTCAGAAGATGCCGGTAAGTAATTGTTCCCCAAGTTCCCATGCTACGAGTACTGGGGATGAGAAACACCCTCCTCTAAGGCATCTATGGCTGGCATAGGAGGTGCAATGGATGCTGATGGCGAAAGTGCAGCTGGTGTAAAGTAGCATGAAGTTGTTGGTGTTGTAGGTTAAGAAGCGGCTGCAACAGGAGCAATGCTGATTATTGGTTGCTCATTAACCGAATGCAGAAAAGGCCCGGGTTCTAAACTCCCGGGACCAGAAACAACAATGGGGACAAGACATCCAACCAGATTCATCTCGCCGCACAGTTCTCGGACCTCTTTAACAGTCATCTAAAGACTCTCCGCTTTGAGTATTCTATTGAGCTTATGAAGATCATTGTCTTTGTGAGAATGAATGGGAGAAAAATCTATTATTAACAATGACACAATTATCACTATATATAATACATATTCTACTCTTACTACATATGGGAGTAGGACATATTCTACTCTTACTACATATGGGACTAGGACATACTCTACTCCTACTACATATGTCACTAAGACTATTTACACATAACCCATCTAACATTCTCCCTCAATCTGGTGCATACAAATCATATGTACCGAGCATGTTACATATATAACTAATATGAGGACCAGTGAGGTACTCGGTGAAAATATCTTCAAGCTGATCATTCGACATATAAGACCACTAGACTCCTCTTGGGCAACAAAACCAGGTGGTTGCTGATAAATAGAAGTTGGTTGAAAGGTCAACGGAAAAATTTTAAAATAGTGAGACTAAGCCAAATTCCAAACTACAAAATAGGTTTTAAAACACCACCAGAAAACATAAATTTTTTTTGAAAAATACTATTCACGTCATGAAATCACTGTTCATGCTGGTAAAAGTGCAATGTTCACGCTGAAAAATGTGCAATGTTCACGTCGGAAAAATAAAACTTGTCCTAAATAAGTTTTGTCAAAAGTTGCCGAAAGGGCTCACATACGTCGAAAAAGTTACAATAGCTCGTCGAAACCTAGTTCTGGCGGTGTGTGGAGGCGCATGAGGGAGTGTTTCAGGTGGTCTTTTCTAGGACTAAGACTATTTACACATATAAGACTAAAACTATTTACACATAACTATCTAACAGTCTCCATTGAAGGGAAGCATGTTCATCACTAGTTTCCCCATCATCTTCAATGACCACGGTGGTCACGACCGACTCAGGTATAGGCTTTTTTACTTTCTTATTTTTATCCCCGGCTGAGGAAGACCTCCGCCTTTTTGGTCGCTTGTTCTCTGGCTGGGGACTCTAAGAGGAAATGCCTTCACCAGAAGCAAACCCAAGGGCACCGCTCCGAGTGAGAGCATCTTGCAACAATCTCGCAGCCTCAGCAGGATCGGCCAAGACCTCCACTTCGGGGCAGGTAACAGAACTCTGGGAGAGTCCTTAATCAAACAAAAAGATTTGGTTAGCAAGTATACTTATGTAGGTGAAAAGTAGAAAGACTCATTTTAACATGGTTCTTGGCCTTCCACCCATATTTGGGGGCTGTCTCCTTCCACCGACGGGTTTCTGGCGTAGTAATATCTAGAATCTTTTGAACGCGTTGGTCCAGGCCTTAAAAACTTTTGTGGTGTCCACTGAACAACTAAAACAATGAAAATAAATAGGTCAATAATGACGGGAAGTGGTCTTTATACAAGTGAAAGAGATGAATAAATCAAATACTTACGTGAATGGCTCAATGATTCAAGAAAAATGGAGTTGTGGCCGGGATGATATCCTGAGTAGTAATGATGAATAATCACTCCATCTATCCACGATTATTATCATCATCCCGTCTAGTAAGAAGGACATGGTAGTCACGTTTGCTGAAATTTATTACTCCCCCATGGAAAATTTTAGGGGAGTAGAGGTTCATCATATATCCGTGCACAGTCAGTGTAGACAAGCCATCGTTCGCCACACAGAAGGGCCTACTTGTGCCGAGTAGACCTGGTACCAAAGGCATAACTCCAACATCAGTGGGTCAAGTCCCCCGCTCGATGAAAACGAACCAAAGTGAAGGGGTAAATATAGACATACGTAAAACCTTTCTTAGTAAAAGTAACCCGCTTTATCAGGTCAGGAGCAATAATGTTTAGGTCTGGGCAGTTACAATCCTCCTTTATAGTAGGAATACTGGAAGGGTGAATATAGGAAGGATACATGCTAATAGCCCAAGTTTGTGGATGCTTAGAAGGGAAATTCTCTTGGAAGTCATTAACGGTACTCAATTGTTTGGGGTATGATAGTACTTACTGTGGGAGGAGGAGTATTGACATCAACCACTTTATCTTTGCTTCTCTTCGGGCCTCTATTGAAGAGAAGACCAGAGTTCTCAAAAGACTCAGTAAAAGAAGTCATAATAGTAAGACGATGGTGGAGTTTTGAAGAAAATCAAAGAGATGAAAGCAAAAGAAGGTTAAGTGAAGAGAAGATAATGAACTTATGAAAATTTTGGAAGTGAAAACGATAAAATGATGAGCATAAGTAAAGATATAGGCGACAAAAATTGTGGTAATGATTACCTTGAGAAGTAGGAAAAGTATTGCTCAATTTTGGGGCAACACGTATTTAGGATATTAGATGAGAGGAGACGTGCGTCCTATCAAGCGTTAGAGAAGGTTTCAGAAAATTTTTCGCCAAGAAAGGAATCTTAACCAATTTTCCGATGACACAAAAATATGTCGCCGAAAAGAAGAGAGACTATTTGTATAGGGTAAAACTAATTTATATTAAATTATTAAATGGCTGTTGCACGTAGAACCTAAGACAGACAAAAGATAAATCGAGTAACAACTAGCAACGAAAACAACAACTTCCATGACTATCTGGTGGACCCTGAAGAGATCACAATTAACGTGAGCAGATCGAATGATTGCCACTAGAAAGCATTTAATGAAGAATATTTTCTTGCATTAAATAGGCAACATTTGCAGAGAATATTTGCATTCATGGTTTGCCATTACATATTCATCAATAACCTTCTTTATTGTCATTTAAGAGGACCTTGATCCTAAGATCTTATCTCCCTAGGTATAGCTATAAATAGTAGACTCAACAACTATTGTAAGAGAGGAAATCCTTCGCAAAACTATTGCTACATTTCATTCTCAAGCTAAATAAAATAACTTTACTTGCTGCTTTTACATTTTTCTTATTTCTCTCCTTGGATGCATTGCTCCCGGAGCCAGGCTTGTCATTTCTTTCGATTTTAATTCCTAAGTCTTATCTTAATCTAGTTTATCTATCATCTTGGATCAAATCAGTTTGCTTGTCTATAGATTACGTAATAATTTAATTGTACTGTTTTACGGATAAATAAATATGAGGGCTGTAATGCGAAAATATTGAAGTTGCGATTATGCGGTGTTAAGAAATGAAGCTCGCATAAATTTATGAAAACCTGTCAAATTTTTACCTTATTAAGAAATTTTTTCAAATCCAAAATCACATATAGGGATCAGTGACCATATATTAATTAATGTGGAATATTTATCATCTTTTCATTCGTTTTGACTGGAAGCTGAAATATGGACAACATAACATGGGTGTTCGTCATTGCGACACGAAGATTTACAAGTGGGAACATGATTTTGATATTATGTTAAAAGATGAATCTTTTATCTAATATTCAAGCTATGAGGTGAATATTTCTCAATGACTATATGAGAAGATACCAATTTGGACTATCATTTTAGTTGTCTACTTTCTGGAAAAAAAATTATGAAGGATATATGATTGATTCATACGCGTTAAAAAATATTTTTTTAGGTTCAAGCAAAGTGTGCTTAACTTTTAATCAAGAAAGTTGTCAATTTTTCTCTCTTTCCTTTCTTTGGTGTGAACACTCTTTCATTCTTAACCATTTTCCATCACCTTTTGGTGTTATATTTAATTAACTTTGCGACCTAATACAATTAAACTGCAAGTACCAAATAAAATAACATAAAATGAGGTCATTCTAATAATTCTGCTAAATTCTGTGACAGTCTCTGTATTTTATGCTTATAATTATCTTGAAATAGACTGGTATGGGAAGATAAATGACAGATACATGAATGCTCGACTCGGACCAAACAAAACGATGACTTCTAAGTGACAAAAATAGGCAGCGATGGCTTGACTTTGGACCCAATTAACTTGGAAAACCTTTGGTACTGGGATTATGAAACTAATGTAGATATTGTTAGAACATGCACAAGGGAAGCAAGTATACTAACCAAACATCAAATATATGTAAATTAGACAACGTTATAATTACAAGATTAGAAACACTAACCTCTTGAAATCGTTGTATAAATCTTTCAAACAGTAAGAATCCAAGGCAGCAGTCTTTTGCTATATACCTAGTAAAACCTTGGATGATTTGCTTTTGGGCGGGCAAGAATAATACAACTCTAACAGGTAAGTTATTGGGTGAAATTAGTCTTACTTTAATATACTTATTTTTGGCCGAAATTGTGCTCCAAAAATGTGTAGGATTCTGCTTTTACAAGTAGAATCCTACTCCAACTCTACTAGATGACTTTTCTCCCAAGTCACTTTTTACCCAAGTCTTGTCCAGATTTTTACTAGGTATAGCAGGACCACAGAAATAATAGGAGGCTACAAATTATAAAATTTAATTCTTACTATAATTAATTGCAATTTATTCCACTAAAAACTGCAATTCAGCTCCTTAATATGAATTTCGAAAATTTAATAAAAATTATTTTTAACTCCCCATGTTAAGATCTGAACTACCAGTTAATTAAATTAAATCACTGAAAATTTAATTTAATCAACTAATTAAATCCTTTACAATTTCGCTTAAACTATTTCATGTGACGGATACAAAATTCACCGGTCGTATTTTCACATGAAAACTTATAAGCTTGCATAAATGAGTATTATCAAACTCAAAATCAAGTCATGGATTCTATCAACTAATAATTATTCAAAAATGTTATGCGTTATTGTCCAATCTATTAGGCATACACTAACTTTGAATGGAGTCGCACTTTTTGATAAATCAAAAAAATATATGAATTGCATTGATTATAATAATTATATCAAGATTAAGAGTATAAGCTCATTTAATGAATTATAGTAAGTATTATATATATTCAGTACAAAAATATTTTTTCTCTACTTGGTCCATTCAATATATACTGCATATACGGGCACAAGAAGTTGCAGTAAAATTACTCCTGTAATCAAGGCGAATTATACTATAATATTGTGCTACAATCATCAAGATATTTTGTCCAATAATATCTTTGATTGTGAACATAGTTTATTAATTATGAGAACCAACAATTTAATCTTCTGTGCATGAGTTAAGACTCCATATACTAAATTGTCCACTACATAACTAAAAAATGACAGACATGTAACAAATCATCTAACTAAAATAGTACTTTATTGAATTGAATAAATTAAATAAATAATTATTTCATAAAGAGTAAAACAAAATACTATGTCTAAATCGCATGGTTAATAGTATATCCCAACAATCTCCCTTAGACTTATAACCATGCGTCGACTACTCTAACAATCATTCCTTCTACATGGTTGTCAAAAATCTTCCGTGTCAAGCTCTTTGTAAGCGAGTCTGCCAAATTATCCTTTAATGCCATCTTCAACACTCTTGCATCACCTCTCTAAGTTATGTTCCGAATTAAGTGATATTAACGCTCAATATGTTTACTCCTTTTATGGCTTCTTGATTACTTCGAGTTTGCAACTACATTACTATTGTCACAAAAAAGTACAATCGGTGTTTGATCCGAAGAAACTATACATTAAGCTCTTTCAAAAAGTTTCTGAGCCAAACAGGCTCTTTAGCTGCCTCAGATGCTTCCACATATTCAACTTGCATGGTGTAATCAGCAACATATGATTGCTTAATGCTCCTCCAACTTGTGGATCCACCTCCTAAGGTAAAAACATATCCTAAAGTAGATTTTCTAGAGTCTCTATTTGATTGGAGGTCTGAATCAGTATAGCCAATAGGTGCAAGATCACATTAATGGTATACCAACATATAATCCTTAGTCCTTTTCAAGTACTTGATTATATACTTAATGGTACCCTAGTGTTCTCGTACAGGTTAGACTGAAATCTACTAACCATGCCAACAGCAAAGCAGATATCGATCCAGATTTTCTATCATCGAGAGTCGTGATGGCATCTACTTGTGAAACCTAGGCAAGCCGACGATTAAAGCTTTACCATAATTTTTATTAATCAAACAAAATAGAATATTAGCCAAGAAAAATAATTAAGAAATGTGGAAGTAAAATAATAGCGCCACAACTCAAACACATAACTACCCCATAGAATCTAGCATCATAATCCACGAATAACTAAGATTTACTACAAATACAAGTCTGAAAGAAGTATAATTGTTCTCGAATTGAAAAGAGACAGCAAAAAGCCAAACCCGGGAAATGGGGACTTCAGGATCTACGGACTCCATCAGATCTACCTTGGTCTCCATGGACTGAAGACAACTACCTCAAGCTACTCACAAGGTTCGACATCGAAATCTGCACAAAAGAGTACGGAGTGCAGTATCAGTACAACCGACCCCATATACCGGTAAGTGTCGAGCCTAACCACGGTGAAGTATTGACGAGGCTAGGAAACGACAAGTGTAACAATCCGATTGGTCATTTTGAACTTTTGCACCTTGCTCGCTAGTCTCGGGCATGACTTTTCCTGTGTGATGGATTATGACTTATGTAAATTGTTGGTTTTGATTTTCAGGGTAATCGAAATAAATTTAGAATAACAGTTCTCAGTTTGAAGCTTGAAATTTAAAAAGTTTTACCAAGATTTGATGAGGTCAGGTTTGGTTGTTCTTCGCGATCACGTAGCATGAGTCGTGATTGCGTGAGTTGGGCGAGTGGTGCATCGCGTTCGCGTAGGTTTGCATCTGTAAGCATCGCATTCACGTAGACCTCACTGTGTTCGCATAGATAAAATTTCAGGGCCTGGAAGATTGTGCTTCGTGATCGCGAAGGATGTCTGGCGATAGCGGTGAAGGATTTCAGGCCTGGGCAGAATGTTTAAAAAGTGAGTTCGCGATTTTTGGTCTATCTTCTCCATAATTGAGCAATTTTTGGAGCTTTTGAGAAAAAGTGAAGAGGGAATCAAAGAAAAATATTTGGAGGTAAGATTTTTGAACTCAATACTCGATCTTATATTAATTTTTACTTGTTTAATCATGAAAAATGTAAAACTTAAAACCTAAAATTGGGGAATTAGGGCTTGGATTTGGAAAGTGTAAATTGGGAATTTAAAAGGGCAATTGGGGTGCGATTTTGATGTTCTTGATATGTATAGACTCGTGAGAAGATTAGGATTCCATTGATGTTAATTTCGTCGGATTTCGAGACATGGGCTTGGGGCCGGTTTGAGCAATTTCGGGATTTTTAGTATAAATTGGATATTTTCGAGTAGGCTTTGTTCCCTTAGCATATTCTAATGGTTACTGATTGTGGCTAGATTTGGAGTATTCGCAGGTCGATTCTTGAGGAAAAAGGAATCACGTGCTAGAGTTTGGACGGGATTGAGGTAAGTAATAATTGTAAATACTGTCATGAGGGTTTGAAAACCCGAATTTCACATCGTTGTTCTACTTTGAGGTGATGCACATGCTAGATAACGAGCATGGATTCACACACCATTGGGGATTATGACTTAGTCCGACCCGTACGACAATTAAGTCACTTATTTGATTTGAAATCTTATGATATTCCATATTTTTTTAGATTGATATTATATTTTGGGTTGTATGCTATGTTTGGGGCCTTGTGTAGACCTGTTGAGACCCTTAGGGGCATTTTCACTATTTTTGCTCACCCTATTTGTTTTGAAAGCATATCCTTTGTCATGTTTTACCTGTTAACGTTTAAATCTGGTTTTATAACTTTAATTCTTAAAATATGAAAATTGTTTGGGCTGAATTCCTTGATTTACTGATGGCCCGAGTGATGGTGAGGTTGATGACTGAGATAGACCGAGAGTCTGATTGTGAGGTTAATGACTAGGGAAACCGAGGGTCTAGTTATGAGGATCGTCGCAGTAATATATATGTATATATATATATATATATATTATATGTATATGTATATGGATCGGATTGCACGACACAGTGATATGTTGGATCGGGCTGCACTCCACAGCGATAACGCTTGGACCGTGGGAGACTCTCCAGAGCCTGCACACCCCAAGGGAGCACCATTGACAAGATATATAAATCGGACTGCATGCCGCAACAATATGTGGATCGGCCTGTGCATAGTGGCGGTTACTATATGGTACTTATTGAGTATGAGTGCTAAGCGTGAGCGTTGACTGATGAGAGTTGAGTCTCGAGTGACTGAGAGGCTTGCCCGCAGGGCCGTATACATATATGAATGATTCTTTTCCTGAGGGGCATGTTTTGATGTAGTTGCTGTTTTCACTCCTCTTTATACTGAGCCTCTGTTAAAAAATGTTGAACAAATGTTTTTAAACAACTTTCATTTATGCATGAGTTTTTATGAGATATTCGGTATTTAATCACTGATTTGGCTTTGATATTTCCATTGAGGTTTTTATGTTATGAGGTCTTTATGATTACTATTTTTCCCGAGGGGCTGTTTATGAACTATGTTTTGCCTAAGGGGCCGATTATGGTTTTTCATCTCTTTTATGATAAATGATATTGAACCCCCATTGAAACAGTTGGAAGGTATTTTTTAAATGATTTTTACCAAAAGGTGGGATTTAAATGAGACGATGGACTCGTATTCTGATTTGAAAGCATTTTGTGCTTATTGAGTTTATCATAAATGTTGATTCATCGTTTCCACTACTCATCCTTTATTTAATCTTATTACTTACTGGGTTGGAGTACGCACATTACTCCGTGCACCTTGTGTGCAGATTCAGGTATTTCGAAACCCGGTAGCGGGTGGTAATTTCTCTGAACGTGGAGTCATTAGAGTTAGCAAGGTGGCTGCACAATGTTCGCAACACTACTTCCTTCCTCTCATTTTTATTATTGTACTTAGTACATTTTTACTGTCTTTTTGCTGTATTCAGCCCTTGGTAGATGCTCATGGCTAGTGACACCCCGATATCGGGCTTGTGTAATTATTCCACACTTTTCTTTACAATTCTCATTATGAGATTATTGGTTTACAAATGGTATAAAAATAACTTATATTGGAAAATGGTTGATTCGGGAGTTTTGTTGGCTGGCCTAATTTCACGATAGACGCCATCACGATGCGGTCGACTTTGGGTTGTGACAGTTGGTATCAGAGCCTAGGATACATAGGTCTCACGAGTCATGAGCTGGTTTAGTAGAGTCTCGCAGATCGGTACGGTGACGTCTATATTTATCCCCGAGAGGCTGCAGAACCTTTAGAAAAACTTCACATTCTTGAATTCTTATCGTGCGTTCTTGATTCAGCTTGTGAAAGGTTTGAATTTCTTTCACGAGTTCGTATGCGCACATGAGCACTCAATATCAGATGTGCATCGATAGCTTGTGATTCCTTGAGCGAGGCGTGATATATGTGTGTTGATGTTGGGCCAGTCTGGAGGACTCGAGGTCAGAGTTTTTCCTATAGCTTGAGCACTGATGTGCTGATTGAGTGAGCACATGTTTTTGAACTTATATGTTCGATAGTGTCCCTATTAGTAGAAGTGCTGGCTGAATAGCCATCCGGCGAGTATGTTATGACTGCGAGATGTATTCATATGATTTGGAAGCGACCAAAAGGGTCTGCTGCAGGATGGAAGAATTATTAGGTACTTGATGTTTATCTTGATTTGAGGTATAGCCCCGAGCTATTGGCATGTGAAGAATCTTTCATGATTCCTAGTTGGGAGTGAAATAAATTTCATGTTGCGCTATGACTTTAGATTCAGGAAGACTAAGTGACTGGGCGATGTTTATGACTGGGAGGTATACAAAAATGTTAGTTGGAGGCGAAGCAGGTGGGTTATCTCCTGTGGAGTGTTCTGAGGTTGTATGATCCTTATGTTGTATGTTAGGAGATCTCATTTACAAGTGTAATATATGTGTTTCAATTCAAATTTGGGTCGCTTAAAAGAGTGGGTTCAATTGTTACAAGGGTGAATGCAAGATTTGCATAAGATTTAAAGTACTAGATGGTATGTGTTTCACGAGCTTACGAAGGATTGGGTTTAATTACTATGGTATTATGGCAGCAATAGAGTATATGCGTTATGAATTGTTGTGTGTATTTTGATCTTTCGCATAGAGCCAAGTGGGGGAGTTTCCTATTTCTTAGTTGATTGCACGATTATGTGCAATGTTGGTTCAGTTTGAGGCATATTTGTGAATTAGTTATGGCTTATGGAGATTGAGACCGATGATGTCTCAAGTAAAGGATAATTTTGACAAAGGTTATGTCATGCTTCATAGGTGTATAAGAATCACGGAATGCCTTGAGTTGTTATTGGTAATGGATGCTCGGTGCATAGAGCATGAAGTGGCTTGGTTATTCTAGGATGAGGTTACACCCTGCGGTGTCGGAGTGCTATTGAGGTACGAGTGGTTTTGTTCATTTGATCAGTCTAGCATGGTCGCTCACTGTTATATTCGGATTAATTACTTGATTTTAATACATGTTTAGCCTAGGGTTCAGTTTTAACTTTAACATCTTTTATTCATTATTAGAAGTATTACAACACTGTTAAAACACGTCTTGAACCACATCACATAAATACACCCGCGGTCTTCCACATATTTTAACATTGTTGGGATTTAGATTTGGGTCACATAAATGCACACGTGAATTTAGGAAGGTAAATTTATTAACTAACGCGCCTAAAGCAACTTTGCGTTTTTAATTTTTTGAGGGCCATGAAATTTGCTAAATGGCATGCTTTGAGTTCTAAGGATTGAACACAATTTATTAAATGAGGGCCATGCAATCATCAATTTTGTTTGGCATGGCGCACCCCAATTCTAAATTAAAAGCATTAATTCAACTATACTCAGAGGGTCGTGATTTTTTGTGTTGTCTAGTATAGCACACCCCTACTATTGTTAAGAATCTAATTAACCAGGAATCATCGTGGGATATCCATATTTAGCATGAACTCAAATCTATTACATACTTATACAACAATAAATTGAAGGGCTACCAAGGCCCAATTTCAATCGCTTCCCATGTTTGGACTCGATAGGCCCAACACCCTTACAGAATAACTGTGACTCAAAATTGATGCCTCAGGCAAGCCTAAATTGGAAATTTGGTGGCCAAAAACAATGGCTCGAAGTCGAGCCTTTACGATGGCATGAGGCACACATACATATTGAAATCAACCTTTTCCTAGGAAAGTACATTCCAAGACTACTGATTTTCAATTTGACATGCTTAACAAAACCGTGAAGAAATTGTCGTTTTAAAATTCGAAGAAAAGGAAATCCACAATCCAACCATTCATGATATTAAACACTAATACTCAAACCATCAGTCAGACTTAGTTGATTTATCACTGTATAGAAGCTAAATCGTGGCCTTACGTGTTGAAGCTCATTACTGAATTCGCTCACTTAAAGGGAAGCTGGAAGCTGATAATCAAAGCCATTATTAAGCTTACGATTCTAAACAAACAATAATCAGAACCTACAAATTAATCCTTATCCACACACCCTATGTGTTAATCGTGCAACCTTTTCCAATTTTTGACACTAAATGCATTAAACACTCAAAACGATACTTGATTCCTAAGATAACAAAAACTCATACAGCTTATTAGCACATGCCTAGTTCCATATCAATAACATGCTTTACTGAATACAAAACTAGATACACTTCCAGTTAAAAACATGTTATTCAACTAACTATAGGATCTTAAGAACTTCCATGAAAAAAAACCAACTTCATCAAACAACTTAACTTCAAACACATACTAATGGCAGATTCTGGGCTCAAACCACTACTTCAACTAACGAGGTGTTTATTACATTCCCCCCATAATAATCCTGATACATGAATATTTGAGAAGGGGTCTAGTCAATTTGAGGTAAAACAATCAACCGCAAATGCAACCAAACCTTTACATACATAGCATAATCAGAACTAAATGCAAAATAGGTAAATCATACAATTAATTTTGAATCTCAAGGTACTAGGACCAAATTGCTTACTATTAACCATAGGGCTAACCCTTTACAACTTATATGTTGTCAAATATTGAAAGATACCTGGAAAATGGAAAGAGAGGAGTAAGAAGGGTGAGATCAACAGTCAATCAGTAGCAAGAATAACAACCAGCAGCAATGATAACCCAGGAAACTCAAATGTAGTCCAGAACAGATTCAATATCGCGCAAAACTTGCTCAAAACCTCCAAACAAAATCTTAAGACCCCCAAACTCAAATTGTTTCAACCAAAATGGACCAGAAATTACTTCAGCATTCAAAAATGAAGGAAACTTGGGGAAAATTCAATCAAACAGTATTCAGAACCAGCAGTTTTTATTTTTGATTCTTTTTTTTTTGAAAATTTTCTCTCCAATCTATTTCTTGAGCTACAAGTAGTAATGCATTTATAGGCAAACTACTAGGGCAGCCTTAAGGGTTTAGTTATTTCATTTCAGTCCTATTCAAAATTTTCTTATTGCTAGTTAGTCCCTTAATTTCTGACTTGTTCACTAAGTAAAACCTATTATCAGCTTCTGAGAAGCTTCTTAGGTAGTTACTGAGAGATTCCTTAGGTGAATTACCCTAATTACCCCTTTATGGCCCTGTTTTTACTTTGAAATTCATGGGTCAAGCTAACCCGATACTCAAGCTAGCTCAAACGTGGGTCATAGTTACCTAACTTAAAACATCAAGCTTATTTAGACCTTGGCTAATTCTTTCTTTTGGCCCAAGTCTGGGTCTATAACCAGAAGAATGATGAGGCAGAAAGCCTAGGCACAAACTATGAATCAAAGACTTCAATTGCGCCCAGAAAATTAAATTAAAAGGAAAGAAGGGAATCGGGCTAATCAAATAGACTAATGAATAAGCAATTAACACCTAAATGAATTAACAGAAACACATGAAAAACAAATCAAGAAAAAAAAGAAGAAAAAAAGAAGAAGAAAGATATCAGGAACTAAGAACAATGAAAACATACTGAAATGAATATTATAATTAGGCGAACCTTAGTTTTGAAACCAAACTCAATGAGGTCTTTAATTTTGGCCGAGATAGACCTTAATCGTGTGTTCTCAACCGAAAACACACGACTAAAGTCGATTTCAACCCCAAATCTTTAAGGCCCTGCTCGTTTGATGTTTTGGGATTTAGGCCTCAACTTTTGATCCAAATTTCAAACAACTTGAGGGGGATTTGAGGGAAAGGGAATAGAGATTGATGGAGAGGGGGGAGTTGGGGGTTCATGGGTGTGATTTTGGGGAGTTTTGGTGGTGGCGCCGCCACCGGAGACACTGTGGTGGCCGCTATGGTTTGTAATTTCAGATCACAATTCGAGTGATTTGGGTTGGTTTTGAATAAAACTGGTTATGGATTGAGGATGTGGAGGAAGAGAAGAAGATGTGATAAAGATTTGGGGTGGTTTAGAGACGCATCGCCGCCATGGTGCGATTTCCGACGACGGTGAGTGGTGGCGGACAGTGTAAGGGATGAAGGTCGGATACAAGGTTTTTTGGACATATTATGTAAATGGGATAAGTGAGGACGACTGTTGGATGAGCTGGGATAAAGGACCAAGATTGGAATTAAAACTCAGAACGACGTAGTATCATCCTCCTACTACGTCATTTCAAAGTCTCGAAGGCTGGGGACTTGGAGTGGGTTTGGGGCAGTTTTGGGCCAGGTAAAGGGTCTATTTGGACGAGTATCAGGTGCATGGTCTGGGCTTGGGGGTATAAGCATTAGAGACTGGCCCAAATCTAATATTCTCACCCTTTTAGTTTCTATTTCAACACAAATTAAGCCAAAATTCCTTTTTTTCATTCTTTTTTTCCATTTTCGAAATAATTCCTGAATTAATCCTAAAAACTAATTAACTCAAATAAAAGCACTAATTAAACCTAAATGATAATTAATTAATTAAAAAAATTGAAAGAAAAACTACTAATAATCAAAATTAACATTAAGAGGGTCCAAATTACACTATTTTTTGATTTTCCTTTTTATAACACAACTTAATTACTTAATTAATAATAAAATGATAAGTTGAATCCTAAATGCAAATTAACATATATATTTTCATTTTTATTAATTAAACAAAAATAAAAAGGGCCAGACCATTGCAAACAATTAACAGAAAATGTCACAAAAATTCATAAAATTACAGACAATGAAAAGAAATTATTTTTGTTTTGAATTTGTAGGAGTAATTCATATAGGGAAAAAATAACGTGCTCGTAGTTGCCCCTCTTTGCGCAGAAACATGAAGAGTTTTTGTGCAAAGATAAAGTAAACGGATGCGAGCAATTTTTGCCCGTTTGAATACTCTGTGGGAAGCATTTTTGAAAAGTTTGACTGCACCCTGCTTCAGATGTTGCCTGCATATCCTTGCTATAAATGAATCAGGTCAGTGTATTCGGGAATTTTTGGGTAGCTATTGCTGCTGCTACTACTTACTGGATCTCCTTATTACACCATGCCAAAATAAAAAAGCTAGCCTAAACTACGATCGATGGATTACAAAAGAACCTATCTTAGTCTTCGAACTTGTTTTTGATCCTTGCTGCCTTGTTGACACATATTCTTCCTGTGGAACTCCTTTTTGCCAACTTAAAGTGTGATTTGCTATGTTTCCTTCTTTTCCAGGTGGATTCCTGATTGCTGAACTCAAATTGTGTTCCCTGTTCTTCAGGTGGGCTCCTGATTGTCGAAACTTGAACTGTACTCCCTTGTTCTCCAGGAGGGCTCCTGATCGCCAAAACTTTGAATTGTATTCCATTATTCTCCAAGTGGGCGCCTTATGTCTGAAACTTGAAGTATGTTCCCTTGTTCTCCAGGTGGGCTCCTGATTGCTGAAACTTGAACTGTATTCCCTTGTTCTCCAGGTGGGCTCCTGATTATCGAAACTTTGACTTTTGTTCCCTTGTTCTCCAGGGGCTCCTGATTTCTAAAACTTGAATTGTATTCCCCTGTGCTCCAAGTGGTGATTTATTGCCAAAACTTGAATTATGTTCCCTTGTTTTCCAGGTGGGCTCTTGATTACCAAACTTTGAATTGTATTCCCATGTTCTCCAGCGGGCTCCTGAGTGCCGAAACTTAAATTGTATTCCCTTGTTCTCCAAGCGGGTTCCTGATTATGAAGACTTTGAATTGTATACCCTTGTTCTCCAGGTGGGCTCCTGATTGCCGAAACTTGAATTGTATCGCTTGTTCTCCAGGCGGGCTCTTGATTACTAAGAATTTGAACTGTATTACCTTGTTCTCCACGTTGGTTCCTGATTGCTGAATCTTTGAACGGTGTTACCTTTATTCTCCAGGTGGGCTCCTGATTGCTGAAATTTGAATTGTATTCCCTTTTTCTCCAAGCAGGTTCCTGATTACCAAGACATTGAATTGTATTCCCTTGTTCTCCAGGTGGGCGCCTGATTATTAGTACTTTGAATGGTGTTCCCTTTATTCTCTAGGTGGGCTCCTGATTTCCGAAACTTGAATGGTATTCCCTTTTTCTCCAGGCAGGTTCCTGATTACCAAGACTTTGAATTGTATTCCCTTGCTCTCCGATGGCCTCCTGATTACCAAACTTGAATCATATTTACTTGTTCTCCAGGTGGGTGCTTGACTACCAACACTTGAATTGTATTCCCTTGTTCTCTAGATGGATACCTGATTTCGACAAAAATAGACAAAACAAAGGAAATTTTCTGCCCAAGCTTTGTAGCTGGGCACATATGTGAGTGTTATGCCGAATCATGTTACCAAATATTACAAAGAATTTGAAAGCTAGATCCCATTATCCAGGAGTTCCTGGAAACTCATAGTTAAATGACAGTTTTAAAAACTGAATTATGTTTTTTAAAGGTGCGACTTCTACTAAATCTGGTTCTCTAAGAAAGTATTAAAATTAAATCCCATTATCCAGGAGGGTCTTGTCAACTTTTAATTAAAGACAATTTTAAAAACTAAGCTATATCTTCATAGGTATTACTTCCTCTATTTCTTGTTGTCTAAGAAAATAATAAGGCTACGTCCCATTATCCAGGGGGTCCTGACAACGCTTAACTAACTACAATTTTAACACTAAGCTATATCTTCTAAAGGTACAACTTTTACTACATCTTGTTATCTAAGAAAATGTTAAGGCTACATCCCATTATCCAGGAGAGTCCTGAAAGCTGCTAATTAAAAGACAATTTTAGCTAAGTTATATCTACTGGAGGTACCGCTTCCACTACCTCTTGTTATCTAAACGGTCCTTGAAGCTGCGTTCCAATATCCAGGAGGGTCCTGACAACTCTTAACTAACGACAATTTTAATACTAAGATATATCTTCTGAAGGTACAACTTTCACTACATCTTGATATCTAAGGCGTCCTTGAAGCAACGCCCCATTATCCAGGAGGGTCCTGGAACTTACGCTAAATCTGTTTTCTAATGGAAATCTTAAAGTTAAGTCCCATTATTCAGGATGTACCTGAAAACTCTCAATTAAATGCCAATTTTAAATCTAAGTTATATCTGTTGGAGACCGCCAATTAAAGCTACATCCCATTATCCAGGAGGGTCCTGATAATCCAAAGTGAAATTTCATCTAAAATGTGACAATTCTTTACGGCTGACCTATACTACCCTATGGTAGAACTTATGCTAAATCTTGCTTTATAATGGAAATCTTAAAGCTACGTCCCATTATTCAGGAGTGTCGTGAAAACTTTCAATTAAATGCCAATTTTAAATCTCGGTTATATCAGTTGGGGACCACTAATTGAAGCTACATCTCATTATCTAGGAGGGTTCTGATACCCTACATCAGACTTACGCTAAATCTTGTTGTCTAGTGGAGATATTAAAACTAAGTCCCATAATTCAGGTTGGTCGTGAAAACTCCTGACTGAATCCTATCTTGAAACATGCGAATTTTGATATCAACTTGTACTCCCTCGGGGTACACTTATGCTATATTTTGCTACTCATTTATAAAGGCTGGGTTCCATTCTCTAGGAGGGTCATGACAACTCCTACATGAATCATATCTCCAGAACAAAAGTTTGAAGCTGACTTATATTCTTGGGGAACATTTATGCTAGATTATGCTACCCGTGATTATTTTGACTTTTAAACTAAGTTTTATTTTCCAGAAGGGTCCTAACAACTCCCAGCTAAATTCTATTTCAAACATGCAAACTTTTAAACCAACTTATGTTCCTTTTTGCTATTCATGATTATTTTGAATTTTAATAGGTCCCATTTTCCAGGAGGGTCTTGAAATTTACAGGCATACCTGCTTTAGTGCTTGCTTTTCCCCACACAAAGGGTTTTTCCAAGACATTCGGAATTTTCTGCCCCTGTTTCAATAAAAAAAATCTTGTCAGTTTAAAATGTGGTGGTTAGCTTGCAGCATTCTTGCGGAAAGTGGCCTCCTTGCTATTGTGCTCTGTTGTGGCTAGATTTCTCGAACCGACTATGAACCACTTGATTTTCCGGTTGACACTTGAACCCTATGGCCTCAGATGAGCTGAGTGTTCTGTACCCCAACCGTTGTGTTACGTTCCTAACCCTTTTGTCAGAATCTTTGCATCTTTCCTAAAGTTACTGGATCATTTCACTAACGAAGCTTTCAATGAATTTTTTATATCCCAGTTGCACCTCGTGCTGCCTTTGGTATGTTTGGGCCGCAATGTGCTTTGCAATTTGGAATCTGGTGGTAAGCTTTGAAATTTCTCTCGTGATTGCTTAAACTGATTTGACCTTGAAAACATCTTAGAGAAATGGAAACATGAAAGAAAATGAAATGCAATGACTTTGAGCTGTTTTAGGATAAAAGAATCCAGAGTTAGATAACTACTAAAGGGGAAAGAAAAAAGACTTATCTGTGGGGAACAACCAGTACCAATGATCATGACATGCACTTTGGCTTAGTCGGCCCAGTTTGTCCAACCAATCTGCTTTCCGCCACCATGCTTTATTGCCCCGGATTTTCGTAACCCGATTTCTTCAACCAAACCTTGACCTTACTCATCCTGAACAGATTTTTCCCAACAAATCTCTTTCAATTGTTCATCTCTCATCTTACTTTCGGTTGAAGGTGCCTGCGAGGTTTTCACCAATAAGACTCTCTCATTTTCATTTCTCTCAGCTCCCGTCACCTTATGGTGCCCATGAGGGTTTTCACCAATAAGACTCTCTCATTTTGATTTTCTTCTAAACTGCAGTCATTGTACGATTCCCGTGAGGGTTTTCATCGGTAAGACTCTCTCATTTTTTATTTTCTTTGTTAGGACCGAAGTGTTGCCCCTGACATGAATCACCTCTACTTTCTCGACTTTGCATATCTTAAATATTGATCGGAAGGTCTTTCTTCGGACCGTAATGTGGGCTTTTGGTTAGGGTTAGAAAGAAAGAGTATTAAAGGCTCAAAACAATTCAAATGGGTTTAAAGTTACAACTTTCGAAATAAGATTTCCTACAATAATCACAACTTGTGCCCCAGTTTCTTGCTTGGGGACTTTTGGATTTTTTTTTTTGATGGGACCGAACTGTGAGGCTGCCTACGTATCCTTAGATAGAATCAAGTCAAACGTAGTTCATGATAGAAATTGCTTTGTTGTTGTGATATTTCTTTCTCTTCCTCTTTTCTTTTCTTCTTTTCTTTTCTTTCTTCCCTTTCTTTTGTTGTTTTGCTATTTTGTTTTTTCCTTTTTTTTCGTTCTTTTGCTTTTCTTTTCTTTTCTTTACTTTTTTCTCTTTTCTCTTTTTCTTTTTTATTTCTTTTTTCTTTTCTTCTCATTCTTTTCTTTCTCTTCCCTTTACTCATCTCTCACGCTTGCGTTTCTGATTTGCTATTGATTTTGAAAGAGTGGTATGAAAGAAGGAAATTAAAGCTCAAAGGGGTAACAAAGAATAAAGTATTTAGATAGCATAAAAAATGCCTTCGTCATTCTAATCTCCAAAACATGACAAGTACAAACAAATACGATTTAACCAAAGAAAATCATACATAATATCTCTTAACTGCATCAGATTTGATGGTCATTTCTACACATTTGCCTTCTACATATTAAATACAAGGCCCCATTGGATAAAACTCTCGACACGATGAACAACCCTTGCCAATTTGGGGCGAACTTGCCCTTTCCTCTGGCTGATGAGGGAGGAGATGCTTCAATACCAACTGACCCACTGCAAACCTCCTTGGGCGTACATTCTTATTATATGCGCTGGCCATTCTCTGTTGATACAACTGGCCATGATACACTGCTTCTAATCTGTTCTCGTTAATCAAACTCAATTACTCCAGGCGAGTTTTGACCCACTTGTCATCATCAATTTCAGCCTCAGTGACAATTTGAATAGATGGGATTTCAACCCTCTGTTGGTATCACTGCTTTTGTGCCATACACCAACAAATACGGGGTTCCCCTACAAAGTGCGAATAGTAGTGCGATAAGCTAACAATGCGAAGGCCAGTTTTTCGTGCCATTGCCTAGAACCCTCTACCATCTTCCAGAGTATCTTCTTTGTGTTGTTGTTGGCCGCCTCAACTGCTTCATTTGCCTTTGGGCGGTTTGGGTGGAATTGCGATATATAATCTTAACCCGCTGACATACCTCTTTCATCAAATGACTATTGAGATTTGCTCCATTATCAGTGATGATTACCTTTGGGATTCCAAACCAGCAAATGATATTTTTGAATTCACAAAGCCGACCGCGACTTTCTTGGTCATAGACTTGAAAGTTTTAGCTTCGACCCACTTGGTTAAATAATCAATAGCCACCAGGATGAACCTGTGCACATTAGATGCTACTGGATCGATGGGCCCAATGACATCCATGCCCCAAGCAATGAAGGGCCATGATGCAGATATTGTATGCAATTCAGATGGCGGGGAGTGAATCAAATCCCCCTGCACCTGACATTGATGACATTTGCGCATGAAACTGATACAATCTTGCTCCATGGTGAGCCAATAATAACCTCCTCGGAGAATCTTCTTTGTCAAAATATATCCACTTATATGCGGTCTACAAACTTTGGAATGTACCTCGGTCATGATGTCCATGGCATGTCTAACATCTATGCATCTCAACAAATCAAGATCTGGCATTCTTTTGTACAATATCCCCCACTGAAGAAAAACCCGATTGGTAAGCGATGAATTGTTCTCTTTTAGTCACTTGTGGCTTGTACTGGGTACACACCCATCCTGATATAGTCTTTGAGGTCGTGAAACCAAGGTTCACCATCAAACTCCTCTTCCACCACATTACAGTAAGAATGTTTATCATGGACTTGGATATGCAGCGGGTCAACATAAGCCTTATCTGAATTATGTTACATCGATGCCAATGTAGCCAAGGCATCAGCAACCTCGTTGTGGATTCTTGGGATATTCCTGAACTCTACTAACCGAAGATGTTGACAAAGAACATGCAAACATTGTTAGAATGGTATGAGCTTTAATTCTTGTGTGTCCCATTTCCCTTGAATCTGGTGTACCAGAAGGTCTGAGACCCCCAAGACCAAGACTTCCTTGTTACCCATGTCTGCAGCTAACCTCAGACCCTGAATGCATGCCTCATATTATGCCATATTGTTAGTGCAATAGAAGCGAAGCTAAGCTGTAAAGGGGTAGTGGTGCCCCGTTTGAGAAATGTGTACGACTCCTATCCCAATGCCGTCCATGTTGGCGGCCCCGTTGAAGAATAGTTTCCATCCTTGCTTCTCGCGCTGTTCCGCTTTATCAATATGCATCACCTCCTTATCCGGGAAGTATGTCTTTAAAGGATGATATTCTTCGTCCATCGGATTCTCGGCCAGATGATCAGCCAATGTCCTCTGCTTTCATTAGAGTCCTAGTCACATAGATAATGTGAAACTTGGTGAGCAGGATCTGCCACTTTGCAAGACTCCCCTTAGGCATGGGTTTATGAAAGATGTACTTCAAATGGTCCAGGCACGAGATGAAGCAAGTAGTATAAGACGATAAGTAATGTTTCAACTTCTGTTCTACCGAAGTTAGGGCACAACACGTCCTCTAAAGATGAGTATACTTAACCTCATAAGCTGTGAATTTCTTGCTACGGTAGTATATGGCAAGCCCCATTCTACCGATGATATCGTGCTGACCCAACATACACGAATGAGTTATCCAGGATCGTCAGATACAAAATCAATGGCCTCACTGGTTCTAGCGGGACTAATACCAGTGGGTTTTACAAGTACCCATTTATTTTATCAAAAGCCTCCTCGCATTTCTCCGTCCACTTGACCGCAACATCGTTTTTCAACAGCTTAAAAATAGGCTCACAAGTTGTCGTGAGCCGAGCAATAAATCTACTAATATAATTCAATCTCCCCAACAAACTCCTCACCTCAGTTTTGTTACTCGGAGGCGACAATTCCTCTATGGCTTTGATATTTGAAGAATCTAGCTCAATGCCTCGGCAGCTAACTATGAATTCTAGCAACTTCCCCGATGGCACACAAAATGCGCATTTTGCAGGATTGAGCTTGAGGTGTTACCTGCCGAGCCTTTGGAAGAATTTTTTCATATCTCTGACATGGTTAGACTATTCCCTGGATTTCACAATTACATCATCCACGTAGACCTCAATCTTCTTATGTGTCATATTGTGGAATATGGTTGTCATTGCCCTCATATAGGTTGCCCCAGCATTCTTCTGGCCGAAAGGCATGACACTATAACAGTATGTTCCCCATAGTGTGATGAATGCCGTCTTCTCTGCATCATCCTCATCCATCAAGATCTGGTGATAGCCCACGTAATAATCCACGAAAAAATCAATCTCATGATTAGCAAAATTGTCAATCATTATGTGGATGTTCGGCAATGGGAAGTTATCCTTTGGACTTGCCTTGTTGAGGTCACGATAATCGACACACACCTTGGTTTTACCAACCTTCTTTGGAACAAGCAGGACATTGGCTAACTAGGTGGGATATCGCATGAGTCGGATGACCTTTACCTCAACTGCTTTGTAACTTCCTCTTTGATTTTTACGCTCATGTCAGTTTTTAACTTCCTTAACTTTTGTTTGATAGGAGGGCATGCTGGGCGGGCCAGTTGACAATTTTTGAACCATGAAGTTACTGCTCAACCCTGGCATGTCGTCGTAAGACCATGCAAAAATATTTTTATATTCAAGCAACGCTTCGATTATCTCTTCTCTAAGTTGCAACTCAAGATGGACACTTATTGTAGTTTCTCGAATTTTCAGTTCGAGTACTATGTCACCGACCGAATCTTTTCCCCTATCGTCGAACCCTCGCACACAAATATTGTTCCTGTGAATTCTTTCATCATCCACCTTCAACTTGTTTAACGTTCAAAGAGGACAAATATATACACTTGAACCGTTGTCAATCAACACTCGAGTAACCACAGAATCCTCGCATTTCACCATAAGGGAAAGGGCCTTGTTGTGCTCAGTACCCTCTACGGGCAATTCATTAGAAAAAAAGTGACTCTGTTTATTTCGAAAATCTTGTTTGCTATCTTTTCCAAGTGATTGAATGAGATTTTATCAGGAACGTGGGCCTCATTCAGGATCTTCATTAGCACCCGCGGTGCTCGTCCGAATGAATCAACAATGATAACAATGAGATTTGAGCAGGTTTCTACCTCAATTGTTACACAGTAAAATAATCTTGCATTTTCATATTCTTCAGAAACTCTTCTGCTTCCTCTTCACTCACAACTTTCTTCACCAGTACTTAGTTATCCTTTGTAGGTTTGGTTTTTCTCAATTCCTCTGGGGAGAAGCACCTCCCAGATCGGGTCAATCCATGGGTCTCACAAACTTCTTCTCTAACCTTTGATAGCTGAGTTACAGGTTTGATAATAACAGGCTTTGTGCGAGCACCCTCCACGACCACCACAGGTTTTCTTGTCACCCCTGGTACTACTACTTTTGCATTTTGCTATTTCACCATCCCATCTCCTGGGATACTTTTTTGGCCATAACGAAAGGCTCACTGCTTGTTCCACTAAAGATAAGCGTCGATATCTCGCTTGTTAGTTTTTCCACCGGCTTCCACTCATTGGCTCGGATCATCATGGTAGTTTGTGAAGGCTTTTTAGGCTTTCCCTCTTTTTACGCTATCTCAATCATGTTTGTTTCTTGATGGGCAGGCAACGGGTTCTGATTAATACTGGGTGCTTTTCGAGCTTGCACTTTAATCTTACATGAATCAATGAGCTCTTGGAAAGCGTTCTTCAGATGCCAACATTTCTCTGTGACATGCCGCGGGGCACCAGAACAATACTCACAACTGACAGAATAATCAAGATATATTGGGGGAGGATTCGGCAACTTTGCTTCAATCGGCCTCAACATATCTAACTGTCTCAACCTGGGGAATAAGCTGGTATAGGATTCTCCCAATGGAGTAAACGTTTTCTTCTTCTATAACCTCTCATTCTTAAAAGCATGGTTGGCCCAAAAAAACAGGTCTCAGGGGGTTTTGGTAGGCTCTCGGAGGTGGATGGGAATTTTATGGAGCTGGGTAATTATTTTGTGGGGTTGTCGTACGCCATTGTGCATGGGCAGGAGGTTGATTATATGTTTGTGCATGATGGACAAAAAAATAGGGTTCAGGGGGTGGATAATAGTGTTATGGTGGACTATACGACGTGTGGGGATAGGTTTGGTGATGCGGTCGAGGCTGGTTGTAATGTGGTGAACCCCGGGGCCCAAACCAAGTTCCTAATAGATTGTTGCTACCACCTCCTCCTTCTTCTTTCTGATTGCTCCCCCAGTCCCGCTTTGGATAGCCTGGGTGGTTGCTTTGATTG